>CM056591.1:17450000-18132500 GCA_029721435.1 Gymnothorax reevesii | reverse complement strand
TGGTTTCCATCACGTGAACAATGGGCACTCAACAACTCACTGAGGACAGCAGCTCAAGTTACTGATTATCATGAGGCCAAAAAATACTTGGCACCAATTTCTTCAAAGACTTTGCCTGCGATTTTTCAGTTGCGTCTCTTTTTGGTGATATGAGAAGTTCCCTCACAAGTACTGCGCTTGGATCTTGCAACTCCTTGACATTTCTATCCATTTATCTCCCCAAACTAGCTATATTTTAATTCACCAGTTGAAAATCGGAAATATATTTTCTTCGGACCATTTTGCAGAATATGGCCTTTTCATGAAATCCTGTGAAGTAAATGATTATTTTAAACTTCTATTTACCTCTGACCTTTTGCTCAATTAGGTTATTTAAAGAAAAAAAAAAAACTCAGGGAAATTTCACTCAAGGTTGATCCAAACTTTTGACTGGTACTGCATGTACTGGAGGACAGCAGTCATGGACAAATTAACAGGAAAGGGTGGAACAGAGTTCTCCTTAAATGTCCGGTTCTTTTGCTGCACTGAGTGTTTTCCAAATCTGTTATCCAAGCTCAGTTTCTGTGAATATTGCCAGCGCACCTTGTATTTTGAAAAATCAACCCCATTTACGGCTCCAAAACTAGGAAACAATTTAAAGCGCCCTGTCCAAGAAGGAACGACATGTCTCAGTGCAGCACAGCAAAAGAAATAATTTACAAATCGGACTTTGGAAGTTGGAAGCCTGTAAAGAGGACACTCAAGATGAAATAAAAAAAGGTTTCAAGGGAGCAATTGCAGCCTGGATAACCACTGGAAATCTCTGCTGCACTGTCTGGCTCTTCCTGTGTCTGTGAAGTGGGGACGGGCAGGACGCCGGTGTGTCAGGATGTTAGTGGTTGGTGGTGTCATATCCCTGAAAATTGTGAGAATTGTTCTAAGCTTTTCTTTTGCCTTGAGGGATGATTGCTGTGACCTGCGAGACTGAGGCGAGAATTGAGACGCTGAGCTGCCTGTTGAGTGGGAGTGGTCTCTGAGGATGCTGTCACTCTAGTCTCAGAGGGCGGGACCAATATCAGCATTACATCTCACGGCAGTTGATGTCATCAGCCATCATTTACACGAGAGGGAATTTTCTCCATCCAAGGGGATTGACACAATCTCAGCTTCACACACAGTGTAACCCACGTTCAATTACTTCTCCGAGCTGGAGGAGCGCTCCTTAATTAAGCTCACTTGAATGTAAGAGACAGCTGTGCCTCTTATGATTTCAACCAGAGGATCCATTCAGCCACTCAAGCAATGGACTCCCCTTCATTCTGGAGTTGTCAACCAGTTATATTGATTCTTGATGGGATAAGCACATCAGAAAAAAAAGAAAATGACCAAATCGTGAAGCTGGATCTAAAGTGGTGTTTGAATTGGAAGGGTTCTTTAGTGTAAAATTCTCTCCCATGGCAATTAATACCCTACACCAAAGTTTGATAACTACTGTACCTTTAATGACCATTTCCCCTTTTCTGCATCTCCAGCTGTACACTTGAATAAATTTATCACATGAGCTCAAGCACAGAGGAGAGGAAAGGCTATCAACCAGAGGTGTATAATCCAGGGGTCAGAAAGTAAAAATCCTACCATGTTTTCATTCCACCCGTAAACTCCTGTCAGCAGATTTCACTTGTTAGTTTCACCTCCCAGCTGAAGAATAGGGCCAACTGACAGGTCTTCTGTGGCTGGAACAATATCCTGGGATGGACTTTTACTTTCTGAACCTGGATTATACACCTCTGCTATCAACAAACAATATCTGTCAGCAAGTGGTCAGTCAATTAAACCTGGTCATTAGTCTGGTTTTAATAACCTACGCAACAGATCCCTTGTTTCAAATACAGAAATATTTGTGTACATTAGTGTACCATAAATGACAACACTGATGCATAATTGTGAACGTAATGTTATGATTGGGTGGATATATTCTCCGCACCAACTCTCGAATTCAAACTCAATGCAACAACGCTTTGACGTGACTGAGTTGCAGCGTTTAAAAGTGGATCATGCTGTATGGCATCTCTCCAGGGTGATGCAATTAAGGCATGTAGAGTGGTATCGGAAACAAACCAATAAACACTTCATTGCAGATTGAAAGCTAAGTGACAACCCCAATTCAGTGCTGGTGTTATTTTCTTTATTTTACAGCTAAAGTTAAGAGGTCTCCTTACAAACACTTTGCAGATGAACTGCAAGCGCCAAACTACAATCAAGGAAATTCGCTCATGAGTTACTTGAGAAGTAGTTGAGGAATTAGCATCTCAAACAAAACAAAATGCAGCTGGTACAAGATCGCACTACTAGTTGCAAGAGTCCTTATTTCACTATTTATTTACTTTTAAATAATCCCAAATATTTAATTTACCCTTATTTTTAACTCTAATAAAACTACTATGAAACTTAAATAAATTAAATCAAATTAGCAGACATATCCATAACGAAGGTTTACGGAGAAGAAAGATGTTCAAAGACTTATAGTTGACTTGTAAACAGTGTTCCTGGCTCCTGAGCTGTAGTATAGCAGATATAGTGCAGGTGTAGATGTACTTCCAGTCTACAGAATGGCTCCTGCAGCAGTTGGCTATGTTTTGATTAGCTCTCAGCATTACGCTGTCATCCTGTGGCGTCCCTCAGACGGACTTGCTGAGTTGTTAGATGAGGGAGGTAATGAAAGAGGTGTTTAGCATCGATCGAAAAAGCCTTTCTGTGTCCTAGTAACAGAGCTAGTGCAGACTCAAGCATAATTCAGATGCTGGTCATTAGTAATCGGGTCAACACCTTTGAACAAAATGGTTCCCTAGAGAGAGGTAGGGGAATGGGTCAAGCTTGCATCATTGCATATGAAGACTCCAGTACTAAAAGTGCTTTAGTCACAAAATTGTGAGAGAATTCAGAAAATCCACTCAGGTAACCATAAAACAAATTTTCCCATCCTTAACTCATGATATGTGAAAATGTGACTTCATACTTCTATAGCACTAGGCTTTTCATATACTAACACCAAATTCAAAGCTCTCTCACAAAACAGCTCATAGACCTGAAATTCCACACCAGCTCAATCACTTACTCTAGGACTGAATCGTACCTATTTTCACCTCATTTAAGGTCTATCTCGGCTAATAAATCAAAAGAAAGTGCGGCCTGTGTTTTTGTATTCTGCGGCGAAATGCCTGAATGCATTCAGGATGTATTTTTCTGGCTGCCAGGGCTTTGGTAGGTGATATTAGCATGAGTAATAGCCAGCCAGCACTCAATAGAGCTCATGAACAAATACGCTGCCTCTGTCCCAGCAGTGCATTTTCCTCCTGTTTTTCCCTCATTTCTCTCCTAATTGGCCCTTAAGTCAACAAACCTGCTGCTCTGAGACACAGCCATTAATGCAGACTACCAACAAGGTCAATGTCAGCCAGAGTTTCAGACTGAGCAAAACTGAACCATTCTAATTACCAAACTCACTTCTGTTTCCTCCACAGTCTAAAGACATGCATCTCAGTGTAATTAGACTCTAAAATGCTGATGGGTATGAGCGTGCGAGCAGTGTGTGTTCGCCACGATGGATTCCAGAACTGTCAAGGATTTGTTCATGCCTTTTTCCCATTGCATGGTGGGATGGGTGGTGAATGACCAGGAATAAGCAGAGGAGATAATGTATGGATGGCTAGATGGTTGGATGGACACCTGAATTGCTACAATATATACTGACACAGGGTCATGTCAACTTTGGGCGAGGATCCTACATAAATTTGACCAACACATACGGTATGCAACAGCTGCTCATGCAAACGTACACTACTTTTGAGCAACATGCATGCATACTAATGCATTAACGTGACTTCCAGATACACATACGCTCATAAAAAAGCACTCACACACTCCACACATAATTACACTCGACACTTTATCACACACCGAATCACAAACACAATAAGGAAGCACAGTTAGAGCACCCACTGTCGTTTTCTCGTGAAGGAAGCTCTGAAAAGTCATTACTAAAAAAGTCTGTGGGGAATATTCTGAAAAGCAATCCAACTTCATACGACATGCTTGCACCTGAGGCCATATTCTGACTTTGAAAGACCATGAATCCAATCATCTGAAATTGTGGGGGTGTTGAAAATGACAAGGATAGCAGATGTGCCTCATGTTTGACTTCCAAGTCTCAGAAACCTTTTCCTTGTACAACTGAATGAAGCAGCACAAAGCCCTCAGAAAATAGTCAATTCACTCTCCTCACATCACTGTCCTGAATTTGTTTTCTGTGCTTGAGGAATGTGAAGAATATCTGTCATGAAATTGTATATAACAATAATCAGAATTCAGGCATCTGCATTTTAATGATGGATGTGGATGTCACTTCAGCCTTGAGCAAAACCCTGGCCCTCTCTGAACAAACATTGACCTTTACACAAAAAGCATGCTATCAAGTAGAAGCTTAGCTGGGTTCAAAGAGTCACTGTTGCTATGCTGTTGCCAATAGCAACACAAAATTTCTCATCGTGCGAAACGTTCGTCACCATGGCTTACTGCATTTGAAAATGATTGACACATAAAATGTCTTGCTGCTTTCTACCTGCGGATAGAGATGCACAGGGAAAAAAAGACTTAATTTCCAAAAAAAAATGATTTCAACTTAAGCCTTAAGCACTTGTCAGGGACTAAGATTGTTTGCATGCATCCTGCACAAGCATTTTCATTCACCCTGATACAGTAGGATTTCTCTCTGCTACTGTGCTCCTTAATATTTCAAAATACGGAGAGGGATTATCAGTGATAGGCGTTTCTATTAACATGACATTTACCCATAATCCATCTCTCTTATAATGATACCTGAGCTACAAAGCAGTGCAAATCTTTCTCTGCTGAGCTGATACGGAGATTTGTAAAAGAAAAAAAAAAAATTATACTAACATTTTTTAATTTATTGGATTTAGTATTTGCGTGGACGTAGGATACAACACTCATTTTACCCTTTCAGAAAAAAAAATTGTTATCACCATTTGGAGTTAGGAGAGTCTACATTCCATGGTTGCCAAACTGGGTTTCAAACTCCGAGGAGTCTTAGAATGTGTGAAAGGTTCATTATATTTAATAGTTGAACATACCTCATCCATTAAACTCGTGTGTTTCCAGGGGGAAGCGTTATATACATTTCAAATTTTCATCGGGTGCAGAATTTTGCGTTAATGTCACCAGACCACGATTTAAATACTCTGGTGCCGCTTGGACTGCGTAAATTTAAGTCATGACAGGAGTGTAAGTGGTACAAAAAGGGAATCTTGTCCGCCCTTTTTGTACCACTTACACTCCTGTCATGACATGCTGGATAGCAAGATATTTTAACAAGTAATTTTTCACATTATAAACGTTATTCTTAAAAACGTGCATGCTTCATTTCTTCTGTTTATACACATGCTTGACTTGCGGATAGACAATTACAGTGGCATTTCTTTTTCTCTCAGAGAGTGCATTTGCTGAATTTCTTAGCAAACCTTATGTGCTTGGATGATTACGCTATTATCATCTATAACTGCCATAACTCAGAAAAGCAATTATTCCTGCATTTACTCAGCGAACGCGTATGAAAGGTCAAAGCAATTATAATCAGACCAACTCTTTTGCATAACTTAGATTAGAATGAAAAATGGATGGTCTGAGAGCTATGTGGGCCAATATGTGTTTACTAATCACGCCTGTCATGCGTTTACGCGATAAATGTAGAAAACAAGTGCAACCCAAAAAAAATTACTCTCAGCTTAAAGAGAAACTTCACTGCTCTATTAGTTTGCTATTAAATCAGTGGTGGTCACAGATTTCTCCTGACCAGTTCTGATGACCAAGACAGTAGCATAACAAAAGCCACTTTTGCAAATTCATAGTGATTTATTCATTTATTACATGTTGATCAGTACTTCTTTTAGCCCATATCCCCCCACTCTTATCAAATAAATGTTGGGTATCACGCCTCATTCGCTATCAGACTCATATTTACTATGGTCAATTTAGAGTCTCCAGTCAGCACGCATGGCTATGGACTGTAGGAGAAAGTCTTGCTGTGATACAGCAGCAGTACCCTCTGCACCACTATGCCACTCCACTTTCGTGGCTGTAATTTCTCACTCCATACTGAGGGGCCTGTAGCACATTACAGAACCCTGAGGAAGTGATGCAATATTTTCTCATTCAGGCTGCCATTTCGAGCTGCCTACGAATATTAACAACTTAAACTGCTTATGCACAGCACTGACTGTGAGGACTGTACGTGATTCAGGGGGGCGCATCCTTTCCTTGAGAAAGAACACATTTAGACTAGTAGGGGAAAACACACAAATGTGTATGCTCGGACGCACACACACAAACACACGTACACACACACACACACACACACACACACAATGTGTGATTTTACACCTTGGAGTTAAACCTTTGTTGCATGACTCTTTTCCTCTTTGCCAATCAAGGGTGGTGGGTGGGTTTGGTTACTTTGGTAACCATGGTGCAACACGAGTTATATACTCAGAATTCAAGGAAATCATACTTTCCAAGATTAATTAAGATGAACATATTATCTACACTTTAAAGCCATGAAACTCATTAAGAAAGCAATAAAATGATTAACTATGTTACTCAACAGTTCCATAAAGCTCAATCAATCATATGATCAAATCCTCAATGATGTCCCGGCTATTGTTGCCACAATAAAAAATTCCGCTCAAGTTTTAATGAGTTTCGGACTGACTGCCACTACACTGGTACAGCAGCCCACTAAAACAGGAAGAGGTCCTGCCATCATGTGCCTGACAGGATTTAATGTGATTTTGTGAGGCCGTCTTTGCTCCAAATGATGGGTGAGTTGCAAAGTAAAAAGGGCAAAGCAGTAACTATTAAAAAATTAATGAGGCACAACAGAGGTCTAAAATAGAAGTCTATGATTGGCGTTTATCTAAGTGCTTAATGATACTTTCCTGAGCCTGACATATTGAATCATAAAGTTTTTACATAAAGGCATGCACACAAACACAGGTCATGAAAATGTGTCATGACTAATTAACAGCTAGTCATTAACCAACATGCCTTATATTTCCCAGATACCCTATTAGAGTAGAGTGCAAAATGTACTTAAGTCACATTTTCATACACCGGGAGGTAAGGCTTAGAAAACATTTTATAGTTACCTAAGCCCTCCGCCTCAATTTTCTCAAAATAAAAATGTTTTGACTTCAGTATTTTTAACACTGGGGTCTTCATTTATAGCCTTGGCAAGACAAACACAACATGTTTTCATGCTGAACTTGCCTTGTCCAAAATGTGACTTAAGGACTTTTAGCACTAGTCTCCACAATTACATCTCTTTCAGGATAGGAGCAATGTGTTATTTCTCCCAGAGCATCACCCATCATCCTCTCTGCTTCCCCGCTACTTCTTCTACTCCAATTCCATATCTCTCCCCATCCTTCTCCCTTACCCAGGTAACGCTAAGATCCATCACAGCGGACCACCTGGGGATGCACTCAGTGCTGCACGCGCCCCACAGTCCACCATCTTGCTGCCAAGGCTAGCACAGCCCCTCATCAGCACAGCAGCTGGTGAGTCCTGCTGTAGCCAAAGGCAGGAGAGAAATAGAAACTTACCCACTGACACCGGCGAATGGTCTGGCTGAGGAGCGAGGGGGTGGACCCAGCGCAGCATGAACAGGTCCCTGCTCACCTCATCGAACATCAAAGCCCGGCAGGGAGGCCTCATAATTGACACATGAGCCCCACGAGCAGCCTCAATCCACACTCAACTGTCGTACTTGTTGCCAGGTGTACGAGGTAGGAATGCTGTTGCTAGGCACCTGGGCTGCAGCACGTTCGGTACATGTTTCAAGCCGTTCCAGCGGGTTAGTCGTTGAAGCGACTGAGCGCTAGAACGGCTGGCTCTCTTTTCGTTTGAAATTTGTGACAAGACGCTACTTCTGTATATTTATTTATTGTAAATAGAATAAACAAAAAATGTTCCATTTTATTCAAATAAATATATTGAGGGAGTAAATACATGTGACTGGAATTTCTGGTATTTCAGCTTTCTGTCGATGATTTTGAAAAAAAGGTTTTGTTATTGCAGAATAGGCATACACAGATTAACTGTAGCAACAGTAATGATTATATTGCAAACCATTAAATTGTTTTTAAAATAATAATTTTAAAAAAACTTCAACGATGGCAGATTAGACCCAACTTGTTGTATTTTCTTATTTGTATTCAAATATCCCACATGTGCAAAAGCAATATTGTGCAATAGTACATTAATGTCAAAATTTTAATGGGAAAAAGAAATGAATTGTTTTCGGTCTTGTGATTTGAACACTGCTCTTCATCGCTCTTAATAAATCTCTTCTCTTCTCCCAGTTGTGAGGTAATAGAGTATCAAATCAACACACCTTGTTAATCACAGCTCTTCAGAGTTAATCACAGCTCTTCAGTTGAAAGCGAAATCCTTTCATCTGCCAAGCGGTCTAATTCAATGTACCTATATGGTCGGAAAATAAAAGTGAAGAAGACAGATCAAATGGCAATATTCATGATAGCGATCCCAACTCTCAAATCTGTGTAGATGTAGACCCATATAGAATAGATTATGCAAGATTTTTAAATGGTGCACTAAAATATTACGAGTAAAATACATGACATTAAATTAATTTGCAGGATGTTTATAAGGAGTCTAAAGAACCTGCCATACATGGCTGCAATACTACATATCTTACACATAATAGTTTAAAAAACGCAGATAAATGATATCTGAAGACAGAAACTTTTTGTTTGCCATAAAACATTCTGAAGCCTGATTCTATTTATTTCTTGTAAATCTTTTTCATTGGGGATGACTGCATTTGCTTGTTGTTTGCGTTTAAGCATTGACAATCAAAATGGTTTCATTTGATCGGGGGTTAACAAATTGAGTGTGTCAGGAGATTTTAATGACACACCGGATGTGAATCTGAGTGTTCACCCTCTCTTACATCACTTGGAGTATCTTTCGCACTTCAACTTTTGTCTTCGTATCACTTGCCCTAAAGCAAACAACAGCAATGGAAAGACTAACTAAAAAAAATCAATTGCCTGCCACCCCCGGTGTTTCTCTTGCATGTTTGGAAATTTTACGTCATGTATCCATATGGGTGCACAATAATCACGAAAAAAGTTGCCAAGCCATATTCAACAGACTGCACAACTTGAGCCATTTTCATTCTCAATGATGACCTTACCTCCCAGAATTCTTGTCAAGAGTGATTTGTTTTCATGTATCCGTAATTTGTAATCAACATGAGAGTGGGGCCTTATCCATTATTAAGTAATTCAATTCATTAAAATTTGATAACACCCCTCCCAGAACTGCTAGATTTTTTCTTCTCATCATAGCAAAGGTCCTCACCAAATTTGATATTGACAAGAAAAAGATCGATGATCTCAGTCCTGACAGGGGTGCAGTGAACACTGAGACATAGTATCCCCCCATACTGTCATACAATAAAAACATGGATCTCAAGCTTGTATTTTTAAGAGTGTATTTGACTGCAACAGAATTATTCATTTTTCTGAGCTTTCTAACAACTCCAACACAACAGTCAAACTTGAAGGTTACAGTTATCATTTTTAATGGTGCAAACACAATATGTAATCATTTGGTATGCCTCAAGGGGGTTCTGGGTTGCCGATTACTGAGGGTAAAGGATTGCTTCAGAAAAAAGGAAGATATTGGCTTTCTGGGACTATTGCTTTCAGGGATATTGAAGGTAGCATAGAAGAAGAAAGGCTGACCAGACAATCTGACCTTGAAGACCTTGATCACAGCACAATTTGCTCAGCAGGCTACTATCAGGCTCGTTAGAGGTGGAGAAAGCCTGGAAATGGCTTTAGCCTAAGTGGCGGCTAGTATTTCTCTTTATTATCTGGCACCCTCCATCTTCATTCGACATAAATACTATATAACCCTAATTCAGAAGAAGTTAGTACATTATGGAAAATGAGAATAAAATCAAATTGGAGTTATTTTAGAATTCCTCTCACCATTTACCATATTGAAAATGCCACATCATAATATTTGATGCTTTTATTTGGAAATTCAATTGTTTGTAAAAAATACATACTTGTTTAAAATCTTATGATAGCAACAGACCCCAATAAAATTGACACGGGGATAATTTGGGACCAATAAGTGGCAATAATGAGGCAATGTGAAACAAGTATAAGAATCGTGTTATAGGAGAAAAGAAGCCTCCAAAAAAAGCCGTGTCCCTCAAGAGCAAAGACAGATTGAGACTCACCAGTCTAGCAACAGATTCATTAGCTCATGATACATCACTCTGAGAACAGCCGGGCAAGATCAAAAACCATTTTGAAATGTGGGTGATTTCTGATCCCTCAGATGTCATTGTCTTTAAAAGTATTGTGGTATTGTAGAGTATGGTGACTGTAATAAATATCACAACGAGCTTGGAAATACTAATAAATCTAATAAATCATTAATAAATCACTTCCTGCTGCATCTACAGGTGCAATTTTACTATTTGCAAGTTTACAAACAAGTTTGCAAGTTTAAAAACATCAACACTGCGCAAAACCACCACCAACTTCTCTGGGCTCACTGTCATCCGAGATGGACAGTAGCATAGTGGAAACAGAGTTTCGAAAAGCAAGAAAATAATTGAAAGAATTAAAACCAATGTTCTTCAAAGGAAGGTGGGAAGGGATTTGAATATTTCACCTCCAAGATTGCCCAGCAAATTAGAAAGATTAAAGAAATTTGTATGAATTTCTTTGCATAAAGGGCCACAGTGTCCAAATATGGCATTGATTTTTCTGGGATACAGGGCATCTTCGATGGGACATTACACAGTGGAAATGTGTATTGTGGTAAGACGAATCAATATTTAAATCTTTTTTTGGAAGAACTGGACTCCATGTGCTCCAGACCAAAGAGGAAAATGACCATCTAGACTGTTACCAGCAACAAGACCAAAATCCAAACTCTGTAATGGTATGGAATTGGCTTGGTGCTGTTGGCAAGGGTAACTTGCTCTTCTGTGAAAGTAGCATCAATGCTGAAAAGTACTCTCAGATTTTGGAGCAACAAAAGCTGCCTTCAAGATATCTTCTTTTCCAAGGACACCCATGCCTTTCAACAAGACAATGCAAAACTGCACGCTCTGCATTATAAAGGCATAACTGCATATGAAGAGGCTACTGGTACAGGACTGGCCTGCCATCTGTTGTGAATTGTCCTCAGCAGGGAACGAACAGCGTATTTTGAAACGCAAAATACAATGACGACCCCACACTGTTACATACCTTAAGACTTTTGCAGGAAGAATGGGACAATATTACACCTGAAACTTAATCACTGGTGTCTCCAGTCCCAAAACATTTAGAAGTGTTGAGAAAAGGAGTAGCACTATAACAAAGTCGTAAATATTTTTTCTTGAAACATTGCAAGAATCAACATTGGAATGTGTTTATTTGCAAAAATCATAAAAATTAATGTGGTGAAACATCAAATAATGTGCCGTTATATTGCTTTCAAGGCCATACAGGTCAAAGATAATTTGCAAAACACTGCTTCCCGTTTTATTTAAGAATTTAACGTACCATCCAAACTTTTCCTGATTTGGGGCTGTACATTTTCATTAGGGAGCGTTTCAATATTCTGAGCAGTGAACAAATTCATTTTTGAACATACGCCTGTTCATTTTTGGATGCGTTAGAGGCTGCAAACCTGGTCACTGCGTTCAATGATGAACACCCTTCTGTTCATTTTCTGATGCGTTCATTTCCCGAAGTGTTCATTCTCCGATGCCTGCCCAGGGCCTGATACGTTCATCTATGTGTGAAGTGAGCTTTTAGATTATGGGCGCGAATATTCTCTCGTGAACGACGACGACTGAATATGGAAGAAGGATTTTATAACCGTTTGTACAGGCCTACTTTAAATTCTCAGTTCCTTAAAGTGAAATAGTTCTCATTGTCATTGTAAGGTTTTTTTTAATATGAAGTGAAATCATTCTCATTGGTTTTCTTGTAGGCCATTTTCGTTATACTTATTATTATTCTTACTTCTTCTGCCGTTCCACGCTATTAAACTACTCCTGCATACTTTGTGCTATTTCAAGAATTCAGATATCAAAACGTTCAGATTTTTCTCGAGATTATTGCTATTATTTCTCTCTTTCATACTATTTATACAATTTAAAATATTAAACTTTTTCTAAATTTTTATCCTATAGAAATGCATTGAAACAGTCATTAATCTCGTCTGCCACAGCTAGAGTGGGAGCTGAGAGCAGGCAGAATGAAGAAAGTTCTTTCTCTATCGCTCTAACTTCAATAAATTTGAATCCCTCTTCATAAAATTTCACAAAGACGTATGAAAATTTGTTCTTGTTACAGCAGTATCATTTTTGTAGCAGTGAAGTATATAGATTTGGTTCAGGGAACAGTCAAAGGACAGGAGGCACGTCCAACTTTGCTAGCACTTCCATTCAAAAATCACCCAAAAAAATTTTGGGAGAACAGCAAACGGCCAGAGTTTTTAGATCGCTGTTATTCCAAAAATGTATCACTCAAAGAAATAAAAAAAGACATCCACGCACTCAGCAAGGTCTCCTGCCTTGAATGATGTGGTTACATTGCTGACAGGAAAATTTGGTTTTTGCATGAGAAGCCGGAGTTAGAGGTGCGCACTAGCAAGGCGGAGTGCTCAGTGATTGCCTGTGTGCGCACTTGTCTGTACATACCTGGCTCTCACTGGTAATAGGACACCGGTCCTGCCATTGCCCTCCGTGTCGTGATTTTCTCATTTTAAATCTAAGTGAGCTGAGCTGAGTTTCCATGCAGATGCTTTCGTTGAAACAGAGGAGTTTACATGAAAACGAAGTGAATCGAGCCAGGTATTTTGCGGATATGAAAATTATTGCAGCTCATTCTCCACGCTGCTTTTTTCTATTTGCAGGTCTCAGCAAATGCACCATGATTTTAAAACGTAGCTTTCTGTGTGAAAAAAAAAAATCAAACGCAACGAGAAGTTCACTACAAATGCAACATTAAAAAGAGAAACATATGTTCATGAATGCCATACGGCATTGTTTGCAGTCTACCTTAAATGGAAGTAGCCTACTGCTTTGCAAAACTGGTAGGCCTATTTGTCTAGCACTACATTCATTCACAAACATTCGGTTTTCACTGATTAGAATACAGGCTCGGTAAGTCAACTGTATATGTTTGCCAGCGGTACCATTTAGATAATCCAAACCTCCGAGGAATATTCGCGCAGACAACGTTGAGCTCTCTGTCCACCGGCTGCCTCTGCTTGCGATAGCAGCTCTCATGACTGAAGCTCGTTTGCATCGGCAAACGCTGTGCGCAGATGTTGATGACAGCGGACACGGAGCTGCTCCATCTATGCACGCAGTTACATTATTCTGTCACAAGGTGGCACACCCGGATCAGTCAATTAATACTCACTGGCAAGCTGTACTCGAACACGGTTTGTAATATTGATATGTTCGATCCTACCCCTGATTTCCAGGGAGTTGCATTAATTAAACTCCTCAGCCATGTCTCGTGTGCAAACTGCTCTTATCCAATTCCAGGCAGTATAAACTTTCCAAAGTAACCAAAATACATTGCAAGCGCTCAATCATATAAGCTTCTTTTTTTTAACTGCGTATGTCTTGACTACCTAAAATGGTTTTTGCCAGCCTAAAAAACCTCTAGGTTGCCCGGTTAATGACTGAAAAGAAAATTTCATTTCTCACCTGGGCTTTCGTACTATTTATAGTTTTTAAAATATTTCACTTTTTTTCCCATAGAAATGCATTGAAACAGTCTTCAAACTCCTCAAACTCTTGTGCTACTTTGAACCTCTATAACTTTGGCATTCTTTCTCCTTGAGACTTTATTCGACTTTTAAAATTAGCTAAGTTAGCTGAATAATGTGGTTAGCATGGCTAGCATTGTTAGCATAACTGCTAACAACATTTGCTAAGTTAGCTGAATAACGTGGTTAGCATTGTTCTTTCATTCTTTCTTCGTTCTGCTTTCTTTCTTTAACTTTTTTGATAAACATTCAAGTATTCTACATAATTCAAATATATTTTCATAGCAGCTTTTCACTGTGGTGTCAGCAAACATTCAAATTATTCAAACTCTATTGTTTTCAAGACAGCATCGCAGTGTAGCTTCAGCATTCACACTCGCAATTTCCTCAGAAATTGCTTTTCTAGTTATTCTTACTTCTTCCTCCGTTCCACACTACTAAACTAGTCCTACATACTTTGTGCCGTTTCTGCAATTCATATATCAAAACGTGCAGCTTTTTCTGGACATTATTGCTACTATTATTCTCTTTTGTTCTATTTATACTTTTTATAATATTTCACTTTTTCTGTTTTTGTCCCATACAAATGCAATGAAACTGTCTTCAAACTTGTGCTACTTTGAACCTCTATAACTTCAGCATACTTTTTCCAAGATATTTCATTTGACTTCTCACATTAGCTAAGTTAGCTGAGTAATGTGGTAAGCATGGTTTGCTTTGTTAGCATAATTGCTAACAAAATTAGCTTAGTTAGTTGAGTAACGTGGTTACCATGGTTAGCATAGATAGCATCACAGCTAACAACATTAGCGAAGTTAGCTGAGTAACATGGTTGGCATTGTTAGCAAACAGGCTAACAACATTAGCTACGTTAGCCAAGTAACGTGGTTAGCATGGTCACGTGGTTAGAATGGTTAGCATAACGGCTAACAACATTTGCCAAGTTAGCTGAGTAACCTGGTCAGCATTGTTCTTTCTATCTTTCTTTGTTCAGATTTCAGTTTTTAAAAAACATTCAAGTATTTTACATAATTCAAATATTATATTTTCATGGCAGCTATTCAGTGTGGCTTCATCAAACATTCAAACTTTGAGTTCAAGACCGTATCGCAGTGTGGCTTCAGCTTTCACACTCGCAATTTCTGAAGAAATTGCAAAATGAACTCATGGTCATTCATTTTTTAAACACTCTGCCATTCGTTTTTTTAGCTGAACACGGACGAAGACTTGTTCATTTTTGAATGCCTGTTCAAATTTGAATGCATTCAGAATATTGACAAGCTCCCTTATTCATATGAAGCTCACTGTGACATTGTGGAACACAGCTTGGGATGTGCGTCCCAGTAGAAAAAAAAAATTCCTGTCAATAACCAACATTTTCTTTCGTCATACTTTTGATTGATCCCCATTGTGAAATCACAGCACATTTGACAATCCTCAAGAGCACTCACAAGTCTTGGCCACCAATGAAATTCAACAGTGTGCACTGTATTAGGAATTCAGTGCCTCATAACATAAATCATCTCTACAGATCCTAATTTATGTTGACAGAATGTCACTCGTCCATCCCTTCAGGCAGATTAATGAGCAAATAAATACAGAAGGGAGGGAACCAGTTAAGATACAGACAATCCGTATCACCACAAGTTCTAACCACAGCACAACCAAAGTTACAATTAACAAAGACATTTTCTGCTCTAAGCCAACATTGTTGTAATCAATGGTTTAAAAAACAGAAAAAAAATGCTGATCTCTGTGAGGTTTCACGAAATGAACCAAGTGCAACAGCCAGTAAAATACAAAAAGGAGGCTTTATTTCTGAAGGGGGAAACCCCCCAACAGAGCAGGCAACAGTACAAAGTCCACAATCCAAAATCAGAATCCAAGGGGCGAAATCCAGAACCGTAAACAGGGCACCAATCGCAAAAATCGTAGTCAGACAAAAATGGGTCAAAAAACAAGAATGCGGCAAAGTACAGGGAGAAGGCAAAGCTCGAAGTCTGGGACGGTCCAATCAGAAAGATAATAACAATGATACAAGGCAAGAGAAGCGTGGCACAGATAGCAAGGGAAATAACGATCTGACAAGGAAGTATAACAAACAGACATCTAATCAACATATTCGGGAGACCACATGACAAAGGAACACAGGTGCAATCAATGGGGATAATAATCAATGGAGAGACACATTGGGAACAAACTAATTACATGAAATTGGCCGTAGCCCAAATGCAGACAGGGATCACAAGACAAACCTATAGGCAGATAAACAGCTCCAGTCAAGGAGTACTAAAGTTCATAGATAATGAGAGAGAAAGAACAGCACAAAGCAGTTGTGCAGACCCACAGAAATGCAGCAGAGATAATTAGGGAATGACAAGAGGCGGAGACTAGAATAGGGTGAATGCTGAGAGATCGTTAGTCAATTAGTAAGTGCAACTACACAATGCCGAGTGCTCGTTAGTAAGTTAGTCAAAATAATACAAGGTTAGTGTTGGTTAGTTATTATCAAAAATAACAAACTGTTAGTAGGTATTAGTAAAATAGTAAAAGTAAGAGGAAGGAAGAACACGAGATAATGAAAGAAGATTGAAACCCAGAAACCAATAAATCACCCGAGTGAGTGGCATGCTAGACTAGAGACTGTGAGCAAAGACAACACTCAAGACAAGACGGGGGAGACGAAGTGCAATGCATGGAACTGAAACATGGCATGGTAAAAACTGAAATTAAAACATGGAAAATAATAAAACATGGAATCTAAATAACCAAAACACAATACACAATTCTAAGAATGGTCAGACATAAGCAGAAGTCCAGAAACACACAGGTCAGTCAAAACAAGGCACAAGGCCAGGCACAGAACTTGATACGTGGGCATGGGCATAAAACATAGTACATGGCATGGCAGATGCAGAATCACAACACTCTCATCAAGAACCGTTGACCACCTACAGAGAACTAGGGATAGTGAAAATCAAACATGACAGTGGTAGAAATGATGAGGCAAAAGGATACGAGACCTAATGTTGCACTGCAAGGACAGCCAGCAATAGAGAAATCATTACATTGCTGGAAATGGTGAAGGAAACGCTGAACTCTCACAAACAAACTGAAAAGGAGACCTCATCTGCATACAATTCCAATTCAGCTGCCAGTGATTCGCCTTTAAGTGATCAGTCACATAACCCAGAGCCTTATCTCTCAGGCACAAAAATATCTGTTTTTTTTTTATTTGGTATCTTGGCCTGGGTGAACAGTGAGCTATTTTAGACTAAAGACCCAATTTCCTCAGTACCAGTGGGGAAACAATCTTCCCCCTTGTGCCAACTGGGATAAGAATAATGAACCGTGTGATGATATTCGGCTCTTCTCACAGATTCTGAGAGCCAGTGGGAAGGTCGTCCGAGATGAGAGAAGTAGGATTTGGGGCTGTACCCACAGCTTTTCTCTGGTTAAACTGGGTGCCGCGGCAACACCTGACAGGTGAAAGCAGCCAGTCTTGCACAAACCTTCACAGTATTTTCTCTCTCATGTCTCCTTCAGCACCATCTTCTTCTTCTTCTGCTTTTTTTCAGTTCCCACCACTCTCTCTCTTCCATTCTTCATTACCTCCCCTGCAGGTGTGGCATGTCCGCCCTTCTAATTACCCCAAGCATATCACTCCACCCTTCCTTTCCTCCCCGTTACTCTGCCCCCCCCCCCCCCACCTCTCCCCTGACTCATCTCACTCTTCCAATAGAGGCTAGAGCAGATGGAGCAGGCAGCAGCCTTGGTTGCCCTGGGCAACAGTCCCCGTCAGCTGCCACAGAGCCTAGCAGAGCTGCTGGTACTGGATCACACCACGAGAGTGTTCTGTCAGACCCCATTGAGGAGTACAGTCAGGATGGTCTTACTGTGCCTCGTATGGGGAAGCAGCCACACAGTATGACGCAAGAAAAAAGGGTAAGGAAGCACTCTTCTACAACCAACTACCATATCATGCTTACAAACATGGACCAAGTAGCACCTGTTGCATCCACACGAATGCTTATGAAGACCACAAAAGAAAAATGAGAAAAATTGAAAGAGACCAAGTATAGCATTTTTGTAAATTTTATATATATTATTATAATATCTGTAATAATATATGCTTTATCATTATTATTATTATTATTATTATTATTATTATATATTCTACATTTTTTGCATTATTTTTGTGTTTTGTTTCTAAGATCGTTTTGAATTTTTACTTCATCATTTCTCCACAACATGAAAACGTGACTCTGATCATTTTTCCATTGTGGTCTTCATATAGGCTACATATGAACACTAGCTGCTACCCGCTACCCGGAGTGAAATTGCCATTTTTATTTGCGTGCATGACCGTTTTTCAAAAATCGGGCGACTTCAATCCTTCTTGGTGTCCAAGTGGATATTCACACCAAATTTGGAGATAATCAGTTGAGAAATGTAGGAGAAAAACGTTTATGTACACACAGATAGACAGACATCGACCTCAAATATATTCTAGATAGGCATACACACACATGCACAAACACACGCATACACACAAAAACGTGCCAGTCGTCACCAGATAATAAAACTCGGAGCCCCATGTTAATAAACATTATCTTTATTTTAAAGACATCATTTACATGTAATAATGTAAATAACATTATTTTGGATGCTGCCTTTTGGACACAGATTGATACAGTTGACGCAGTGCTTTAACTCACTCTGTACTGATCCAGATGCCATCTGACCATAATAAACCAGTAAAAACAACTCTTTAAAAACTACAGTACATTACTGTTTCCTAGTTATTTTGAAGAGGATGCAATGAAACCAATGGGCCAGAACACTCCCCACAATAAGGTGATTCCATAGATACTTCAGGTACAGGGCTCCATAAGGATCTGAAGATGGTTTCTCATTGAAGACAAGACAAACAACCTTTTTTTTCTGAGGGTATATGAAAGTAATTTTCCCTTCTTTAACCCTTAGAGTGCTGAAGTAAATTTAAAAAAATGTTAATTATCTTGTGCTGTTGAAAACCTATCATGTGGCGACTTGTTTCAAAAAAACTCTCCTATGGGAACTCTTTTAAACGAATTGCCACATTACAGCTTTTCGACAGCTTTGATTTTGAAATCTTACATCATTGAGCAACAATAGCTGCATTTAACACTCTAAGTGTTAAATTGATGCCACTAGCCCACACAGGTGTAGTCTCAGGACAGGTCAGGATCAGACAGTCATTCCACACAGGGACCCTATAACTCGTGTCTGCGTTACACAGCGTCAGTGATACTGCTAGCATATGACTGAAACACAACTTAGCCCTGGCTGAGAAAACATCCCATTGGCTACATGTATGATGTGCAATGCTTTATCAATGTCTCTTTAACCCTTAAAGCACTAAATGCTATTGTCCCTCAGTGGCAAAACATTTTAAAATCAAAGCTGCCCTCAGGGAAGCTCTTTTAAACAAGTTGCCACGTGGCAGGTTATCAACAGCACAAGATATTTAAATGTATATTTTTTTTTATTTATTTCAGTGCTCTAAGGGCTAACACTAGTTTTTGTGCTGATGCATAACTAGTACTGTACAGTGAAATTACAAAAGCAGTACAATAAGTAACGGTGAGCCGGGCACTCTCCTGTGGGCAATGGAGGGTAACTCATGCATCACTTCCTGCATCTCCTACAATAAATAGCTCACATGACGCCACTATCTGTGATGGAAATAAACTGGCATCACATGGTTTTACAGTAAAATACATTAATAATCTGCTAGAGAAGAACCTTTTTTACTCAAGAAGCCTTCCAATATTAAAGTCTTGCATCCTTTTGCAGTCATACTTTATTCAACTTTATTGAATGGTCACTGTGCACCTATTTGTGGTTACTTAACGTAGCCCAGGTTTCGCTTAACATTCTGAAATATTATCATGTAAACAATATAAAAGTTGTCAACATTCCTTGTATTGCAGAATTCAAGTGTTAAAAACAAGAGGAATGGTTCTGAGATACTTAAATTGAATACAATTATTTCACATTATAAGGGCATTAATCATTGTACCCACTATGAAAATATCATGGATAATTTCTGATTTTATTAGGACAGATGTGGTTGGCTGGATCACATGAGGTATAGAACCAGCATAAAACACCACACATCCAGTCTGAAGAAGCACCAATCCATACGCCTCCGCACCACATCCACATCATCGAGATAAAATTCTGTGGCAGTGCATTCAATGTGTGCAGAACGCTCCTGGAAATTGTGTGTCTAAATGTATCCCATAGGCACTGCATAAGTCACCAAATCAATCTCTACAACTAGAGCACTCGGCAACCGAGCACATGTATCCCCCGAAGGCCCCCCAGTTGGGCCCAGATGGTCCCAGAGTACCCAAAATCAATAGGTGTCGTGAACTTACCATAATACATGTCCCTGTAAAAATTGAATAGAATCGGTGCATTTATGTGGGCTGTAGAGCGTTCACAAGAAAATCTCTGCGGACGCGGACGCGTGACGAGGCCAAATCCATAGTATCCTCGAACTTCGTTCGGGGCATACAACTATATCCAAATAACTTCAAATTCATTATCTCTGGACTAGATTTGAATCAATTTCTGGGATAGCAAAGTTTTAAAGGACTTTATTTCTTTTAATGCCAGGAGATTCCAGAACACTGTTTCCAGGACACCTATGGCCACCACTGGGACTGAGAAAGGTGCTATTTATGAACGTGATTATGAGTTGCTCTCTACTCCTTCTCAAAGAGTAAAATACTGTGCAAGCTAGTTCTTGAACACATGCTGAATTAAATTTCCTTTATGGAGAGAGTTGCAACACGAGGGTTCAAGAAAATCTGGTCATGGAGCCATTTTGTTTCCATCGTGTTATCAAGTATGGTCTCAAAGTGAGTTTTTTTTCCCCGATTTTCTCTTTTCTCGAGTCTGAACATTATCCAACTTACGCTAGTCACAACCATCTTTAGCTGGTTTGTTTTTCATCCAAAATGAGTAAGTTTCCCTTCCAAGACGAGAAATAAGAAATCAAACAATTTCTATTGTGCGAAACAACCCAGTCCAGTGTGATAGAAACAAAATAGCTCCTGTTCTTGAGTTGTTGTGACTCTCTCTATCTAAGGACTCTGTAAAGAATCTTCGCTCCTTCTTTTCTATATTTCTAATGGTTTCAGTATTTTTCTGGATTTCCTGAAATCCCATGTAGCTACAGCAGGAATCCTGCATCGTAATTACTGGCTCATGGCAAAGGGCCCATACAGTCACGTCTTCGACTAGGCCCTGTGACCTCAACTTAAAAAATAAACCTCTATGCCTCACTTCCCTCAACAGCAGAAAGCAATGTCCAGACCTATCGAGAGACTCGCTGCCAACATTACAGCCCATTAAGCCGTCAGTTCCATCTGTAAGATTAAATCTCATAGAACTAAAATAACAGCTGCATAATTTTTTCAAACCCCTCAGGAAAAATAATCTGTGCTCACGCCTTCCACAAAAGAGTCAATTAAAAGAAGACTCTACAAAAAAAAAATCCCTGATGCGGAAATGTCAAGTATAGCATGCGATGAAAGAACTGCCCGGAATCATCAGGCAGCGTTCATTCATGCGCTTCTCAAAGGCCCATCGGAGTGACGGACATATTCACACCTCGGGTCCATTCCATCAAAGGTCTAAATTTAGAACAAACAGAGCAGCGCGGAGCTACAACACAATACACCAATTACTAATAAAACCAGCTCTAGAATGCTTTATTCTATGCTGATATACAGACAGGTGACAAAGTAAAGGAGAAATCAACACCACGAGCCACCAGACCTCCTTCAATACTCTGTAATATAGATTCTATAGAGGTGCCAGGAATTTCATAGGAGGGATGGAATACTATTCATCCAAGTATTCAGATTATGGCGGTGGAGAGCACAGTCTAAAATGTCAGCCCGAAGTATTCCATGAATTTTCAATTTAGGTGACATCTATCAACTGCAAAGACGAAGGGAATATGATTCATATCACTTCCATACTAATAAAACTGTAAAAAGATCTTAAAAGCCTGGTGGATGAGGAAAGTGTCATCCTGGAAGAGCCTTCTCCCATTGGGAGAGAAATTTTCCCTAAACAGATAAAGGCGATTGCTGATTACTTTCCCTCCAAGGGTTTACGTGGAACCAAACCACGGCATGAAGAATGCCAAGTGCAAGAGGACATCTGCACCACCCCCAACTGTATGAGTCATGAATTCAGGCCTGAGCACAAGGCGATTGCACTCGCTCACTTATCAAGAATATGGTGAATGGCGCCTCATTGATCATAATACTTGTCCACATCTCCGCAGACCAGCATCTGCAGTTTTCAGTGCCACTGAACTTTAAGAAGTGTGTTCACCCTTGCACTACGCACATCATATCCACTATAATCAAGGTCACCTGGCCTGCTCAGCATTTTTATGCAAGCCATAGAGCCCGATGTTCATTGCATAAATGTACGATGCTGGACATCTGCACGAATCAGTGTTTGCCATCTCCTCTAATTTACATTGGCAGCTTTTCCTTTAATATGTCACCTGTCTGCAAGCATACTGCTTGGATTAAAATTCACACTGTTTTCCATAAAGTTAAAAGACGAAATTTGTACACATATAGTTGCACACACAACACTGTATGTTTGACAGGAAATATGTTTCTCCTAAAAATGGCAACAGTTGATATTTACAGCAGATAGTCTCATATTGTCTATAAAGAACAACAATATACAATCAATCCTATACAGCTGCAGTAAGGAGCACTGGTTGGAACACAGAAATGTCTGACTGGAAAGACTTCAGAGGAGCCCACCCTGACCCAACCACAGCTCTGCCCGTGACCCCCCCCCAGTTATCCCTTATCTGATGATCAGGTCATCCCTCACAGGGGATGAGAAGACGGGCCCATCCACCAAAGGCTCGGTCTTGTCCTCCTGAAGAGAGGCAGCCTGGTCGTACACGGAGGTGAAGGACAGGTGGTCGTGGTCCAGGATGGTCAGCCGGTCCTGCGGTTTCTCCTTCTTCAGGTAGAACATCTTCCTCAACTGCTTCAGCTGCTGCAACTCGCAAAATGTCTCCAGCACCACCAGTACGGCTATTAGACCTAGGAGCAGGTAGACTGGAAGAGAGAGAGAGATAAAGGGAGGGAGAAAGAGAGAAGGAGAGGGGAAGAGGTGGGAGAGATAAGAGAGCAGCAGGATTGAGAGGAAGAGAAAGAGAGAGTGCAATCAAGATACAGCATCAATCATCAAATTCTTATCTACGCGCGACATATGCTAACTGACTGTGCACGCACTTGCTGTTCCTAGTTCACTGAACACAGTAAACGGTGACAGTATTTTACAGTATATATGGAACAGCAGGGACAAAGGAGGGGACTGCATGGTGAAAGAAGGGAGAAAAAGACAGTAGGAAAGAGAAAATGAGAGAGCTGGAGAGAATATATGAGCAGTGAGAAACATACGCGAGCGAGAGAGGAACCGACAGAGAGAAAGAACGGAGCAAATATAACAGTTCTTATCACAGACATGTATACAGCTGGTATTGACACATATTTTCAGGCAGAATGCTGTGCTGGATGCCCCAGCCTGAGAGAGTGAGGCAGACTCAAGAGGCAGAGAGAGACAGAAAGAGTAGCGCGATGCGAGAGTGAGAAACACATTGAGGCCACATAATGAAGACAAAGACCTTGAAATAGATCCACAGGAAAGTAGGGCAAGATGAAACAGAGGGAGGCAGCCACTGAGGATCTTCAGATTTTGAGACATCAAGCAAGAGGGGATTGACACATCAAGGCTTCATGGAAAAGAGAATATTAAATGTACTAAACATGACGACATTGTGGCAAACTAACCCAAGCTTTAAATCCATTCAGATACTCCTTATAGAGTGTTACGGTATTTAAATGTGTGCATTTGCGGTGAAAGAGGTTATAACAATGCCTATCCACCAGAGGAAGCCAGAGAGGCCAATGATCCAGAACAAAACCCAGATCCACGCTAGCGCAGACCACAAAGCAGTCCAAATCTTCATGATATCATGCAGAATAAAAGGTTTCTATGCATTTATCTGTATATTTGATTTGTTTAGCCACAAGAGATATTTGGATACAAGTGTTGTGGATGAGAGAAACATGCCACAGTAAAGATATTTGCAAAGATATTATTTTACAACCTAAATTCTGCAAAAATAGAGCATTTGTAAAATGCTATTAAAAACAGAATTAACTGATTTGTTAAGTGTCTTGTACAAGCATTTGATTAAGAGCCCTTCCACGAGAAAATGGCATTTTTGAAGAAGTTGAGGAGTTGACACCCCTGGAAGTGAATGAAACTTAGGTACATAGGTACATAGGTACCATATCTACATAGGTAGATATGGTAGTCTCATGGAAAAAGCCAAATTTTTAGGTCTGTATCTCACTTAGTCTGCCGGTGGCGCCACCCGGAAGCCACTAAAGTGGCTTAGTTTTGCTTTTGACACCACATTTTACATCAATTATTATGACTTAAATTTGCACTATGCAAGTTTGTGTGCTTTCTGCCCGATTTTTTGTCTCAATTCACCGACATCTCTCCATGATCCGCTAGCTGCCTGCCCCTAAAATCACTGTAAAAAAACATAGGCTCTGGAGACCGCACAGGTGTCACAAACTGCAAATAAACACAAGGGGCACAGGCTGTGCCCCATAATATAACAAACCGTTCTGACCAATCACCAACATGAGTTGACAGTTATGGAACCATGGGAAGGAGGGAACTATAGGAGGGAGGGGCAGGCTACCTCTGTTTAGTTTGCGTTCGAATGTCAACAGCAGTGAAAGTAAACAAACTTGCATAGTGCATCTTTAAGGGTTCACATCACCAGATGTGTTATGCTTTTATCATGACCTGTGACACTTCAAATCTGGATAGACACCAGCACCACATCAGCACCAAGCTGGGTATTTGAGAAATCACAGTAAAAATTTCAAATGGGAATGGGAATAAAATAATATCCCAGACATATACCAATCAAGAATGTTTTATTATGTGTTTAATCACTTCAAAACTATCATTTTCAGTTCATAGTACCCTGGTATCTTGCTGGGTTAGTGCAATGGATGGCCGGAAAGATGGTCGAAATTGATTTTCGATGCATGTTTGCGGTATATTTTCTCAGTAACCCAGATATGTTCCATGGTGCCTTTTGTTGTGCTTTTGGAACTCTATTTTCAGGAATATCAAGAATTTCTTTGGTAGTATCCACACTTTCAAGCTAGACGGAGCCTAAGTTTGAGGAAAACTCAAAACGGACCATTTCATAGCAGATTGTGTCTAAGTTTAGATGGCATTTTTTTTTAACCCAGCAAGATAGAGCTCTGAAATTCTCTGGATACATAGTACCCGTGGGGTACGTTACACCATTAGTAAAATCTCAATGGTAGTATTTTCAGTGTAGATGTTATTCAACATCAAATGTTGGAAAATTTCACCCCCAGGGGGTGCCATAGGTTGGATGCAAATACTGACTATCCCCTGCAATCTACCAAAGAACTTGTTTTTGAATTGCAATACAAACAGCTAGTTTTCTCTGAAAATGAAGAGTTTAGCTTGGCACTATGCTGGGTGGATAGCTATCTGAACAAAGATGGCGCTCTAAAGAGCTAAATGTCTACTTAGCTAATATTCCATATTCCCAGGCATATAACACAATTCTGTCTTTTGACATATATACAGTGCATGCACAGTTGCACATAAAAGTTGTAATCACTTTGGTTTAAAGCTGGGTTGGTTGTAAATTGGAAAAGAATGCTGGTTGTGATTGTAGCTTTGTGTCAACATGCAAGAATCTTACCAGTAGTCAATACAGTGTACAATTTGGAATTGTTGGTGCATTTTCAAAAAATCACAAATGCTCAGCATTTTTCTTTTGCTAATAGAATTAATGAGCAGGCTTCGGTGCTAATTCTAGGATTTCCTAAGGGCAGGGTGCTTGGGTCAGAAAAAGCGCACAACAGTCGCGTCGAGCGAGTGGTTGTCCTGAAAAAGAGCACAGAGTTCGTAGCAAGCAAGCAGCAGCCTGCCAAGATAAGGGCAGTTCATCTGTAGAGGTAACTTGCCTGCCCTCATTCCTAACACCAGATCATGATGTCTAGCCTATGGGATGCCCGCTTGGTGGGAGGGTGGGGTTTCTTTTACAAACTTCCCACTTTGGTGTATACCAAGCTGTGGGTGCTGACGCAACTATTGAGCCATAAAGGCTGTAGCCGGCTATTTAATTCAGAGATAGACAAGCTCACAATCAATGGGCCGTAAATGGCCCAGTAGAGACCCAGGTTCTAGTGTAGTATGCTTGCCTAGGGCTCAACTAGCTCCAAGGGCAACATCGACCTGGATCGAACGAAAAATGCCTTGGATAGCTGCTCAGGGCCAAAGCCAAGGAGCACCTCAGGCGTACACCACCAGGTTCCGCCAACCCACAGTCCAGTTCCAAAAAGAGACTGGGGGATAGAGCTTGTCACATGCTGGGTTGACGTCATTTCACTTTGGATAACATGAAAAGCATAAAACAGTTCAAATTATGGACCGTAATTTTATTCAAGTGTACGTATGCTGTTCATGCAAGTCTGTGGTGATAGTCCTTCTACATTAGTTGTTTGTTGGCATTTATTTTAATTTTATTTCTTCGGACTGGTCATGTTTTATGACTTGCCGTACATTTCTGACTGTGCTGTACCCGCACTTGGTAATAGTACATGTATTGTGTCTTTGTAACGCTCACAATCACCACCAGTTTACAACCAATAGAGGTTTATACCAAAGGGATCACAAATTTTATGTATAACTGTGCATGTGCTTCATATATTTCAAAAGATAGAACATTGGTATATGTCTGGGAATACGGACTATTAGGTCGGTAGAACATTAGCTCTTTAAGGCGCCACCTTTCATCAGAAAGCTATCTACCCAGCATAGTACCAAACCAAACTCTTCATTTTCTGAGGAAACTAGCTGTGTGCATCACAATATAAAAAATAGGACCAAGGGTCCTGTAGCTTACCTGCAAGCAGTCTTACAGCGATGATACAAGTTATGAAAATTTCATGTGAAGTTTAACATTTGAATCAATGAAAATCAATGTCAAGGTCACTAAATAAAAGTTCACACGCATTTATAAGACCTTCTGTAAAAAAATCCTAAGCTCTGAAGCAGTTTTGGTGATACTAGTCATTATAATATGTCAATACGTATTCAATATGTCAGTTATGAACTTTAAAGATCACAGAATGTCAAGTTGTGGTTAGCAAATTAACTTCATATAAGACTTTCTAAATGTCTCTATACAAACCTTGGCTCAATCTGTGACCATTTTGGTGATACGAGTCATTGAAATTTCACTGTCAAATTTGACCCTCAAAGGTCACTGACAGTCAAGTTGTATGTCGCCAAAAGACAGTTCATACGTGACTTCCTAGATGTCAGTAACACAAACCTAGGCTCTGTCTGTGACCATTTTAGTGATACAAGTCATTGAATTTTCACTAGGTCACATTTGACCTCCGAATGTCACCAAATGAAAGTTCATATGTGACTTCCTATGCCAGTAACACAAACCTGGGCTCCATCTGTGACCTTTTCAGGCCCCATAGGGCCGGTAAGCTAAAAATTTCTTAGCTACATTGCTGGGGATAGCCAGTACTTGTATCCAGCATGCAGCGCCCCCTGGGGGTGAAATTTTCCAACTTTTGTTGTTGAAAATAATCTACACTGAAAATACTACCATTTGGATTTTACTAATGCTGTAACGTGCCCCAAAGGCACTATGTATCCAGAGAATTTCAGATTTCTATTTTGCTGGGTAAACAAAATAATGGTAAACAAAATTTTCAGGGCTCAAGTTCATCTGAGATGGACTGAGAAACAGGAAAAGAGTGCAGTGGTCTAATGAGTCTTCATAATCTTTCACCATTTTTTTTTAGAAATAATGGACATCATATTCCTAAGGGCAAAGAAGAGAAAGACCATCCTGATTGTCTGTCATGTTGTGGGGTTGCATGAGTGCACTCTGCATAGGAAATTTGCACAACTGAGAAGGCATAAATGAGGTGTAAGGGCACATGCACATTTTGGAACAACATTATGCTGCCTTCAAAATGCTGCCTTTTTCAGGAGCACCTCTGTTTGTTTCAACAGGATAACACCAAGCCACATTCCGCACAAATTACAACAGTGTGGCTTTATAGTCATAGAGTGCAGGCACTAGACTGGTCTGCCTGCGGTACGGGCCTGTCTCCCATTGAAAACATGTGGCAGAATGAAGCCTGACCTAATGAAGCTCAAAATAAGAAGATGGAGACCTAGGACTGTTGACCAACTGATGTCCTATAAAAGGCTGGAACGAGAACAACTTTTGCTTTCGAAACTTCGACAATTATTCTTCTTAGTTCTAGAACATCTAGTGAGTGTTATTAAAAAGAGATGTGATGTTGCACAGTGGGGACATGCTTATTTCCCAAGAGATTACATTCCAAAGTAGCCATTTTATGATTAAAAAACAAAAAAGCTGATTAAATTTAAAACATGACTCACTCTGTCATCGTAAAACGTTGTACATTTATGAATTGAATACTGGTCAAAACAGATTTGCCAATGACAGTTTGCTGTGTTTATTTGCATTATACGGATTGTTCCAATTTTTCTGCAATGGTCGCGATTTTAATGAATAATCCTTTCAGATTACGTTTCAGTATAGTACAGCAATAATTAGATGTGTCCTAAAATTGTGACCAGAGACGCATGGAAAAAATGAATGGCCAGGTGTAGAGAGCATATGATGCTCTGTTTACAAAGTCACACATGACTGATCAGGCAGCATTTTTCAATAAAAAAGAAGCTGTATCAAATACATTCCATTTCTGTTGCAGGAATACAGCATCATCATATCCATTTCAATTATCGATATGGACAGTATCAGTCCTCCAAAGTGTTCTGTTCAAATAACTTGACGACATACACTTGTTTAGTGACATCAGCCTGCTCAGTTCATAGGTGGAAGTAACACAAGGCAGGACTTTCATTTTATGACCCTTGGACTTTCCCCCTCTGACAATAAGCTCAGCTTCCCTGTAGACGCCAATAAATTTACTTTAAACCATCACAGGCCCATACAACTTCAGTACAAATCATTGCATGATGGCCACACCTTTTCAGTTTCACCTTTTTTTTTTTCCACTTTCAGAAAATAACCACAATAACTCATAGGCACAAACCACCCAGTGTGCAAAGTTAGAAAAGCTGTCAAGGTGACCCACTGCGAAGAGCTAATAATTTTAAATAGTCAAATAATTTACTGAGATATGGTAAGACCAAAACACTGGGGGGGCGGGCGGCTGGGGGAGCGCAAAAGAAGACTTCCTCAGGACAAGTTGGGCCAGGTGAAAACGGGCCAAAACACTGGTTTGTCTCAGGAAGAACACAACGTCTTGTCTAGACTACATACTGCGAATATTTATCAACCAGGTTTGGGTGTGCACTTAAATATTTGCTCAGTAGTTCAGCTTGACAATTTATACTGGTGTCTCATTATTATGGTTCTGTCAGAGCCTGGTCCTTAGTTTTTCATGCTCTGGTGATATGCCGTTAGAGAGATTTGATCTGCTGCACTTACAGTCATGTGCTGGACCATCTGTTAAATAAATAAATAACAGCAATGATTTGTTCAATCTGCGCCACAGCCAAAATTAAAAACAAAATCTGCATTGGTTGTGTTAGTTGTGACTCATGGCTAGGAGACTCATTATGCAAATTTTATTTGAATAACTCTGAGAAGAGGACACTCGGTAAGCCCTAATTTGATATTGAACAGAACAACTGTCATATTTAAATCTTATTGGATTGAATAAACAAGCAGGAGCCTGCCTCACCTTCTTATTCACAGAGTCAACAGAGAATGTATCAGGACATCCTGAAATTAATCAGCACAAGGTTCCAAATATCAAAACTAAATTTCTTCCCCTTGGGTCATTTTTACAGATGCAGATTTCTCGATTAAGATTAATTTGGTGCGGACAATCTTCATTATAAAATGAATTCAGTCCAGGATCAGGCTTAATCTGCATCTGTGAAACTGATCCAATAAATAAAGACCAAAAATTGAACCATCAGTGATGAATGGATCATTTCCCTTTCAGAATCCTTAACATTGTAAAGAAAAGCCACTTTAGTTAAGCAATTAAAACATGTATAGAAACTGAATAAAAAGCAGAGGGTCTGAGGCACATTTGCAGAATCACAAAAGAGGGTGGTTTCCAAAACAGTTAGCATGACCCCATATTATGAATGCAAGCAGAAAAACTCTTGAGAGGTTTGTTCCTCAGAAATCTTCCACTCTGAGTATGGTGGTACTAATTGTTTCAAGATGACTCACCTCTACCCACCTGCTTTTTGAGTTAAGACAATCTTCAGCTCCATAGGGCCCACTTAGTGATAAATTTAGCAGACAATTCAAAGAATAACAGGCTGCTATTCCTCCTACAACCTTTTAATCAGATCAACTAGTCTTCCTTTAGCACACAGAGGAAAACGTACCTAAACAAGAATTCATGAACCTCCGCTACTATACAAGCCACCCAATATCCAGGCCAAAAAATGTATGCCCATATTGTAGCAGAACTGTGGTCATTTGATCCACTCCAGAAGTAAGTAATTTACAGTCCTGGTCTTTCATTCCAACCCCAACAAAGCACATCTCATTCAAAGGCTAGAGATGTTGCAGAGCAGCTTATTGGGGGAGCTAGCTATGTCAAATTAGGCCTAAAATGGGAACCTAATGGACAGTTGATTACCAGGAACAGGGTTTCTGCTTTACATTCTACTGACCGTAACATTTCCTAAGTCAACTTGCCTCAGCATCTAAACAACAATCCACCCACCTACATTCCCATGGAAATGAAGATGTTCGTAAACTTACTAGTAATGCCCACTTTGTAGAGTTCTCGAAATTTCTGGTTGGAGCCTTCCCCTGGGACGTAGTCGCCAAGACCGATGGTGCTGAGGGAAATGAAGCAGAAATAGAAGGACTCCAGAAAGTTCCAGTCATCCTCCAGGGCAGAGAAGATGGCAGCAGGGACCAGGAAGAAGGCAGCAACTGTGACGATGGCCAGTAGGGAGGCGTGAATCGCGGCGACCAGCGGCTTGGACATGCCCCAGCGCGTGTGGACATACACGACTGGCCGCCTCGTGCTGAAGACCATGATTCTTTGCACCACTGCTGTGAGGAAGAGGAGGGTGAAGGGGATCCCAATCACGGAGTACACGATGCAGAAGGCCTTGCCCCCGTCTGAGAGAGGAGCAGTGTGGCCATAACCTGCAATACAGATATACAGAATTAAGCATTACAGTGAAATCAGTAAGTCTTGACACAAATATTTATCAGTAAACGACACAATTCAGCATAAACTAATGATTTTCTGGTTGAGTTTAGTATGAATTTATCAATATCAGTGCAGTTGAACATCAGTGCTCACCAGTAACCTCTCCAAACACAAAACATGCCTTTTCTCCATGATAAAGTTTACAATTTTGCCCATTTTCCCATTTTTCTTCAAAGTCCCCCAAGCATTAAATAAACTGCTGATTAAACAGCCAGAACATTCACCCTGCAATGAAAACCTAACCGCTCTCACATCCGCGCTCACAACCTTACACCTTATAAGGGTAAAAACTCACTAACTCAGTAATATCTGAATTCTGAAATATACCTCATTTTAACAGAACAGAAATCCCACTTTCAGGAAAAGTGAAACGACATATGCCTCCCAAGATTCAACAGAATGGAGCAATGAATGTAACGAGGGATCCACTGACCTGCGTGGCATGCCTGCATTTGGAAAAACGAAAACCTCGGCATTCATCGTCTTTAAACGCGGTATAAATTCTACAGCAAAAAGCCATATTGTGCTAAATGCAAACAGAGTAGAAGTATAACCTGTTTTCTTCACTGATGCCCTCCTCCAGAGACAGATGTATCGGCTAGAAGCAACCCTCCAGTACTGTTTTATTCGGAATAATTCCCATTGACCACGTCCATACAACATTTAAATATTGTAAATGAAACTGAACACTTCAGGCCAGTTTCGGGTGTCTTTTTTCTTTGAAATCGCATCATTTTCAGCTGCGCAACCGTGGCCAACATTCGAAGAATACAACTGACCTTACTTTTACGCTCAGCTTTGTATCCTATTCTTATTGTCCGATCAATGTATTTCAGTTATTGAAGGTTTAAACACTCGGGAATTGGATAAGAAACGAGTGAATCAATACATTGTTACCGGGGAAGCTTCACGAGGGCATGAACTATAACTGTGCAGTTATGCGGATGAATCTGAGTATATAATTGAGTGACTGGCAATCGACAGCAGTACTTGGGTGGATATAATGGAGCTCTGAATTTGTCAATGGAGGAATCTACGCTTTAATCCATGGGGGGGAACTACACATTTTTTGTGTGTGATGACTGCAATTGACTGTAGAATGCGAGAGAATCAATACCGTGTTGGATTTTTTGCTTCACAAAACATATTTTTTGGACTACTAATTGGAATACTGTTGGCTCACTGTAGCTAAAGTGGTTGCTACAGAGTACTAAGTTTTTTTATGTTGCAAGTGATAATTTTTTGAAACTACTGGACCGATACTATGGGCAAGGATACTGAACAGTATGCACATCAGGCTTAGCAGAGGAGTTAAATTCATGCGACTCCTGAAAAACAGGGATTGGAGGGAACTTCTTCATACTCTAAATCGTGTTTCAGCTCCGTACTACGTGCTTAAATGTGCAGTTCTATAGACGCAAACGTCTACATCTGCAGAAAGGGGTTAATTTAAATAAATGACCTGACACAGGTCAAAATCAGTCATTAACCTAAAGGAATGTTCTCCTCCCCAATTTTCAGGTCACCAGCTGCATCTGAAAATGTATGCAGAGCTAAAGATCTTTCACAGAAAGACAGAGAATTTAATTAGAACGCGGCGATGGCACAAATTTTTGAAATTTGGTGTGCTGTTTGCTGCCAGAACACAGGCTAATTGTATTTGTGGTTTAGGATTTTATATTTTAGACAAATGGAGTGTGAGGAGGTGGAAGTGGAGAAAAAGAGAAGGAAAAAAAGGAAGTGAAAATGAAATTGAGGAACAGTTGTTTGTTGTTGAGATGAAAGCAGTAGGGGCTAAGTGGAAAACAACCGTGTATTCTGACAGTAATTTTGCAGGGAAATTCATTAAAAATGAAACTGGTGGCATTAAGGCTTTGAGGGGATGCAAAGGAGGTATAGTCATAATGTCAAAGAAACAAAGGAAAAAGGCTCTGAAAATAAAAAAAAAAAACTCCTAGGTAAGCTGTTTGTGAATTGGGAACTGGTCATCCATGCCAAGGTCATATCTATCTTACCGCCCATGGTCATGCTTACGGCAAAATGATTGATTGATGGATTGATTGATTGATTTTTTGATGAGTGAGTGACGCTCGAGTCTCATCACAACACTCCTTCCTCAGCATCGCTTGTCCAGGAGTAAAAATGAACCATCAGACTGAAGTGAAAGGTATTATCAGAGTTGTCCCTTATTCAGTAAAAGCAGATTCTTTCTAGGAAATGGACGGAGTCTGCGGAGCTTGGCGGTTGAAAAGTTACTGGGATGGGCAAGAGCAAGATAGCATGGCGGTATTGTTTGAATTTGAAAAGAAGCTACCGGACAGGGTGTTAGTAAATTATGTGAGGTACAAGGTGAGGACCTTTGAGAGGGCACCACTTCGGTGCTACTGGCGCCAAGAATACGGGAATGTATCCGCAGTGTGCAGGGTGAAGTCCGTTAGATGTAGACGATGTGGTAAATTTGGGGGTTCAGACAGTGAATGAGTGCTACTGAAAGTGCAGGCTGTCTGCTGTCACTGCGGCGGAAATCGTGAAGCTGGTGCCAAGTAATGAGGTCGAGAAAATAGGAAACTGAGGTGGAACGAGCACGGACGAAAAACAAGTTATCGTATGCACAGGCTATGAAGAAAGTGAAACCAGAAAACAGTATAGTGAGCAAACAACAGTGAACTGCTGAGACCGTGACAAAAGAACCTAGACCTGACAATGAGTATATCAGTATAGATAAAAGGAGGTTTTTGATATTTGTTGCAATGATCATTAATTGTGAAAATAAAATTGAACTGAAGACGGAAAAGATAAGGACGGTGGTTCATGCTGCTAGGGAGTTTCTCAGAATCATGGACATAAAAGGTGAAGAAATTCATGGAATTCTAGAGAAAGGGTTCGGTGGAAGCCAAATGATAACCAATCAGATGCGTGTGGTTATCGTCATTGAAAACGGTGGGCTAGGGGTATGGTTAATTTTTTTTTTTTTAAATCGTATTGAAGACAAGTTATGAAATTATAAATCCAGTAGGAGGCACTAAAACACAATGAGTTTGTAAATCACAACTGAACCCCAAAAGAAGTAGAAAAAGAGGCAGCAGCTAATTTGGTGTGACAGGTGACAAACAGCACAACGTCTTTATCTTTCCAACGGATGATTTTATCACCACTGTACCGCATGCATGTGGCAGATGTCTGGAACACCTTATGTAAACAAGACCACGTCTCATTTACTCTTGAAAAATGCCACGTATTTCTGACATGGCCTAACTGATTAGGACACATGCTGCACAAGTAGCCCAACTGAAGTGTATAATCAATGTTACAACAAGACCCTTATAAAGATCTAAATGGCGTTAAAAGTACTGATGTACGATGGACCACAAAACCACCAAGCACTCATCAATAAGACTATGTTTTTGTTGTCATTATTTACAATTGTCCAATCAGTATGGCCAATCATTATCATGATCCTGATTTTTCTAATTATATAGGATAAAATATTTCAGCAGTGAGGTGTTCACTTGTTAGGACAAGACATTCCTCAATCTGGTATGGGCAAATACAGTCAGTTTAAATTCCACCCTCTTTGTCAAGAGAATGCAAATTAGTCTTGAGACCACACATTCCAGCTGTGTTCGAAGTCGCCTGACACTTTCTACTTGGAAAACGGTCATGGCCAATGGTAATAAGTAGTATACAGATTGTGACCAAACTTGACATGAACCAGTATACCAAAAGTACCAAGCTGTCTTTGACCATGTTGTCAGCCTGCAACAAGAATTTATTTTAGGTCGCGCGCAGTTTGCGCAGCTCTGACCCCACCCTTTACACCCCGGGTTCTTCTGTTATGGCCTAACAGCCTGGGATGGTGACAGCGAGGTCCTCAGGTCCAGACCTTGTCCTAGCCTCTGGCTCAAAAACCTACCCCAGAGGCATGGGGACAGTGGGATGTTGTATTGTGGGTGACAGTACACCATAAAGTAACATCCCCCCAACCCAGGAGAATTCAATAGCTTGGTCTTCATTTGATTGTCTAGTAGATGTGACACAAAGGTAACTACACTATATACAACTATAAAGAGGACCGCGTAGTAGTGAGTATACGTCGTCTGGCCAAATAAAAAGTCATACACTCTGATATTTTGCAGGACCATCTTTAGCGATGATCGCAGTATGCATTTAAGGTGCCATTGTTTGACAATTGTGTACAGTGTTACAACATTTATTTCCGTCCAGAGTTGCATTAATTTTTGGCCAAGATCTTGCATTGATGTCGGAAGAGTAAAACCTCTCCATTAAGGCTTCTCCAGCACATCCCATTGACTTTTGATTGGTTAAGGTCAGAGCTCTGTGGTAGCGGGAAAATGATTCCTCGTGCTTGCGGAACCACTGTTACAATTTGGGCCCAATGAATCTTAGCACTGACATCCTGCAATATGCGTGTGCCACCCATCAGGGATTAAAAAATCCATTATTAAGATAACTTGTCCATTCACTACATTCAGATAATCTGCTGGCTTCATTTAATTGCTGTATAATGTTGCTGAGTGTAGACCTGACCAACTGAGGCAGCCCCTGATCATAACACTAACTGCAGAGCCCAATGCAGTGGGCACTATGCATGCATGATGGGTGCACTGCTTCATGGACTTTGCCCGAAACGGGGTAAATCTGGACTCATCAGACCAACATAACCTTTTCCCATTGTTCCGCAGTCCAATCTTTATGCTCCTTAGCAAATTGAAGTAATTTCTTCCCCGATTAGCCTCGCTAACGAGTGGCTCTCTTGTGGCCACGCAGCTGTTTAGTCCCAAACCTGTAAGTTCTTGGTTCATTGTGTTTTACATTCACAGTTAAACATAACCGTGAGTTCTACCGTTGTTTTCTCGTAATGAGATTGCCCCAAGCATTTTGGTGATCTCCAATCATGATCATTCGTGATTTGTTCAAAGCACATTTCTTCTGTGAAGATGACAGTTCACCGCTATCCTTTCAGGTTATAATACTGCGTTGGAAAGTTCTTAACCCAACAGCAATGACTTCAGCTATCTCAATAGTTGTTTTCTTTGCTTGATGTAAGGCAGTAATTTACTCGTCTTGAAATACAGTAATATCTCTTACATGAATATGTCTTTAAGCATGGTTGTTTAAGAAATGAGAAGCTAGAAGCTGCATCACTCAGGGTTAAAATAATTTTGCCAGCTGAACCATATAATCTCCTTAAAATAATTTAATCATAGGTTCTTAAGTATTTGCTATTTACATCCAATGACTTTTGACTTTTTTTAGCCAGGCAGTGCAAATTGGTGTAGCATATCGTAAACAAGTATATGTTTCAGAGCACAGCCTCTGTTCCAGGACTGAGTGAGACGGACATTCAAATAATCCTTCGTAAAGCAATCTGGGGTTCTGGGGGGTGGGGCAGGAAGTTTGTTTCTGTGACAAATCTGTCCCATGGTAGCTTGGCACCGATGAGCATGACAAATATGTGATTTTCACAGATGAAAACAAGTTTTCAGAATTTCATCCCAGACAAGTAATTAGAGATGCATTCATGACATTTTTCTTTCAAGTGCAGTGTATGTTCATTTTGCCATAAAATGAAAAGTAAATCAAAAGAGTGGTCTTCAAAACAATACAGAGTCAACACTCAGGGCCGGGTGCCATGCGTAAATATGGGGCTTTCCAGGGGGCCAGACCCAAACTTACTAATTTCTACAAAGAATAGAATTATTAGATTGTCATTAAATAATTTAGGTAATTTTCTGAGAGGATGACACGAAAAAAATCTTTATTTTTTTATCATTTCATTCCATTTTGGAGATTGTCCACAGTCTTTGAGGAAAAGAGAAGTTCATGAACAACAGCTTTTGCGATATTAGCTCATAGAATGAATACAAGAATTCAGTCATTCAGTGAAATATGGAATAGTTACAGGCAACGTACAAAATACAACCACATCATCACTGAGGATGATTACAAAGCCTAGCATAAGCGACCAAGAAATTGCCTATGCCATGAATAGGTTAAATTGTGACTGGGCCAACAGCGATCACAGAACATATTGGAAAAAGATGCACGTGAGAACAGAAACGCTGACATTTCACCGCATTGCGAGATGATGTACTATTTTGACAAGTATTCACGCCACAGCATCTCACAGATCGCCAACGCAAACATCTCATCACAGAGTGCCGAGCAGAGCCAAAGCGCATTGAATATTCAAGCTACCCGTGTTAGTCAGTGTGTGATAACAGACCGTGGTGTTTTCTTACCTGTGGTGGAGAGCACAGTGCTGGCGAAAAACAACGCCGAGGTGAAGTCCCAGTTCCAGTTCTCAGAAGCGTTGTTGAGAACAGACACCCCGTAATTACTAGCCTCCAGTGCTTTGGCTAAAAACTCCTCAAGTCGGTCTTCCGAAAGGCATTTGTTCTCCAGCAGAAACTGACGCTTGATGGTCCGAAGCTCTTGACGCAGAAGATCCTCATAAGGCAACTCTACTGAGGAAAAGACGACGGCGCCGAAGATTAGATACAGCACGTATCCCAAGACCAAAAATAAGAAATACCATGTCGATTTATTGCTTTGAATCAGACGCACGCAGGAGTTGCTCGTAAGCGACTGTAACATCTTTCCCCTTGCCTGACAAAACAGTCCCTATAAATATTATTGAGCTGCGCTTAATTGGCGCACCTTACTAATCCGAAAGCCAGTTTAATTCATTCGTGAAGCTACTGTACGTGCCAGACAGTCTCGTTCTCAATTCCGCTATGTTTCAGCTTCCTCTCTATGGGATTTTTATTTTCAGTTCACTTTCATTGAGCTCTGCGCCGCGAGTGATGTGGCGAATGAACTCGGAGGTTGGACCTGTGACGTCGACGGTTTTTTTTCCGTGTCTTCTCAGGTAACCAAGGAACCGCAGAGGAAATGTGGCTTCGAGATCATGAATCCGGCGGCAAATTACACTTCGCATAGAAAAAAAAAACGTTCATTGCTGCTGAAAGTGTGACAGTTAAAATTTGCTCATGCTACTGTGTAATCGTCCCCGTCGGATCGGCACTGTGCTTGCAGCGACCCAAATCAATAAAAATGTAAGCACACTGACACTGTTATAAAATATTTTATGAAAGTAATAACATAAACAATTACTGGTGGCATGATAAACATCGCATATAACACCAGTTATTGTTATGCAGCGTCAAAACTAAAGCCGAGGCAATGGCCTTTCCCCTCGCACGGAATTGCATTGTCACCGGGGAATATAAATCTAGGCTACAAGCAGTGCAGTCAAAGAGCCAATGGCCCTGAAATACTTGTAGCATGGGCACTTAATGTCCCATATAGGCCATTACTACACCAAATGATTGTTTTTGCTGGGCAAATATGCTTTATGACAAGACATAATTTTGAAATTAGGTACAGGTAGGGGAGACAGGGGCTGGTTGGAAAATTTAGGTGAAAATCCTCGGGAGATCTCAGGCATTTGTTACAATTTGTTTTTTATTGAGTACATACTATAGTGCCAACATGGGGCTGTATGCAACTACTAACTTATCACTGAGAAAACCAAAGCCAAACTTTGTGAAAGCAAAATAAAACGGGTGGTTTTCTGTTCCAACCTACCCGGGTATGGGGTTGGTTGGAACACCTCCTGGGGTGGCTGAAACAGACCTGTTATATATCAATGGAAAATATGAAGTAGGTTTGTAGGCTTTCCTTATTTAAATGAATTAAGAAAAAAATAACTATTATATAAATATCATATTTATATGATATTATATAAATATTAAATAAATATCTGTTATTGCATCAATTCCAAAATGAAGTTTAGGGTATGACTAGGATATGCCAAAATCTTTTGCAATTGCTCTGCAAGGTTAATTGTTTTCTAGAATGTCATTTGCAGCATGTATGATAATGTGCTGGAATTTCCTCCTGTTTGTCTTTCGTTTGTAGTTTCCCATTTCTAAAATTGTACAGAATGCAATAAAGATGTAATATACATCACTACATATAATCATTTCATATCCAGGACGTGAACAAATATTTTTCTGGGGAAAGTTTGAACTGACTGGGGTTGGTTGAAACATGTTCCAACCTGCCCCGACCATAGTGTTCCAACCAACCCTGTAGGCATAATCAATAGTTGTGCCACAAAAATTGATACTAAAGATATTTATAAAACAACAATATATACACATATATATATATATATATATATATATATATATATATATATATATATACACACACATATATATACACACAGCGCCCTCCATAATTATTGGCACGCCTGGTTAAGGGCAGGTGCAGGCGAGTGGCTATTTTCTTGTAGCCATTGCCTGACTTGTGAAGGTCGACACATATCTGCCTTACTTGAGTGGTGTGTTCCTTTGTCTTTCCCATGTTGAAGAGTGGATAAGAGAAATGGCCTCTGTGTCACGTCATATTTATACCCCAGTGAAACAGGAAGCGATGAATTACTAATTAAATGTTCCTAGATACTCTGATCAACTTTGTAAACTACTGTTGAAATGACAGAAAAACTTCAATTAGATTTATTTTCTAGGAATTGTTAGGGGTGCCAATAATTGTGGAACATGTAATTTTATGAAAAATAATAATTTTGTTAGTCAGGGATTTTTTCCCCCCTTAAAATTCACTTGATTTGAAGGTTACATTTTTTTTTACAAATTTCAGTGTGAAAGTATGCTTCTGCAATAAAAAAATATATAAAATGATATATAAAATTGCGTTCCAAAATATCTTTCCACAGAGTGGTAATAGAAGGAAAAGATTTGGTTCCATGAAAATTACTCCAGAGCCATAATTTTAGTAGAATCTCTCCTCTGTGAACCACTATTACCAGATCTTTCTGAAACAATATGGCGACAACTGGTGTCTTGCCTGGGGTTTTCCCTAAAATGTTTGACATCATCAATTAACAATGTCAAGGAATATTTACAACGTTTCAACCTACCCCATATTGAAACCACCCCGGTCTCCTCTACACATATATCCACACACATTGGCCTGTCTTTGGTTCTAAGATCACATTTTCGAGCATCATGAATTATAGTTAATTATAGCAATTCAATTTCGGATACAAAAGTGGATTTGCAAAGGCCACTCATATGGTTCAGTAATGTACTACTAGTAAGTAAGTAAGTAAGTAAATCTTTATTTGTATAGCACCTTTCGCAGCTTGAAAACACAAAGTGCTTCACAGTGGTAAAAACAGAGATAAAACATATAAAACAATAAAAACAATAAGAAACAACACAGTTATCAATATAACAATGAACAAACACTGTGCAACAGACAAGAGATTTGCTTATTCAAAGGCTTGTCTAAAAAGATGAGTCTTTAGCCGACTCTTAAAGATGTCCACAGAATGAGAGGCTCGCAGGTCCAAGGGGAGTGCGTTCCACAGTTACTACTGTTCTACAACCTAGTAATATCCTTTATGTTTTTAATTTTATGCAGTTATGATGACACGCCTTCTGTGACCTTATTCATCATCTGTTTATCATCTTTGTTGTATCCTCCAGAAAGTCCACAGTTAAGCGGAACTCTCCTTTTCAGGCTTTTATTCAGAAAGGCGTTTCCACGGCACTGACCTTTACTTAAATGCTGGGAAGATGTCTTCGATTCATGCAGTGAATTTAATGTCAGTGCATATCCCCCTAAACTCAAGCGAATTCTGAAATGCACACGCACACGCACACAACACGCACACACACACACACACACACACATACACACACACACACACGCACACGCAGACGTACACGCGCGCATGCACACATACAAACACACACACATGCACACACACATGCACACTTCCGCTTTTCATAGATCAAAGTTCTGCATATCACATGTCAGTGAATTGAAAGTTTGAGTTCTTTCCATAGTTGCATTGAAAGGGTTTGAACCAGATCATGGAAATCAGTTGCTTTCTGACTGTCTCCCACTCTTATGACACATGGCTCCGCCCTGGCCCATGGCATTGTACTGTAACTTTGACAACACAAAGTAATTCAATCTTGGTTAGAGAACTACAAAATGAAGAGCAGTGCAACACCCGATGGTATGTCATGTATACCTGTAAATGTATGCGCATTTGGGTGTGGCCACACTATCTCAACATGGGGAGACACAGAGCCGAGCCAATACTGTGTTCACGCTGTATGCAGATTAGGTGCACACCTCAAAACTGGGGAGAACTCATTTAAGCCAATGAATAAACCTAGTTTAGAATAATCCTAATAAAGGTTTGACTGCAGGGTAAAATGGTAATAATAATAATAATAATTGACTGCAGGCCCAAAATGATAAAATAATAATTGTAATAATAATTACATCCCCAGAACAAAATTTTGGGGATACTAAGGATTCACCTTGGACGGTACCCACCACACATCATTTATGTTAGCGTGATTACTGGAACAGTTCTTACGGGAATTGCAAGAAACTTCTTGTGTTCGTTCCTGGTGCATGACGGATGGACCATAATTTTGTGTGACCCCAGGACCATTCCTGTAGCACCTCCACCAGGTCAAATTTTGCACTTCCAGCTCAAAACGTTTTGATGGGAACCATGTCACACTTATTTTGACCATTTCTGGAACACAAAGAAAGGCTCTTAGTAACTGATATTAATCACCATATGAACTTTGCTGCAGCACTACTACCAAGACAAAATTAACATTCTTAAAAATTGTGACAACTCAAATAGCCTTAATGGGAAACAAGTCAAATTAACATTAAAGGATTCTGGTCCACTGGTGGCTCTGTAATGTTGCCTGTAGTGCCTCCACCTTGTGAAATTTAACATTTCCAAATGGAATAACTCAAAACAGTTTGGAGAGGAATTAAGTTACACGTTTTGCAGTCATTTGTGCCACACAGAGAAGGTCTGTTATTGATGTTGGTCACCCCATAACTTGTGGTCAATCTCTTTCTCCTACTAGCATCTATCTTTGCTTTTATTTAATTTTTCTAAGTTTGATTATGAGATGTGGATACAGTGCTGTTTGTCAAAATGATCAGAGGAAACAATTGTATGGTAACGTGTATTGGAAATAAACCTTTCACTCTCTCAAACAAAATTTCCATTTATATATTTTGAAGCCGCCAGGTTCATATAAGGTTCATGCGTGCTATAGGGTGTTTGCACTTTGTTGTTATGTAAAAAAAAACAAATAAGATTCTGCAAAGCCTGTCATTTTTGGGAGAGTAAACACAGAAATTGAGAGCAAAAAGAGAGGGAGTGATTTATATATAGCATCCCATTTTTATTATTTATACAGTGGCCTGGTTTTCAGTTCCTGCTCAAGGGAAAAATTTCTGTGACAGGAATGAGCTGAAAGGACAGTCATAGAATGGAAATAAGTCACACAGATATTCATCCCATATTCAGGGAACATGCTCACAAACATAGTAAAACCGTATGTATGACTGTTTGTAGGATTAAAATGGTATGAGGAACACACAAGGCATATGCAGGAAATGCGTAAAGCATACTTTAACAAATATAAATGTCAACAGGTTCATTGGTTATACTGTCCACGTGAAACAGTGGCACACAAAAGTAGGCTCCTTTTACGCAATTTGCTATTATCAGTGCATAGGGCTCATTAGATGCCCTACTTTCTCACGCGAATCACTGCAAGCACTGATTTATGGCTTAATATGCCTCTCACTTTCTTCATTATTACCCAAATATGTTTAGATGTACTTGCAATATTTCAAAGGGAAATCATTATTGAAAATGTAAAAACGATTGTGTATAAAAGTAGTAAAAAATGATTATGTTTATCCACCTTTTCATTTAGGTTTATTTCACTGGAAGGGAGGGAAAGAAAAGCTAGAAGAATTACCTATTATCTGTCATGAGGTCAAAGCTCATGAACGCTTGAAAAAAATTTTTTTTTTCTTGAATTAACAAGATATCCAGCATTTTCTGGTCACTTAGTATGAAATCCAGTTTTATTAATAATAATAAACAGCACCGACTCAAATGTTCAGTTTGAAGAACCCTGAAATGGCAATTCTCATTCTGAGAGAGGCTATTTAATATCTTGTGGACACATTTTATTTTAGACTTAAATCAACATAGACTATACCACATTTAAAGGGGGATATTTAGCAGATACTTTCATATAGACTGCATACTCCCCATGAGAGATTTTCCTCATGCGTTGAGCAGTCGATACTCCTCATCGGAGTCATTGTAATTGACATGCAAAATTGAGAGCTGCGCCTCATTCGCAAGGTCCTGTTTGAGACCCTTGAGTTGACAATGGCGCTATCTAATCACACCATCAAGAGTTTCTGTCAACACTTTTCCAAAATTAGAACAGTTACTCTGTCTGTATGGCAGATTTGACGGAAACCATTTGAGTGTCATGCCTTAAACCCAAAGTGTAGCTTGCATAAATTCTCAATCTAATTGCAAATTGCATTATTTCCCTAAATGTTACGGCAGCGAAGACATTGGTTTTGTTCTGCGTTGGGACAGTCTTGTCTGACCTTTATTGAATAAGTGAATGCATCAAGCGAAAACGGATATTGCATGACAGTCAGACTTTTTGCCACAGTTTGTACAGTGCCTCAACTTTATTGTGATGCATTTCCCCACTCACTCGGAACCTGCAATAAAAATAGTTATAACTTGTGTTTATGAGCATATTTTTTGTCAATAATAAGTACTATAACAGAGATACCACACTTTACTCACGTTGATTGTGACCAGGCCATCTGTGCTGCAATTGAACCACTGGTTATTGGCTTGTACTGTCTGACCTTAATTTCTGTTTTTATGAATGAAATTAAACTTTACTCCTGTCTATGTCTGAGTCCAAAGCCCCCTTCCTGTCTTAAAATACCTTTTCCAGAATAGTCCCTTCCGTGCCAACCAAATACCTAATCACATAATGAGACACATTAAAGCAAGAGTCCATTAAGCTTCTCAGTGTTATTCTATTTAGAGGGACCCAGAAGATCCACAGAACAGTGCCATTTACCCCATGGGCAGAAAAAGTGGCCCCGTTTCTGAAAAAATCATTATTAAAGGGAGATGTCCTCGATACCTGAGTTGGATCATATCTGTTATAATTTGTGCTGGTTTTTCAAATCATGTCCGCTGTTTTAACTCTATATCCATGTCAGCATGACTTTGTTGCCACCGATTGATGAGTTAAATGAGGAACTAGCAATAGCAGTGACTCACTGATTCTGGATGGAAATAGTTGAATAGGCTCCTGACATCAACACGGTTTACACCAGGACTGACGTGCCAACTGGTCTGTGAGGCAGTACTAATGAGAGTGAATTCAATTAGATGAACTGAAGTCCTCAAGTGAGATATAGAGGGTCATTTGAAGTGTTTTACAGGAATTTACAGATTCTTGACAGTAGCACTGTATTGCAAGGGCTGCAATTCAAGCATAGTTCACAAAATGTGAGTATATATCCTGCCCCACTTCTGGAAAAAAAATGTGATGATATTGAAAATAAAAAAACAGTGATTCTAGATTGTAGGTCTGGACTGCAGGTAGGCCAGTGTAGTATTTACAATCTTCGATTAGGATGCTTTCATGCTAAGAATGTGGCTTGCAGTTGTCTTTAAATAAGCTTGGCCTCCCTGAAAACACAACCCAATCGGTATACATATACACTATATACCGTCCAAGTTATGAATAGATGTCAACAACTTTCCATAACTTTCCCCATACCATTGCAGATGCTGGCTTTTGAACCTTACATTGATATCAACGGGGAAAGTCTCTTTCTTCTTCGACCTGGAGAATATAATATCAGTTTTCAACAAGAACAATTTGAAACATTGACTGGTCTGACAACATTGTGCTTTTCCTCTGTTCATCAATGGCTGCATTTCTTAAAGTTTTTGACAAATAGCTTCCTTGATGCCTAGTGCAATCTTCACTCGCATATGTGGATGCTGCAAAGATTGGTGTTTACTGGATGAGGTTTTACAGTGTAATACTGGACTATGTGCTTATATCCGTCACAAAAGCAGGTCAAAGATAATTCACATTCGCCACTTTTTTTTTTTTTTCACTTTCCCTACCAAACCCACTTTTTTGGAAATTGGATTGTATACAAATTTATGCTGGTTGTTCCAACTTTGATGAACTGGTTTTAAGTTTTACGTGTCACAGCCCTAGTACTTAGGGACTGTTTATGACAAAGAGAGAGAGAGAGGGTCAGAGAGCGTATGAACAGAAAAACAATTGAAATATGTGAGCAATGCATTAGGTTGGTGACAAACATGGGAAGTAGAGAGGGAGGATTAAATTAATTAAGACAGTGGAGAATTAATAATGAGAATGAAAGCAGAGGTGGAAGGAAAAACAAGTGAGTCAGAACTGCAAAGAAAGGCATGAGAGTGGTTGGAGAAAACAAAAAGCTTTTGAGTGAGTTTGGATCATAAAATGGGATAAATAATATCCATTAAAATTAACAATAAAACATGCAGTGAACCAAATGACTGTTGTTTAAATGATGGCACAGAGCCTGTAAAAACAATACCAATAGTGCTGACACCAGTTGACTAGTAAATATTATAAATCTTTCTATTATGAAGAAATTATTAGTAGGGGCTTGCAGTTTTTAGTACACCCTCCCCACCTTCCCCTTCAGGTCCAATTCTGTGCATTTCTAACTGTGGGCCTTGAGAAACTGTCTCAGGCTGGACAACCACAAACTCCATCCCCACCATCCCTGCCTGCCCAGACATCACCTACCTCAGTCGTCCCCATCGCACCCCCTGCCCCAGCCCCCTTTCCCCTCCCCCAAGTCTTCATCGCTGAGACTTTAAGATCAAAAATACTGAATATTGAAGACCTACTACAAGCCTCAAAGCCTGAGTCCTTGTCTCTGCACTTGCACCACATCCAATGTCTCCTCTTGTAAGCATTGACCTTTGACATGCTTATCACAGTTATCGCAGTTACGTTAGCGTCATTACATAACATTCCAAAATACCACTTGTGCAAACTAAATGTACTCAGCCCGCACGGTTTATTCAAGAAACTATTCATTCCTGATTGTACTTGTAGCTTCACAATCACCCCAGAGAACACACTGAACCTAGCTTTCTTAAATACCAGGTCCTCGGCATTTTTTTTTTAAATTGTGCCATTTTCCTGTTGCGCTTTTATGCTTGTCTTTTGACAGTCCCTATTAATTGTGTGTACTTTTATCTTTATTTATTAATTTATCTGCTTCTGTCTGTTTTATATATATATATTTTTTTTTTATGTTGATGATTTTGTTTCACAGTTTTATTGATTTTTATAATTGTTTTAGTTTTCCCATTTTATGATCATTATTATTATTTTTTGTTGACAATTGTCACTGTACAGCACTTTGGTTCAACTTCTGTTGTTTTAAATGTGCTTTATAAATAAACTTGACTTGACTTGACTTGGCAGCTTGGCATATCATTTTTTATTAATTATCTCTTGATACCCTTAACTGAAACTTAGCTAGATGAAATTAGTGTACTTGTTCTAATTGAATTGTCCCCCCAAACTTCAGTTTCATGAGTGGAAATAGAGCACATAAGAAAGATGGGCGAGTTTTGCTAAATAAAATTTTCCTTTTCTAGAGAATATCACAAAAATGTATTATTTTGAATATCTGGCACTTCAAGTCAATTCCTTCTGTAAAGCTTTCTCTTAAATAACTACCAGCCATCAAAATATTCAGCAAATTTCTTCAACAAATAACCTGAACTATTTTCTATTATCTGTGATGACTTTGGCTATATACTGATAGTTACTGATTTCAATTTCATGTAGACAACCCCAAGGACAGTTGTGCCATTAAATTATCCTGTATCCTGTACATAGTCTGAATCAGCATGTGACAAAATCTACACACAATAAGAGTCACATTCTCAACCTAATTATACCAAAGTCTCTCAATATTTCCAATGTTGCCGTTAATGAAGTTGCACTCTCTGATCACTCAAGTGTTTCCTTTGGAATGTACACTAGTGTACACACTAAAGCGCAAACAAAGATAATCATAAAACAGCGGATCACTGAAAATACCAGCCAGTTGTCTATTCAGGCTTCCTCCTCCACACCCCCCCTGACAGTTAATGATGTTGTGGATGCTTTTAAATTTGAATTGACAAAACCTATTGATGCAGTTCTCCTGTCAAGGTCAAAGTGGTCTCTGGTATGAAAAAAAGTGCGATGGAGAAATACCACCCCAGTGACGCTCCAAAAGAGTGAGCGTCGTAAAGCTGAACGCCAGTTGCAAAAATCAAATCTGTACATTCACTATCAATTTTTTAAAGAGTATTCACATTTATGATCTTGAGCTAACAAACGCAAGATAATATTTTTTTTCAGAAAATTTTACCAAAAATATCAATCCTGCACCTGCCATATTTGCAACTGTTGACAGGCTAACAAACCCTGCCAGGTTATTAGTAGTTGTCAGTGCCTATTTCAGGTAAAGGATCCATTCTTGCTTTCTCTTAAGCCTAATTTATAGTCGTCCAACTCCGTCAATGCGCAGTCACGCAGTTGTATTGACGGAGATTTGGACCTTTCGAACTTTTCTGTCGCTTAATGGGTGTTGCAAAGCAATTCACAGCTAGGACAATAGGGGTGTAGCGTTTTTTTCGGAGACCCGCCTACTATTTCATGATGTCTGAGCGGCATTCTGGGACTGATGTAATTAGCTGACCAATCACAGGCTTGCGCTATCCGTGGCCTCTCCGTCGTTTTGACGGATGGTTAGAAAATTTGGGAGGTGTCCGTCAAGCGTCCGAGAGCATGTCGGAGAGGGTTTGCGTAGTTGGAGAGGGGCTCTGCGTATCTGCGCATTGACGGAGTTGGACTACTATAAATTAGGCTTTAGAACCAGTTTCATCAGCTTGGCACAATTTATTCCCATCAACTACAGCACCCTTGAGAATATTGTGTAATGCCTTAGCTCTCCCTCTGTCCGCCTTAATTACACTTGATAATACCACAAACTTTTTAAGGAGCGTTTTTAATTGCTTAGCATCAGACTTTCTGGCAAGAGCTTATCTCTCTTCTCTCATGACGTTTCCCCAAAACCCTGAAGACTGCAGCCTCTTTTAAAAATCGACAATTTAGACACCTCAGTAACAGAACTGTGGGCCCATACATACCCACACAGAAAGAACCTATGTAAACATATAGGTTTCAATATAGGGCCACCTATAGGTTTTGCATATATGCGACATACATAAAATTGGCCATTTTCATATATTATAGGTACATGTCACGTTTCAGGCGTCATGAACTTTGTGGGTGCAAAAATACATATATATGGGTGGAAGAGGGAGGTGTTTATAAGGACGAAACAGACACAAGCGTCCCCGTAACTATGGCAACTTACTAACACACATCGTAACGTAGTACATTATAGGCTAAAGACTCTATGGTTGCAAGAGTGACCTTAAGTAAATATTTACTACGTACATCAAAAGAGACAACGTGACACACAAATCGTCTAAATTTAATGATCACGTGTTTATCGGAGCACACGTTGCCATGAATAAAAAGACGGCGTGAAAAAAAAGACACTGCACTTCTCTGCAGGAGTCGAACCCGCACCAGATGATGACTGCGTGATTATATGTAATTGGCTTTATCCACTAGACCACAGAATGTACATTATGTGTGGAAGCTTAGTATGTATATATAATTGTTAAGAATGTTCATGATTAATGAATTTAAAAACTTTGTACTCGCTGGTGGAGCTCATCTCATTAAATGCACTGAAATGGCAAATCGTTCTATCTGAAGTTTGCCAAAAATATTCATGCGGAAAAAGCAGATGAAAATGCGTTTTCATTAAAGCAAATAAAAAGTTGTGCGTAATGACGTCACATGCTGCGATCAAATTGGTGTATCGCATAGATTTCTAACATTTTAAGCTGTTTCCATCCATTTACACACTGAATTGCTGAACCTTCAAGTGAACAAAAGAAGTGTTAGCTGACTAATTTAGCTAGTTACCCAAAATGGATCGCGTCTACCAACAAATGATGATAAGAGCACAAGTTGTACGTGCTTACGTGCCAACTATTAACAACACAGCAAACCATTATCAGAAGGCAACGACTGCATCAAAACACCGTTACGATGCAGTAGCAGATTTATACGGTAAATAAAGTTTCCAACAGCATTTGTCGCATAAGCCTTTTCCCGATCAAGAGAAAATCCGATCAGATCAACCGTATAAACTTTGTGTCGATATTCTTGAAATCAAGTCGAATTTCACCGTTTCCATAAGGCATTTTAAATTCGATATGACTTAATTCGCATAAGAACGTGTGGATGGCAACATGGCAAATATTGTTCGAGCGACAATCGCTCAAAGCATCATGGTTCAAACTAACGTCGTTCGAACCAACGTGGTTCAGACCAGGCCTGGCGCCAGGATTTCAGTTTGGGATGGGCCAGACCTATCGTGGGTGGGCCTAAATTCCACAGGTAGTTACGCTGATGAAATGCAGATCTACTTAACAATAAATCCAGGTGACAATGATTCCATATATACACTGAATAAGTCTATGGAACAAATCATGAATTGCATGCGCCAGAATTTTGTGCAAATTAAAAAAAATAATACTGGGACAGTTATTTTTTGCCTTTACCCCTGCCCACCAAAAAACATTCAAAGTAAATGCACACAATTAAGACTTCACACCACACCAGAAAACTGAGAGTAGTTTTGGACTTGGGCCATGACTTCAGTACCCACATCAAAAGACTGATAAAATTGGCCCACTACCACCTGAGAAACAAAACAAATTTTAATGCACTCAAATCTCACAAAGATGAAAAGAAGCTTGTTTTTAGTTCTAGTAGGCTTGATTACTGTAATAGTGTCTTTACAGGTCTCCATAAAAAAAATCAGACAGCTGCAAGGTATTCAGAATGCGGTCACTTTAGTCTTTACCAAAACTTAGTGGAACTCATAACCTCAGTTCACAGCACCCTGCACTGGCTTCCTATGCAACAAAGAAATGATTTCCAAGTCCTCATACTGACATGAAGCACAAATGGTGCAGGGCTGAAACATATTTCTGATGCACTGGTCTGTTACAAACCGTCCTGTGCTCTTGAATCATTCGGAACAGGTTTGCTTCCTGTTACCGGGATCAGAGCCAACCCTAGAAGCAGCTTTCAGTCATTATACACCACAGCTCTGTTATAAACTTCCAGAAAATTTGAGGTCTGCACTGGCCCTGTATTCTTTTAAATCAAGAATTAAAACTCTTTTTTATGACAGTGCCTTTCCAATCATCGAATTATCTTTTAAATCTACTGTAATTTTGCGATATTCTCTTTCTATGATTTGCATTATTTATCTTGTCCGTTTCATTTGTTTTAAAGCTTTTATGTCAATATTTTTTCATTTAAAGCACTCATAATCACCTATGTGAATGGATTGTGCTATACTAGTAAACTTACCTTGCAGAGGCGTGGCCAGTGGGAGGGCACAGACACGTCACTTTATGACAATAATTAGTCCTGGCTAGTTCTCAATCATTTTAATTAACAGAAGGTTTACTCTGAGGGCACTCCGCACTTAACAGGTGCTGCTTGTTCTCCCCAATTAGGTAAGATGAAAATCATTCATCTGGAAGCGTACATTTGCTATCTTTAAATCAACGTTATTCAAAATTGCATTCCTGTCGACTCTCACACAAATAGCTGGAAGCGCACGCTTTTTATAGCCTATTGAACTGCCAAGTGCCACTTTTTTTTATCAACCCACACAATACCGGGAGTGAAAGTTCACGTTTCATTGGAATGTGGACTAGTTCAATCAACGCGGAGCATTGGCCTATTAATAAGTAATTTTTTTTCTGTACTGAACTTAGCCCATGATTTTATCGCTGTTAGATCGCATAATACATGCCAACTCTACCGCTTTTGGTGGTAGACTACCGCTTTTGGGGCGTATCATTCTGAATGAAACACCCCAAAAGCGGTAGAGTTGGCCAGTGAGAGAAACCATGTTTTCAGTTGCCAGTTACGATAATTGGAAAGCGTGTCAATAAAAGAAAATGATTGAGAACCAGCCAGGACTATTTGCTGTCATAAAGGGACGTGTCTTTGCCCCCCACTGGCTACGCCACTGTTTCTTTTCCTTGTCTTGTCTTGTCTTGAAAAACAGATGCAAGGGGCAAGAAAACAAATTATCTTAAGGAAGATTAAACACATTTTCAATGACAACCACAGTTTGTTTAGACTAAGTGCACAGTAGTGGAATTGCTGCAATGTGAATTCCTGTGACGCTAACCATGCAAATGGACTTTAGTTGGCTCGGCACAATTAAATCTGGAAGTCTGAAGTAGACTTTTATTTTCTCCACTGATCTGGACCAAAAAGAAATTATATCATCACTGTCACTAAAGGAGTCATTTACTTTTGCTTTATCTGTGTCTTAACTGAAGTTTTTTGATTGTTTATACACAGTAAAAAATGGCAGTGGATATTTTACCAAGGCTGATAAAGATTAGACCCACACAGCAGGGCCATAGATTTCCCAAGGAGACATACAGCAGAGAGCAGAAAAAGGCTGTTTCTTTTGCTGTGTTCACTTTGTCACCCTTCTGAGATCTGAAATTATACCGCAGGTTTACGGATTATTCATCTTGCGTGCCTTCCTTAGTGAGCAAGAGCAGAATTCAGTGTGAACTGAATTCATTATTAGAACAGGAAAATGTCATATTTTTGAAGATCTGAATTCACTATATGCTAAATTTCTTTTAAAAAGGGCTGGTTTTGGTGTGAGAGGAGCTGAACACAGTTGGATCAGAGATTTGTAAAAAAAAAATACAAAAAAACAAAGAACTAAAGTCAGCTTTGAAAGAGAGATATTCAGTGTAGGAACAACTAAATTCAGCACGATAGTGCTGACTTTAGTATGGCAAGACATGAATAGATGACCTGTGTGCAAGAAGTACCTAAGTCACAAAAAAGAACTTTTGAGATTTCGGGGGTCAAAGTTTTCAAAACATGTTGCATATGATGACAATGGATAGTGGAAACGCACCAGTACACAAGACTGAGTGCTTCTTTACTGAAATCTTTGGTATCAGATGATGCTCTAGCCATTGTGGCTTTTAATACTGGTGTCAGCTCATTTTTGCAAAATGTGCCTTAAGCACTTCCTGTACTCAGGTCTTCAGTTCTGCTTTATGCCAAGTGGCTGAATGGTTGTGCGATATTGCCCTGTTTCAAATTGACACTAACAGTATCTGCTCCCACTGTTGAAATACATCATTACATGTAGCTTAGCTTCACATAGTTCCAAATTAGAAATATTCCTGGAAAATATCAGCATATTTTTTTCACATTTTACAGTGCTAATTTCTTCAGTATCTCAAAAGAGTAAGTTAATATACATCCATAAGACTCTCGGCACTGTGAACTATTGTAAGCCAATAGCAGATCAGCAAATGTGCTAGCATTAAGACCATCTAAATGTAATGAGTGCCTAATGAGAGAAGGTGTTTTGAGTTACACTGAAAAAATTGAGACTTTGGATCAAAGTAAAAAAAATTGCGTCAACTTGTTACAGCTAATTTCTTTAGTTCTTCTCAATTGAAAAAAATGACCTTTGTAAAAAATTTTTTCAATTGAGAAAAACTAAAAAAAAAAAAAAATAGCTGTAACAAGGTAACGCAATTTTTTTACTTTGATCTGAAGTCTCAATTTTTTCAATGTAGAAACTGGTGAAATGCAAACTCTAGCACTCCCTGGCGAATACTGTGTGTTACTACACACGAAATCGAGCTGCTATGATGCTGTCCATGAGTGTTCATTTGATCTCCCCCGCTTTAGGTACCTCAAAAGCAGTACAGACACAGACATGCGATTGTGAAAGGGGGATGACTGAGTCCAATGTATGGCTTTTGGCTTGAGGTACAGCTGGCAACTGGACATGGTTGGAAAAATCTATTTGCTTGTGGATGTTGGCTCAAACCCTGTTTCCTTCAAACGCGGACATTTACTTGTCAAAGTACGGCCCAATTTTGCTTGAGCCAGAAGGTCAACAATGTTTGAGAGAATGTTCTTATGTCCATAAAAGATGTTATCATCATGCCATTTTCGTCATGAATTTTTGGAAAATATATATGTAATTGTTTATTTGTAAAAATACGCAAAAAATAATTTTTTTAAATTCTATGACGTTATTCTTGTCATCTACATTTCTTATTTATTTATTTATTGGTTAATTTGTTAGGGACAATGCATACTAATCAAAAGTAAACCGTAAGTGAGCCAGAGTTAGCCAAAAGGGCTAGTTTTCATCCGCTGTCCCTAGCCAGATTTTAAAAGCAATCTAAAATTCAAAAAACAAATAAATACGTGGAACACAGAGTAAGAAGCCTATAATAACAAAGCAAAAGCATAGTAAACACTGGCATGCAGACAAAACAACTGCACATAGCTAACATAGCAATCAATAGCATTCAGACAAGAAATTGCGCATAACTTGAAACGTAGTCTAGAAAAAATGAAGAAAAACTTCCTGCATTCTTTTTCAGCAATAGCATAATTTTATTCCAATTAAAGTTCCAGTCATTCTGACCTCAGATATGAATGTCCACATTAAGTTACGTTGACAAAATGAAAACTACACCACTGTATGTACACAAAGTGCAGGAAAGTGTTTTTTTTTGCCCCTAATACCTGCAATCTGACTTAAAATGGCTAAGATACAAAACACAAAACCAGTAAAGTTGGCACGTTATGTAAATCATAGATAAAAACAGAATACAATGATTTGCAAATCCTTTTCAACTTATATTCAATTGAATACAATTGAATATGTTCAAACTGAGAAACTTTTTTCTTTTTTTTGCAAATAATCACAAACTTAGAATTTAAAGGCAGCAACACATTGCAAAAAAGTTGGCACAGGGGCCTTTTTACCACTGTGTTACATCGCCTTTCCTTTTAACGACACTCAGTTAACGTTTGGGAACTGAGGAGACCAATTTTTGACGCTTTTCAGGTGGAACTCTTTCCCATTCTTGCTTGATGTACAGCTTAAGTTGTTCAACAGTCCGGGGTCTCCGTTGTCGTATTTTACGCTTCATAATGCGCCACATATTTTCAATGGGAGACAGGTCTGGACTACAGGCAGGCCAGTCTAGTACCCGCACTCTTTTACTACGGAGCCATGCTGTTGTAACACGTGCAGAATGTGGCTTGGCATTGTCTTGCTGAAATAAGCAGGGGCGTCCATAAAAAAGGCGTTGCTTTGATGGCAACATATGTTGCTCCAAAACCTGTATGTATCTTTCAGCATTAATGGTGCCTTCACATATGTGTAAGTTGCCCATGCCTTGGGCGCTAATACACCCCCATACCATCACAGATGCTGGCTTTTGAACTTTGCGCCTATAACAGTCCGGATGGTTCTTTTCCTCTTTGGTCTGGAGGACACGACGTCCACAGTTTCCAATAACATTTTGAAATGTGGACTCGTCAGACCACAGAACACTTTTCTACTTTGCATCAGTCCATCTTAGATGAGCTTGGGCCCAGCGAAGCCGGCGGCGTTTCTGGGTGCTGTTGATAAATGGCTTTCGCTTTGCATTGTAGAGTTTTAACTTGCACTTGCAGATGTAGCGACGAACTGTAGTTACTGACAGTGGTTTTCTGAAGTGTTCCTGAGCCCATGTGGTGATGTCCTTTACACACTGATGTCGGTTTTTGATGCAGTACTGCCTGAGGGATCGAAGGTCATGGGCATTCAATGTTGGTTTTCGGCCTTGTCGCTTACATGCAGTGATTTCTCCAGATTCTCTGAACCTTTTGACGATATTACGGACCGTAGATGATGAAATCCCTAAATGTCTTGCAATAGCTTGTTGAGGAATGTTGTTTTTAAACTGTTCGACAATCAGCTCACGCATTTGTTCACTAAGTGGTGACCCTCGCCCCATCCTTGTTTGTGAATGACTGAGCATTTCAGGGAAGCTGCTTTTATACCCAATCATGGCACCCACCTGTTCCCAATTAGTCCGTTCACCTGTGGGATATTCCAAATAAGTGTTTGATGAGCATTCCTCAACTCTCTCAGTCTTTTTTGCCGCTTGTGTCAGCTTTTTTGAAACATGTTGCAGGCATCAAATTCCAAATGAGCTAATATTTGCAAGAAATTACAAAGTTCACCTATTCGAACATTAAGTAACTTGTCTTTGCAGTGTATTCAATAGAATATAGGTTGAAAAGGATTTGCAAATCATTGTATTCTGTTTTTATTTACGATTTACACAACGTGCCAACTTCACTGGTTTTGGGTTTGTATAAAATCTGCAGCGATGGAAATATTCACATAAAACAAACAGCAATCAAACCATACTGAACATGAGATTTTGGCCAAATGTTACATAAGATGATATTGTCTGCAAATGAATGGGCTCATGGTCAACTTTTATTCACATATAATTGAACTTTAAAATAAATTTAATTGGAGATTAATAAAATTCCAGGCTTTGGGGAAAAAAGATCTATTGGCTAATCATACTGTTGTGATTTGCTGTCCATCTGTCATGTTGGTTGATTGATGCATCGCTGCTCGAAACAGAGCAGTGCTCAAAATTTCACTGTATGCTGTTCGTACTATGACAAACCAGTTTCTATTCAATTCCAGTCATTTCTATGTGTCGACAGGTAAAAACGCCATCTTGTGGCTATGTGAAAGAAAGACCAGGATAAACAGCAATGGTTCTACTAGTTACTATTAGGAGTCAAAGGTTTCATCATGGCAATGGACTGACTCTCTCTCTCTCTCTCATTCTCACTCTCACTCTCTCCATACCTGCCCAGAAAGCCGTTGCCTCTCCATTAATATATCAAGCATTTAAATGAATTTATCAGGAATCAGCACAATTCTTATTTGTCTGCATGTGCCGATAAGATGATACGACTTTGAGACCCATTTTTTCTTGCTTTTTCCTCTGCTTTGAATGATACTTTCATTGATTTACTGCCATAAATCTAGATTTTAAATGTATCGGGCTGGCTATTGGTTCATGTACTGGGTTTCATAAATAAAGAACAAAATATAAATGCAACAGCTTAATCTGTTCAAAATTTTGCAATATTATTTTTGTGGTTGAATTGGCTGAGTTTAAGTACATTCCTAAAGTTGTGTTCCACAGGTCTGTGTACATTTTAGTCACCTTCACCATATCATTGTCAATTTCACATTTGTCAAAGTTGGCTGGTCACACAGGAGGGGCCTGACCCAGAACTATTGAAATCAGGAATGGTCAGGCCAGGCACACCCTGCCCACTGGTCATAAAAAGGCCACCCCAAAAGTTCCAGTTCAGGAATTTTCAAAATGCCGCAGATGATTTGAAACCTCAAGTAGCGTGCCAATGGCATGCTCAATACAGGAATGTCTCTCAGGGCTGCTGCAAGGGCTCTTAATGTCCATGTTTCAAAAATGAGTCTCCGAGGACACCGTTTTGAGGAATTAGACATGACAGCAGACCGCCCACATGCGCGGTGAACAGACATGTCCGATGGCCCTTGGCACAGAGCGAATGTTTCTTGTAGCATGACTGCGAGAGAATGTTGTTTTCTCCGCTGTTGGACCCTGCATGATGATTGAAGGCATTTAGTACCATCTGCTGGTGACTATAAATAGTGGCTCTGTCAGAATGGAAAACCTTTGTTTATGAATTGGCGAAAAATGGCATTGGCTGAGCGTATTTATCAGGATAAGAAAGCTTGGCCACTGAAGTATTTAGCATACAATGGGTAGGAAAAGAGGTATTATTTTATTGTATTATTATAATTTGTTTCGTTCTCAAAAAGTATAATGCAAATTTAATTGCAGAGCAAGAAAGTATGTTGAAAAACTGTAGGGAGAGAACTTTTGCAGGAACACAGACAATCTTCTTTTTCTTCTGTCTTAACAGTGTCGGTAGCCAGTCACGGGACCTAACTGGTACACGAATCCACCCCTCCTCGACAAAACGCACCTGGAGTCGGGTATCCTTTGAAGCAGGCTAAGCTCAGCCCTACTGCGCATGCGCAAAGTTCTACCAGCTCTAACGTCATCGCCCTCGGTGACGCACTTGCGGAAACGCTGTTGACCCCTGTTTGACACATGGACCTATAAGGAAAACTGGACAGACAACGATGGCTGGAACACACGCCGACATGGGAGTAGCGGTGAACTTGATATTGCAGGTCACGTGATGCCATGGGGGCCAAAAAGAAATTTCTCCATAGGGAATAATTGAAAAAGACACGCTGATAAATCCGTGAATAAATTTTTTTGACAGCTACAAATTATCGACACCGAAACGGTTTATTTTTCTCTTTTAAATCATTGATGCCTCGTTTCTCGGCAAAGACAAAAAGTTTTCTTACTATTCAGGCTATGCAAACACCAATGGGTCCTCATATGTAAGCGCGTTCACGTCTCCTCCGAATTTAGCACTGCAGCAGATGTGAGTGGGTGGAGCAATGGGCTCTCCTTGCCGTCTGTATATATTCAACATTAAAGACGTAGCCAAGTCGGTAAAGTGAGCTGGCGACATGACGGTGCAAATATATTGAGCAGCAAAAGAAACGTAAGTTAATTAAAGGCAGACTGGAAAATAAGTTTGCGCGTAATTATCATAGAAAATCAAATTTACTAATTGCAAGCAGATCTGGGCTGATCAGAACAGCGAGGTCCTCAAGGCTTTACTTGTTATTGCTTGCTTGTTATTATGCAGCCCAGATTGACGACGCAGATGTTGATGTGATTGCTTATAAGATGTTTCTGGGTCCGTAGCGGGTTAAATCCCACTAATTAGGGTTGCTTGCTCTGTGCATTGGGCAAGCAGGCTGCCAACTTCTGTACTTGCGTTCTTCAGTGGGTAGCTTCTGGAGTGGAATCATATAGAAACACAACTCACCAGCACTAACACCAGAGAGGCTATCTTGAAAGGACCAATGGGCTAACCCAAGCAGGGGCTGATCTTGATTTTTTTCAGGGTTTAGATCCGCTGCGTTTTGCAATACTAGGGGCGGCGCCCAGAGCCACAGCATGCGGTCTTCGGCATGTGAGAGGCTAGGTAGTGTGGCCACTTGGTAATGATTAGCCGTATGCTGCACATCACATGCCGCTGGAAATGGGGAAACCAGAAATGGGCATTCCTTGCCGTCCATCTGTGATCAACATTATAGAAGTAGCCAAGCCAGTGATGTGAGCTGGCGTTATGGTGCAAATATACTGAGCAACAAAAGAAACGCAACTTAATTAAAGGCAGACTGGAGAATAAGTTTGCACTTAATTATTGCAAATCAAATTTATTACTAGCGTGTGCAGATTTACACTTGTTTCATCAAACTTTTCTATGTTTTGCGGTCACTTTGAGTAACCATAAGCGCACATTAACTTACTAGCTAACTTGTGTTTCTTTTGTTGCTCAGTATATTTTTGCCATTTTATTTTATTGATGACTGGCTGTAATATGTAGCATCTTGATTGCCACACTTCATGTAGCGCGGCAAAATGTACTGTGAGCTAAGGTCGATGTTCTGACATCCTAGAACCATGGTCGCAGCCAACACTCACCTCACCTTCACATTAATTTGTGGTACAGCCTTTATTAGACTGAAGTTTTTGGTAGGTGGAAACGTCAGAGCATATGAAATCCGAACATCTAATGTTCATGAGGAGCATCTGAGATCAATAGGAGTGATGCAGGTAGATTCTACGGTGTGGCTGATTTTCATCTGAACGAAGATTATAGCTACAAGTCCTAAAAAGTGCAACAGTCGAGCATGAGACGAAGATCGAGTAGATGTACAACCCCAATTCTGAAATAGTTGGGACAAAGTGTAAATTGTGAATAAAATCAAAATGCAACGACTTTCAGATCACATGAGCCAATGTTCCTCACAATAGAACATAGATAACATTTCAAATGTTTAAACTGAGACATTTTACATTTTTATCCACAAAATGAGCTTCTTTGAAATTTTCTGGGTGCAACAGGTCTCAAAAAAGTTGGGACACAGGCAAAAAAGGCCTGAAAAGGCTAGTCTAAATTATGCAGAGCCGGCCACTATCATAAAATTGGGTACCAGAACTACAATCGATGTTAACTCGCACTTCGAGAAGTAATGAGACAGTATTCAAATTATAATCAAGACAGACTTTATTCAAAAGGGAATAGGGGGTGTGGATAGAAGGGCACAGCCTCCGGTTCACTGACATGCAGAAATTAATTGATGGACTGTTCAATGCACTCCAAGAGGCTCAGATATCTCTGGGGAAAGACAGAAAAAAGGTGCTTTAAAACAAAGGTAAAAATAACGCAGTACAATGTGCCTCACATTTCTGGGTAGACCCACATTTTACTATACTCCACAGAATGGTTATAAGTTACGTTAGCTATGGAACTATGGAAGTTAACATCTGTGATTTCTGGAAACGCACCCTTGGGCAACAACATACACAACAGCAAGTCAACTATTTTGCCGACATTTTTGAGTTGAAATCAATAGTATAACTTCCCTGTTAAATATCATTTTTTAAAAACACTTGATATTGCATTTGTCTTTTAAAATTGTATCTCAAACTATGATTAAACCTTTACCGGCGGCTATTTTTTTTTTATTAATATTTCCGTTCATACTTTGATCAGGGTGCAGTCTGCAGCGGTCAGAATTCCATTTCCAGAGAAAAGTGATGGTGAACATGCACCCACGAGCGTAAGCCGTTGTCATGGACACCTCGGATACCAGCGCGTCCATGAGCCCCACACTACGCATGTGTGAGAAAAAAGTCACACAGCGCATGTCCGCGTGGGTCCGGAAGCTTGGCCCCCGTGTTAGCGTGCTGCGCCATTGAGCAATTTCCATTGAAATGAATGGGCGGCCATTTTCCAGTTGTATATCCAGAGCAATATAAAACATCCTTGATACAGAGAAATCAACCAAATATCATTTGGAACCGATATTTTGAGTCTGTTGACAGGCGCTCACTGACTAAAAAACACATTTATTTAATAATTAATTGCATTATACGTCTAAATTTCATTTAACATGTTTAAGTAAATTTTCATCTCTTGATATTGAACGGGGGCTGTGCCCCAACGCCCTCTACTGGCCAGCCGCCACTGGTCATTATGATCGGAAATTCTCTTATATTTGACCATATAAATCCCAATTCGTACTCTTAATACTTTTTCATCAACACCCATTAGTGACTGCTTGTCATTTGAATAGTTCCGCAAATGCTATTTTGTAGGTTTTCAAACTTGTAATTTATGAGACATGTTTATTCTTGTTTATTTTTCTGAAAGAATTTTAAAGTTGAATGTAGTCAATGTGAAATAAAACATTTTTTCCCCCCGCCATAACTGTTTTTCTGTGGCTCAACGGGCTGATCATTACTCACGTCCTGTGTTAATCTGAACTTTTAGTCCCATCCTGATAATTTTAATGTATACTTGGCATGTACTACTTGAATTGGAAAGAGTAGAAAGAATCATCCATAGTCGCTGATAGCAGGTGAATATCGATTGATATAAAAATCGTCTTGAACTGAGGCCAGCGCACGTGGATTCCAGCTGACACAATGTCGACACACTTCACAATTAGCCATAAATTTGACCAATTATTGTGATATCCCCTATAGAGTAATGCTGACTAAAATTGGTGGAAAATACATGTGTCTGTTTCTTTGTGGCCAGGGGCACGCAATTATGCCAATAAACAAATCATATCATAAGTTCGGCCTGACAAAGGGCGAGGTTTGAGAAACTGGAAATTATTTGCGGAACCAGTCAAAGGACATGCCACTAAAAAAATGACTGTACAAGGCTTTATTCCAAATGACTGAAGAAAACTAATTAATCCATAAAATGCGAGAGCAATTTCAGCAAATTCGTGAACAGATAACTTTCCACCAGCGTATTCTGTATCGATATCAGACGCTTGAAATGAATTCGGTTTGCGGAACTGGTCAACGTACTGTAGGAATGGATAGGCTATACTAAATTACAGGTTTGCAACAGGAAAAATAATATACTTTGGCACTTGAGTGTAAAACAGGACTGATAGTACATAAAAGCATGCATTATCTCCGAACATAAAATATTGCAGAAATGATAACAGACAAACAAAATCCTCACCAAAATAGCATGATGTTTAATAGGAATTGTGTATATCTACAGCGCCGTAAACGGTAATTCGGAGCTATATTTTACGGCGCGCGTGCGCATTGACGTTATATACGTTTGCAGCTTCCAAGCTCAGCACGCTTATCTGCTGTCTACAGCGGAGTGTTTGTTAACCTCCGCCGAGGAGGTATATGTTTTTGGTGCCGTTTGTTTGTTGGCTTGTTTGTTTGTTGGTTTGTTTGTTGGTTTGTTTGTGTACAACATAACTCAAAAACTTATGGCCGGATTTTGACGAAATTTTCAGGGTAGGTGGGTATTAACTCAAAGAAGAGGTGATTAAATTCTGGCATATCTAGGCCAAAGTACTGCTGAGATATACGCCAAAGTTCAAGATTTCAAGTCTTTCCAATGGGCCGGAGTTCCAATCGCCGTGCTTTTGGCTTTGCTGCCCCCTGGCGGAGGTTCTACGCTCTCTGAGTGCTTTTCTAGTTTTTAATACAATCTCTCAGACCGCTTTCGCACAAGGTACTATTGTTCGATATCATGCCAAAGTGCAATTGGGTAATGTTTTGGGGGATTTTATGATTGAGAAGGGGCTTTAGAATATCAATACCATGAATGCATGTTGCGCGTGCCGTAGCAACCCGGTGTGTCATCACTCAGTAACATGGATTACCACACACGGCACAAGAAATTAAACACGAAATTTTCTAGACTGAATTTCAGAGGCTAAATCATCAAAATTGCTCTGCACAACTGTTAAATGCGAGTCCGTCATCTTGAGTTTGCACAGAGACGCCGCCTCCGCGCATGCCCACACCGACTTGCCGTAAACAAAGCCCCAAATCACCGTTTACGGTGCCGCAGATATAGCCACTGCCTATTTAAAAATCCAATTGCATATTATACTGCACTAAAATTTTTAATAGTAGCACAGGTTGAGCAAACCTGTACAGTCTAAAATAAAAAGGTTTGCAGAAATGATTTCCAGCAACATCACCCTGGCCAAAGCAAATCAATATTTTATGTAGGCTAACGTTACTCTTGCAATCATATATGGAAATAAATCGCCAACAAGCTATGCCATTACATGTACGGACTACTGTCAACACGACCGCCGCTCTCATGGCTCAGTTATGATTAAACAAACACCCGCCTAATGGACTATCATCCAGCTACCGCGAGCGCGGTAGGCGACGGGAGTTCAAGTCCTACCGCACAGCTCACAACGAGATTTCCCGGTCCTACTGACAGCCTAACGCCCCCTTACTGCCGGCTTAACAACCTTTTGTTTGGTTTTAACGGCGACTGTACTGTATACATGTCTGTGGCTTCAGCAGCCCCCACCTGCCTCTCAGTCCGAGCTACTGGCTCCTGGCTTCTTAGGTCCTCTGGAATAATATCATATAGGGTACTTCCCATCTGGCTGCTTCACGGTAGAACTGCTTGGTTTTCGACTGGTTCCTCTGAACGTGACTGGGATGGGTGTACATCAGGCTCCTCCTCGTCTGCATCGTCATCACTCCCTTCTACCGAAGGCATCTCCTCTTCCTCGTCCACCTCATTCAGCTCCCAACTTTTAGGATTCAAGTCTCCTTCGGCCGAAGTTTGGTCAGGACAAATGCAGTTTTGCTTTAGCTTTTTGCAATTGCCGCACAAATACAGGTGACGTTCTCGGGCGTCATGCTTTTGCTGCTCGCATCGTCTACACAGAAACTCCGGGCAATCCTGGATCACATGTCCCGATTGTATGCAGAGCCAGCACACTCGTACTTGGCGATCATGAATTACTCAAATATTCAACGCCTTCTAAAGTTTCGAACTTTGTGGAATAAGGCAACATTTTCACAGTGTTAGAGAATTTAACTTTAAGGAAACGCGTCCCATCAGCACTGTTGATCCCCGTCTATTTTCTCCATCTAATACTGTTTACATTTACATTTACTGTTTGCAAACAAAGCAGGCTGCGCACGCATCTTGGCAACGGAAGTATGTGGCGAACCATAATAGCTTATCAAGCTATGCGAGGGCATTAGCCATCAAAGATCGCAAATTCTACCTACACAAATTAACTTTGACAAATGGCAACCAATTTCCAGATCCCTATCCCTCAGTGAGTAGGTAGATGACGTTACTTTGTGGCCCACTATTCCGTGGCCTGATATCTATACCCATTTGATCGCGAAACCTACCATATAGACTAGGGAGGAACTACAAGCATACAAGTCACTGCAGACATGAGCAGAATGTTAAATACCACTAAGTTTTGTGTCTCAAAATCAGAGGTCCTTCCTTGTCAAACACAAGGGCATAAAACCCAAGGATGTTTTATATTTCACTGGATATACAATTGGAAAATGGCCGCCCATTCATTTCAATGGAAATTGCTCAGTGGCGCAGCGTGCCGACATGGGGGCCAAGCTTCCGGAGCCACGCGGACATGCGCTGTGTGATTTTTGCTCACACATGCGTAGTGTGGGGCTTATGAACGCGCTGGTATCCGAGGTATCCATGACAACGGCTCGGGCTCGTGGAACTCCGACCTAGGGTGCGTGTTCACGATAACTTTTCACCGGAAATGGAAGTCTGACCACTGCAGACTGCACCTTGATGTACGGAACACAAAGCATAGCCGCCGATAAAGGTTTAATTATGGTTTGAGACTCTATTTTAAAACACAAATGCAATAACAAATGTTAAAAACGACCTTGACAGGGAAGTAATACTATTGATTTCAACTCAAAAATCTCGGCCAAATAGTTGACTTGCTGTTGCGTAACTTTAATATGACATTGCTCAGGGGTGCGCTTCCCGAAGTCACAGATGCTAACTTCCATAGTTAGAACCACTGACTGAATGGACGTATAAATTTCTGCAACTACGCTATTGGGAAAAACGCCACAGGCTCGTGTTCTCTTTAGCTCAACGTCGAATAACCACATTATCGGAGTCAGATAATTCTTACTTGTCTGCGTGCGAATTCCATTATCTTTTTCCGGATTAAAGACAATAAACCGAACACACAACACAACGAACTTCACCTACCTTATAAACTGATATGTTTTAAAGTCAGGAGCGTTACACTTTTGTCAATTCTGGTAAGCTAATTTACTTTTAGCTTACGTAACTTATAACCATTCCGTGGAGTATAATCGGTCTACCGTGAAATGTCACGAACGTTGTACAGCGTTATTTTTCCCTTAAAGCTCCTTTTTTCTGTCTTTCCCCAGATATCTGAGCCTCTTGGAGTGCACTGAACATTTCATCCATGAATTTCTGCATGTCAGCGAACCAGAGGCCGTGCCTTTCTATCCATCCCCAAAGCCCTTTCCAATAAAGTCTTTCTCGGTTATAATTTTAATACCGTCTCTACGTTTCATTTCCAAGTGCGAGTTAACATCGATTGTATTTGTGGTAGATTTTATGATAATGGCCGGCTCTGCGAAAATTAAGCATTAAACCCCTTTTGATTTTGAGTACTTGAGTTCATCTTCAAACGTTACGCAGAGCTGGCAAAAAAATCAAAAACTGACAAAACACAAATAAATCTATTTGAAAACATTTTTAATATATATATATATATATATGTAAATAATGCCTTGGGGGTGACAAATATGACAGGTGGTGGGGGTGAGCAGATGGATGATGACAGCTACATCCGACATGGGGTACAGAATGTGCATATACGCTACCAACTGTTGCATTCTTTTAGATCTCGTATTTATTTTCGTTCAGATGAAAATCAGCCACACCGTCGAATCTACCTGCATCACTCCGGTTGATATCAGATGCTGCTCACGAACATTAGATGTTCGGATTCATTATACTCTGACGTTTCCACCTCCCCAAAACTTCGATCTAATAAAGGCTGTACCGCAAAAAATGTGTATGCATGTTCAGTGCTTTCATGGATATTCGGATCATGCACAAAAAATGAACATTTTAGATGTCATCTGTCAAGTTGCTGAAAAGTTTCGTCGTCGAGTATGAAAGTCAGTAATTCATTTTAGACAGAAGAATGGTTAATAAATGGTTTGCTAAGCAGTGTTCGAACTGAATTTATCTATTGCAATAAATGCACTCATATGGACATTACTTTAGATGCTACACAGCTGACAGTTGATGACTGCGGTCAAGATATCACCAGTTCGCAAATCAAAATACAGAAATGTGAATTGGTGTTATTCAAAGTAATGGAAATATACAACTCATTACAATGATAACCATGAACAATGAAAAGGTGAGGTGAGTGTTAGCTGCGTATACATGCTTCTAGGATATCACAACAGCGGCCTTAGCTTACTGTACATTTTGTGGCACTACATAACGGAGTGTGGCGATCGAGTATATTACGGCCATTCATCAATTAAAATAAAATGGATAAAATATTTGCACCGTAACGCCGGCTCGCTTGATTGACTTGGCCACATAAAGAATTTTCATCGCAGACGGACGGCAAGGAATGCGCGTTGTTCCACCCACTTGGTTCGGATCATGAACAAAAATAGTTCATTTTGGATCTCACAAGACAAGTTGCCGAAAAGTTTCGTCATCATGTATGAAGGTCGGTAAGTAATTTAACAACGAAGAATGGTTAGGCTGATAAATGGATCGCTAAGCAGTGTTCGAAATTAATTTATATACTGCTATAAACGCACATTACGTTGCGGTACATGCTACTCAGCTGACACGTTAAGCATAAAGCATCAGAATAGAGTGATGCGAATTGGTGCTATTCAAAGTACTGGCAATACACAATGCAATTCATGGATTTAACCATTTCATTTTAATTTGAATAAGTAAGGTGAGTGTTGCCTGCGTCATGGTTCTAGGATGTCACACCAGCGGCCTTAGCTTACTGTACATTTTCTCGCGCTGCATGAAGTGCAGCAATCGAGGTGCTAAGTAACATATTATAACGTATTACGGCCATTCAGCAATTAAAATGGCAAAAATTTACTGAGCAACAAAAGAAACGCAAGTTAGCTAACTTAGTTAGTGAATGTGCTCTTATGGTTACCCAGATTGCAAGCACCTCCGCTCCGGATCTGCCCTGGCTCCAGAGCCAAGGCAAATCCGGAGCGGAGGAGCTTGCTATCTGGGTACTCATAATTATCGCAAAACAAAGAAAAGGTTGATAAAACGAGTATAAATGCGCCCACGCTAGTAATAAATTTGATTTAAAATAATTACGCGCAAACTTATTTTCCGGTTTGCATTTATTTAACTTGCGTTTCTTTTGTCGCTCAATACATATGCTCCGTGGCTGGCCGGCTCACTTCACCGATTTGGCTTCGTTTGTAATGTTACACAGACAGACGGCAAGGAAAGCCCATTGCTCCACCCACTCACATCCGCTGCAGTGCTAAATTCGGAGGAGCGGGAACGCGCTTACATATGAGGACCCGTTGGTGTTCGCATAGCCTGAATATAAATAAAAGATTTTGTCTTTGCCGAGAAACGAGGGATTAATGATTTAAAAGAGAAAAATAAACCGTTTCGGTATCGATAATTTGTGGCTGTCAAAAAAAATTATTCACGGATTTCTCAGCGTGTCTTTTTCAATTATTCCCTATGGAGAAATTTCTTTTTGGCCCCCATGGCATCACGTGACCTGCAATATCACATTCGCCGCTAGGACCATGGAGGCGTGTGTGGTCGACCAGAGTTGTGCGTCCAGATCTCCTTATAGGTCCATGATAAAACCGCTGTGAATGCAGAGATGCCATTACGTCTTAGGCGTGAGTTTCTCCTCTTAGAGGCATTCACGTTTCTGTGCCGTAGCCAGCAATTATTCAATCAAAGTGCACTGAAGAAATTCACTCGCGGAATTTAAGTCATTGTGCATCAAGTTAATCAGTTTCACGTGAATTACAGTGGATTTCCCCACTAATGACAATGAAATCGATTATGACTCGGAAATTCTCAGGCTTGTATTTACTGAGGGATTAAAAGCTATGGAATTGCATAAAAACGTGTCAAATGGTCTTATTTCATTAAAACAATTTAAACGATCATGAAACACATGCATTGTTTCCAATCCCTGAGTAAAGAGAAGCACGGGAAGTCCGGAGTCATAATCGCTCTCCATGTGACTTGTGATGAGGTGCACCTTTATGCAAGTGAAACAGAAACTTCAATGCACAAGGATTTTAATTCCACATGAGAATCCGATTAAGCATTCAATGAATAATTACGGACTACTATGATTAAGCCTAAAAAATTCGTAAGACCTACGCCGACTGCGTGAGGCTTGGCATCTCTGTGTATGATGCATGGATTATGATAAAAAATAAATAATTAAACAGAAATCTACATCCTGACAGCTATTTGTACCTGCATGGCAGGCTAAGTATTATTTTGTATTGTTGGCTTGTTAGCAAGCGAGTTTGACTGCATAGTTGTCGAGCAAACATGAAATCTGCTTCGGTTTACCATTATTCTCTCATATTTCATTTAATGTCTCTAACCGTGAGACGTGCTTCAAAAAATTGGTTATATTAATTTCAAAGGAGCAAAGCCCACTGGCAGCGTGTGACATGCGTCAAATTTTTACTTTTCGCCATTGCTCAATTTCTTGAGCGTCAACTCAATAGAAACGCATTTGACTTTTAGGTTAGCTATTTAACTATTTTGCCTTGTCATGGCTGGTGGCCCACACGGAAACCTCACATGCAGTTGTCGAAACCAATATGCCTACTTTTTAACCAAGTCACAGTTTTGAGAGGAAATCCATTATTTTGTGCGCATTTAAGTTATCAAGCAATCTACAGTTAGACAGAGCCTAAATCAGGGTGCACTGGTAAGAATTTAACACTGCTAACTTATCTACGTAGCCAATTTGCAGCTGGGTAAAGAGAATAAGTGAATCATAATCTTAATTTACTAGACAGCTAAATTTAGGAGGAAAATTATGCCTGTATATAACATATAGTGCGCAGTAATGTGAACGTCGCACTTTTTTATCATTTAAAATTAGCTTTATCCGTAGGTGTTTTCAAAATTAAACCCATGGCTTCTTGTTCGTGTTGACAGCTGTCAATGTTGATGTGGCTGATGCTTTCAGTGGGCATTTAAAAGCATCAAGGCAGCGTTCGGAGTTTGACTTGATGCTTCGTTTCAGGCCAGTGGCGTTATACGGATGTGATCCTCTCGGAGTCCTGTAAAACTTGAGTCCACCAACTGAAATATCAATTCTGACAGCCATACACGCAACAACCAGGCATTTCGGTGCTGGAAAAATATCTAATTCAATGTTTGTAGATTCATAACTCGTCAGACTGAATTGGGGAGACCGCTACTTCCGATGCCAAGATGCGCACGCACCTTTTTGATGACGTCGGCTGTAAATGGGTCTATTGGCAAAATCGGTGTGACACCCCACATTAAGTTTTGCCAAGATCACATCGTCCTCAATATAAACAGGCAGATTCATAAAGGAGACGATCATTAGCAAGCTCTTTGGCCACAATATTCATATTTTTGATTTTAAAGCCATCAATTAGTTTCCTTTTCCCCTCCTCAGTGCACATAGTGTTCTCATATCTTGTCGGCATCTTGAATCGACATCCGATCACCTTATCACACACGTCTTTAACTTTCCGAAGTAATTCCATCATAGTAATTTGGTCATCACCAACAATTTCCACAGATACCGTCAAGCCTTTGTCAAAAAACATTCCTGTTCGCCATAGATCCATTGGGCAAAACACCATCAGCTAAATCCTTCTTCGGTCTCATCGTCTTTCCCGGTCCAGGGTCAATTGCCACGCAATCTGTCCGATCAATTTCTCGCTCACTCATAATCACACACGTAAAACAAACAAAAATATAACAATAAATTGTTATAAATCAACAAAACGAAAAAATTAAATGGGGGTTAAGGGATACACGAGGAGTAGAAACACCTGGAGTTGGGTAACCTGTGCATGCACAAAGTCCTGCTCACTCTAACGTCATCGCCCTCGGGGACTTGCTCACGGAAACGCTGTTTCAGCATTCTTCTGGACCGCACAAGAAGAAACGTGAGAGTACATTGAACTCTGGAATGAAAAATAAAAAAATAAAACTGTCTGCCGATAGAGCCCAGAAAATGTATGCACTGAAAACAGGTGGTGGCTCCTTCCCATTATTAAAACATGACCATAAGCGTAGCTTATCCTTTAAACCTATATGACAAAAATTAAGCACGTTTTAGTAACTGTTTAGTAAAGGAGCTAAGCACCTTTCGTAGTTATGAGCCTGTATGTTCACGTGGTTTCAGTACCTTCAGTCGCGATAAACGCCGGCTTTTAGTCACAGTAAATGCCAGCTTCTAAAGTCTACCCACCATCTTCACCGCCACTAAAAGCCGGTGGGTTGGCTTCGAAAGCCGGGGTTTACCGCGATTATTAAAGCTACTGAAACCACGTAAACATACAGTTCCACCTGTAACAACGAGGATGCAGAATTTAAGCAAGATCTACTATAATGCTGCTTATGGGAACAAGCAACACTGTGTAACAAAACTGAATGAAAAGTTGCATTTAGGCTAATTTAGGCAGTATAGTTGACTTACTTGTTGAGGAGAAAGCTGGCAACTTCAGCGTCCCTTAGAAAATCTTTCTCCTTCATTAGCTCCTTCCACCAGGGGAAGGCTAGCCCGATGTTCATCCTTGTTTTTTGAGCGTGCTAGTCACGCTGCCTTTTCGATTCTCTTTTTCGTTTTTTTGCGGATGAGGATTCCGTCTCCTGTGCTGCTGCTGCATATGTATGGTCCTGAATTATGCTGCAGTAGTACTGGTTTTCAAAGTCGCCGCGATAGCCTCTCTTCCTGATTTCCTCCGGTGTCTCAATCACTCAGTGCTGCCTGGCAGGGTAAACGCGGATTTATTCTGCGTTTGGTGCTATTTGTCCCTTGCCGGCGGCAACAGTTCCAAGATGGCTGACTGTCATGGCGCTCCCCAACCTGCTCACCCGTCCAATGTAGAAACAACTCTAAAATTCTTAATTTACGAGAATATATCAGATTATTAGCAGAGGTAATAATACACCAATAATGACATATATATGAATGCAGACTTAGATTTTGGCAAATAAAAAATGTAAATGTTACACATTGTCCCTTAAAAAAGAAACCTTTACTATTTGTCTCCATTTGCTTACTTCCTTTTTCCTGTGTGCTACTGCCTTCTGTATAGTCCTTGCTCTACATGTTCATGACTTAACGAGACTAATGCTTAATGTGAATTGTACCGTCTCCAGTCTTTTGGGCTACAGTGTCTGTGACCTTACTGTATGCACTTACTGTGAGTCGCTTTGGATAAAAGCATCTGCAACATAAATGTAATGTAATGCAAAATCTGAATGGAGAATATGCTCTCAGAAAATGAATGCATATACCTACTGTGTGAGTCCAAGTTGGTCTTCATACCACCCCCCATCGCATTTACATTCTGCAGTGATGGCTGTCTTTGGAACCTGACTGGATTAATGGATTTGAACTTTTCCAATTTTCCGTGGTCTGTTCACGTGCGGATTCAGGCCGGGAAAATGATGTTTGCCTTGATGAGACAGAGCGAATGTTTCTTGTGGCATGACTGCGAGAGAATGTTGTTTTCTCTGTTGTTGGAACTTGCATGATGATTGAAGACATTTAGTGCCATCTGCTGGTTACTTTAAATAGTGGCTCTGTCAGAATGGAAAACCTTTCTTCGGAAGTATGAAATAGTTTATAAATTGGCGAATAATGGCATTGGCAGAGCGTATTTCTCGGGATAAGAAGGCTTTGCCACCGAAGTATTTAGCGCACAATGGGTAGGAAAAGAGGTATTATTTTATTATATAAATGTGTTTCGTTCTCAAAAAGTATAATGCAAATTTAATTGCACAGCAAGAAAGTACATTGAAAACCTGCAGGAATACTGACAATCTTTTTTTTTTTATTTTCAGCGTCGGCAACCAGTCAAGGGGCCAAGCTGGTACACGAACGCACTTCCCTGCGTACATCCCACCCGGGACTCGAACTCAAATATCTCTGCTTACAAGACTTATACTCTTTTCTACTAGGCCAGACGTACTTACCTTCAAGTACTTACTCGCGGAAACGCTGTTGACGCCTGTTTGACATAGATGAACATTCAGTAAAGTAAAATAAAAACATCACGTTGCCTTCGCCAAAGAGGCCTTTTACCCTCAGTAAGTTCCAATTCATTTCTTCCTCTTCTAAATGTCCTGGCTCCACTATCACAGTATATAATATCTCACTGTTTAAAAGTATCGTCTGTGCCTTCAGTTCTTCTTGCTACACTGCGGTTCCATGCTGCTCCTCGCAGATGCCAACAGAGGTTACATCACTCAGAAATTCTTAGCCATTAAATTTCATTTGAAATTGACCATTAACAGTTAAGTCTATGTATTTTGGTCATCCGGAGTTCCTGCTAATTGTTTGTTTTGATCTAATTCTGCATTTTGAGCCGTGCTTCTGCTCAATTGATCGCTATCTAGCGTTTGCAAATGTTAGCATGGAAGCACAAGCAAGTAAGCTACGTGCAGTAGTCACTTGCTTGTTTTCATTCTTTTTCGTAGGACAGGCAGTTCGCTCGTGTTTATCTCGGTAGATGAAGGCCTACTTCATTCAGCTGAAAGATCGCTGTGCACCTATTTGTGTTTACTCAAAGTAGCCCAGGATAGCCAATTCTATCTGATGTCAGCTCTTCGAGGGGTCACAGATTTTTGATGAAACACGGGCTCCATCGCTTCTACTGGCCTGCTGCAGCTTCACACTTCCCGCCCACTTCCGACTGATCAGTGAATTTGGTCATTTTGGCTCATAATAAATCCCTCATCAAGAACATATATATAGATGAGTTGCATAGAGCATAATAAAAAGATGGCTCGATCATGCCTTTTGTGCAGGGGTGGGCAACGAGGGCCGTATCTGTCCCTGGTTTTCACACCAACTTCTGGCCTTTAATTAGTTGGTTATCTAAATGAGCAAAACTATTTATAAAATCTGACATTTCTGGCGCATTTGTTTAAATTATCACGAATGACCACCAAAGCCTGTTTTTGTCTCCCAACATAAAACATTTTTCTTTGATCTAATCTTTTCAAAAATCTGTATTTGTGAATGCAACCAATTTACTCTGTCAAGATAATTGATGGAAATGAAAACCTGCATACTGTTATGGCCCCAATTTGTTATTACATTTAAAACAACAGCAACAGCAAGGGATGACAGACACAGTTAAACAACCTCAAACACATTTAATTAAACAGACAACTAACTAAACTGACCAAGATTGAATCGGAAAAAAAAAGAAATATTTACAGTCCCTTTTTGTGGGGTGGCTTGGTGATGTCCTGGATAATGAAAATGCTCAAACACAGGCAAAGAAATCCACAAAAGAAACGTCACAGGTCTTGAACAGAATGGCAGGTCTGGTCATCTTCTTGCAATTTCTCCTACTACTTTACTGTCTCAATTCTTTTCCTTATATACTCTTTTGCAGACCCCACCCACATTTAGACCTCTTTTTTTTTTATTTTCTGAGACTTGCCCCAGACATGTCCAGGACATGTCTAAACATGACTCCAGTCTGAGCTTAACAAAAAAAAGGTAAATACTGCCATCTAGTGGCCTATATTCACATTACACCTCCATTCCAAAAGGGAAAAATTTTGACTCATAAAGGCAAAATTTTTCTTTTCAATACAAAATGGTTAAGTGAACACTTGTCTATATATACATATCATACAATATTCAAACACATGATGCATATATACACATTCAAACACGGGATAAGCAATCAGCAATTACATTGTCTGTACCCTTCACATGCTTAATTTCCAAGTCAAACTCCTGTAAAATCAAACTCCAATTCAACAATCTCCGATTCTTGTTTTTCATCTTACTCAAAAACATTAACGGATTGTGGTCAGTGTACACAATCATTGGCTTTTGTCCTGTACAAACATAAACCTCAAAGTGTTGTAAAGAAAGGACCAGAGCCAACAGTTCCTTCTCTATTGTGGAATAGTTCCTTTGGTGGCGATTGAACTTCCTGGAGAAGTATGCCACGGGATGCTCAATGTCATCAGAGTCACTTCTCTGTAGGAGCACAGATCCACAAGCTTGGTCGCTAGCATCGACCGCGATGGAGAACGGTTTGTTGAAGTCAGGAGATTTGAGCATGGGGAAGTGACACAGCAGAGACTTCAGGCAATCGAAGGCTCTCAGGCATGCATCATCCCAGGTGAACTTTACGCCTTTCTTCAGTTGGTTAGTTAGACTGAGAGCAATCTCAGCAAAGTTCTTGCAGAACTTGCGGTAGTACCCGATCATTCCAAGGAAGCGGCGCAAAGCTTTTTTGTTGTCAGGAACTGGAAAGTCCATGATGGCTTGGACTTTAGCATTTATGGGTGCCACCTTACCCTGGCCTATGACGTAGCCAAGATAGGTGACAGTAGCACAACCAAAGTCACTCTTGCTCAGGTTAACAGTCAGGTTTGCCTGGGTCAGGCGCTGGAACAACGTCTCTACATCTTTTAGATGTTCTTCCCAGGAGTCACTCCATGTGATCAGGTCATCGATGTACGCACCCGTGTGTGGCAATCCGGCGATTGTAGACTGTATCATCCTTTGGAACGTGACTGGGGCATTTTTCATGCCAAAGGGTAGGACTTCATACTGGTACAATCCAGATGGTGTGGCAAAAGCAGAGATGCTCTTGGCCCTCTCAGTTAAAGGCACACACCAATAACCCTTCAATAAATCAATCTTGGTCAGAAACTTTGCTTGCCCTACACTATCAATACAATCATCAATCCTAGGTATTGGAAACACATCAGTTCTAGTTACAGCATTGACTTTGCGATAATCTGTACAGAATCTAGTACTTCCATCAGGTTTTGGAACTAGCACACAGGGTGAACTCCAATCGGAGTTGGAAGGTCTGATAATATCATGTTCTAACATGTACTCAACCTCTTTCTCAGCAATCTTTCTCTTTTCAGGATTCATCCGGTACGGATGCTGTTTTATTGGTTTGGCATCACCAACATCTACATCATGAGAGGCTATAGAAACTCTTTTTGGAACATCAGGAAAAAAATCCTCATATTTTTTGATCAACCTTTCAAACTGATCTCTCTGTGAGGGTTCTAAGTGCTGGAGTTTTACATCAAGATTTTGCAACACTTCAGTGTTTGACGATTTACATGAAAGAACTTCAGCTTTTATTCTTGGTTCATCATCTTGAAACTCCCCCTCATCTTCACACGTTTCGACCATTGGAGAATCTGAAGTGACAGCTGCAACCCTAGCATTTCTGTCATGATAAGGCTTTAGCATGTTAATATGACACAATTGTTTTGGTTTTCTCCTATCTGGAGTCTTCACAATGTAATTGAGATCATTGAGTTTTGTCAGAATTTCATAAGGACCATGAAATCTTGCCTGCAATGGATTGGACTGCAAGGGAAACAACACAAGGACCTTTTCTCCTGGTTTAAACTCACGGCTTCTAGCCTTATGATCATACCAAGCTTTCATTTTTCCCTGACTTGATTTCAAGTTCTCTTTGGCTAGGTCACAAGCTGCACGCAATCTTTCCTTGAACTTGCTAACATAGTCTAGCAGACTGATGTACGGCTCTTCCTCTTGCCATTGTTCACTCAATAATAGCAAAGGTCCTCTCACTTCATGACCAAACACTAGCTCAAATGGACTGAATCCAGTAGACTCCTGCACTGCTTCTCTAGCTGCAAACAACAGCAAATGAACCCCTTCATCCCAGTCTTTCTCATGGTCATAACAATAAGTCCTCATCATTGTCTTGAGAGTGGAATGAAACCGTTCTAAGGCACCCTGACTTTCTGGATGATAGGCACTAGAAAGAATCTGCTTTGCACCTAGTTCATACACAACCTGCTGAAACAATCCTGAAGTGAAATTGCTACCCTGGTCTGACTGAATTTCCCTGGGAAGGCCAAACAACGTGAAGAACTTTATCAAAGCCTTCGAGATTGCAGTTGCCTTGACGTTACGTAGAGGTATGGCTTCGGGGAATCTGGTAGATGCACACATGATTGTCAACAAGTACTGATTTCCAGATCTAGTCTTGGGTAATGGACCAACGCAATCAACAATGACCCTAGAGAATGGCTCCCCAAATGCTGGGATAGGCTGCAATGGAGCTACAGGTGGGTCTAACTGGTGTTTTCCAACTACCTGACAAGTGTGACAGGTTTTGCAAAAGTTGGAAACGTCTTTCCGAAGCCCAGGCCAAAAGAAGTGTTTCATGATCTTATCAACAGTCTTGTTAACACTAAGATGACCTCCTAAAGGTAAACTATGAGCCATTGTTAAGATCTCATTCCTATAGACCTTCGGAACAACAATTTGCCTGACCACTGCCCAATCTGCATTGGCAGGGATATCAGGAGGGCGCCACTTCCGCATCAACACACCATCCTTGAGATAATACCCAACTGGAACTGCGTCTATTTCTTTATCAGGAAGGGCTCTCCTCTTTAGTACACGAATTTCAGGATCATTAGTTTGCTCCTCAATCAACCGCTTTCTGGACAGAGACAAGTCTCCAGACACATCAGAATCACCAGACCCATCTGGCTGGCTGAATAGAGAACTGATAAAAGTATCTGATAAGTCCTCAAACGGAGAAACCATAGTAGGCCAATCAGAGTCATGAGGTGAACCACCTGAGTCCTGACTATTCAATGTACTGGACGGCACCACATCATCATCTTCTTTAGCCTTCTTGGCCATAGCACGAGTCCCTGCGCAAGAAGGATACAGAGATGGGTCCTCATCCCCATCTTCAGTGCTCGGCTGTGAAGTAAGATGTACAGGGAGAACTACTTTGCCCCCAGCCAGGTCATTGCCTAGCAACAGAGAAACACCCTTTATAGGTAGACTTGACATAAGTCCCACCTTTACCTGTCCTGTAACTAAATCTGACTTCAAGAATATAGAGCGCAGGGGTACAGATACAGTCCTCCCTTCAATACCTTGTACAAGTATGAAATCCCCTGAAGCGGTCTCATCACGTAACTCCAAGGAGTCCATCAACAAAAGTGACTGAGAAGCTCCGGTATCCCTTAGGATATATATGGGGACAGGAGTAGTATGCTCATTCAGAGCCACAAATCCCTCTGACACAAATGGAAGAAATTCCTCCCTCACGAAGTCAGCTGTATCAGGCTTTTTAGCCCCACAAGAAGCAGGCAATTTAGCAGATTGGTTATCTACTACAGGGGTTTCTAACCTTGTTTTCACAAAGGCATTTGGTTTGGTATCCTTTTCTTTTTCTTTCTTAGCTTTAAGGAACCAACAGTTAGTTGTAACATGACCAGATTTCTTGCAATAACTGCAAACTAGACCACTTTTGTCACTGTCAGCTTTCACACTTTGATCAGACCTGTTACTGGATTTTTGAGCACCATCACCAGATTTGTCTTTGTCTTTGGGTGAGGAATCTTGGGTATCACCGTAACCCTTTTTCTGAAATTGGGACCATCTATTGTTACTGCTAGACTGAAATTTGGACTTATGTGTGAGAACATATTCATCTGCAAATTTGGCAGCTGATTGCAAATTCAGTGCTTGCTTCTCATTAAGGTAGGTCTTAACATCATCTTTAACACAGTTCTTGAATTCTTCAACTAACTCCATCTCCTTTAGTGAGTTGAAATCATCCTTGACCTCCATAGAAGTACACCAGCGCTCAGAGCAAACCTGCTTTTCATTAGCAAATTCAACATAAGTCTGATTTTCAGATTTCTTCAGATCTCTGAATTTCTGTCGGTAAGCCTCTGGAACCAACTCATAAGCTCTCAAAATAACCTTTTTGACAACCTCATAATCAGAGGAATCATCTGCAGACAAAGCCGAATAGGCTTGTTGAGCTTTACCCTTGAGGACAGTTTGCAACATCAGAGGCCAGTGTTCCTTTGGCCACTGGCAACTCTTCGCTACCTTTTCAAAACACTGGAAATAGTTGTCAACATCCTTTTCCGAAAATGGAGGCACCAGTTTTACCTCCTGGCTAGCCCGAAATTTATTTTCAGTTGCAATTTTTATTTTTAGTTGCTCCATTTGGAGTCTTTCTTCTCTATCGAATTTCTCTAATTCAAAATCTCTCTGTCTCTGTCTCTCTCTTTCTGCTCTTTCCTCTTTCTCTCTCTCAAATTCTCTTTGTTTTTCTTTTTCTTCCCTCTCAATTTTCTCTTCTCTTGCTAATTTTTCTAACTCAAACTGCCTTTGTTTTTCTTTTTCTTCCCTCTCAAATTCTCTTTGTTTTTCTTTTTCCTCCCTTTCAATCTCTAGCATTTTTAATTTAAGTTCCATTTCTATATTTGGATTTTCCACTGGAAACTGTTCCAGATCTCCTGGTGCAAACACATTTTCATCAATGTAATATTCAACTATCTCTCTAGCCAGTCTTGCTTTTCGCATGGCTGGTTTTACCTCTGTCAGCTCCAACTGTCTGCAAATTTCTAGCAGTTCTGTCTTTTTAAAAGACTTCAAAACCCCTACGGTTGGTGATGCCAAGAAATCATCCATTGCTGTTGTCAATATATATCTAGGAAAATTCACAAAAACAATTTCACAATTTGGAATGTTAGATTTTCAATAAATTACTCACACAATGGTCTATCCCGGACCTTGAGCCCCCAATTTGTTATAGCCCCAATTTGTTATTAGATTTACAACGCAACAGCAACAGCAAGGGTGACAGACACAGTTTTAACAACTAAAACACATTTAATTTTTAAACAAAGACAAAGACTAATAACAACCTACAACTAAAGACCAAGATTGATAAATAAGAAAAAACAGAAATAATTACCGTCCCTTTTTGTGGGGTGGCTTGGTGATGTCCTGGATAATGAAAATGCTCAAACACAGGCAAAGAAATCCACAAAAGAAACGTCACAGGTCTTGAACAGAATGGCAGGTCTGGTCATCTTCTTGCAATTTCTCCTACTACTTTACTGTCTCAATTCTTTTCCTTATATACTCTTTTGCAGACCCCACCCACATTTAGACCTCTTTTTTTAAAATTTTCTGAGACTTGCCCCAGACATGTCCAGGACATGTCTAAACATGACTCCAGTCTGAGCTTAACAAAAAAAAGGTAAATACTGCCATCTAGTGGCCTATATTCACATTACAATACACACCAGCCCTCCTGGAACGGAACTGCCCACCCCTGCTTTAGTGGTTGCTTTGTGCATTTGACAGCAATAGCATTTCTTCGATATTTTTCTATTTTAAAACAGATACTAATTTACAGAAGTTTTTAGCAATTTGGCCAATTATGAAATCTGTAAAATTCACCAGACATAACATAGAACTGTAGGTTGGCAAAGAGTTTTCAAATACACCAAAAAAAGCAAACATTTTCATTTTAGCTGCATTAGTTCTGTAAATGAGAAACATAGCAGTAGCCCGTTGTGGGTGTAAAAGAAACTTTGAGAGGACAATCGCCACAGAAACTAAGTTCTTCTAATGGACTGCTGCCTTTTCAAAGGGCCACTTGTTTCAGGCAAAGGTCCTATCTTCCTCAGAGCTCACGACACAACAGAATAAACATTTGTCCTGATTTCTGAAAGCTGGCCTATCCTTTGAATGCAAAGCTTGATTTAAGACACTGTGGAATGCATGGGAAATGACAGGAATGTTTATTAAAAAAAATAACTCCTTTATCATATTATTCATCGAAGGTGGAGGGTAGTGGAGCTAGACTTCAGGCCGCTGGAAAAAGGTTCTTGTAAATTTGCAGCTCATTATGTCTGGTGAAGGTAGCAAAATTGCCTGCAATCAGAATTAAACTGCAATTAGAAAGTACACAACCATTTTTATGTTCTCCAGTGAGTCACTCAGAGGCCAGGGGCTTTAAAAATTCACTGAATCAATTGTATCCAGGCTAAATATGGAAATGCTGCTAGTAATTTTACTTAATAAGAAAATTCTTTGTTTCTTTTGCATGGCTTTTTGGGATTATGAAACACTTGAAGATGCAGATCCAATTTAGTTTTTTCTCCTTCAGAGAGGGTGGTAACAAATCCAAAAACAACCAACAGTCCAGTTACCTTCTAATTTAAGAACACGAGCAAAATAGACGTGGTTACTCATGCTACCTCGAAAGGTTACTAAATATTCTTTAAAATAAAGAATTTCTCAACTGTGCTCTTCCGCGAGTAAATCAGAAAAGTGGTTCATGGTTGCACTTAAGCACAAATTATGCCAGAGCGGTAAAATTTGTCCCAAGTAAAATTCAGTTAAGGTAATGGATAAATGACCGGTTGTTGTTGCGGGCTGATTGCTGTTGCTGTTCTCGTGGCTGGGCTGTAGCGATGTTCGTTGGTGATTATTCTGCTTGGTTGAGACACTGGAAGACAGGTGGGATTGAAGCTGACTTGTTTAAAATGGGTTTTTTGAAAATAATTAATGTGTTAAGGCTCAAACAGTAATAGAGATTAGACGTTTTGCTCCCGAGGTATAACCTTTGTTGCAGTTTTTTCCCCTTTTTCCCCTTGTAACAACTCGGTGAGCAAACAGTCAAATTTAGTCGCTAAGTTAATCCAGTCAAAAAAAGGCGTCGGGGGTCTTTTGGGGTTTTTCTTTGGGGGGGGGGGGGTTCAGTCTCCCGAGAGTAAGTAAAAGTAAAGTAAGGTAAAGTAAAATACATTTAAAGGCTAAATTTAGAGAATAAATTAAGCGCTAAATAATTGTCTGAGTGAATTGTGCGATATTCAAAGTACAACAGTTGCTTTCAGCTGATTCAGCTAACGAACTCCAGCAAGCTCTCAACGCCAAGAATATTATCGAATTACCTGGATATCTAACTATAACCCGGCTTGGTTTCATACTTGGTCGCTTGTCTATCATACAGTCTTCTAGCCAATAAATATTGACGTTCACCGGGGTTTTTTAGTCCCCTTCGTTCTGTATCCTGACCGCATTACCGCATAATTCGCATTGCCAAGCTTGACTATTAACGTGAAGCGGGGGCTTTGTCTTTTTTGCATTTTATTATTACCAAAGAGCTTTTCTGATCAAATCTGGGTTGGGCTCATTGGCAAACACGAGACAGGTTAAAACATAGGTACTATCGACCACCAGCTTTGGACAGTACAGTCAATGAAATGCTTTTTAAGAGGATTACGCAAGCTTGTAGAGGTGGAGGGACTATTATTATGGGAGACTTAAATTATCCTGGTATCGATTGGGAAATGGTGAAAAGACAGGGTAGGGGGGTGGAAGAATTTCTAGATGTTATAAATGTTAATTTTTTTGGTGTAGTATTTTAATAAACCTACAAGAGAGAAGGCAATTTTTGACTTGGTTCTCTGTAATGACCCAGATAGAATTAGCAATGTTGAGGTACTGGAGCCACTTGGGACAAGTGGTCACTCTGCTGTTAATTTTGATGTTTTATGGGAAGTTAAAAAGGTGTATTCCAAAGCAAAAATTTTCAATTTTAGGCAAGCAAACTGACAGGATGCGCTCATGTCTAAGTAAAATAAAATGGGAGACACCCCTGGACTGTGAGTCTGTAAATGAGACGTGGGAAAGATTTAAGGGGGTTTTACATGATTCACAATGCAAATTCATTCCAAAGGTGTCCAAAAGTAAGCTGAAAAAGCAGAATCCTCAATGGATGACCACAAGTATTCATAGGATTTTGAGGGAAAAGAAGAATCTTAATAAGATGTACATAAAGGATAACAAATGACAAAACAACAAATAACTGTAAAATGCAGGCTGTGGTCAAAAAAGAGCTGAGGAATGCAAGGTGACTGCATGAAAGACAAAGTGCAGAGGGGGCAAAAACTAACCCTAAGTGCTTCTTTCATTACTGTAGCAGAAAAGGGAAGGTCAAAGAGTAGGTTAAGTGCATAAAGAATAAAAATGGATCGCTGCTATATGATAACAAGGATATTGTGGATGTCTTAAACAGTTACTTTGTTGAGAATTTTTCCTCAGAGGGGGTCTTTATTCGGCCAGAGGGCACGTTAAATGCTCAAGATTATATAGCGGAAATTGAGGTTATAACGAAGTATTAGACAAGTTGCATACACTAAAGGCAGATAAGGCAGCGGGTCCTGATGGCTTATATCCTTGAGTGCTCAGGGAAGTTGGTGAGATCATCTTTAAGCCGCTATGCGCCATCTTCAGACAGTCTTTAGAAACTGGGGAAATACCAAATGATTGGAAACAGGGCAATATAATACCAATATATAAGAAAGGGGACTGTACTGAGCCAGGAAATTACAGGCCAGTCAGTTTAACTTGCATTGCGTGCAAAATATTGGAATCTATCATAAAAGATGAGCTGGACTTATTTCTCGAAGTAACAGTATTGTATGACCAGTATTGTAAGTAACAGTATGACCAGAGCAGGACAGGATTACGTCATGGGAGGTTTAAAACTGGAATGTACCTCCACACGAGAAAGATCTGGGAGTGATTGTTGACCAAACCCTCACAGGCTCTACCCATTGTGCCGTAGCACTTAAAAAAGCTAATCAGATGCTGGGAGACATTGCCAAAAGTATTGAGTACAAATCTAAGTAGGTGATGCTTCTGTTGTACAACACATTCCTCAGACCACATCTGGAGTACTATGTACAGTTCTGGGGACCATACTTTAAGAAAGGTATAGAGGCTCTAGAGAAAGTTCAGAGAAGAGCCACTAAGCTAATTCCTGGTATAAAAGACGAAAGCTATGAGAAGAGGATGAAGTTCCTTAGTCTCCTTTTCCTAAGACTAAAAAGATTAAGGGGTGATCTGATTGAGGTCTGTAAATATGTTAATGGGATTAACAAAGTGAATTATGTAGGATTCCTTCGACCAAATGTTGTTATTAGAACTCGGGGTCACGAATGGAAGTTGACCAAAGGTAAATTTAGCACTGATATTCGGAAATATTTCTTCACTCAAAGAGTAATTTCGATGTGGAATAGCTTGCCTGACCATATTGTTGAGGCAGAGACCTTGGGGGTTTTCAAGAGCAGGCTTGACTTAAAGGTAGATACCATTGAGTCATTGAGTATCTGAAGGGATATATTCACGATAGTATCAAGAAACTGGTGCGCGTTGTAGGGCTGAACGGCCTGTTCTCGCCATTTATGTTATGTTAATTAGATCTTTATATAAAACCTGAATAGGGCCTACTCTAAATCCAATCTTAGATTTAATTGATGAGTTTTGAGAGAACAGCAATTAAATACCATTCCTCATCCTTTGCTTGAGCCCTAGAGAAAACGTGGCATGACTTGATTAAATATATGTACGATTTCATACATTTTGAAATATGAAAATTCTAACATATGATCAGGTATACTGAAAAAGCCCAGCTGTTACAGAAGCTGCTGGCTCAACATGCAGAGAGGTAAAACTTCTTCATTATTGTTGAACTTATGCAGCCAAGGAGGAGACTTTGAAGATGTCCAGAAGAGCATTCAAACACCTAGATTACTCCTCATTATGATCCCTGTTTACTCAAAGTAATTAGACATTACAAAATAAATGGGGAGGTGGCATTTTTTTCAAATATAATTTGTTAAGAGGTGACACTCAGTGACTGCATCATTGACAGAGATAAATTGGAGAATTATAATTTGGATATATTAAACGTAAATTCATCTTACTTTTGTGGTCTGTCAAAACATCACTCATAAAGCTTTCTAAGTTTTTGACAAAAGTCATTGTGCTTCTGGATTCAAAATCACAAAAAAAAGTCTTCTTAAGATGCGGTGAGTTACATGCATGCAGACGAACCAAACTGCACTGAAAATCACAATGGAGTGAGCAACAGTGTCGGATGGGTAGCTAATGATTATACAGCGCCCTCCATAATCATTGGCACTCCTGGTTAAGATGAGTTAAAAGCCTTAAAATAAATTTAATCTTTATTGCAGAAGCATACTCTCACACTGAAAATTTTAGAAAAATGTAACCTTCAACTCAAGTGAATTTTAAGGGAAAAGTCCCTGACTAAGAAATAATTATTTTTCATAAATCAGCTGTTCCATAATTATTGGCACCCCTTACAATTCCTAGGAAATAAATGTAATTGAAGTATTTTTATCATTTCTACAGTAGTTTACAAAGTCGATCAGAGTATCTAGGAACATTTAATTAGTAATTCATCACTTCCTGTTTCCCTGGGGTATAAATATGACATGACACACAGGCCATTTCTCTTATCCAATCTTCAACATGGGAAAGACAAAGGAACACACCAGATGTGTGTCGACCGTCACAAGTCAGGCAGTGGCTACAAGAAAATAGCCACTTGCCTGCACCTACCCATATCTGCTGTCAGAGGAATCATGAAGATGTTTAAAACAACTGGAACAGTGGGGAACAAGCCAGGATGAGGACGCAAGGTTATTTTGCCACCACGCACAGTGAGGAGGATGGTAAGAGAAATTAAAAGTTCTCCAAAACTCACTGTTAAAGAATTGAAACAAATGGTAGCATCTTGGGGTTTGAAAGTCTCCAAAACAACCATCAGGCACTATCTACATGCCAACAAGCTGTTTGGGAGGCATGCATGGAAAAAACTTTTCTCACTCACAATCATAAAGCAAACGTTTGGAGTTCGCTAAGCAGTACTGGGACTTCAATTGGGACCGTGTGCTTTGGTCAGAAGAGACCAAGATAGAGCTTTTTGGCAACAAACACTCTAAGTGGGTCTGGCGGAACACAAAAGATGAGTATGCAGATAAGCATCTCATGCCCACTGAGAAGTATTGGGGAGGATCGGTGATGCTGTGGACCTGTTTCTCTTCCAGAGGCCCTGGGAACCTTGTTAGGGTGCATGGCATCATAAACGCTTTGAAATGCCAGGACATTTTAAATCAAAATCTGGTGGCCTCTACTCAAAAGCTGAACATGGGTCGTCACTCGGTCTTTCAGCAAGATAATGACCCTAAACATGTGGCCAAATCTACACAGAAATGGTTCACCAGACACAGAATCAAGCTCCTTCCATGGCCATCTCAATCCCCAGACCTCAACCCCTTTGAAAACCTGTGGAGTGAGCTGAAGAGGAGAGTGCAGAGGAGAGGACCCAGGTCGCTGGATGATTTAGAGAGATTGTGCAAAGAGGAATGGTCAAAGATCCCTCTTTCTGTATTCTCCCATCTTGTGAAACATTATAGGTGAAGATTAGGTGCTTTTTTGTTGGCAAAAGGGGTTTGTACAAGGTATTAACATCAGGGGTGCTAATAATTGTGGCACACATGATTTTATGTAAAATAATTGTTTCTTAATGTGGGATTTTTTTCCCACTGAATAAATGCACTTGAATTAAAGGTTGGATTTTCCTCTTTTTTTTATTGTAGTCCTATATTATTTAGAAAAAAACTGAATTTATTAGAAGCTAACGAACACATCTTAATCAGGGGTGCCAATAATTATGGAGAGCGCTGTAGATAAGGGAAAAGAAATGTGTGAAGATAATGGTTTTTGTAGTCATTGTAATGAATTGGTACGCCAGTATGAAATAATCGTATTTCATTCAGTTACAAGGTGCGTTGCCAGTCAGATCAAGTTGCATGACAAATGATCTGCTTTTAAATATAATTTGTTAAAAAGTGAGTTCAGCGACTGCATCATTGACAGAGATAAATTGGAGAATTTATTAGGATATATTAAACCTAAATTTATCTTATTTGTGTGGTCTAACATAACATCAGTCTTAATGCTTTCTAGGTTTTTGACAAAAATCATCATGACGGATTCAAAATCACAAAAGTATTAAGTTGTGGTGAGTTACATGCATGCAGGCAAACCAAACTGCACTGTAAATCACAAAGGAGTGAGCAACAGTGTTGGTTAGGTAGCTAATGATTATAGATGAGGGAAAAAATGTGTGAAAATAATAGTTTTTGTAGATTTTGTAATGAATAGGTACTTTAGTATGAAGTAATCGTATTTTATTCAGTTACAAGGTGCGTTGCCACTCAGATCGAGTTGCAGGACAAATGATCTACCAGCATTCCCACAGTAATGAACGGGTCAACTCGGGCAGTAATTAGAGCCTATTACAGCAGTTCAAGAGCAGTCACAGCGGCTGCCTGATGTACTGCACGGGTTGCCGTAGCAATGATCTGTGTCAGTTCTTCGATGATTGCTGGTAAGATGGCGTCGGTGCACACTCGGGCGACTCTGGATTCTGCAGGCGGATAAGAAAGTGAAATCCAAAGGCTCCGTTTTAACCAGTCCTTGCAAAAGAGTGCATACCGCAGTATTTTTATATTTATAATGTTCGGTTCCATGCACGACTAGAAAAGACCCACCCTCGCCCTGCTATGGAGCCACCGGACCGCAGCGATGATAGCAGGTAAGCGAATGGGAGTAATTCGGTGCAATTTGCGAGCTACATGAACTACACAGCCGGGACCTGTCCCCTGCCACATAGTGAGCCGGCTATGAAAATGCAAGTCGGCACATGCGTACTAGGCGATTAATGTTTTCCTGCCAAATAGTGGTCACTGTGCGTTTGCAACTCAAAGTGAAAAGTTGCAAACTTTCAGAAGAAAAAATAGGCGCTTAAATAAATATTTGCATTGGCTTTCCGGTCTCATTTGAAAAGCGAAAGGGCTTTACACAATGCTTTTCGTCTAAAAAAAGGTAAAAACTCGTGCACCGATCTGACATGAAGCAGCTCAGTTAGCTACAGCACTGTTAGCATACCCGCAAGCTAGCTAGCTTCCTCTCGCCGTATTGTCTGCATACTTTTCAAGGAAGCATCTGATTTATTTTGTCATAAAGTTTTCTGACTACACCCGATCGCGGTGTTTGTATATGCATGCGCATCAATTTCTCTGCGCGGTTTGACTTCATAACTTTTGCTTACTGTTAAAGTAAACGCAGTGCACGCAACAGTTGAATATTTGTGATCATGGTTGTTGGTTTTTTTGAAATTCTGTCTTTGTGTGATTGTCACTCTGCAAGTTCTTGATACGGGGATACTCAGTTGAATTAATCTTTCATGTTCTGGTCGCTAGCTGATACTAATGTCGGTATGACTGGCTGACATATACGGTAAAGTGGCGCCCTGGGTACATTGGAAATGTCAGGTTTAGATTTCACAAGACGGACGATGTTTCATGCCCCCCGAGCAGCTTGTATTGGCTGGCGACCCATATTTGCAAAAACTAAGACCACTGTGCATCGGATAGGGTGGCTTAGTTATGCTTGATGGAAATTTCTTTGCCAGCCTCACAAGCTCATTGTTTTCCTTGATCAACCACTCACAGCATGGGATTAATGTCTCCTGCAATTTTAGAGTGTAGAGCGAACTGCTTAGCAGCAATTTTGCTCATCGCCCTTTTGTCCCGCGAAATTTTACTGCGACAAGTGTTCATTACTGCGCAGTGTCTTGAGACATGGCTGTTTTTATTGGTACGGCAGTCGATTTCAAGGGATTGGGATAAGAATTCGGGATTATGGTTAAGGGAACGGTTCGAGGTTGGGGTTAGGTTAGGACAGGGCTTGAAATGGGGCTGCCGTACCTCTCCACTACGGTACTCCACATTGAAATGCATTGAAAAACTGCCGTACCCGCAGCAACTGCCTAATCACTGAGACAGCTTGCAAAAAAAAAAAAAAACACCAACGTATGCATCGCCTGGCTATCGTATTTTTCTGTGTCTCTAGTGATTACACTTCTCTTTGCATCGGGGATTTTGTTTTTGGCAGAGGATTGCATTTGGCTTGCCTATGAGACCTGTCCGTTGTGCGATATGAATAATCAAAGGAGCACTGACCCCTTGATGAGTAATGGCTTGCGACATATAATAAGAATGGCTTCGCTCATAGCCTGTTATCACAGGCTGATTGTTCGTTTCAACCTAGTAGCAGTGACATTTTACGAAAATAGGCTGACGCAAGCCACGCTATATTCTAAATCAGTCAAATGTCAATATAATCTGGTATCGTATTTGAAGAACCACGGTGATTCTGTGCATTTTTTAGGGTACATTTGAATATGACTGATGCATTTTTTTGTATCGCTGGGCTTGGAAACTCTCCACGCACAAGTGATATTGTCCTTATTCGCTGACAGGTTCTCTGGCAGTGTGTTTTTCTTCTGTCTCCTGTTGACCCGGCGCAGCGTCACTGCGGTAGTCTGCGGTGACAAACTCTATGGAATGTGGTGTTGTGTCTCTACAGTAGCCGCCGTCTCCTTCGCTTAACTGATATTAAATGCGGCGATCATTATGTCTAAACTTTCCTGCATTTACTATCCACTGTACTGTGACAGTGGAAAGGCCCGAACGCTGCAGACAGCGTCTGCTGTTTACGCGTGAGGAAGGGGGTGAATAGCCGGGAATATTGTGTTCTGGCCTCGATTTGTGGAGGCTTATTGTAATTTCTGCGTGCTACACATAACCGTGCCTTCAGGCACTTCCTGTAAATGCGTGAAGAAGCTCGACCTGGCTAGCGCTGCCAAGGTCTTGACAGAGAAATAAATACATACATAAAGCGCTAACCATTTCAGTGAGAGGAGGGGTGGTTTAGTTGCGAGTTTTGAGAGGGAGCAGGGAGAATTCTAGCTATGGCATGGGGTGAAAGAACGCGTCTCCCTTCCAGGAAAAGAGACGCTTTCCTGTCGCGGTTGAGAATGTCTCGGAGACCCCTCCGCAGAAGGGATGGACACTCAATGCATGTTATTGTGTAGCGCTCTAGGTCGACGTATCATTGGTAAATGGGAAAGTTTCTGTGTCTTTCATTGCCATCTGCAGTATGCAATACTTGATTTACGTTTCTATCCCCCTCTTACACACACACACACACACACACACACACACACACACACACACACACACACACACACACACTAAATACATTCCTGAGATTTTCGAATTTGCCATATATCGCGGGGAGTAAAACTAGGGCTGTATCTCATTATGACATTCAGTATTTTGTCTTCTTGTTAGCGAGCACTTTTCTCAAACCTCATGGCCTGTGGCTATTTTCTGCATGAACTTCAAAATTGTGAACCTCCACGCACTTTCCCAAATAAATTTTGGATGCAACAACCCCTCCACCCAATGCCACTAGCATATGCTCACAGGTATACTCCAAAGGCAAGTTCATCTGCGGTAATACTTGTACGCCACCTGCTTATTTTGAGTCCTTTTCCAGAATTTTTAGGTTTGTGTTGTTTTCTTTCCCATTCCTGTCATGCTGAATTTCAGCTTCCTAGAACCTTGAGAGAGATTTTCGAAGCGCTGCACTGCAGCTCTGTCTTTGGTGAAAAAGTGGCATTGCATTATTCTGGCCATTATTTCAGGAATTTTTTTTACTTGGCGCTTGCTGATTGCCTCAGTGATTGGCATGCATTGACGCATTACAGATTCTGCCTGGGCCGGACAGATTTAGATAAACCAATGAATGAATGGTATGATTGCAATGCTTTCTGGCATCTGGACTTTGGACTGAACTTCTGACCCACTGGTAAGACCCTGTGTGGTCTTGCATATAAATGCACATGCCATCACTGGCCTTTGGACCATAAGATCTACATGTTACTGCTGAGGTGTTTCTGGCCACAGGTTTAAATGCCATTTCAGCTTCCTGTTAGAGACGAGATGGTTGGCATTCTCTGAATTTCCACATTTTCCTGTTTGGCTGCCAACTGCAGTTGCGAGATGCTTCAAGCTCAGTGCTGGAAGGCTGTTTGTTGGTTATTTCAGGAAACGATGAAAGAGTGAAGTGAGATTTTGCTAGACCAGAGAGGAAATTGCTCAGCTATTCGAGTAAATAAGGATGTTGGCTTTAATTCATTGAAGGAATTTTGCTTCAGAACGCACACATTTGCTACTGCATTAGCCTACTATTTATTGTTTTTTTCCATGGCTGTTGCATTTGAGGGCATCCTAATGGATGTGCATTATGATTGGTTTTGACTCCTTTTGCCATTTCAGCTGCAGTTTTGAAGGAAATGCATTTTGTCTTATTTCCTGAGAAGTTTGCTTTTTCAGTCTGTGGTCGATGAAGTAGGGGTGCCATGCAACTTGTGGAGAAATCTCAAATCTGCTATCTTTTACATTTCTATGAGTAATGTTTATTTTTGCATGCAGGCCTTGGGATTTCTATTGATTGCCATTGTCTGTATCGAAGAGCACATAGACATGGCAGTGGTGCAGCCATTTCTTATTGTTTATTGTGCAGATTCGTACAGCCGCTGAAAGGAAGCCTGGTGCATGCGCACATATTTTCTTTTTTAAAATGGAGTCGCTTGTCAAATGTAAACTTGAAGGCACTGCCTTGCCCCCTTCCTGGGGCCTCCTGCTGATCTGTGTGGCCAGGCCATGTGCAAACTCACTTGTTTAGGGCACAGCAACTTCAAACACTCCCAGATTCTGTCTGCACTCCTAGCTTTCTTCATGGCTCAAACTGCAGCCTACACATTAAGTGGTGTTTGACTGGGGGGGCAGGGGACAATGCTAACGGTGTGTATTGGGTAACGCAGACGGAACTGGACGAGCTATTTTTGACTTTCCTGAGTGAATTCGCTTGGTTGCGGGGAAGGTGTGCTCCTTGACGGCCCTTGGCTAGAGGACATTTGCCTAATGCACAGTGGTGGAGGTTAAAGTTGCAGCCGTAGTCCGGTGCAGTCTGATGCAAACGTTAGCTGTGCTGCTGGATCTCTGGGTCTTTCGACGTGTGACGCAGTGCTAAAATGTCTCCTTTGTGTAAATGACCTGGGGCTTCTGTCTCCTGCAGTTCCGGGGCCTCAGTCGGCACACTCTGCTTTCTGTCATGCTGTGCTTTAAAAATAAAGGCACAAAATAATGATTTTTCAGGAATTTTGTGATGAAGATTTCACCTTATCCTTTGCAGCACTAACTGGGACTGCTCAGATCAGCAGGGGTTTTCTCCTGTTCTAATTTTGAGAGCCCCACCCAGATTGAAAGGCATTGAGGGACCCTCGTCATAACGTAAAAAAATAGTTGCGATTTTTGGGACTCATGGGGAGTGAGGACTGTGATCATGAACCAGGGCAGGGTGTGTACTATGGCTTGGCGGTCAATGCAAGATTTATTAATGCATTGAAATGCGCCTGAGAATGAGACACTCTGTGCATTGGTGAGAGACTGCAGGTTAAATGCACAGATTTAAATTTGCTGTTTGCTGTAATGTTTGCATTCTACAGCTCAAGTTGTACAATTATAGTGAAATTTCCTGCTTGTGCAAACTAATAAAAATTGCGCAGGTTTTGTGAAATTAGGCCTCCTTCCCATTCAGAATGAATATTTTTAAAAACATTTGGAGTAATAAACTGGATACACCCAATTTTGCTGAGACGTGCAGCCCCGGTGCAATGAAAGGATTAAGAACTAATCCCTGCTTCTAGGTTTCTTCGTCATTTCGCCTTGAAGTTTGCAAATTGAATAACTCAAAATTATGCTTCAAGCTTGGGCCAAAATTGCTAATGATCTACCTCTCTTCAGAACACTGCATTAGGGGGCCGCCAAGCCAATGTTTACATGGAGATTAAAAAGAAATTTCGTAGTATGTATTATGATTGGTCATTATAAGTGGAAAACTCATTGTAATATATTGCTAAACTGTAAAAATGTAAATAATTATGTATATATGTATAATGTATTGAAATAAATGCATTGAAACTAATTAATACTATTGTTGTCATTCCGTGACATTGACTTTTTGAAAATTCTTGCCCATAAAGCAGGGTTAAAGTCAATATTTGTTTCTATAACTTACAGTATTAACAAACACCTTAAATATGAACATATTGAAGTGTCATAACTTAACTATGATAGGAACATCACCTTCTGGATAGTTAAACACAACATTAAAAAAAAAAACCACGTCAATTTTGTGTAATTCCGTGACGGAGTAGTTTTTGCTTGTTTCTTATGGGAAATTTTCTCAAAAAATGTATTTTCACTTAATAATATTAAAGTACAAGTTAATACCTTCAATATGACATATCATACTTGATTTTATCTTATTTAGTTGTAGAGTTACAACCCAAAATGTAATGGGACTGTAATTCCGTGATAGCTTGGCGGCCCCTATTAGAAAACAAACACAAAAACATATTTAAAGCACATGGAATGTATTCACAAAACAAACTAGATGGGGTTAATAACAACTACATCTGTATGTTGCCAGGCATCTTTTTGCTAGACTGTACTGCGCGTGGACTGGCTCTGCTTGAGTGCAGGGTGTGTGACCACAACCTGGCCATTACTTGTCATTAGGAGAGGCTGTTGTGAAACGATCAGGGCTTCTTCTGTGCAATTTCTCTGTGATGGGGTTCAGCAGAGAGACTGAGGAATTATTGTATTGACTAAAGTCAGGGACTGGTGCATTGATCATTTTCAATGGACCACATCAAAGTTAGCTTGCAATACCAATTATCCATTGCGTGTGACGCCAGATTTTCGGCAGAGGGTATGAACTCCGCCGTATCTCATAGATTTCCATTGACAACCACCAACACAACGTTCATTCCTACCATTTGGGTGCGATATTTGCTCACTTTTGCCTGAAGTTGCTGGGCAACAACGACATGGGAAGTACACAATTTGGTGGTGTTTGTTTTATAAGGTTTTAGGGAGCTTTAAAGGTTGAAGTATGTGGTGAATGAAGTGGCTGCATACATTCACTTTCATTTTGCAATACGACGAAGGCTGGGTTCATAGTCGACGCGAGTCACGCAAGCAAAGGATGCAAGTAACGCATTCCCTTTCATAGTGTACACAAGCCGCACGGGCGATACGTGAAATGCAATACACCGCTCACACAATAGGGGGTAGCAGCGTCACTGGTGACATTTCGGCTGACATTCCGAGTGACTTTCACTGATCTCCATGGAATGACTGGATAGCTGACTGACCCTGAGTCTCTTTCCAGCGCAGCAAACTATTAGCAAGTTATTTGGCACGAGAATTCATTAACTGTCGTTGCGATGGGTATATTGTGAATAATAAGTGAACGTTAAATGGCTATTATCGGTTTAGCTTAACATGACACCTAAGCCAGCTATAATCAACTAGTCAAGTTGGTCATCTCTAGAATATAGCCCATTTCAAATTAGTAACCCTTTGCGTTAGCCTAATTTATACACAAGATTTCACGACTACATCTGATGTTATCAATTAGACCCATGTCATTCGCCATAACTTTTTTTAAGCCAGCATCATTGATACTCACTGCTGTTTTATAATAGAATGGCCTTACAAATGCTGTAAAACGAAATTTGGGCTGTAGATGGGGTAATTAGCTAATTTATGGAAAGCTAAAGTTCCACGGAGGTGAGTGCTGAGGGTATGTATACCACTGGACGTCCCTGACTATTTTCAAGCTAAAGGGAGAAAAAAAACAAGCTGAAAAAAATAGTGACCTTATGCTATACATGGATTGCATTTTTTCCCACATGGCTAGCTACAGGTTAATACCAATACTTGGCCTGTTTTGCATATGATCGTTAATATGTTGATGTTTAGAAAGCACGACTGGTCCATAGGCTGACAGATACCCGGATGCTAGGCTAAAGTCACTGGTTAAATCTTCAAGGCTAATTTTAACCAGCACAAATGAAGCGAACATCATTGTATCGCCCAAAAATCTGATTTAAATATAATTTTGCTTCGTTTCCAGTGGAAATGTATTACTGCTGAAGTGGCGCTATCACTAATACCCAACAGTATCTGTTTTTCTTTTTTTCCCCAGTACAGTCTTCTATTATGTGGGCTAAAAAGTGCATATTAAGTACATTATATGCACTACCGCCGCCGTTGGCGACGGATTGTTTTGCATGCGTTGCTGCGTCGCGTATTGAAAAATCGGACTACACAATCGGACGCATCATGGCGGCCAATGCGTCGTGGTCGTGAAGCCTTGCGATGCGTCTCGATGCGTTCACGTTTGCATGCCTTTGTGTCGAATATGAATCGGCCCTAAATGCTGCGAACCATACAGCGAGATGGGAATGAAAATTCTAGCGTATGTAAACAGTGGGGCTTACGTTGGAAAGAAATCATCACGACTGTAGGCAGAAAAAATGGAAAGCTGGTAGAGAATGGGCACGCAAATTCACATCGCCGACCAATAGCAATGTCAGTTGAGCGTGGTTTGCACAAGGGACAGTACTTCCTGGCTGTCCAAAAATCAGCAAGATGGAGATGCTAATGTTGCTATGCTAGCATCACAAAAATTTTACCTTATGGATATTGAGCCTACTTGAGAATTAAAATATTCACGAAACTGATGATGTTGTCATATCAGATATTGCACAAGACAACTATTTTTGTGAGAGTGTGATCCATAGGTTATTTGACACAGCTAGCTTGGTAGGTAGCTAGGTTGCCCGCGTTCTCGTTATCTCAAGTGATGTAGCTAACTGTGGGTTGAATAAGAAGCTAGGTAGCCTGACTTGCCAGTGCTGCTGCTAGTAGCAATGATGCGATTCAGAACATTGCTCTACTCTGCAATTTTTTTTTTTGGAAGAGAGTATGTTGACGTGGAGCTAATGCGAATCTCTCGCTGTTAGTGTGCCCCGTCCACGTCGCGTCATGCAGCCCAGTGCGAACTATCGACTTATCGCGTATATTTGCGTTTTTGTGCTGACTTGCAATCTGGTCGCGCAAAAAATTGGCTAAGTGCACAAGATGGCGGTGATTACATTCTGAAATTCGCTAGTGTGTGCAACAACTTCCAGTTTACTTCTGCTACGTACCTGTCTACCTCAGATGCTGACTAGATGACCTGAAAATGGAATTTTTGCAAAAGCCGATATTCTCAAGATTTGGCTCAATTTACTGATTGATGTTCACAAGATTTTTCTTGATTACCTGTTACTGATGTTTGTTTATTGCACTCTCAATGAGACATTTAGCTGCTCCAGTGAGAAAGAAGAGGGTTTTGGACTAGCAACACATTTCTAGCCGTTCTTTTTGGTGAGTGTGATGAACTGGCTTTAAGCGACAGACAATAAATGTGAAATTATCCGATGATTAATGTGTAAGTACTCCGCAACGACTTCAAAATACTGCTTCATAAATTTTACATTTGATCTACACATATTTGAATATTATCAACATAGTCTTTTCCATCCCACTTAGCCTCAGTTGCACTCTGAAGTCATTTCTGTAGCTGTGATTAGCTGAGCACGTCTAAGAAACCCAAAACAATGAAGCAGTACTAGCTAGTGGGTGGGTCCCTGCCTTTCACCCAGAGTCAGCTGGTGATAGGCTCCAGCTCCCCCTCGACCCTTGTGAGGAAGAATCGGGTATAGAGAATGGGTGGACGGATGTGTGCCAATTTCTTAAGCATAAGTGATATTTCAACTCATAAATCGCATGCTGAATGCCTCACTTCTCTGCGATTGGTGGATGACACAGACGCACCTCCAAAGTGCACTTGGTGATGCCTGCAAACCTCTGTGCCCTGAAATTCTTTTCCCGGAGACTGAACAAGTGACTTAGTCCACATATTCTATACGGCCTAAGGGACCGGGAGGCGTACTTTGTTTGCCAGAATGTGGATGGTATGCGGTATTGTGCTATAGTTTGCAGTGCAGTGAGTCATGAAACACTATTGTCCGTACATGCACTAACGGTGAGAAGTCATATTTTTGTTTGTTTTACATGAAATGTGAGCATTTTTAACGTTGGTCAAAACTTGAAATTGTGCACTGTAAGATGTGAGAAGTCTGAGACAATCCTACTGGACTTTCACAAGCTGAAAGAAGGCAGTGCTCTACTCGGCCGACAAACTGGGGGGGTTGCTTGCCTTCATGACACGTTGCCACCCCAGGCTAACACTAGAGCTAATTTTGCATTGCCATGAAGGGCTGTTAGCCTGTGGTCCAGATTCAAACAGTGTCCTGTTTATGAGCTAGAGCGATGCCTTAGCAGGATAAGCCACCCAGCAGCCCTGCTTTATCATTATTGTTGGTTCCATTATAATTATTGTTGGCAGTCTGATTGCTGCACAGTTGTTTTGCTATGTGAGTTTTTTCACTGCATTTGGTGTTTGCCTGTATGCCTTGGCTGTGCAGTTTGCAGTACCCGGTGTTCTTCACAGTAGTAATAAAGTAGGTTAGTAATCGGAATTGACTGCGAAAGTAGAGAGCAGTGCGCGCGGAAGGAAGCTGATAGAGACTGTGACTCAAAAGTGGACGAGTGGGAATGAAATGTGGGCAGGGAAACGGAAAACGAGATTGAGAGTGAGATTGCGAACTGAAAGGGAGATTGATGGCATGAGAAACTGATAACGCAAGAGAGACTTTGGGGGGGAAGGCGTGGGAGATGGGCAGCGTAGAGTCTGAGGGCCCTTTCTGTCCTGGAAGGAACCGGAAAGAAGGATGAAGGTGACGCATTGTCAACTGTCTCCCAAACCCCCCCCCGTCCTGTCCCTGCCTGCTTGTTAGAACGCGGTTGTGCTGTTCTCCTGTCAGGGTGGGGTGCAGGGTGCAGCCTGTTCCATTTTGTTCAGTCACATTATTTCCTCTGTGTCGGAGGCAGGGTGGAAGGGCGGGGCTGTGGCTGACTGTGCGTTGCAGTGCTGTGGTGGGGGGGGTGCTCTGGGGGGGGGTTGTAATTGGGGAGCTGGAGTGTGGCGTGCGAAGGAGACTTGCGCAGACGACGGGGTAGAGAGGTGGTCGTACCGGTCGGCACCGCACTGGCTCCGCCAAAAGTTGAAGGAGGGGCGAAAGCCTGCTGTTTGACTCTAAGGCTCTGTGCAGAAATGGCCCAAATGAATGAGCACTTAGCTGGCCCCTGCCAAGGCTACGTGCCACACGTTGGTCCTTGAAGCGCAGAACTGCGCTATGTGCGGTTTACACGCGGCCAGGTCCATTCCGCAGCTGTTGGAGAAATGTGCTAACTGTGCACCGCTTACGTCTAAGCCAACGCCATTTCTGACTTTGGCAGCGGTTATTGAAATAATTCATTAGCTTCGAGTTCTTGACAGTAAGTTGACATTTTTAATGTGCATTAATTTTTGAAGTGCAGTTGTTCATTTCTTAATTTATGAGTAACCTTTCTGGCTGCAAGGAGGTGAGGAGCTTTACAGTATTGCCCTTTTTCTGGAGTGTTCTTTGGATGTGAACTGACATTGTTTCTTCCCTGTCTTCGCAAGTCTGCCCCTTTTAAAGGTAACCATTATATAATAAAAGATATCTTTCTGGTTTACCAGTGAAATGTTTCAACATGCTTCATCTTTTCTAATGTTGCGTAGAGGTGTCAGTGGAAACTGACCTGAGCCCTGTGCATTAGCTGTTGTTTTTTGGCGTGGCCATTGTGAGAGGGGCGCTCACATGACAGCTGTTAGCAGGTTTTTCTGCACGAGACTTGTGTCCACGTGCTGCTGGTGCACAATAGGTGCTGCTCTGGGGGGGGACAGCGGAGAGATGATTAGCGATTGGCTTTGGGTGTCCCTTTATCTGCTCAGAAAGGCCACATTCAAAAGCCTTTCATTTACTTCTTTCTTCATATTCTGTATATTTTTGAAACATCATGCTTATTTTACTTAGTCTTACCCAGGGTGCAATCTGTCTTTTCCCTAGGTAGACCTGACTGAGAGGTCGCTTAAGATTTTAGTGCAGGTTGTGAAATAAAGACAGGAAAACATTAAAATATGAAAGGCTATTGAAGGAGATGCATTACCACAAAGTAAAAATTGGGACGGGGCTTTTATTGCAGGCTTTGAAATTTGCACTTCGGGTTGACTTATGGTATGAACTCATCAAGCTGTAATTGGGTTTTGACTTCTTCTTTTTTTTTCTTTTTTTTTTCCTAAGCCCGCAGAACAAAGTTGTCAAAGGCTTTTAATCTAAAAATGGATCTGGGTGTTTGAACTTTGAATAGCCCGCAAGGTCCAACCAGTCGCTTTGTAGTCGAGGACATACCAGTTCATTACCATATGTGTTGGTTACAAATTCCAGTTAAGCCTCTGGTATTGCTGGCAGTTGTGGTTTATGGGCTTGAGGTCAGTAGCAAATTGCAGGATGGAGTTAAAAAGCAAGTCCAGTTTATGAAGTGTGGAGCCTGATGTAAGTGGTAAATCCGGACTTTGCTAGTTTGTGTGTTTTTCGTTGTAAGTGTTGACTTCGGCTCGCAACTCTGAGCCAATATTTGACCTTTTCCAACCCTCCAGTATCTGGCAGCTGTAAGGAGGCCGGGGTCGCACCCATCCCTTTCTGTTGGGCTGCTTTGTATTCGAGAAAGAGTAAATTTTTAGAATAAGTTGTTATGAGAACGGGGGATGTGGAACTTGCATACCTCTGGGTCTGACTCCTGCAGTCCCCTTGCACACTGGTGCTCCTCGGCTGTCTCCGGGCAACCAAACAAACAGCAGGACAGCAAATGATGTCACACATTTACTGGTCATTCCTCTGTGATGCAGTCACAGGCGACCCCCCCCCCTCCCCTCGAAGCTGTGTTTTGTGCAAACTCTGCACAGGACGGCTCTCAGACCCACTGTGCACGTGCAGATGCATGCACTCGCACGCATGCACACTGTTGCACAAGGAAGCTCTGTTCCAACAGTTTTTTTTTTTTTTTTCCATTCCTTGGAGAATGCCTGCTCATATGGCTCCGCTGAATGCGTGCCTTTTGCCAGTGTGCGCACGTAAATGTGCGTGTGGTAGGAGGGGGAGTGAGTTGCAGTTAGCATTTCCAAGACTGAAACGTCTTGGAAAGCACTGAGGCGTGCACACAATCGGGTTCCCTTCGGAGGAGGAAAAGATGATAAAAGCGCTCATTTCCCAGAAACGGGCTGGTGGGGATGCGGAGCAACAAACGGAGTGTTCATTCGCTGCCGGCTTTTACCGCACGGCATTCCGGACATCTGTTGCGACAGAGGAGAGTTAAACCCAAACGCGCTTCCTTTTTCTCGCCCCCTGTACCGGGCATGCTTGGCTGGCAGGCCTCCCTCACACTCTGTTACTGATCGAGCAGCAGAGCAATGGAGCTTTGAACACAGATGTCCCTGCACTAACTGTACACATGACTATATACAGTAATGCTCTGCCTGACTTGTAAACTCTCGCTGCGATCAGTCCGCTCTTTGTACCCAATTCCCAAGCCAACTTGCTGTAACTGCTGTGGTAAATACAGTTGTTTGTCCCATTTTATCGACATTGTTTGGCCCATAGTATATGATGGACTTTCACATGCAAGTCCTGCTTCATGCATGCTAGGTGCAGTGAGGACTACATGTATTTCTGCTCTGCTGCAAATTTGAAAGACTCGAAATATCCACACTGTTCACTTGATAAGGATGTAAATGCGGAGTCTAGGCTTTAATTTTAGAGGGTTTATTGCATAGCCATTGTAGTCTGTCATAAGTGTCCCTCTCTGAATGTTTGGGCTGCTCTTGCGTTGCGCCAATGCAGTGCAAGAACAGCCCAAACATTCAGAGAGGGATACAGGTGGCGTTTTATAAACTCCCCCCAGCTGTAGGTGGTTACTGTCACTGGGAGCTTGAGAGGGGCAGATGGGCAGTGGAATTCTTTTTCTTTCTCTCACATCTTGCTCTGCTGTTCATCTCTTGAGTGAAAGGCTTTGAGGGCTGATCCTGGGATTAGTTCACCTCTGTGAAAGTGAGCCCCACTGCCTCATGCCGGCCCACCCCAGTGCCCACACACGCGCTTCCCGCCCATACAACACGAGTGCACGCACGCGTGTGGTCGCGCACAAGTGCTGGCACATGCACGCCTGCACGCACACGCATGCATTCACGAGCACAAATCCTCACACATGCACACACACACATGCATATGTATGTACATACATACACGTACACACACATGCGCGCGCGCGCGCCCACACACACACACACACACACACACACACAGAGTAAGTGTGGGGCCAGCATGTCCCAGATACAGCTGAGTGACAGAGCGGCGTGTGGCAAACGGGGCCCCCTTGGGCTGTAGTAAAAGGGGGGGGGGGCCCTCTTTATACTGCACTGCAGTCTTTGTCAGCAGAGGGAGTTCTGCTGCCCCCTCCTGCGCCCCCTTATAATCCCATTAAAAAGCCTTCAGATGTGCTTAAGGGACGATGCCCTGCTGCTGTAATTGGAGTGTGCTGCTCGGCTTTTCATTCTTCCTGTTTGTTTTTTGCTTCAGGAAGAAAGCATTTCAAGAACATTAAGTGTTTTCTTTCTTTTTTTGCACACTTTCGCATCCCCCTCCCCCTTCTGTCCTTTTTAATGAAGTAAAAAACAGTACTAGTGCTGTCAGAATGGCAGTGACTGTGGAGGAGAGGTATTTGGTTTAATTGTCATTTCTCCCCGCCCTCACTTTTTAACCTCGGAGGTTTAGTTGGCTTTCCTCTGTACTGTTCGATTTGTTGCGATGGGAGGTGGTACTGCTGGCTGTGCTGCTGCTTATGTAACGTGATGCAGCCAATGACTGGCAGCAGAGAGTCAGGAGTGGCAGACTACTGATCCCTCAGCTGGTGGCCTGCGGGGAGAAAGGCATTTCAGTGCAAGAATGCATGTCTTTGTGTGTTCATGCATTCATGCCTGTCGATGGATTGTGTGCATGCATTGCAGTCACCTGGGGCCTTGGTGTGATGTAGATTTGGGTCATTCCAGATGAAATCACCCAAGCTCCCATCTTGATGGTCTCAGAAATGCTTCATCTGGTATTATTTTGTTGCCTGTGATGAGCAAATTAAATTGCAGGTGGTTTCAAGTTGATATCTCGTTCCGTTCTCATTTTATGGGCCCCCGAAAAAGGGGGCGTGGCCCTCAGGTCACAGTTTGTGACCATTTTCAAAGGGTTATAACCAATTAACTAATAAGGATACAAATTTCAGTCTTTCAGGATATGTTTATTCTGTTTAATAGTCTGCAACAAACCTTTTAATATAGTGATTAACCCTTTGAGTGCTTTGCAATTAACCCCTAAACATAGAAATTTGGTGCCAAACATGTTGATTTCAAATGAAATATTATGCAAGTATCCTTAGAATGTCCCCTTTGCCATTTACATTGTTGATAGTGTACCTGACAGAGTTTCAAATGAAGGTAAAAACATCTTTCTATCTTCATCCAATTTGGAGAAACATTAACCCCTTTTCAGCTAATTACTGAAACAGTGCACTTTTTGACCCTCATTTTGACCATGTGGGCCTCTTGATTTTCAAGAAGTTGGCCTCAAATGAAAGCTTATTCAAAGAACTTCAAAATGCAACATAATCAAGCTTGGAACAAATACTCCTACTTGGAAAAATAAGACCCCCTTTAAGGGCTATTTGCACATTGGCACAACTACTCTGTGTACAGGTAAATGTACATAAATGGACAGGGAAACGTTGAGAAGAAAGGCAGATATGGCAAACATGATACATATGTTAATGCATATTATTTTGCTAAATCCAATTTTTTAAACCACACTGAGATTCGGTCCAGCTCTTTCTTGGCGATTATATAATTCCTGCCCTTGCCACTCATGCAAGGAGCATCAACCAACATGATATGCTTCAGTGGTACCCAACAAAGATCCTGCCTTCGTGGCCAAGAGAATTGTGGTGCAGGGCCATTTGGATGCATAAAAGATACTTTAACATCCTCGTTTTCAAGGGATTGCTCTAAGATATTGGCCAACCACCACTGGCCATCATATAAGCAGGCAACAAATCAACCAGGGATACAATATTTTAGCTCCACAGGATCGTCCTTTTCGCAAATAAAGGGCATGAAGGGCCAGGTACGGTTTGAAGGGTTTCATCCACATTAGCAACAATTCTGCCAATTCAATCAAATTATCGTGAAATTTCTGGGAAAACAAATGCAGGAAAATGATACAGGCTGCAAATGATCAAAGAGCATGCAACTGAAAGTAGAAAGAAATGACTGGAGTTCAGTATTTCCTGTACATTATTGTACATTTATATACACTGAGAGTAGTTGTGCCAATGTGCCCTTAAAGGGGGTCTTATTTTTCCAAGTAGGAGTATTTGTTCCAAGTTTGATTGCGTTGCATTTTGAAGTTCTTTGAATAAGCTCTCATTTGAGGCCAACTTCTTGAAAATCAAAACAGTCCCACATGGTCAAAATGAGGGTCAAAATGTTCGCTGTTTCAGTAATTAGCTGAAAAGGGGTTAATGTTTCTCCAAATTGGATGAAGATAGAAAGATGTTTTTACCTTCATTTGAAACTCCATCAGGTATACTATCAACAATGTAAATGGTAAAGGGGACATTCTAAGGATACTTGCATAATATTTCATTTGAAATCGATATGTTTGGCACCAAATTTCAATGTTTAGGGGTTAATTGCAAAGCACTCAAAGGGTTAATCACTATATTAAAAGGTTTGTTGCAGACTATTGAACAGAATAAACATATCCTGAAAGAATGGAATTTTTATCCTTATTAGTTCATTGGTTATAACCCTTTGAAAATGGTCACAAACTGTGACCAGAGGGTTAATGTGGGCCACGCCCCCTTTTTCGGGGGCCCATAAAATGAGAACGGAACGAGATATCACCTTGAAACCACCTGCAATTTAATTTGCTCATCACAGGCAACAAATTATCACCAAATGAAGCATTTCTGAGACCATCAAGATGGGAGCTTGGGTGATTTCATATGCAATGACCCATGTGTTATTTTGTTTTCTGACTGGGCAGTGGGCAGGGTTTCCAGCTTTCACACTTGTCATATCGCACCGTACCCGAGCACACTTGCATATGGCAAATTCCTATACAGCAAGTTGCAGTATGCACCTAGGTGGTTTTAAATGGGGAAGTTATGTACATGCACACGTTGGTCCATGTATCCAATTCCATCCAGTGAAGCACAAAATAATACACTTATCATGCTCGTTTTATCTGTTCAAAGTTTTCATGTTTTTTCCATGCTAAACCAGTGCATTTTTAATTGCGACTTGGTTTTCACCTGAGTTTGCTGCTGTTTTCTCCCAGTTCCGTTCACACTTAATGTAGCGCATGTTACTTTGTCAACTAAAGCTGTATCCTATTCCGGACCTTTCTTTTGGGTTGTATCAGCATCGAGGTAAACCCGCTCTGTACCTTCACAATGTCAATGGCTGTTTACGGAAGTGCATCATTAGTACTCATTTGTTTCTGAGTTTGAGTTTTTACCGGGCAGTTTTGGCTTTGTTTGCTAACAACATTATAGACTTATCGAATGTCAGACGAGTGACAAAGCAGCAATCTTCGACATAAAATAACTTTCGTCCAAAGTGGAATATGGGAGTCTGGCATTTTTTTAACGTACCTGAATTTATAAGTCATTGATTTATTAGGCCAAATATCGATATTTTGATGAAAACATCTTTTCAGATGATTGTAGTTTAACATTACTTTCCTTGTAACTGTGGCCGTTGGAAATTACACGACGATAACAGCTAGAAATTGATACCGTTCCGTTGGCTAAATGTTTATATTCTCAATTGGCCAGCGACTCGACATTACACGGTGGTCTCCGTTAAACTTGTTGATTCAGCTCGACTTTCATCCAGTCACTGCAACTGTAAGGTCTTGACGGTCTGAGCTGGTCATTGTGATCGGAATTCTATACAGTCTGGTAGCATTCAAGCGGCTGCGTATATTTGAGCAACGCTAGGAAATGGATGAACAGGAAAAAGTTAAGTGGACATGATCCAGCTATCTGAGATGAGTTACAGGCATTATCAGACTGCGTGTGGACACAGCCATGAAAGGTATAGGCATTATCGAGCAGTGCGTTGACACACAGCAAATGTGATCTCACAATATCTGGTAATATTAATCTAAATAGAAATAATATAATATTAAGAATTTAGTGCTGGCCGCTAAAGCTAGTCTACACACGCGAAAATAAATTACATTGGTGGGATGTCTTTGCTGAAATCTGATCCGAATCTTGCTATGATTCGATCCGATGTGGTGTAAAATCTGGTCCCCCCACGTGACTTTCTAAGCACGATGCGCATCAAATGATGTCTTGCGAGATTATCGTATAGCTCACTTTTGAAACAGCGCAGAATTAATCGAATTGCCAGTGCGTGCATGTGGCATACTGTAACCTTATTAGCAAGCTAGCTTGCTAGTTAGCTAGCTGGCTAGCTCGCTACACTGGGGTGCAAGCTAAAACATAGTTTGTTATCCCTCTAGGTAGCTAGCTCCCCAAAACGTGTTTGTGTGCATGCGCGTGTGCATGTATGTGTGTTGCTGTAACCCAAGGACAGTCCTTGCTGTTACCACAGAGATATAAGAAAATTAGAGTGGACGACGTGTGGGCTGGACCAAAGCGGAAACGGCAGAATAGCTTCGCCATCTTGTGTATGTATAAATGTCCAATGAGGTACATGTAAACAGTAGGCTAAACATGGGTGTCGACAACCTAAGAGACTTGTTTTCCGTGTTCTTTTTATCCTGTCATACTTAAAATGGACAAGAATAAGGAATTGTAATCAAACAACCAAAATCTATTTAAAAAAATAAATTTTTAAAATCCGGTGCATTCAATGTTTATTTAATCGGAAGACATTACAGAGAAATCGGAAATTCAGCTGTTTTCCCATATGAGCGAGTTTTCGCTTTTTTCGAGCACGGTTTAGGCCAGTTATATTGCATTTTCCCTTGAACGTCTGCCCCAATATACATACACAAGATGACAGCGGCGTGCTGCCACAGAAACAACGGGATTGACCACTCTAGTTTTCTTTTCTCTGTGGCTGTAACTCCTGGATTGGGTGTGATGTGTGGTTACTGAGTGTGCATGCGTTTGTCTGTGCCTGCATCTGATGTAGATATGTTTTACTGTAATTTTTTTCATTTTGTGTGCACGTGCTGCTGTCACCTGGGACTTGAGTATTATTTGGATGTAAATGTTGCACTGATTGTGAGTGTGTGTGTATGTGTCTGCGTGTAAGTGCGTGCGTGTATCTTATTAAGATATGTTTTACTCTTATTTTGTGTGTGTGTGTGTGTGTGTGTGTGTCTCTCTCTCTCTCTCTCTCTCTCTCTCTCTCTGTGTGTGCACACGTGTTCCAGTCACAATCACCTGTGAACATGTTTCCTTAGGCAGGAGCGCAGTGCAGAGGATGTTCAGGCCCAGAGCTCGGAGGTGGATGAATTGTGGGAGGACTCCAGTGAGGGAGAGGATGTCGTGTACTGCACATCTCCGCCCTGCACCCCCCGGCAGATGAAGCGCATGTCCGGCAAACACCAAAGAAACGCTGCCAGACGAGCCTCAGGACGCTCGCCCAGCAAAGGTAAGAGCCAGTCCCCCAAAACATGAGGTTTCAAGGACCTAAAACCACTCTGGGGTCGTTTAGCAACTCCCTAAAACAAGCAAAATGTCGCCAGAACTTGAGAGGTCTCAGAAACTTGTAAAGGATACAAAAGTTTGTACTTATGAGAGAAAAGTTGCTTAGCTATGAGTCTGGAATGATGCAGACCTGAAGAGGCTTGGACAAGCACTAGCCAGTGGCTGACTCTAGCCCGCGGAGCTATCAGCAGCCAGAGTGCAGCTTTTGGGCCCTTCTGCTGGGCCCTTGACCCCCTTTAGCTCCTGGAGGGAAGGGCTTCTGCTTAGTCGAGTGAGATGAGCTTCTATAGGTGCAGGAAACTTTTGAAAATGCTTGAATTTTAATGTGGAGTTTGCAAGGTTTGAAAAGAGCTTGGATTTTGAACAAAGTTCTTGAAAGTGTCATGTTAATTGCATGATTTTGATAATTAATGCGGTCTGATGGAGTCGTTAAATTACATATGTAATTTACTACAGCTGTAAGATGCTGAAAATGCACCTTGTAAAGTGTTCAAATTTGGATTTGGAAAAGGTGCAAGAACCCTGAATCAGCTATCACTTTTGATGAAAATGCTTACATTTTGTAATGCCTAATATATAAATTGGTGTAAATGAAAGGTATTGGGAAGTTTCTGCTGGTTTATCTGCTTTTATCTGTGGTGAAGAGGCTTAAGATAGACACTTTAAGAGTGGTGGGCTGTGGTTTGTAGTAGTGACGGGCTGTGCTGTGCGTGTATTGCAGCCGAAAAGGTGGCTCCCGCCAGCCAAGCTCCGGCCAAGGAGAGGGAGACCACAAAGCCCTCGGAGCCCCCTGAGGAGCTGAGCTACAGGCAGGGCAAGAAGCAGAGGGCCACCCTTCGCTCCACCGAGCGCGACAAGAAGAACTTGCAGGGCTCGTTCTTGCTGGACCCCCTGTCCAAGCCTACCTCCCCCCTCTTAGGAGCGCTAGGCATGGACCCCCGGAAGCCCTACTTGAGCCTGGGGTGCGGCAGCGCCAAGATCCCGGTGACCATGCCCCACCCGCTGGCTCGCACGCACCGGCAGACGTCGCGCACGGACTGCCCCGCCGACCGGCTCAAGTTTTTCGAGACGCTCCGGCTGCTGCTTAAGCTCACGTCCATGTCGTCCAAGAAGAAGGAACGAGAGCGGGAGCAGCGGGGGCTGGACAACACGGGCTTCCTGGGTCAGAACAACGAGGTCATCTGGCTGGAGCTGCAGGCCTGGCACGCGCGACGGACAGTCACCGACCAGGACATCTACCTCTTCACTGCCCGCAAGGCTATTCCTGACATTATCAACGACGTGCTGAACTTCCGAGTGGACTACCGCAGCTTGAGCGCGCCTGGGGTGGACACGGCCCATGCGGCGGTGGAAGTGGAGCAGATTTTGGGGACGTCCACTAGCCTTTTGGAGGCTGAGGGGCCAGGGAAGGAGGCAACTTTTGAGGCGGATGACCTGCAAGCTGCTTTTTGTGCATCGGGGACAATAGGGGAGCAGTCGGGAGATGGGTCAGATGACCCAGCCTCACCCCTGGGCGGGGCTCCAGACTGTCGAGAGCACCTGCAGCGACAGCGGCTGGCCTTCGAGCAGGTGAAGCGGGTGATGGAGCTTCTGGAGTCGGTGGAGGCACTGTACCCGTCGCTGCAGACGCTGCAGAAGGACTATGAGAAGTACGCCGCGGCCGACTTCCAGGCCCGGGTACAGGCACTCTGCCTGTGGCTCAACATCACCCAGGACCTGAACCAGAAGCTCCGCATCATGGGCACTGTGCTTGGACTCCGGGACCTGTCCCACCTGGGCTGGCCCGTCTTCGACATCCCCTCGCCCCGCTGCTCCCGGGGGAACGAGGAAGACGACGAGGATGAGGACGATGAAAACGACTCAACCGCTACCTACACGGCAGACAGTGACCCCGAGGGGGATGGCGAACCTTCCCCCTGCCTGACGCCCAAACTGGCCCGCCTTCTGTCGGAGGACGAGCTCCTGGCGGCGTCGGGGGGCGGGTCCCAGGAGGTATCGACGCCACTGGATGGGGTGGGCGGGGGGAGTCGCCACTGCCCCACCTCCATCTACCGCCCCTTTGTGGACAAGGCGCTGAAGCAGATGGGCCTGAGGAAGCTCATCCTGAGGCTGCACAAACTGATGGACCGATCGCTGCAGAGGTCTCGAGCCGCACTGCTCTGCCAAGCACCACCACTGGAGGTAAAATAACCAGGCCTGTGTCTGTGTTTGTGTGTGTTTGTGCGTGTGTGTCTGTACTTTGGCACATTTTTGTTTGTCTGCATGCGTGTGCTGGAGTGTTTGTTTCTGCTTTCCTCCCATAGTCCAAAGACAAGCATGTCAGGCTAATTGACTGCTAAATTGCCTTTAGGTATGAGTGTGTCAGTTATTGGTGTGTGAATGGTGTGTGCACCTGGCAATGGATTAGTCAGCGCTCCGGGGTGTCTTCCTATCTTTCACCCATGGTCAGTTTGCATAGGCTCCAGGTTCCTCGGGACCCTGGTGAGGAAGAAGCGATTTAGATGATGGTTGGATGGATGGATGGATGGATCTCGTAATCCAACCCATGACCTTTTGCAATATGATCTTGTCTCTCAGTTTTCCGAGTTCCCGGACCCCCTCTTGTACAGTGACTACCTGCCAGAGCTCTCACGCCACCTGTCATGCGGCGGCCTGGAGTTCAAGCAGGCGGGAGCGGAGCAGGTCTCGTGGGAGGAGCTGCTCGCCATGGAGCTGCCCTCTTTCCAGCCGGCTTTCCTGGTGCTGTGCCGGGTTCTACTCAACGTGATCCACGAGTGTCTGAAACTGCGTCTGGAGCAGAGGCCTGCCGGCGAGCCCTCTCTGCTTAGCATCAAGCAGGTCTCTGAATCACAGAATCACTCACTGAATCATTCACTGATCAACCAACTTACCTTCTCACGGAGTAACTCGCTCTCACTGATTCACCCACTCAACAAGTTGCTCGCTCTCCAAATCACCTACCCTGTCAACTAATTTCCTATCCACTTGTTAAATTGCTTGCCTTTTCAGTGAATCACTGAGTCACTCCTCCACTCACCAAATTGCTAACTTGTTGACAGAATCACTCATCCAAAGACCTAATCACGCTATCTTCCACCAATTCAATTGCCTGCTTTTAACTTGCTCACTAGTGTAAAATGAGTTGTACATTTTCTCAGTACTCATTCCATCATCATATGATCACATGGGTGTTGTTATCCCCCGCTTTGTGCTAATCGCGTGTCGATGGATATAGTATTGGGCTCCGTCCGTACGGACACATAAAAATTGAGGCAGCGGGGGATATTGCCATGTTAGTGGCAGACGCTTATTCTCACTGTGTGCGCTTGTGTGCATATGTGTGTTCTAGTTGGTGCGCGAGTGTAAGGAGGTGTTGAAAGGGGGTCTATTGATGAAGCAGTACTACCAGTTTATGCTACGGGGCGTCATCGTTGACCCCGACGGCTTGCAGAACAACGCCAACATTGACGACTTCGAAGAGGACCTCCACAAGATGCTGATGGTATGCTCTGGCGCGGAAGACTCATTGAGGGAGGGGCTTTAATCGCACCAATCGGGAGGGAGTATGTGAAGGGTATAGCCCGTCACTGGTCATTGTGGGATAAGAATACCTGCAGTCCTTTCCAACACAAAGAGCTGTTGAGATTTTAGCATATCTGGCCTAGATATTTGCCCTCCTATCTGTGGGACAATCTTAAAGTATGTCCTCCGTACAACAAAAAAACCATTTAAGTTGTGTTTAAGCATCGATAGGCTTACTGGCTGGATCAGTGCAGCTGCAGTGCCGATGGGTAACAGCAGTGGTTAGCTTGGGGGTGGGTGGGGGAATGGGGGCTCTGAGTAATGTGCAGTCTGAGAGTGACTTGCAATCCCATTTTTTGGCCCTGAATTCCTGCGGCAGACGGAAGGTCGAAGTCTCCAGAAAGTGCCCCTCCGTCTCTCTATGCCGGTCATAAAAGTGGCTCCTCAGTTCAGCAGTCGAAATTGACAGACAGCAGTGTCACTGATAAAACCAGCGGTGACTGGATGGTGCAACGGGTAACCAAACAAAAGGGTTTTTTTGTGTGTGAAGACTGCGGAGGATGATTGGAATGTTAAATAAAGACCCGGGGGGAGGAAATATATTTGCTCAGGGACAGAAAACACAACCAAAGTTCAGTCAGAATGCAAAATAGTTACTTGTCAAGATGATGTTTAGCTGACAGTCTTCTGCCCGAATGACCCCTTAATGAAGAGATGGCGCATGTTAGTCTGCATGTGCATCTTCACCACTCTCGATATTTTCTGGTTGAACTCATGAGCATTTGGGTCTCCTGAAGTCCCTAGTGCTATGTGCAGTGTCCAGTTCCTTCTTCTAGTTCTCAAGAGGATGGCCGCTTTTGTATCATTGCTGATTTTACCCCACTGTCTCCTCCCCCCCCCCCCCCCCCCCAGGTATATTTTGATTACATGCGCAGCTGGATCCAGATGCTACAGGAGCTGCCTCAGGCCTCACACAGCCTTAAGAACCTTCTGGAGGAGGAATGGAACTTCACCAAGGTCATCACTCCTTATATTAGGGGTGGTGAGACCCAGTCTGGATGCCTCTTCTGGTCAGTGTTGTAGGGCAACTGCACTCCACCTTCCCCTGTAACCCGTTTTACCTCAATCTCTCCCTCATTTGCTCCTTACTGATTTGATTGTTGTTTTCATCCAGTTTTGTTATTAGTCTGCTTAGTCTAGCCGTTAGCATGCCAGGTGTTGCAGGCTAGCACATTAAGTGAAGCTGCTCATTGCGTTGCCTCTGAAGTGAGAGAGTGTGAGTGAGTTTTCAGAACAGATTAAATTGAAGTGTGAAAAAAAATATGTGGATGTTTGTGAGTCATTGTTTGCTTACTTTTGCCTCATCCCACAGCGACATAGCGGGAATGTTGCTCAAGTCTACAGGAGACTTCCTGGATGCGGGCCTACAGCGGAGTGGAGATGAATTCTGGGAAAGTGCTGATGACAGCACCGCCTCAGACGAGATTAGGTCTGTCCAGGGATAGTGCGAAGTGTCTGTGGCATTGGTGAACAATCACTCTTTAATGCCTTACATTTCAAATATTCCTTTATTACTGCACTGAAATTTTGCTGGGAGTGTCATGGTCAACATGAATTACTGCATAAATTTTATTCTGTGCAAAATGACATGTGCGTTAGCCTGACAGCTAATGGTTCAAATAGCACAGATGTACAGGGTGGGGAAGTAAAACTTGCACTGACATTTGAAGTACAAACAATTCCACAACCACTCCCCTGAATTGTGTGCACCTGCTATTGCTAATAATGGTGGACATATTTAATAATGGACTACCTATTATCTTAAATATCTGCTTTATAATCTCTTTTTTTTCAATAAACATGCCAGCTGAGAATAACATACAATCTATTGATGGTAATTTATTTTGCAAATTTTGCTTCCCCACCCTGTAGAGCTGAACATTTTTTTGAGACATGGCAAATGCAAACCTTGTGTCCAAATTACACATCATGCTAACTGGGTTGAGTCCCTAGTTTTATAAGTTTTATTATACGTTTTATTGCTCCTGGACTTAGTGTATTAGTAAACATTAAATGCAAGTCATGCTCGCGATGTTGCTGTAAATGTCACTTCTGTTACCTCTGGACACAGTGGAAATGCCGTTCCGTGGTACCTACATCTATGTGGTGATCCAGTGGTAAACAATGGGTTCTCTCTGCAGGCGTTCAGTTATCGAGACGAGTCGATCTCTGAAAGAGCTTTTCCATGAAGCTCGTGAGAGGGCGTCAAAAGCGCTCGGCTTCGCCAAGATGCTCCGCAAGGTGAGGGATTGGCTTCCATTTCCTCTGAGTAACCCCCGACTCCACCGCTCCAGTGGGCGAGTCTGTCAGTCACCTCAATGACCTTTGCTCTTCTTCGCAGGATCTGGAGATTGCTGCTGACTTCAGCATCACTGCTGGAATATCTGGCCTCCTAACTGCTCTGAAAGCAAAGAATTGTGTCAAGGTAGGAAAGCACGAACCTCCCTGTTTTTTTGGCTTGGATAAACTTCCCTCTGTCCTGTGGTATCAAGTGAGCAGTCTCTTCCATTTATTTTCTAGACTGTCACTCTTGCATGCCGAACATCCCCACAGCTTGGAAAGAATTAGTACGGTGAATCAAAGTTTTGAAGTACAGTGAGCTGTAAAATATTTGGGACCAAAATAATCTTTGCACAAATAAAGAAAAGTTGGAAAAAAAGTACTGCAATTTATGCTTGGTGAAAATAAAATGTTTAAGAATACCCTTTGTGATAAATAAAACCGCTTTGAGAACATGTTGATGTGCTTGATTATAAGGTCAAACTTGTGGCATGCAGAGCCAAATTCCAATTCACTGATGGAGGAATTGTCATTAAACCTGAGTGTTAAACAAGTCTGTAATGTGCTGTCTTGGTGTGTGTAGAAATTCTTTTGGCTTGTGAATCAAGAATATGAGTCAAATCTTGGCTAAATTTTAATCACTTCCTACTGAGCACCCTATCTATGAACACACAAAGTTTAATTTACATTTAACCAATACTTTTTGAGATATCCTGTCAACAAATGAACAAAGTGAACACATTATCCCCTGGCAGGGAGATAAAAATATGCCATTGTCCTAAATGTAATGGAGCTTGCTGCACTTTTAATGGGTATTTGGGTGGAAAACGGTCAACTTGTTGGTCGACTTTGGGTTCACCTCATTGCTAAATTGGTTCAAGTCTTGGGAAAGCCGGCGTGACCCATTCCCTCCCGCGCCTCCTCAGGTCCAGATACCAGGGTTGGAGGAGCTCCAGGTGTTTGTCCCGTCTGGTCTGGTCACTCAGCGTACGGTCATCCTCCAGCTCCTCAATGCGGCGGCAGGGAAGGACTGCTCCAAGGAGCACGACGAACTGACCGATGACGAGGCCTACCTGCTCATGAGCAAGCAGGGAGCTGGGGACTTTCCTGCTGAGGCTGACTGGGCGCAGTGGGACGGTGACGTGCTGAAGCTAGTGCCTCAGGTGGAGACAGTGGACACTCTTCGGGCCATGAAGGTGCGAAGGTGTTGGCATGATATGATCCAGTTCTGTAGCATAGCGACAGCACTGGTAGGCAGTTCTGAGAATAGCACAGGCTGTTGATGTTTGCACTTGGTTCTAAATTAGCATTTTTACAACTTCTCTTTTACCTTCCCACCTTCCCCTTCTCTTTTCATCTCCGTTGTTGTTCCTACTATTGTCGACCTGCCAACTATTTCCCTTTACACACCCCCACTTTCCATTTTTAACTCGATCCATTCTTCTCATTCCGACGCACCTTGTCTATTTTGTGTTTTCTCTCCTTTTGCTGACTTGTCCCTCACAGGTGGACAACCTGCTGCTGGTAGTGATGCAGTCAGCCCACCTGCTGACCCAACGGAAGGCCTTTCAGCAATCCATGGAGGACATTCTCACTCTCAGGCGCGAGCAGACGTCCAGCCAGCCCCTCATTGCGGGAGCCCTGGAGCAGCTGAAGGTGGTGCCTCTTTTCTTGTCCCGTCGTCCTCCCCTTTGTCTGCTTTGACCGCTGTGTCGCTACTCGCACACGTTCTCTCCAGTGCGCGACCACGCTTACTTAGCATTTTTCTTACTGTTGCCGTTTGTGTGCCTCCACAGTTTTCCGTACTATACAAAATTGTGGTTAATCCCATAAAACGTATGGACCCAAATGCAGATTCATCAAATGCAGCTGGTGAATTCAAACCTGTGATACTTCAGGCCGAAATTAAATTCTAGTTGCGATTCCAAGGTTTCCAACAATCCAAAATATGTCTTAGTGAATTACAGGGAAATTAACATAAAATGATGTAAGTATCCAGATATTTCCCATTTGATATAATGGTTTGGCCATAAAAACGTGGCATCCTGCATTTGAATATTTCACTCAATATAAGTATGATGTAGCTTCAGTGAAGTGCTGCACCTGCAGATGCAGAATGTGTCTGTGACATTGTCCATCCTGCAATACTAAAAACGTGCATTGTCTGAACCAACCATCGAGAAAGGTTAAGTGAAAAATTAGACTTTAAGGGGTTAAATGAATAAGTACGTAATGAACTTTGACACCCAGCCTATGTAAAACCTAACATGACTGCTCTTCCCAAGTTAATTATGACCACTTATATCCAAGTCTGATATGCTCGAGCTCTGAGTTAACCATCCCTGGTATGAAATGGTAGAATTAAATGTTACTTTTAATTTCAGCACAAGTTGGATGCATTCATTTACACCAAAATGTAGCAGATTTTACTTTGAACAAAAATTCAGAGATATACGATCAATTTGAATTTGTGAATTTGCTGAAGACCTTAATTAGTAGAATCTGGTGCGTTACCGCTTAGTTGGAGTGAAAGCCTGCACCCACGCCGGCTCTTTCTGGTAAGATTGAGGACCTCGAGGCATTAAAAAAACTCAGACAAATCTGTATTTGGGCAGAGTGGTCAATTGGCTTAATATGAAAATGTCCATATGCAGGTGCAGAAGGGTTAAAGAACTGGGTCAGGCAAGATACCTAGAAGCATCCGGTTATGGTATAAAATGTTGAAAAGTGGAGCGATTTCCGTTCTGGGCGCAGCCAAAACCCCAGTTCAGCTGCCTAGGTTTCCTCTGCTCTTGATAAGGTTTTGATGAGTTCCTGTATGGCAGAGTTGTGGTGAGAACACGCACTAAATGTAGGATGTTTTTTTTTTCTTCTTCTTCTTTTCTGTTCTCTTAGAATGAAGCGCTTCAGCTGTGCATTAAAATCAACACGGCCATTGATCGGGTGGAGTACATGTTCACGTCCGAATTTGAAGCCGAGGTGGACGAGTCTGAGTCGGCCACCCTGCAGCAGTACTACAGAGAAGCCATGATTCAGGGCTACAACTTTGCCTTCGAGGTCAGAGTTCAGTATTTTTGACCCATTGACCTCTGACTCTTAGAGGGCACATGCTCATGTGTTGCCATGTTCTCACAGTCGCATTGCAGTGTGAATCTTCTTCTTTCTACCTTGCAAAACCACTTATGGGGATAGGTTTAAATGCTTGGTTAAATTAATATTAATTGCATCACTTTATAAATCATTGTTAACCTAAATATATGGCCTTTTATATTATAGACTGTGTTCATGAACACCCTTGTACGAAATATTATTAGTTGTCAAAGGAGAATGTTAGAGAGAATAATGAAGGAATTCTTTGATCACGGTTTTCACAGAATTATTTAAGGCCCAGGGACCAACTCCACTGTGGAGAGAATATAGTTTTGCAATGCTTTAATATCCTCAAACTTCAAGTTGTTCATCTCTGTTATCTCATTTTTTGTATGAAAGATATGGGTTTGCACCCCCCCAACCCACTACTGGTCACTACCAGTTTTGGTTATCAGAAGTCATTTCATTTCCTGGAATGTGGAAATATTTGCGCTTGTGCTTTTGCCAGGTTTTCTTGAAAGGCCTGAGGCATTTTTTGGGCTATTTTCAGTCAGTCATTCAGTCATTCGTTCATCATTCATTCATTCATTAAGGGTCACAATGTCTTGGCACCTCGTGAAATGTACCCTGGTTTCTGTTTTTCAGTACCACAAGGAGGTGGTGCGCTTGATGTCTGGGGAGTTCCGCCAGAGAATTGGCGATCGCTACATTGCCTTCGCCCGAAAGTGGATGAACTACGTTCTGACGAAGTGCGAGAGTGGGCGGGGCACGCGACCGAGGTGAGATGAGCATGTCAATCGGCAGGCATATTCTTACTGTATGAACGGGTCTGCGCTTGATGATTTTCTCACTTTTATGCTTTTTCTTTATTTGTGTTCACCACAGATGGGCAACTCAAGGCTTTGACTTCCTGCAGGCTATTGAACCTGGTTTTATTTCTGCACTGCCTGAAGACGACTTTCTGGTAAAAAGAAAAGCAGTGATAATTTACTTCGCGTTAAAATTGCATGTGAGGCTGCCGAGTTATATCACTCTGTTAAGGCGCCGCAATTGCGATGCAGTTGTGACCACTAGGGCGCGGGTTCGATCCCCGGTCGTATCAACCAGCAGCGCTCGGCAGCTTTTTCAGACCAGCGCACAATTGGCCAAAGCGCTGTGGGAATGCAAATTGGGAAGGGAAATTAAAATTATTGCCTTGTTTGTTGCTCTAGCACCTCCTGTTGGCCAGCCGGGGGCTCGTGAGATTCTAAGCTTGCTTCTGTTGGGGTATCCTCTGCCCTTGTTCTGAACTTGGAATAGTTTCGACCAATGAGAGTTAATTGTGCGTTCCAGCCAAGATTCTGAACCTGTGAGTCACCACTTCAAGTCACGATTTTAAAGCGTTCCAGGCAAATCACGACAAACCGTCTAAACAACAACGATAACGTTAGTTAGCTAGCCAGTGCTAGCCGGCAATATTTCTCTCTTGTCAGAGAGGTGTTTGGGCATCATTTCATAAACACAACAGGTTGTTTTATATAAATCACTTGAATATAACTTTAATTACAACGTGTCAATGTGATTGACATGTCCATAAAGTCATTTCTTCATTTCTCACTGTGTATCGCCTGCATCACCACAACATCCATAGGCACATCCATTGTTGTTTGAAGGTCTGTGTGATGTCAGAGAATGCAAGTGGGAGTACATTGATGTGGTACGAGTTCATGGGTGGTATGTCACGGGTTTGACAGCCATTCCAGGGCACTTTGACCGGTAGAAGTTTGTGAAAACACGAGTTACGGTCCGTTCCAGCCAACCAGTGAGATGCAGGGGCTGACGGGCGCGTGCTTCGGAGGAAAGCCACGAACTGTCTCTCTCTCCTGAGCTGGCAATAGGGGGTCGTATACGAGCAAGGCTTGTAGATATTTCTCGGATTTGGCGTTCCAAATTCTGGTGGGATTGGAGATGCCAAATTTATATTAAAAAAAAAATTGCGTGTGAGAGTGCAAGAAAGAATTTGCCTTTTATTGGCTTTGAATTATTGCGCCCACATGCTTGCACATTTCTTGTTCATTGAATGGACTGCCAGCTAAGTGTTTCCATTTGGTAATGGTTGCTGAGTCCTTTGCTTTGTTGTTTTGCAGAGTCTGCAGGCCCTAATGAATGAATGCATAGGTCATGTGATCGGGAAGCCTCACAGTCCTGTCAGCGGCCTGTACTTTGGTAAGAATTGGGTATAGCTGCTCCAGTATCACTGGCCCCAGTGGTCACTAGATGGACATGGTCGCTACAACTGAACAGCCCGTCCCACAGCTGTCTGCTGGCGTGTGACTTCATACACACCCTCTAACCTATAAAGGTTCTTGTCATGCATGATACCAATGTATTAAACCATAAATACCCACAGTTTTGTACCAGTTGGGTCATTGTCCACCTTCTGGTAACAACAGTATTACATTTAAAAACAAACACTTTGTTCAACACAGGTTTTTAATACACTTAGATTTTTCTCAATTATGAATAGATTTTTGAGGGAGTTCACCTAGTTTAATCATTGCCACATTATTATGATGTGCATATGCTTTTTATTTCCCGAAGAGAGCCATGCAGTGTGTAACACTTAAACCAGAGGAAGAGACTCCTACAAATACTCCTCTGCAATTTTTTGTGCAAGTTACCTGTCAAAGATGGTATAACCTTTTGAATTTGGTCATTGAGCATATTACATGCTACGGTGTTTCAGGGTCGAGGAACAGCCCCCGGCCTGTTAAGGTTCCCCGTTGTCACAGTGACCCTCCAAATCCCAACCTGTTCATTCCCAGTGCGGACAACTTCAGGTACATCTTGGGTCACGTGACCACGGCTCATCCTCTCAGCAGCGCTTGGCAGACGCTAATGCTGCTAATGTGTTTGGGTACCTGTGTGTGCTAGTGTGTGTGCAGGCTCTTTTCCCTGCATGCTCTAACTTCTCTTTTCGGTGGGTATTTAATCGCAGGAGAGAATGCAGTATAATTGGTTATGCTATTAACAGCCATCAAATCCAGTTTGTGTAATGCATGTGTATGTGTGCGTAACCTTTTGGTGCATTATGGTAGCATTTCTCCAGCTTACAGCAAGACGTCACTTAAACAGTTTTTAATTATAGTTAATCTCAAGAAATTGAAGGAATGTAGAAAGGAGAGATGGGCATCTTCCCAAGATCAGTCATTGAGGTGAAGCTAATGTGTGAGTGTCGTCGCAGTTGTGTGTGTGCGCGTGTGCGTGTGCGTGTGTTTGTGTGTGCGTGTGTTTGTGTGTGCGTGTGTTTGTGCGTGCGTGTGTGTGCGTGTGCGTGCGCGTGTGTTCCTGTATGTGTGTTCTTGTTTGTGTGCGTGTGTGTGTGTCTGTATGCATGCGTTTATGTTTTTGTGTGTGCGTGTGTGTGTGTGTGTCTTTGTTTGTGCTTGCATGTTTGTGTGTGTGTGTGTGTATGCGTGTTCCTGTATGCGAGCCCTTGTTTGTATGTGTTCCAGTCAGTGTGTGAGTCTGCCCCTCCACTCCCAGAGAGGAGGCAGGCCTCCTCAGTGTTTTTTTTCGCCACAGCTCTCGGAGTCTCCCCTGTGACCATCGGACCCCGCCGTGCCCCCCAGGCCCCCGCCCCTCCCCTGTGGGCCCTGGGGAAGCAGGCCCCGCCAAAGCACCCTGCAGCACCCCAAATGACCTCAGGTAGACTTGTCACCCCACCTCCCGCCCCCTCCTTGTAAGACCCCCGATGCCTATACGCTGTACCCCTGTATCCTGCCTGCCCAACCCAATGACACTCATCGCCTGCTTGCCCAAATCCCTAAAATTGCCCTCTCACTGCCCCGCAGTTAGTAATCTGATCAGTCACCACTTTGGTTGATTAATCAGTTTAAATGTAACAAATATTTCCTTTTCAACCTGTAACACCTTGCCATGATATGGGCATATCAGCGCCTTGAGTTTGGCTGACAAAGAAAAATGACGACTGCTCTAAAAGGATTGATCCAAACTTGCAGCATTGTCACAGCAATGAGATACGCTGCCACGCTTGAGGCCGACTATTCTTCTTTGCTTTATGCTCATATAGTACACTTTGTATAGACTACTGAGGTGACTACATCATGCTGGTGTCAAAAATAAAAGTTCCCATTCATTTTACCTGTTTACTTTTTAAAATATTCACTTTTGAAGCACTTCCCATTGTTTTCAAGCCTCCATCGATTTCGTCATATTTCCGAGTAACAACATAGGTCGTTTTTCTACACCATAGTGAATTGTAATTTAAATCATTTTAATTTTTCCACATCACGCTAATCCTCGTTGTAGTCTAAAAACTACATGTCCCATGACCCTCCTGATTCCAGAGCGCTAATTTACATTAATTGCCAAGCATCTTTGACCATTGTCAGCATAAAAACTCTATAGCTTGCGAACAAGCTAATCAGCCTCGTCAATGCGGAACTGTCCTAAGTATGTTGCTAATTCATAACTACTTGCTCATCTAACACAAGTTTAGTTGCAAAATAATTGCTACTCACTGTTTTTAGTGATTTATATGTTCCAAATACAGATAGCTGAGCTAGCAAACTAACTGTTTGCCAGCTAGCTGAGGTAGCAAGCTCGTTTGTGGACTTGGGTAGTTAGCCAGCTATATTGCATGCATGTAAATGAAAGCTAGATTACTAAATGCTTGCAGTTCAATGCTCACTAAATGGCAAAATAATTCCCCGTTTTCTATTGTCTTAACTTGTATTTTCCAAATATGGCTGGCTTGTCGCCAGCCTAGCGAACTAGCTATATTGCTATTTTGCTAGCTTAGCTTGTCATATTTGGTGCATATGTAATTGCTAGCTAGCTAACTATGTTACACTAGACTAACTATTTACTGTTTGCTCTTGATTTCAGTGCACCAGATGTAATTAGCTGGCTGGGTAGGTAATTTGCTTGCTTAGCATATCATGTGATAACAGCTATTCACTGTTATCCGTTGATTTCTAGGCATCCCACGTTCTTGTAGATGACCAACGGCAATTTAGATCATTGATCGGCTTCCGTCAAGTCACGTTGCAAACATTTAACTGAAACTGAGGTACCTTATCGGCCAGGAACAAATCACGGGCTAGTCGCGCATTTGTGTGGTGGATATGTAGTTCCCAAAAGTGGACTATAAATGCAAACATTTTTAACAATGTACAACAAATTTGATGTGATCATTTGCATCTGTATACCTCATTGCCTAATCTTATAATAAATTACCATAGGAATTTTACTTCTGACACCAAAGTTAAGTAGCTGTGACTTGGTCACCTTAGTACTCTAAATCACTATGTGCCGAAGCAGTCAGATTTAACTGCCTTCTTGCCCTGCCCAGGACTGGAACTTTTTCTGGCCATGAGTCTGCCTCCCTCACACGCTGTTCCTCCAACAGAACATAGACTTCATATCAGAAAACTTCTGTTCTGCTCGGGGGGATCACAGCATCTGCTGGTTTTTGTTCCCACTCTGCACTTTAGTGATCAGTTTCAGCTGTCAATTGTTCAACCAATTCACCTCCGTTTCTTTGGCCTTAATTAGTTGTATCAACCCTTTACCTCCTGAGTGGGCCATATGGCACCCTCCCATAATGCCTTCATATTCCTCAGAGTGCCATATGGTACTCTCTTTGTTGCTGTGTCTAGGCCAATTAAAACATTCGTTTTCTGTTTCTATTGGTTGCAATCCTGTCTTAAACCAACCCGAGCAAGCCTTATAAATAACATTTGGTTAATCACAGCGCATAGCTATGCTCCAAAATTGAGATATTTGCCTGCAATCTTTAATAATCAAAATGGCAGAAAAGATATTTGACTGAGATTCAGACGCATTGGATTTGGAAGGATTCTTGCCTGAGGCTTTACAATCTGGATAAGAAGACTACGCGAAATCAGTTTTTTTTTTGTAACCGTCAGGTAAATCTTGTGTATTCTCTTCATCTGAAAGTGAGTCCAAACATGAAGCCACTTGTCATGGCCAATGTAAAATCAGAGTCCTACAACTTGGTAACATTGTTTACCTTTTAGTTTCTGCCATTCAGAGCTTTTTGAGAGGGTACCATGAAAGGTAGCTAATTGGATGAACCTGCCTTAGGACCAAGGGGCCTGGTACATATTTCACTGCTAGGAGGTAAAGGGTGAAAACAAAAAAATTGACAGACTCTGTGGCCCACCAGGACCAGGAATACAGAATTGCATTTGGTGGAATGTTGGGTGTTGACTGAATGGGTGACTGAAACATCTCAATTTTGAAAGCCTAAGCTTAACCTGAGTTCAGGTCAGTGTTGTCTCTGACTCTTGCTGTGCATGGAGAAGAGAAAATGTGCAAGCAAATGCTACCATCGTAAGCCGATCTGACTGAATGACCTTTTTTTTTTTTTTTTTTTTTTTAATAACACTGCAGCTTGCTAACTGTGTGGCTTTCCTGAGAAATGTAGGCTTCTCTGCCATATGTAGAAGCTTCTGTTGGCTGCCTGCAATGAAAGCTTGCTTTCCAGCACTTCTGAGATCATCTGGGTTTCTGAGTCATTCTCTGGCCGATGTGCGAAGAGGCTGAAACTGATTAAAGGATCGTTCCTCTGAGCCATTTAATATAAAAATGTGTTGCCGTGGTTTCCTAATTGCAAGCTTTTGAATGAATTAATAATGCTTTATTACCTTTTCAGCAAATATAGTGAATTTACGACCCCAATCATAGAATCATTGCAACCATGTTTCCTCATTAATACCCTGGGATCTGAGCCACCTAAGTCACCTAAGGCCTATTTTCATTCCAAGAAGCCCAATGAAATGTGTAAACGCAGAATAACGGCTAGCTAAATGTCCACCACGGAATACCCCATGCACTCGGGTATGCACACCTTACAATACTATTCGATTGTGCAAAGGAGAATATACAATTACGCTATTCTACTTATTATATTGAGTGCTTGCCCTCTATGATGTAGATCTGTAAGTGGTAAAGATGAGATGGACTTGTGTTATTTCATTGCACAATTCGATATAGATCAGCGCTACAAACAAGCATGGCTGCCATTGAAAATGACGGCCTCTTATTGCTGAAAAGCCAAGAACACATCCTTTGATTAGTTTGCGGACTGAATCCAAGGGAACATTGGATTGTTAATGGCCGGCAATAACTGCTAGATAAATAATCAAATAATATGCTCCAAGTTGGACTTAGCATTTTGGATTTTTTTGCAAAGTCTCCTCGAAAACTCTGGAGTTCCAGGCCGGATTACAAAACTTCTGAAAGCAATACAATTTCATTTGAGCTCTCATTGAAATGGGGCAATACTTAGTTTTTTTTTTTGGTCAGGAAGCTGAGTGATTTGCATTTAGCGTTCTGGAGATATTTAATATATGGTGTGGTTTGATGTCATATACAATATAGTCATTCCTCATACTAATTTAACTAATGCTGGAAATCCATAGGTGTGAAAGGTTGTGAAGATGCCGTATTTTGGTTGTTGAAAATGTCAATAAATTTAATGTAATTTCATAATAAATATAATTGAGTTTTATTCAGTGGAAAAACATGTAAATATCCTTTTATGACACATCTAATAGTTTTAATAATTGAGCTTTCTCTGGTCAGAGATGGTGGATCTGTGGTGGATGTAGGAAGCTGCTGGTTTAGAATGACCGTAAGGTAGGGGCTTACAGTTGATGGATGTGCTGTGGTTGACTGCGTCCGACTGTGTCTGGCCCATGCAGAGGATCTAACCTCCATGAGAACGATCGGCTGTATTCGGTTGCTGCGGAGTTCAAATCCCTGAGCCGCCACTCCAGTCCTACGGAGGACAGAGAAGGTTGGGGAACTCGATCTGCGCTCTCTCTCTCCTTCTCAGTCTGTCCATCTCCCATCCTTACTCATCCCAGGATACCTGTAGGTCTGTTCATGGTCACCTGTCTGAGTTCGTAGTCTTGTGTTTATGAAGGGTGGGGGGTCGGGGGGGGTTCTTCATTGCAGCAGTTTCAAAGTCTGCCTGCCAGACTGACTGGTTATCTGCTCCTACAGAGCCCTCATATCCGAAAGGAGATCCCACTACCTCTGCCAGACGGAGCTGGGAGCTTCGCACCTTCATCAGCCAGTCTAAGGGTGAGCTTTTAGAGTCAGTGGCTTGGATTTATACATCTGAACATCTCACTGACTATCTCAATTAGCTGTGCGTTACTGTGGAGCTTGTTGTTGTTGATGTTGTATTTTTTCAGTGGGCACCAGGTGGCAGCACTTTCACCAAATAGAAACTTCTACTTCTTTCATTGGTCACCTAGTGGCTCCATTATGGAGGAACACCCCCAGGTCCCCTTATTCTATCATTTTTTCCTCATTTTCAGACTCAGCAGCCAGGCAGAGCCCAATGGAGGCCGTAAGGCGCTCCATCCGCTCTTTCGAGGAGAAACGCTACGCCATCATGAAGCAGCGGAACATAATCGGGCAGGTGTGCCACACGCCCAAGTCCTACGACAACGTCATGCACGTCGGCCTGAGGAAGGTCACCTTCAAGTGGCAGAGGGGTAACAAAATCGGTATGCCCCACCATTAATCTATGCCTACCATCCCGTTCTTTTTTCCGTTAGCTGTCATTGTGGTGTCTGTAGGTGGACCGACTTGTCTCTCTGGTTTGTGTTCAAGCACTGAACTAGCATGCCTGGTTTGGTATATTCAGGAACTTCATCTCCTGCCTAGGACTTCTGGGTACAGTCTTGAGGATAATTATGCATATTTTATAGTCAGTATTTGTCCCTAATCGAAACAGGAAGGAGTGGCAGTTTTGCGCCATGTCAGTGTAGTAGCCCCGAGTCCCTATGGCTGCGCTATTCATTGTAATTGACTTATTGGTCTGTGTTGCGAGAGAACGACCAGTGTCCAGGAATGGCAGTTATTTCTCACTAACCTTCACTCTGTCGTGTTGATTTGATCTGTGCAGGTGAAGGTCAGTATGGGAAGGTGTACACCTGCATCAACGTGGACACTGGAGAACTGATGGCCATGAAGGAGGTAAGTTTGGGCAGGCATTATCGCTTTGTATGCAAGTCCGTGGAGGGAATCATCGCATGACTTGTTCCCTAATGCTCTTCTAATGACTTTTTCCACAATTTTGATGAATGTAGATCAGGTTCCAACCAAATGACCACAAAACTATCAAGGAGACGGCGGACGAACTGAAAATCTTCGAGGGAATCAAGCACCCAAACCTGGTGCGCTACTTTGGAGTGGAGGTCCATCGGGTGAGAGGAATCAAATTTTGACTGCGTTTCTCATGCCATCTCTCTTCTTTCCGTTTTCCCTCTTCTAAAGGATGATGGACATCTGCATGAGGTTCTACTGTTGGTGTTTAGCACCGTTTATAGGGTGGGAACAGTGTTTAGTGTAGTTCTCACTGTGTGGGTGTGATTTCAGGAAGAGATGTATATTTTCATGGAGTACTGTGATGAAGGCACCCTGGAGGAGGTATCCCGACTCGGCCTGCAAGAGCACGTGATTCGTCTCTACTGTAAGCAGATCACCACAGCCATCAACGTTCTGCACGAACACGGCATCGTGCATCGAGATGTCAAAGGTGAGCGCCTACCTGCTAAAGGTCACTCTTCGCACTGTCTTATGCTGGCTTCTCATGCTATATGATGGGGCATCACTGTGATTTAGATGTGGAATTATGTATCCGTTAATAACATGAGAAGCCAAAGCTTGTGGCCTGCCATGGGGAAAGGAACCTACTGGCCCTAGTTATGGAACCTTAGCCACCCTGTCATTATCACATTACTCAGTGGTGGTTTTGGCACTGAAATTCAGGTAGGGCGCCTTGTTCATCTAGGCATGTGAGCTTTTTGATTTTAGCTGACATAGTCTGGACACAGCAGTTCTTTTCTGTCCCAAATAAAAAATGAAATTAATCCTGTTTTTACTTGTAATGGGCTATCCTATTAAAACGCTGATATTGAGGGAAATTGGATTTAATATATTACTTACGTTTTCAGTGGAGCCTTAGTAACCCGAGAGGTCTGTAGCCTACCACTTTAAGTATCCTGCTCTTATACAGCTGATAAATAAATGAGTATACATTTTACTCAATATCCCAAATACGAATGACCAGAGAACAGAGAACCCCCACCGCCAAACTCTCAAAACGCGACCGCCCAGTCGATACATTAGGTTAGCTAAGAACACTGACAATGCCGTATTGAATTGACTTGTGGGGAACTGGAGGCAGGGTTTCCTATGATTTTGGAAACCTCATTATTCTGTCAACAATGTTTCTGCTCGCTAATCACCCAGGAGCCAATATCTTTCTGACGTCATCGGGCCTGATCAAGCTGGGTGACTTTGGCTGCTCGGTGAAGCTAAAGAACAACGCTCAGACCATGCCTGGAGAGGTGAACAGCACTCTGGGAACAGCCGGTAAGCAGCTTGTGAGGGAGTAATATGAAGGAGTGGAGTTGGTGCTGGTACCAGGGAAAACTCCTGGTGGTTTTCCAAAAAGAAAGTTCCTTCCAGAATTATTCATATTGAGCGTACAGTATTATGATCAGATCGAGGAGTTTGGTCTACATTTATAGCTTGGGGTGGGGGGGTGCTCGAGTTAGGTTTTTAGTTAACGTCATGCCTCGAATCGGTTTTTATTCAATTTTCATGGCATTTTCCCGAGCACGAGAAATGGTTCGCATTTCCTACAGCAGATGGCACTGTTGAGCTCCAAGTACACGTAGTCATGCAGCCAAACTTCTCAAAGGTATTGAATTTTCAATGGTGTGTCTAGGGACAGAATTGCATCCCTTGTTAATATAGGAGAGTATAGGCAGAGAATATAGGCAGCGAAGAGTGACTGTTGTAAAAGTTTTCAAGCATTTTGCCCCCTCAATCTGCCATTTAAAAATTTCTCGCTATCTCACTCCCAGCATATATGGCTCCGGAGGTCATCACCAGGGCGAAAGGTGAAGGTCACGGGCGAGCGGCAGATATCTGGAGCCTGGGGTGTGTCCTCATCGAGATGGTTACAGGGAAGGTGAGGTTTTCACAAACCTGATTTGAAATTATGCGAATGAAGTACAAACCCCAATTCCAATGAAGTTGGGATGTTGTATAAAACATGAATAAAAACAGAATTGACCTACATTCAATTGAGTGCACTACAAAGACAATATATTTGATGTTGAGACTGATAATTTCTGAAAAAACAGTAATGTTTTTCACTCATTTTGAATTTTATGCCTGCACCACGATCCATATCTTTATTTGCTCAAAAATATCCTCCACGTCCACAGCTTTGCTTCAGTCTTGCTCTAGCTTTAAGAAAGCACTGTTCACTTTTTATTTATTTATTTTTTTTGCTCTGGCCATGCTGGTAATGAGGATGTGAGATGCCTTTGGGAGCCCAAGCACTAATCGAGCTAATCAAGCTTCATAGCACCAGTGGAATTCATATACTTGCCTGCACAGGTCAAGCTGGTTCTTCTGCAGTATCTCTGTAGAAACGGGCTGAAAATCTGTCTCTCGCACTCAAAACTGCCCTCCCTTCCCAACGTTCGTACTGACAGAACCTGTTTGCATGAAGGGCATTAAGGGTGGTGTTGTGACGTATACACCTGGGGGTCATACTATATGAACTCAACCAGAGGTGCCTCAGTTACTAACTCAGATTTGATTCAAAACAATTTTTTTTTTCGGAGTACTTCTACATGCACAATAAACCCAAGCAAAATTTAAGGCTTTGGCACCCAAGGGTTTCTGACTTGGCTCTCCAAAAAAATAGGGGTACCACGCCCACTGATTTGAGCTCTCTCAAATCACAAAGTTAATTTATAAAGGGTTTTGGTGGCCAATATTTTGGGGAACTAAGCAGTTTGGGGGTGAAAATGGATACTCTGAGGATTTTGGGTCCAGGCTTTCAGAATCTGTCACTGGAATTGGGCTGCCTAATTTTATTTTTGAGTTATTCACCTCTGAAAGATGAATATTTTCATGGGTGAAAATAAAAAAAGAGCAAAAAAAAAAAAAAAACACCTTCAAGGGTCACTGACAGAGGGCTAATGATGCTGCCTTCCTTTTATATGTGAACTGATCAAGAGATTGACTCTCCACAAGCCTTTATGTGAGAGTTATGAGTCTCTGAAATGGGTTCCAGCTTAAAAAAGGGACCTTTTTTATATTTTTTGGCTGGAAAGTTAATGTAGGCCAATACCCATTGAATGAAACAGAATTATTGGGAACTATACATTGGAAATTACTTGTGTACCAACCTACTCGTGGTGGTTTATGATTGCCGGAGCAGTTTTGTGTGTGTGAATGATCGTTTTCTTTGTGTGTTTGTGTGTGCAGAGGCCTTGGCACGAGTACGAGCACAACTTCCAGATCATGTACAAGGTGGGCATGGGGCACAAGCCCCCCATCCCAGAGAAACTGAGCACTGAAGGGAAGGACTTCTTGGAGCACTGCCTGGAGAGCGACCCCAAACAGCGCTGGACCGCCAGCACTCTGCTGGACCACACCTTCGTCAAGGTCAGGCTTAAGCATGCACCTGCATTTGTGAGCAAACGCAATCATTTATATGGCTTATATTACAGTTATATTTAGCTGATACTTTTTACCCAAAGCGAACAGTTGATTATACCAAAGTCTGGTCCACATTGAAGGATAATTTGTTTGAATTTGGGCCAGATTCCCCTCTTCTGGCTATCTTAAGCAAAGCAGGATAGTATTATTTTTAAAAAATTGTTCTAAAGTTACCTTGCCCGATTTTTTTTTTTTTTCCCATGGTGTGCGGTGTGTTTAAAAGTAACCAGATCTGCTCAGAAGCCTTCAAGTCAGAATTGTTGAATGTGCTTAATATTTACAGTCTGATATGGGGTGATGTGGGGGGAGCCCAAGGGACTGTAGATAAGTTTGTGGACTCTCACGTGGGGAAGACGGATAGCCAATCAGAAGTCGAGCTGAATGAAATGGAACAAGTCGTATACAAACCGACTCTGAAGACCATCGTCTTTGTTTACTGGACCAGTTCGCTTTTTTCACGCAACTGTGAGATCAATTCTGGTTGATCTTGAATGGAATCTGTTGATGTGAGATGTGCTGCTTTGTTGGAACTGTCAAGTGATTCCACTTCAGAGGGCCATATATGAAATGTATGATTTTATGTTGTTCTGTGTGGGGACTCGTATCTAAACATCTGTTAAGATTTCAAAAATCAGTTGATGTGGGCCAGGCTTGGGCAGGGGCCAATCCCCCTTGAGTAATGGGGAGTTAAATGGGTCTTGCTCCTGGGCCCAAGAGCCACACTGATCTAATTAATGCTACAATAATGCTCAAACCACCAACCTTATTCATTCCAATCAAGCTTTTACCCAAGAGGCAGTTGGCAGATCCATGGTGCCTTTGTCAGGTTCAGACTGGGACACACACATTCAGATGCATTTAAATGCAAATAACACCCCTCCTCCAGACTTCTTTAATGGTTCACATCAACACATGTGCAAGAAGTAAACCTGCTGGATGCCGCAAGTCCTTGCCTCAACTTGCACATGTAAAGTTGTGAAGTGGAATGATGTTGCAGAGGTTTGCAAAAGTACATCTCATGCTTTTGTTCTCTGCCAATCACAGGTTTGCACAGATGAAGAATGAAGAACGACTGTCCTGGACTTTCTCATCTTAAAAGGAAAAAAAAAGAAAAGAAATAAAAACCAACCCTCTCCCAAGCACTACTGAAATGAAAAATGTACAAGGACCTGCGTTCTCGATGTCTGGGCTGAAGAGAGGGGTTGTTTTCAAAAGGGTTTTGACTCCTGACGGACTCTAGTGGACCCTTCCCGCTTGGGTCGAGCAGAAGAGACTCTTGCATTGTACAGTTCCAGGGGCATTGCAATGTACATATTGTAAGAATGGGAATGGGGGTAATCCTTGTATAAATACTGTAAAGCTGAAATAAGCCATTTCTGGATCTGTTGTTCTTAATGATGACTAATAAAAAAAAAAAAGAGACCAGAATGAACTGTTAATTTTTTTCCAGACTCTCGAAACCTTCAGCTCCTCATTTGTGTGGGTGCAGGACTTGATTGCTGAAAAGGGAAGGAAGTTCAGGGCCAGTTGCACAACCCGGAAGCTGACCAACCTCACTTTCTAGATCTTCTTTATTCCACAAAGCAGTGAGAGTGTGCAGTGGTGAAAGGCATTGCGCAGGGACATGAAAAGTACTGAAGTAAAAAAGACAAACCTTATGATGACCATTGTTAATAAATGGTAAGTTGTCGCTAAATTTCAGCAAGTTTGTAGTTGTTTTGCTAAAAACAAGCAATTAAGTGAGAATTACGGTTTACCAATGATTAGTAATGCCAGTTCTTTTTTTTTTTTCTTTCTTTTGTCATTACTTGCAGAAATTAAATGTATTACTTTAGTACTATACATCACTGTATAATGCTATTCAGTAATGTATACTGTATGATGTGGCATAATATAATATATGGTATAATTATAGTACATGATATAGTACATAGTATATAATATATATAAAATGGCTTAAATATTATATATACAATGTATAACATCATTCTATATCGTAATGTATAATATTAATTGGTTAAGTATGTTATCGGCCGCATACAGTCTAAACAGCCTGCCAATATCTTTTTTTGGCCGACCCGTATTGGCCAACTTGTATTAGCCGACCTGTACTGACTGAGTTCAGCATGTGCGCAAGTAACCATTGGCAACTGCGGCATTCACTCTTTTCAAAGAAGCAGCCGAGAGTCGCAGACCTAGCATTTAGCTTTTTAATGAGTCTTCAAGTCGCGTGCTTCTGAAGTCAGTCATAATGTCGTCATGATAACACAACATACTTAAGCCATTTATATTTTTATCAATTGGTTATTTTCGCATTGCCTTGGTATTAGCCTTTGGGTCGCGGAAACTGTGGCATTCGCTCACTTCAAAGAGGCAGACGACAGTCGCGGACCTAGCATTTAGCTTTTTAATCAGTCTTGAAGTTGCGCACTTCAAAAGTCATAGTCATAATATTGTCATGATAGCACAACATACTTAAGCAATTAATAATATTTTTATTGATTATTTTCGCATTGCCTTGGTACAGGCCTTTGGGTCACAGTATACGGCAACCCTCAGGCCAATAAGGCAATATGGAAATAAGCAATTAATAACATATAATACTATATAATTACTATATACATTTCTATATAATGTGCCTAAGCTCATGAGATCTGCAAAAATAAATAATAGCATCTCAAATAATTGGTAACAATTTATTATAAACGAACAGTGAAATTATGTTTAAGATTTAATCATCATTTTACCATGTATTAACAATGGTTATTTTGAAGAGTTACCATAAAACTATATGAGAGACCATGAAGAAGAGCTTATGGTTAGTAGAATGACTGCTGAAACCCAACCCCCACCCCACCCCACTTATAAAGTAGCTGCTGACTGAGCAGGTCCTGCGAGATAGTGCAGGACAGGGTGTGCTCGTGCAGCAGGGGAAAGTCTGGCAAAACACCAGTAATCATGACCACCTAGTCTATACACTGAGGTATATGCTTGACATAATTGGCTGTTCGCTTCGTGAAGATTGCCAGGTATAGTTAGGTGAGGTGTGACTAAGGTATGATACCTGACTGATAATGTCCACGTGTAAGAATGAAATGTTCCCCTTCACAATATTCTGGTGATGTGCAGTTTACCCAGTGTTCCTGACATTTCCAGAAGCAATGCTGCAATCCTTTAACTGCCCGATGTGATTTGGGTTCTGCTTTCACATTATGAAACGTCATATCTTTCAACCTGTTTTTGGGTGACAAAAAGCATTACAGTATGTGAAATTGTAGATATGTGAAAGAATTTTGTCATGAAGATGTCATGCCACGATTCTCCCGCAGCTGACAACTTCTACCAACTTCATCTCTGAAATAAATTGACACCATTGCTCTCTTTATCCTTTTTATGACAGGGATAAGATGTGCACGTGTTTCAAGAACTTTGCAACTAATTTGTACACACCTCAGTGTAGCTCACTGCCTTACCACTAGCTCCCGTAACAGAAGTCATGACTCTATGATCACTACGCGAATATGGGATTTGTGGACTACATGGGATGTATGAAATAATTCTGGAACGTTTGGATCCTCAATATTTCTGAATTCATCAGTGTTTGTGCTCATATATCTTTAGTTGCCTGAATTAAGAGCCTGGCTTGCTTACTGTTTATTCACTAGTATTTCTTAAATAACACTTTCTGCAAAACGGTGCACTGTAGCAGTAGAGTGCGCAAGGTTGTTTATAGGAGTTCTAAACAGAAATGAAGCCGTCATGCACATTTTATGCAATTCTCACACCTCATTCAAGGATTTATTTTTTTTTAATTACACCATGTCAATCACCAAATGTCCATGGAAGTCCCTGCTTTGGATCTCGTTTGCTCACATCAGGTGAGTGTGCTCGTTACACTCCAGCACAAGCGAAATGCCTCTTTCCATTCAAACCTGGGACTGTCACAGAATTCTTTCCCAAGCAATCAAAAAGTTATGAGTCTCTTGGTCAAACTGATGTTTGTTCTGTTTTGTTGTAAAACCTCCATTCACCCAGGTGGCTCAGAAAGCTGCCACCTGGACCAAACTCCAGTACTGCTTCATGAGTGCAGCAACAGCCTCCGCAGCCATGGAAACCCTCTGATCTGATCAGAACATTCCAGCCAAGACCTGTCAAACAGTCCATTTCATGTATTTTTACGGCCGTGTCGCACTTCAGAGCGGCTGTGCAGTCTTGTGTTTGGAACCTGAAAGTGCGGTCTAAAGTGGTAAGTGCCTTTTTCAGGTTGACTGCTGTCATCTTTAGACTTCAGTTGTTCACGGTGGCACTTTTGTTCCCGTAGCTAGATCCTCGCTTGATCTCAGTCTGGCTAATCATCCAGCGGACTGCCACAGAGGCTAGTGCAGAGAGAGAGTGAGAGGAGAACTGATGAAGGGCTGGAACAGGCTAGTGATGATAAGGGTTAGTGATGCTCCGTAGACACCATGTAGTTAGTCTGTAGGTATGGTTTTAACATTTTCCACACACTTTGTTCCAGTGCTACGATAGGTCACTGCCCTGCCAAGTCCCCAGGACAAATTCATTGTCCTTTAAATTTGTTAAGGTGTGGAATTTACCACAGACATGCACATTCTTCAAGCACTCAATATTCCTGGGTTCATACAGCATAATCCCAGGGAAGAATATTAAAGAGCAATACAAGGACAGATATTCACATTTTTTCTAACCTGGATCATTTTCAACCAAAACTAATTGGCAACATATTGTGGACTGAAAATGGCAAAGTCAAGATCTCAGTAATTAATGGGCCAAGAGTCAATGAGTCAGGCTATACATTATCATCCCTATTCTACAAGAAACGCTCCTTGTAGGTGTCAGATGAAAACCTCATATGACATTTTGGCCATTTTCAGATTTTCCAGCAGATGTAAACATAACCACTGCAACTCTCCCCTGCTGAAAATTCCAGCTTGGACCAGCCCAGGATGGTCAGGATCCTGTACAAACCAATGGTTTTTTTTTTTCTTCTCTTAAAAAAAAAAAATAGCCATTTCTTCCTTGCAAGTTTCCTTGTAAACTAGTTTCCCCGACTTGGCAACAGTCATGATAAGACATTTTGTAATCAAGGTTCCCGGCATTTGCGATGATAAATTATCCTACTTGTTAACAAGTGCCCTGTCCTAGATCATGCTGCTTGAGAAAATAAACCCTGGCCTGACAGAACGAGAGAGCTCATAATATTACCGTACCAAAGGGGTTAAGTATGATGCTACTAGGCTGAAGTACCACTTAGAATCTGTTCAGAAAATGTAGTTAGCTGGTAAAGGTAATGCCTTAATTATTCCTACCCAGCCAGCATAATTGACATCTGCAGTAGCCAATTAGCAAGCCACAGCGCTTCATGAAAAACTGGTTGTTCAATGCCATGGTTTTTAATGCAGCTCTGTTGCTAGTTAGACAAGAAATGAGGGTAGGCGCAAGTAAGGTTAGTGCAGTGCACTTCAACTGAGCCAGAAAAACAAAATATCAATAGCATAACTATTTGGTGATATCAAGCCTTAACTAGGCTTTGACTGAATCGTTAAAAATTTTATAACGTGCTAGCTAGCTTGGCCAACAAGCTAACTCTTAGAAATAACGTGCAGTCCTAGTGGATTGTTCAGGACCGTGCAATGCAGTGCGCTTTGGCATATTAATTTAATATGATGCAACTTCACAGATTGACGCAAATTTTAATAAGCTCATCCAACTTAGACGGTTATGGCTAGTACCATTCTAGAGATAATGAGTATGAAAGGATCGTGACTTGCTCACTCAGTTCATGACCGCCATTTTAGCCTGCTATCGCACGGAAAATGACAGACTTGTTTACATTTCACAAAAAATGAAAGGTACCCCGAAAAAGTTCAAAAGAAGGAAGTTTTTTCTGTTTCCTGAAAATTTTGCTAAATCTGTATATGAGGTTTTCGTCCGACACTGATGTTATAATATGACTGATTCTGCCTAGAGTATTCAGATCAGTCTGAGGAAAATATGTATGGAGTCAAAATTTTAGTCAAGTCTCAGTGCTCCATGAACAATAACACCATGTTAGGTGCACCTGTAATTCACTTCTTCACAAGCATCTGCTTCAAATCAAATTAATTATCCTCCAGTGAAGATGGACTGAAATTTTGCAAAGTGCGGCATACAAGGAATGTTTCTTGTTAGCCTCAAATATTCATAAATCTTCAAAAGATAATTTTGTCAAGTTTTTTTTTTTGTGGTTTCAAATGTTTTCACTCCAGGATCGGCACCTAAATCAGCACTGCAGATTTGACTCTGATTGACTGGCGTATTCCATGTCAGTATTTCTTCCCCTCAACAATAGGAAATAAACCAGGATTGAAAAAATGGTGGCATGCAACTGACTGCAAGGCAACATGCTATCTAAAATTCAGAACAGCAATTCAACAAATCTAAAAAAATAAAATCAAATTATAGAATGGGCACAGACTTACTTTTCAAGTACCTGACCTGCTTCCTACTGGGATTGTTTGGATAAAAGTGACAACAATAGAACAAGTCAATTCCCATGCAACTCATGTAAATGCTGGGAGAGCATAATTATTCACAAAATGAACCACATATCCCAACTCCCTCCCTCCTGGGAACAACAGTAAGAACTGACACCAAAAGACTTGACATGAAATGGCTCTCAATCAAATTGAATGGGCCGAATAGTTCCATTCAAACCCACCTGCAACACAGAGAGCCACAGTGGTGAAGATGACGGTGGAGGAACCAGAGCTGGCCAGCTGAGCCACGAGGCCGACCAGAGGGTAGAGCAGCAGAGAGGCCCAGAACAGCCAGTTCAGCAGCGACCACGGCCGTCGTGGCGGCGTCACATTGGGACCCGGGAACCGACCCGTCCGGCAATACTCTTCCTGGAACTGGTCCTGTAGGAATGGGAACAGAACTTCAAGTTTCAGTAAATAGGAAATCACATAACAGGGACGACAGGTTGGCACAATGCACAGATGGAAACCATTCAATAATGTGCCATCGTACCAGCACCAGACAATGGAATCTAATTTCTGACAGAAAGCAGTTTTTCCGATGAAATCTATGTAGATCAAAGACTGAATACGCATGTCCACTGCAAGAGGAACTACAGTATCTCAGTATGGGAAATGCAAATTAATGTACAGCAAACAGGCCAGGCCAGAAACTAGCTGGAATAAAAACAAATATGACCCTGGCCTAAAACAATCTATGAGAGCGGTGCCAAGAACTTTTTGTTACTGTAAATAAACCTAAACCTCAGCTGCAGGATACAACATGCAAACTGAGAAACTGACACACCCTGGCTGAGAGAGAGAGATAAGCACTCTCTCTCTCTCACTCATTCACTCATACATGCAAGCACAGATTTCTCCTCCACAAAGAAGCACTGATTACTTTTTCTTGGTAGAGTTTATGAAGCCAGGCCGCACATTCCACCTCATCCTCCGGAATAGATTCCAGAGGAATTCTCCTGTGTTGGAGAACAGTGAGAGGTGTTGAAGGGCACAGTTACTTGGATTTAATACCCAGTCACAGGAATAACAAATGCTATAACTGTTTTTTTTTAGTAAATGCATAAGGTGAATCTGGAGAAACAAACAAAAAAAAAAAAACCTCAAAAACAAACATCTGCTTCAGAGCCCGAGTTGACACAAACCAATACTGAAGCTTGGTCATAACTGTGTTCTAGAGTTACCAGCGTCCATTCTCTTTAATCTGCATGCAATATTAAAAAAAAAAAAAAAAAAAAAAACATTATGTGAAGTTTCTATATACATAAAATGGAAGTCCTATATTTTGAAACATGAGACAATGATAACCGTATAGCCTGACAAAGTTAATAACCCTGTAATGACCACCTCGCATAACAGCAAACAAACAGAATGAGGTTATGTCTCGTCCATCGGCGATTTATTCCCGTACCTTACGTACAAATCGGCCTGATACTTTTTCCCATTCAGAAGACCCAGCAGAGTTGGAGATTCGTCGTCTCTGAAATTGAGTGTAGAATCGTACACAGCCGCGACTAAAGAGGGGAGACAGACACGGTCAGGAGAGGGCAGTGACAGTCACAGGGTTACACTGGGCGAGCACTCACTGGCACTGACAATCACAGTGGGTGCTACAGGACAAAACACCAAAACAATCTCCGCCAAGGCTGAATAATGGCCTCATTTGCCAACACGCCAGTGTATTTTTGTTCTTTCTGTGTAGCAGGAGCCATAATCCATTAACACTCCACTGCCGAGCTTCCCAAATTACAGTCCTCAAGGGCCGAAAACTGCTGGTTTCACACCCTCCCTTTATCTGGGAATCTGGTGGTATATGTAGTATAAACGTATATTTGAGCGAGTATACGTATTCTATAGTGTTTGTGCAAGTGTGTGGGAGCATGCGCGTTTGTGGATGAGATTGTCCACATGTGGCAATATTTACACCTCTGGTTTTAAGTGTGTGTGTGTGTGTGTGTGTGTGTGTGTGTGCATATGTGTGTAAATGTGCCTTCTCCCTGACCTGCTCCGCGCAGGTTCTGTACAGTGATGCTGAAGCCCTTGGTGCGTGGCAGTAGATGATGCTTTAGTTTTGGCAGGCCCTTGCTCTCAGCCACTTGCATGCTTATCCTGTGTTTCTCCTCAGTGAAGCGAGTTCCCTCGCAGTGCAGCAGGAACTGGGGTCAAAGACAGTCATTACATTAGACTCATTTTACATTCATTTATCAGCCATGTTTATCCACAGCAACATGCAAGATGAGCATGTTGAAGCGCGCAAGAGAAACCACAGGTAATTAAAACAACTAGACAGGCTGGTCGCCCGCAACTGCATGCACTGCAAAAAAGTGTCTGTCTTAGCAAGTCATTTAGTCTAAATATAAGATCTAGCTTCCAAGTTTTTCCTCTCTCAAGTAAAAAATATGTGCTTCTTTTAAGTTACCATGTGCTTGGCAAGTGAAATTGTCTTATCCCATTAGCAAATCTTGAAATGAGTCAAAATTATCTCACCCCATTGGCAAATTTTTGTCTTACGAGAAAAAAGGTATTAGGAATAAGTGATTCAAGTCCTAATACAGGACTTAAGTGCTTGGTAAGGTGGACTTATTTTTCAGTTTTTGCTGTGTGGGTGTGGGCCCTGAGTGCCCGCTTGTGATATCTTGAAAACTCTGACCTCTAGAGCGTTCACAAGCTGTACACTGAAATGGGAACATTTTCAGTGTGGAATTGTGCTTTATTTGCCAATTTCGTTACCACAGCAACCAAAATTGATAGGTGTCCTGACCTCACCACAACCTATGTCAACACCAAATATCAAAGGAATCGGTTGAAACTTGTGGCCTGTAAAGCGACCATAAGACAATCTTAATGGATGCAGCAGCAACAGAGACTGCAACCATGAATCTATAATAGCCGCCCGGCTTTGTCTGGGGGATACAATTACAAACTGGCCATAACACGCACTATAGCTACATCAGTATCCAACACTTACAATAAATAACACATGCATGGGTAATTCCATTTCAAATCACATAAGTCCAACACCCACCATCTCAGACTTCGCTGAAACTCTATCAGATGGCGCACACTGATGACAGGAAGCATGTCTTGTAAAAATGTCTGTTGGTTTCATAAATAATACTTCATTAACATGGGCCTTATATCTCCAAATTAAATCGCTAAATTTATCATGACCATTATCATTGAGGCACCTGCAGCACTTGCACAGTCCATTTGTCCACGACTGAGTGGCTGCTTGTGAAATCTTGAAAACCCTGACTTCTACAAAGTTTGCATGCCGTACACTGTATACAGTTCATTTATATATCCAAAAAGTGGATTCAGAGGCCGAATGAGGAGTGTTTGGTTCATGTTCGAAACTGAACATGTAAGGTAGAATCAGTCATATTATGACATCTCTGTAGGATGAGAACTTCATGCGGGTCAATGACAAATAAGCCTTTTAAAAGTGCTTTTTTTTTTTTTTTAAATAAATCTTTTACAATGTACAGAATACATTTATTTGAAGTTGGAAGAGTGTGTTTAAACAAGAATTAATGATTGCACAACATTTACAGGGTTTTAGTAGAGTTTCAGACAGTATTTTGCAATTTCTCCGGCCAAAAAATGTCAGGTGGCGCAACCAAAAGTGTCTTGAAAAATACACACATCCCTCTTTTTTTTCTAAGTGATTTTTTTTTGTAAGTATACCTGAGAGTGTCTAATCTGCCTAAGACATTACTACTTTGTAGTTGAGTATTAAAAGTAACTTATGGATTTGGTTTTCCAACATCCTACTTTAGATTTAAAATGGGAATAAATACTTTACAAATTTAAAAAGTATATTGTTGTATAGAATGATTATTTATGTCACAATTTCCAAACAGTTATTCATGTCAATCTTCCATTTTTTGGTTTAATTTAGTATTTCACCTGGTTGCACCACCTGAAGATGCAGTTGCGCCGCCTGACAAGATTCATAATAACAAAAAAGGTAAGAATGAGGTAAGAATGACCACTTGGTGACCACTAATAAGACTATTTTGCTCTGTAAATAAATTGTTGATGACCTGAACTTTGGGAATACCAGTTTACTTCACAAAGGACTAAATTCCTACAATGGACTGTAGCAAAGTGTCCTGTGATCAGACGAGTCCAAATTTGACATTCTTGTTGGAAATCATGGGCTTTGTGTCCTCCGGGCTAAAGAGGAGAAAGACCACCCCTCCTGTTATCAGCGTTAAATTCAAAGCCAGCATCTCTGATGGTATGGGGATGCATTAGTGCATATGGTGTGGGACACTTGCATGTTTTAAAAAGCACCATGAATGCTGAAAGGTAGATAAAGGTTTAAGGGCAACATATGCTCCCCTCCAGACGACATCTATTCCAGGGAAGGCCTTGTGTATTTCAGCAGGACAATGCAAAACCACATGCTGCAGCTATTACAACAGCATGGCTTCATAGTAGAAAAGTCCGTGTGCTGAACTGGCCTGCTTGCAGTCCTGATTTTTCACCGATTGAGAACATTTGGTGTAACTAAAAGTCCGTCAAAGGGGAGCCAAAACTCTCCAGCAGCTGGAAGCCTGCATTAAACAAGAGAGGGATCAAATTCCGATGGCTAAACTCAAGAAACTTGTCTTCTCAATGCCCAGACGCCTCCACTCTGTGTTAAAAAGAAGGGGGAATACTACACCATGGTAAACAGGCCCCGTCGCAACTTTTTTGAAACCCATGGCAGCCATCAAATTTGAAACTAGAGGCACTCGCAGAGTGCAAACCTCCGCCAAGGCAGCACAATCCAAATGCGCATGAGTGGGAGCAAAGTTGAGTTATCGCGTCATGGGATTTCAAGATGGCTGCTGTGGCGGCTATACTGTTTCACTGATCGCAGTCAAAATTAATAGGGTACACCCTTGATGTAATAGCAATCCACCCAGGAAATTTAGAGAAATCCATGCATTACTTTTTGAGTTATGTTGTTCGCAAACAGACAGACAAACAAACAGGGGCAAAAACATAACCTCCGCCCCAACTTTTTTGGCAGAGGTAATGAGCTCATTTTGTCGACAAAATTATTAAATTTTCTCCGTTTCAACATTTGCTATATTATCTCTATTGTGAATAAAATACTGGCTGGTGTGATTTGAAAGTCATTGCGTTTTGATTTTATTCACAATTCACACTTTGTTCCAACTATTTCGGAATTGGGGTTGCGTGTGTTTGTGTGTGTGTGTATATTAGTGTATATAGTAACTATTTATGTACATTTATTTAATATCTTTAGAAATATACATTTGTATATCTCAGGTTAACATGTTTATTTAATCAAGAATGGACATTCCTCCTGGTTGCGCCGCCTGACTTACTGGTTGTGCCGCCTGACATTTGCTACTAATTCCCAATTATTCAGGCATCTACTTGGACACCTAGATAACCTTTTGCCTTTGCGAGGTGGTTCATTCATTCATTTTTTCAATACAATAAAGAGTTTAGAATAAAATAACTTTTTCTTAGTTTTAAATTGGTTTTACCACCTAACGTAAACTGAACAAGTCTAACTATGAAAAGAAAGTAGCTATTTTTTAATCAATATTTGAGAGAGATCTACATACCTTTCTCTCATCAGTAAAGGTCACTTGGGGTCCTTTAGATGATGCACTATCCTGTTTACTCATCTCTCTCTTCAATTTAAAATAAAAGCGGTATGAATGCGGCTGCGACGCCCTGACATTTCAGATATGCAGATTTTCGGACAAATTTGTTTTTAATATTTCAAACAATTAAAGAGTAATTAAACTATTCAACTTTGTTTATTTGAAAGGTTTTCAATATAAAATGATGCCCCCATATTAATATCATATTAATTAATATTTTAAATTGCATATTTAATAAATTTCACAGTGTTAATTTGCTCGGACGGTTGCCCCACCTGACATTTTGAGGGTTTGAGATGGCAAAACATAAAATATATATCATTTTTATGATAAACTGGAAATATGTTCAAATTAAACAGGTTTTATAGATGCTTATTATGAATCATTTAAAATGATTTTAAACCAAAGCAGCGTGCTCGGACACAAAAATCTGTAGGTCACGTCATTGACCCATATACAGATTTTGAAGATGTTTCAGAAGTCAGAAAAAATGTACTATTTCGAACTAATTTGGGGTATCTTTAATTTCCTTGCGAAATATGAGAAAGGACGTTTGTCCATTTTTTGAAAACTCATTATTTTTTTTTTTTTCCATCAACAAATGATAAAATACCACGTCTAAAGTTTTGAATTCTTTATAATTAAATCAGTATAACTGCCAAAGCTGGTCCAAATCAGACGTAATTTTAAAGTGGTTGAGAGTTGGAAAAAATAAGAAGAAAAAAAAAAAAAAACACCTGCAGTCACCACCTTAGCCTATATAAATGAATTATTATTTATGACACCAAAAGTTTTACAAAAAAAAGTGTAAAGAACACTTCATTCATCAGTGCACACTATCTGATAGAGTTTCGGCAAATTCTGAGATGGTGGGTGTCATTATCTCACCCAGTAGTTTTCTGGGTAATCCTGAAGATCAGGCAACACTCACCCAGTAGTTTTCCGGGTAATCCTGAAGATCAGGCAACACTCACCCAGTAGTTTTCTGGGTAATCCTGAAGATCAGGCAACACTCACCCAGTAGTTTTCCGGGTAATCCTGAAGATCAGGCAACACTCACCCAGTAGTTTTCCGGGTAATCTCGAATATTCTGCAGACTCTGTGCCACTGTCCTTCTGTCCTCCTCCCATTTCCTCTTACAAAACACGATCTCCAGAAAGTACCACATCCAGCCAATCAAAGGTACGTATGCCAGTTCTTTCTTTGCGAGTACTTTGGAACTCTGAAACAGAAAATCAAATTATTTCTTGGAATACAGTCATTTGCAGTCATTAAAAAACAAAAATCAAAAAAGTTAATCCCAAGGGCATCTTGTTTTAAATGACCTCGCACCCCATCAAATATAAAGCAGATTTCAGTGCTGAACGTAACAGACTTTCTATCATGACGCCATTCACTGTAATATGAAAATCATCTGATTTTCATACCCCCAGAACACCAAATCTTTCACAGAAAGTCCAGCCGCACAAGAAGTCAATCTCGAAGTTGTGATTGAGTACGACGATGGCGCTCTCCTTGCCATACAACTTGTAGCTCTCCGGGTCGGTGTAGAGTGTGCATTCAGTGCCTGACCACCATTCAAGTAAGGCAACCATCTCTAAATCAAACACACAGACACCCGTATTATATCACATGAAACTTTAAGCCATGGCACCAGTTCTTCTGTTCTCTAGGGGGGAAGTGTAGTTTCAGACTAAAACTATAAACTGAACAAACTGAAGACTAGGTAGAGGAATGAGACCCACATAAACCAGAATAAGCCAGGATTAAGAGCGTGAAGAGGTAGCTGAATAACTGGTTTGAGAACACTCCAGAACCCTCCCAAATCTAGAATATCGACTGAAGTACAAACAGGCGCTCTAAATGCTAACTGAACACACTTAAATTCCACCTAAATTCAAAATCTTTCTAACAGGCTTCCTTGTTTATAAATACAGTTACCATTACCTACATCTTCAGTACTACAGCAGAGCTCCTGCTCCTGAATGGAGGAACCTGCTGTCCTATGTGGGCTGAACTCATTCAGCTATTACAGACCACGCAAGATAAGCCAAATGGAATAGTACTAGTGCTTTTCTTTACCGTTTCCGAGGAGATAACACAATGGAACAGTAAATCATTCAAAAGTTATCGGACTTTCTCACACTGCAGTTCAGAGATGCAAGCATCAAGAGTAATCATTAAAAGCACCAGAAGTTGCTTGACTGATGCACCGTGGGGAAAAAAAAGATTCTGAGACAAATTAAAGAAACATTCCAAAACTGATCTGAATGCAAGACATATCCTGTGATCTCATCAGCTCCAGTCATCCTCTGCAAAGATCTCCTTTTTCACCAAACCCCAAGAGTCAGGCCACTGCCGCTCTGATTTAGTGGTGCTCACTAAACTTGGTAACTTGGGTCAATGAGTTCAACATTGCTTCATCGGCTCACTTCCGGTTTATCTATTGCTCGCTTTAGTTGTTTTGACAACAAGAACTAAGGTATGAAATGAAATCAGTTATTCAGAGACAATCTGTGAAGCCCAAATAAAGGCTCATTCCACAATGTGAGCAGGATAATTACGCAGGCTGTTCTAAAGATCACAGATCCAGCCCCTAGGCCCCTCTGTGCTGTGGGATTGCGCGGTACGTTAAAAGCAGAGGAGGGTGTGTGAAGCACTGGAGTAGGTGTGACCTCAAAAGTTAACCAGGAGTTAGCATGACAGTACCGTATGTGCAATTCACACAAAACTGAGTAACTTACTGAGAGTAAAGAGACAATAAGCTGATCAGAAGTACGCAACAATTTAAGTTAGAATACAGAGTTGTCCAACCCCGTTCTGGAAGATTTACCATCCAACAGGCTTTCACAGCAACGTAAACAAAACACACCCTCAATGAACAGCTGACTATGTGGTTCAGCTACTAATTAGCTGAATGACAGTGTCATATTAAAGTTGAAATGAAATGACAGTTGATGTCCAGGAACAGGTTTGGGCAACTCTGAATTACTTTTGAACAACATGAACGGACACGTTTAAATAGAACAGATACAGTATACAGCATACAAGGGACGTCTAGCAAAATTATAGGAGTACGGTAGTGTCGGAAGCGATTTGAGCATCACTCACGGCTGGCGATGGAGTATCCAAGCCGGCAGTTGATCCTGCGCGCCAGCTGCTTGTTAATTGGCCAGATCGGCAGCGTGCACACCTGCAGCAGGTTAATGATGAGTCCGCTGACCAGAAACACGTAGCAGATGACCACATGGCAAAGGAACTGCGACTTAAACAGTTGCCACAAGCCCATCTTTCCGTTACAGACTCGGGCCTACCGTGACGACTGCCTGCAACGGTACAAAGATCGTACTTCAATTACAAGCAGCATTTCCCTTTTCTTGGTTGTTTTATAAACAGAGCAAAGCCCTGGATAGGCCAAGGTCATTATCAGTTAAATAGCAACACAGGAACAGCAGACACCTCAGTATGAGACTCAGTATTGTTTGCCAGATGTAAAACTATACAAAGACATGCATTTCGTTGCTAGAAGACACTTATAAACGAAGGTTAGTAGGATATGAGTGAGGGTTTTTTTTTTTTCCTGAGCAGGTTTTCCAACCCTTCAAGCATTGTACAGTTCCACCCACGTCATGCAGGTGTTGCATCACATCTAAGGCTCCAGGGGGCGGGGCTACTGAAGGCCAGTGAGACCTCGCCTCGGTGCCCACGAGCAGGGCCGTCGCAAGGGAGTTGCCAGGCCCCTTTGCGCACTTGGCGTGCAAGGCCCCGTTACTGACATGTACGCGCATGAATCACGGTCAACAAACAACTATTCTAGTTCTACTGAGCGCTGCAAGTCCGTCCTACATAATGGAGGTGCATAATTTTTAATTGGAAGTTTGAACAAGTTCAAACCAATAAAACCAAAGCAAATTGGGACATTATTGAAACAACACGGCTTTTCTTAAGATGCTAAATGACCAGACATTCTCTTATGCAAGACGACGAGTATGATTTGCAAATAAAATGTTTCCGGTCATATTCTCTCAAGATTCAACTTGGCCCAATATTAAATGTTGGTAAATGTCAGACGACCTTCTGAAGGTTTAGAAGCTTACGAGAAATATACCAAAAACTACTGAGGAAGAAGAAAAGGTTTTGGAAGGATACAGAAAACAAACTGCAACCATGACTCGGATGTTTCTTTCCGTATCATAAATGAACAGAGCAGCATAGGACGGCTAGCGATACAGGCCAAATATGCATTATAGATATTTATAAATATTTTATCATGTTGCCATGATTATGCATTAGAGAACTGGTACACACGAATCTAATTTGCGGTGCATGATGGGTCAAGAACAGTCATAAAACCAATATTTAAATAAAATAAAAAAACTATAGGGTAGTAGGCCAGACAGGAGGCCTTAGAGGTGCTAGGCCGTTTTTCGCACGTACAATTCGCACAGCCCGTGCACAGATTCTGCCCGCGAGGGGCTGACCTGCTCGAAGCCTGGCGTTGTTGTAGGGAAGTATGGGCTGTTAGCTGCCACAGAGCGTGCTCACAAGGCTCTCCTTTCATCACCCCTCCGCGGAGGAGCATGAGCACATCGGAAAACTGTGAGGAAGTTTGACTTGGGTGCTTTGATATCACAGCAGCCCAATGCTGAATAAGGCCATTTGTCCGGGACACGTCATGCTGTCGAGGTGCTAAAAATGCGCTGACTTTTCTCCATGTCAAGTGGCTTGATCAGACGCGGCGCCTAAAATGCATACCAACACAAAACAATAATTTTCTTCTGAAAAAATGACTGTGAGAAAAAAATGTTGCCCTGAGTGTGAATGTGTGTGCATGCGTGTGTGTGTGTGTGAGTACATGTGTGCGCCCACAGATGCATGAGTGTTCGTGCATGTGCACATGTAAGTGTGTAAATACAAACACAAAGGATCCCAAAGAACGTCTGCAGCCGAGATAGTTCTCAGCATGACAGGAAACTGCCAGCAGAATGTCATGTGCAGAATGTCACAGTACAGGGACTGCAGACAGAGGGAATTTAGGAAAGAGACAATGACTCGTGTGGAAAGACCACTGAACTATGCATGCACAAATAGAGTGTGTGTGTGTGTGTGTGTGTGTCTGTATGATTATGCAGAACAAACTTGGCAGGCTATTGAACAGTTGTAGTTCAGCCCTCAATGCAAACAGTACAGTTTTAAGAAGTTTGACACAGTCCCTACTCTGAAAAATGGCAGTATTTTCGGTCTAATTTTTTAATGCAGTTATTTTCAATCTGTCTGCTTTTGTTCGTTTTAATTATCAAAACATAAGATTTTTGATAAAGAGGCATACCATGATATAAAGTGCACATGGGCATATAATTCTATTTCTTTTCCCCTGCACAGACCTTTCACGTTTTTATCTTTCGAAATACATAAGCAGAACCATCCATGCGATGCTGTACACAATACTCCAGTGACTAACAGGAACAGAGTAATAAAATCAAAGGACAAGAAAGCAGGAAATGTAAGCACTCTTTGCGTTGTCCCCTGTTGGAAACAATACTTTTAGCGGTTTAACTCACCCTTTAAACTGCATTGCGGTGCACACACAGGAAACACGCTCAACATACTGCGCCACAAGCCAACGCCTTTCACACCACTTGTTTACAACTAACTGATCTGATTCCTCAGGCCACGTCCATTCTTTCATTTAATGCATGACGCTGAATATTTCACGTGGACAATGGTTGTTACATGAATGAGATTTGTATGGGAGATGAGCAGAAGACTCGGCTCTTTTTCATGGTGTAGCCAATTGAATACCGTACCAGTCAAAAGTTTGGACATACCCACATTTTTCATACAAGACATGTTAAATAAAGAAATAGATACCTTTTATTTTGCAAAAAAAGAGAGAGAAAGAACTAATTCTTAAATCCATCAAACTAACCAGCATTTTCTGTCAAATTTCTATAATGAGTTTGCTGCTGAACAGCCGTCTAAGTTCCCTAAGATGTGCTGCACTTGTGGTTTACTTTTCATCAACTTTTTTGCCCAATAAATTCTGAAACAGCTCGTCTTTAATTTGGTTCTTGGAAAATGCAAAAGAGCTCGTTTGTCTGCTTTCTTTGCAAAATGTGGCTTCTTTGAGAATTCTAAAATTTTGGACACTATTCAAACAAGTAAATTATTCCCTTTTAACTTCTGACAGTTTACCTCTTACCAGATTCCATTTGAGATTATACAGAGAGGTTAAGCCATTGAAATTTTTCTAAAAACAGAGCACTGTGACATCAGCAGAGTGTGTCCAAACTTTTGACTGGTAATGTATATGGTAATACACTGCAATTCAATGGGCTGTACTGTAAACAATATAAAACCATTTACAACTATTAAGCAAATACAGTGGACAAGAATGAGGAAGGATATGCCAACCCGCATATCTATTATGTACAGCTACTGTCACCTATTGTAGCAGCTATGGCTAATTACTGAAATAAACACCACCAAAAGCCCAGAGCTTCATCAGGAGACTTTCCTCTCCTGAGAAAACACTGATCGACTCAGTCAGCCCTAACAGACAAACATCCGGGGAAAAGTGCCAAGTGCCAGGGGAAATAAAATCAGATAATTTCCCATTTCCATGACAACCCCAGCCAGTTGGCCTTTGCCTTGTTTGGGGTCTGCTTTGTGGCAAGTGTTCTGAGGCCCAGAGTTCGCTCATTATCAAAGAAAGAGCAGAAGTCGATGACACCACGGAGACAAAGTCAAAGAGGCCTGCCAGTCCGCTTAATGAGCCCAATTATGTCAGTGTGTGGGGAGAGGAAGAAAGACATGCTCTGGCTGAGGAGTCGCCCATCCCAGCAGGAAGTGACCTCAAACACTCAGACTCAACAGTACAGAGCAGCCTTTCCTAGCTGTTCAGCTATCAGACTACGTCAGGCACGCCATGTGAAATGTATAACTTTCATTTCTTCATTCATAACCAAATAATCTACCAGGAATGCATAAGGCGATACAAAACAATTGACGACAAATACAAAATATATTGCATAAAATAATGCTCCTAAGAAAAAAATATATATCCCATTCATAGAGGCCAATTAAATTGATTCATATTCATCACTAAATGAAACAAAGAAAGAACTTAATGACCTATAGCTGCCAAGTAATAGCAATTTCAGAACATCAGTCTGGAGGGTGCAGCAGTATGAGATTCAGTAAACTCAGAAAAAAATGCCATACAAGGAGAGCCATTGAGAAACTCTGTTTGATTCCATCCTTGATTGGTTGTTTTATAACCACGGTAGCAGTGTGAGGTTTGTTCATGACTAGACAGGCAAACTGACCGCAGGCTGGCAGTCTAGTGTGGATACGTGGTAGTACGGGGTTGAACTGGTATCACTGAGGGCAGGGTATTGACAACGTGGAACTGGCCTCTCTACCCATCCGTTCCCTCCTTCCCTGCACTCCCTAATCTCCTACAACTCATTAACCAAACACAATGCCACTCAATTGCCAGCCGTGGGGCACCGCTTCCTACCCGTGCTGCACACTCCTATATCAGCGACTCTGCTCCAGTACCTTCTAGGCTCCACGCTGCTCCTCGCTGGTCAATGATTAAACTAACAAGTCCTGACATCTCCTGCATAACAACACTTATCACACCACAGGTTAAGGAGAGTCAAGTGGAAGCCTTAGAGCGAGTGACTGCAAGGCCATGTTCACTGAATTCTGTTTGCTGATCTCATTTATATTTACAGTGAATGACTACTTCAAGTATTGAACCATCATGTTTCAGACAATGTAGCTAAGACACAGCATTGGCACAATGGTAGAGGTCAGAGTCACTGAGTGATTGTGATGAAATAATCAGATGAAATAATCACTGTTAACGTCCTCAGTGCACACATCCCTTACGTCACACCACAAGCAGTCATTAGGTTACAATCTCTAAGGCAGTGGTCCCAAACCCTGTTCCAGGAGAGCTACCATCCTGAATGGTTTTCACTCCAACCAAAGCAAAGCACAACTCACTTCCCAGTAAAAGACCTTGATGAACTCCTAATTGGGTCATTCCATGTCAAATGTCCGAATAGCTCCCACTTGACCATCTGAGACTTGGATGAAAAAAATCCAGCTAGTGCATTCACCACCTAATGAGAGAAATCCTAAATTTTAGCTCTTAACTTCTTATAGTTCTGTCATTCCGGCCCTTTTTGTACAGCAATTTCTGAGGAGCCACTTTCACGTGGCTATATCTGGAAAAGTATTTCAGCTAGGCCCTTCAAATTTTCAGGGGTGAAAATCTGCCACTCTAACTTGAGGAATATGGACTTATGAATGTGTCCCTTTAGTTCATCATATATTTCTGGGTGCTTAAAGTTGCTCAAAAATTTTACTCTTCGCTCTGTGGTAGCATATTTGTGGGACTTTAAAAAGCTTAATGTCAAAGACAGGGATTTGGTATTGCACACACAGCTTCCCATATATGTTGTGTATTTTCTATTCTAATTCTTCCCCTCTCTTATGAATAATCTAGGAAATGGTAAGGCTTGACAATGAAAAAAATTAATTAAATTTGTGCTATTTTTAACATTTTATACCAAAAAAAAAAATACACCATCCACTACCATCAAATTGTCTGTTTTACAAAAGATTAGATGCCTGTTATTAACATATCCAAAACTGTGACTGTGTTCTGCTTTATTTTCTCAAAATAAATGTTTGATAATATAGTATTTTTGTGGACACAGCATTTAATGGCATCAAAGGCATATTCAAACATTATTTTATAAAATGCACATAGCTAATGATAGAAAGCTTAAACTCAACGAAGTGCGAAACGCGTGTATTCGCGCCTTTGCATTGACTTTGAATGTAATCTGTTGTGCGAAAAATTTATTTTGCATCTCAGGTAAAAGTGGCTTTGTACATGTATGTGTACACAACATCAGCTGGGACAGTGCAAGCAGGAGGGAAGACTGACAGCCCACAAGCAAAACAGGTACTTCCTCCAGTGAAGCTGGCATTGTGATTAAATGAACTAATTTGAACAGAGGCGCCTGCATGTCAAGATAAGGGCAGTCGCTCCTGCTTTTTTTCTTGCTCACCATAAACTCAGAGGAACTTTCTTACTACCTCCTTCACAGTTTGGCTCTGCCTGACATACAAAAAGAGAAACGCATGGGTTAAATTGGAGCTGGTTTAGGTGTACTAAATAAGCCACAATTCGATGAATGTAAGGATTGTATTTTTATTTGGGTGAACAAATATATGACCAAGTCAATGAAGACATCACATGTCAACTTGCAAGCCGTAACTGATCGAGTCAGAGCTGTTTGTGAAGGCAGATCATAAATTTGCCACAGCTCTCTTTTTAACATTGACACAATTCTCATGACCGGACTACATGGTATATTTTGACCCATAACCTTGAGGCCTACAGAAACATCACAATGTCATATGGGCCTTGGGTCTTAATGGATTCCAGTGGAGTTTTAGGCTTGCTGAATACTCAAGGCAAGCACACTCAGTGGGCTGGATTAAATACTCGATGAAAGTAAAAGAAAATCTAAAAGAGAAAGGCTGTATTTTGACCTTCTCGAGGCAACCAGACGACACTACCAGGGAGAACCGCAAAAAGCTGGCACAGATAAGTGGTGTTTAACCTAGGATTTTCACACCATCCTCGCAAGTCCTGTCAGTTATTTCGCAAATTATCGTAACAGTAGTGACTTCCCATTATGTATTTTTTTTTCTATTTGTGCATTAGCCATTTATACACACCGCAGTACTAAAAAGTTACATTAAAATTTTATTGATTAAGTGACCACTTTCTTTTACTTCATACAACCATTTTTTGGCACAAGTTAAGACCCAAAAATTAGAAAAAATAAAGAACAAATGCAAATGAAAACAACATAAAAAAACAACACGACGGTGTTAACCAATCAGTATACAGTATCATCTTCAGACACATTTATTACAAGCCCAAAAATTTGGGCAGCTTGTGTACGTCATGCTCAAAGTTCAAACCTACAAGCTGACATGTCTTATCAAACATCCTTCAAAAACATACTTTCAGCATATTTCAGATGGACCAAATCTTTCGAATTTGGTTGAATTCTGAATTCACTTGAATTCATTTGGTTGAATTCACTTAAGCAATTTCACCTAATTTTTACAATTTAGTTCTTGAAACACTTTGAAATGTCCTGTTATAGTATTTTACCTGACAACTTTAATTGGTCATTTAAGAGGTGCAGTGAACCTTTACTACCTCTGATAGACAATCATCTAATAGACCTCTCACAACAAGCAAAACGCACAAAAATGGAAAATAAATGCCTCAAGAGCAGAACTGATGATTTCGATTGCCAAAATTTACATGCACATTCAGAACAAGGTCCACTAAACAAACTACATAACAGATGAGATGAGCGCAGTCCGTTACCTCAGTGATGGGCAAAGGGAAGTTTTAAGAGAGACCGCAATGCTGGCAATTTGTCGCATACCATCTCTGAAAGATGCTGGATATGACTTAGTGCAGGTGTGGTTGTCACTGCAAATGCCTCAATTGCCCTTATTTTTCATGTAGCTGAGGATAGCAGCAGGAGGATGAATTCTGAACTGTACAAAACCACTGCATTAGCTCGGATACAAGCAAATGCTTTAAAAATGTTCCCCTGCACAAACTCACCCCCAAATATGAAGGCAACTGAGTTGCAGAACCAGTCAAGTCATTCACCCAAACAGAATCCAGCTGAATCTGAATTCTGAAACAAAAAGCTGGGTGCAAAAATGAGCCAAAATAAAGAAGACCAGCAGGCAACCATTCAATAAATATGGTCTAAAACCAATTATCTGACGGAACAAGTTCATTTGTGATAATGTGGATTTCATCAATTACTGCTGACTCAGCAAACTGTGCTACTATTTACAAAAAGGCTTTAATTCCAAAACTGATCACTTGATATGGATATTAATGGAGTAAAAATTGAACCTGACAGTCTGCACTTTCGCCGCGTAGCCAGTTCACTGTTGTACTTCAAACCTCAAACATAGGCCAACTGAGAAGAGTCGAAACGAGAAAAACTCAGTCACCGTCCAAATAATTCTGGACAACGCTCTGGCACCCTCTTCATAACTTACGTCCTCTGTGATTCAAGACTCAATAGCCAAGTAGCTACATCGTTCCCATCCAAGGTCCCAAAACATCAGGCGAAGTGCAGATGAGAGTCCGCCAGCTAACGTATATCATTTCTTTCTTTAGAAACCAAGCACGGCGGCATGAGAAATATTAGTCTTCCATCCTCCGAAAATGATCAACAGTGAAACAAATGTCGCTGGCTGCAGTGAGCAGAAACTTGAATTGTTACATGCAGTCGAGATCGCTGATACTCGCAGCAATTATTTCAAAGGGACCGTAAGCCGACTGTGGAAAATAAAACTGTGGCTCAGAACAATAGAGATGAGGCCAGTCAAATCCACTCGGGAACTGTTTCCAGAAATCGCTACCAGTGACAGCATCGACGTCGCCATTGGAAACGGGATACAGTTATAGAGCGGTACGCATCAGCTGTTATCTGGACTATTCAACGGCCAATTTGTTACCTAGGCCTTCACACACACACACACACACACACACACACGCACGCACGCACGCACACACACACACACACACACACACACACACACACATCCTTGCACTTATAACTTAGTGAGGACATTATATTGACTTCCATTCATTCTTCCTGTGTCTCTACAGCCTTTCCCTAATCTTAATAATAAGCACTGTCTGCCTAACCCAAACCCTTACCCTAACCTTAACCTATCCGTAATTCTAACCTTACCCCTAACCTTAACCAATAAGTCACAATTAGCCTTTGTAGTTGTGAGGACCGGCCAAAATGTCCTCACTTCCCAAAAATGTCCCCACTCTGTAGGAAAAGAACGCTTTTTGGTTCTCACTTTGTAGCAAGTACAAGAACACACACACACACACACACACACACGCACGCACGCGCACGCGCACAAACACACACCCACAAAATTATAATTGCAATCTTATACAAACAAAAAAACAACAGCATTCTTATACTTTACGAAAGCAACATCTAACGATTGACTTGTAATGGACTGCCTCGCTTCATATCGGTCGTGAGTCCCCCCACTTTCTTCCGATCTGACTTCTTACGTATTCGACACAAAATATCTCATCTCAGAGGCGGACAAGTACGGGCTACAAGTTCAGCTTTCTCACGTTCAAATTCCAATCTCCCGGATTATATGTACGTTCGCAGGGTGATAAGTTACAGCCAGTAACCTCTGAGTCGCATACTACCAATGGAAACATTGCAGATTTAATCGAGCACCGAAGAAAAAAAAAACTTGCAATTAAATTCACAATCAGTCACAGACATACTGTTGTTGCTGAGATTATACTGTACCTCCTGCCTGGTACGGCAAACCTCATGTACTGCGCAGAGTGTCACCGAGAAGGGGAAAGCTGGACCAGGTAAGGGGAGCAAATGGGGCTCGAGTCGCGAAAGAGGGAGTGCTTGTCTAAATCAAAATTATAATACAACATACCAAAACAAAACCCGTCTCAACAACTTGACAAGCAGCTGAATGAAATAATCTCCTTGGCTCACTTCCCCGACCACACCCAGTCTGGAAAACTCCACCCAGAAACGGAGTTCGGTCTTGGGAGGCCGCCCTCACTGTGGCTTGCCGTGTATGCTGAGGGGGCGGGGACGCTGGGCAGTACGCTTCAACAACTTACGTAATTTCCTCCTCGGTCAAGCGAAAGCTTGCTTCTGATGCCCGAACACGACCTTAAAAAAGAAGGTAGGGAGGTCGAAATGGTTTTAAATACGCAGAGAAACAGTTCAAATAGCAAAATGTTCCTCGATCCTGCGTATAACTTAGACAACACCGCCCTCTATTGGGAAGTGGAAATATTACGTTTTGGCTCTTTGATTTGCTGTGGACTCTCATCGGCACGAAGTTTTTTTGTTAAAATATACTTACAGAAAAGTTTCGCATGAACCAGATTTTGACTGTTGCTCTGAATAATTGAAAATCGACCTCACAGTTGTTTTTTTATCTATTGAAGGGAGGCAACGAGTACAGTGCCAATAGTGCATGCCATCATGCCTTTCTTGCAATACAATTTTTTGGGTCAATACCGTTACAATGTTATTGAGGCTAGATGCCTTTATTCTAGATGACACAAAAAGGTAGATCGTTGAGTTGAATAAAACAACATGCCGCGGGTGTAACTTCTGACTCATCGTCACAACAAAGCGGAGACATCGATAAGATTCCCTCTCAGAATTGTATGAATGGAATAATTAGATTTACGGAGCTTATCAAAAACTAATGTTTGGGGTTAGTACTGAACAGTAGGAAAATGCAGTGAGTAATTAGGATGTGTGTGTGAGTGCAAGTCATGATTGACAGAGGGAAGAAGAAACAGTCACACACACACACACACACACACACACACACACACACACACACACACACACACACACACACACAAACACACACACACCCTGCATTCTCCTCTTGCCCTCAAAAGGTGTAAGCTGTGATATTATTGTGACCATGCTGCTACCCACGCCAGTGCTGTTCTGCCACTGAAGGGCCAGTGGCAAATATTTTTCCATCGCTGTAGTTAGGGGCTCTCTAAATGTGGGGGCAGAAGGGCAGGGTTTGGTACAGAAAGATTTAGTATGTCACTTGGGGTTCAGACTCACTGGAGCTCCCCAGCAATTATTAGTACATTTGGCTGTTTGGAGTGATGGGGTTCAAAATGATATGTTATCATGGGGACTGAAATCACTGATGGAGCCCTCAGTAGAGTCTAAACAGCTACTGAAAATTGTCGGAAGATGATTGCTTGTGACTTTAGGGTGTCCTTTGTCTTTCAGAGGATCCATCCAACATAATTTTTTCTTTTTTATATCTTTGGGGATTGACAACTGTCCCATATTCTTATTAACTGCAAAACATTACGTTGGGGATTATACTATGACTGGGAAACAGGAGGCAGAAGTAGGGGGAAAGGATACCAATTCAGTTAGAAGCCTTGGATGGGATGAGGCAGGATGCTGCAATGAATGATTTGTGAGCCATGCTCAGTGATATTATTTAAACATGGAGAGTGTTGTTATATGATGTGTTATGACTCAGACAAAGGACCAGATTTAGAAACAGAGCACAGTAAGATTTATAGTAATACGGTAATGACTGTAAAGGGATGAAGCGCTGGACAGAGTGATACAGTCCTGTTCAAACGGTAGTAGGCTGGGATGTAGGGCATGTCCATTGGCATCTCAGGGCAATAGTCGGATGGATATCACCATCGTCAGAGCAGAACAGTCAGATGGCAGGTCTGGAGAGTTTAGCAGGACACAGTCCCAATTCCAATGACCGCAAAAGGCTTGGAAGGTGTTTCTAATTACCAGAGGAACAGACTGAAGACTGGTTGACAGGACAGGGGTTCCAATCAAGAGAACGACTGAGGAGCTTGTTCCTATTAATAAGACTGAGCACTCAGTGAAAAGGTAACAAATAATTTTCGAAGACTATAAGCTCTAAACTAAGAAAATGTTGACTGGTTATTTTAAAGGCCTAAAGTAAATGACAATATGATAATCCAGCATCAGGCACACTCAGAGCAGTGGGTTATATACCCCACAGACACGTAAGGGAATGGGGAACACAAATGCATCACATCAGGTAGGGGAGGCTGGCAGGATGTCAAATCAATCAAAGACAGAATACATATGAAATACATGCAGCTTGCTGGATGGGAGAAGGAATGAGGGGAATTCACATACGGGTTATGGCAATGATGAGTTGACACAATAGATGAATTCAAGGATGCATGGGATCACGAGAGAATAGACATTTCAGAATTAACTTCGTTAATCTCAAAATTACTGAAGATGTGAAATTTTTAGGATTTCTTTGATGAGAGCATTTTAAAAATATAGTTTGTGAAATAGGGAATCAATTTTCCTGGTTGTATTTTGTTTATTAGCTATATAACCAGTAGAGGGCGAGCTTTACTCAAAAACAACCTTACAACATACTATCGGAACTTGGGACGGTTGACTCCAGTGCTAGTGGCTGATATCTGCTTGGCAGGTCTGTAGTTTGTCTTCCCATCACTCCAGCCTCAGCTTTGCATGGTTGTTACATGCTTGAAAGCATTACAAATCTGCACTGAAATCTTATGCCTGATCTGCAGAGGTATTATCTAGATCGGCACTTGAATCACTGTGTAACATTCCTGCACAGGTTTGCAGTGCTTTTTCACAGAACTGTACATATCCAATCTTCAAGTTTTTTTTTTACCGTTCCTCGTAGAATGTATTCCCAAGAGGGATCAGAAAGCATTGGATTCATGTTTTGGTCATATTGAGGACCTGAAACGCATGATCATAGTAATACGCCTGAAAATCATTGTACAGATTTTTTCATATTTTTGGCAAGAATGGGCATAGGGAATATTTTCATCTGTAGATACATCATCCGATGATGACAGGCCAGCTTTAAAATAGCCACACAATACATCATTATTGGCATTTAAAAAAAAAATACTTCTTCTGGGTCATCGAGTGGAAAGCGAAAATTTAGACAGGTGAGATGATTTCAGATTGTAGTGGCCTCTACTGGTGATATATGGCACTGCTGGAGGTTTGCGAGTTGTATTGTTCAACAGGTAGTATTTTTTCCTGCCTTGAACAGAAACACGAAGTATCATGAGATTTTTCTGGTTAGAAGTCATCCACTCTGGTTTGTCACGGTTTATGCAACTTCCAATTATCATTTGGCTGGTGGCTTTTTGCGCGGTCACATTACAGGAAAGTTCTGAGTGTCAGTTGGCATTTGTGTCCAGTATCAGGTCCTCACCTCCAAGGTCCAGTATGCTGCCCTCAACTTCACACCCAGTCCAACAGTCAACAGTGATTCTCTGAACAGAAATGCAGAATTGAATCGTCTATGAAGATTTTTTTGGCCATCCAAATAGAAATGGTGAAATCTAGGGCATACCTCTGTTGCAATCTAGTTCCAGTTGATACATGTATTACATTTACCTGATTTTGTCAAAATGACCGATCTTATTTAGATAACTCAAATGGAATTCTTGTGATTTTTTTTTCCATCAGAGTTTTCTTTCTTTTTTTTTTTTTGATTGAGTGGCCCACTGACCTAATTTTACTGAGGCAAGTACTGCATCTTAAAGAAGTTTGTGTGACAAAGGATAATATGATTTTACATCCTCTCTCAGTTTGCTTAGCCCCTCTGTCTGGAATATGTCTCCTGTAGGGTTGTCTCTTAATCTGCCCTCTGTTTGCATTCCATGAATAAAACACAGGCAGCAATGTTAACATTTTCCTCATGTGAACTGTTGGCTTAGGAGCCGAGAATCTCAAAGTCTCAGAGCTTATATGCTTATTCCACTCTTAGTGATGAAGCAAAAATTCTTTCATTGTGAACATAAAAATAGGCTAGTGGATGTACATGAATAAAATATTTACTGTATATGAGCATGTCAAACCCACTGTGAAGCGTGCTTTGAAAAGTTGAAGCGCAGGCACGTGCCAGCTTGATATGTAGGTCAATGTGTTTTTGACAGTAGGAGAATATTCAAAGTGGATATGCCCAGGGTTATTTATTCTTTCTGGAAGCAAAATCCAGGCTGTCATACTGACAGGTTGAGGGATTAGAGTTACAATAGGAATTTCTGACGCTCAAACACATACAAGATCACACATGACAGGGCATCTGCCATTTCCTAAAGTCAGCAGAGGCATGTTTGAGTCATGATGTAAACCCCTGAAGAGGAGAAAAGTGCACCTTAGCACTGTGAGCAAAGTGTAGATTGTGACTGAATGGGGACAAAAAAAACTGTAGCTACTGTTCAAATTCATCGGTCACAGTGATTTATCACTGTCGAGCAGTAAATCTAAGTTTGTTAGGAGAAAAGGCTCCATCCTATTTTTGACCTACTCTTGGTATGGAGGTTATCGAGTACTACAGTGAGGATTGTATCTCACCCTCGGGTCACCAGGTAATTTATTTTGCTTCAGGTCATAAATTGCTGGCTTCCTTCTTCTACTTCACAGTCAATCAGCATGATTCATAGTCAGTGGTCCCAGAGCCAAACACTTTTTAGTTTTGCTCAGCCAATGCAAGTGACTGTGTCACGGGACATACCGACTCCTGAACCTTGCTCACTAGGCATTTGAAGGTCCGCCTTGCTTTGAGTCAACAAAATAGCAGGCCTATCAATGCAGAAGGTGAGAGATCCAAGTATTTGATTGACCATAAGTCCTTGTAAGTGCCAAGGCTCTCTGCACCAGTGAAGAAATCCAAAATGGCAGAAGTAGAGGTCTGAGTTTGTGAGAACATGTGAAAGAGGTTCCCCCTGAGGCAGTTAATGTCCTGCAGTTTGTCGTATAGCCACAGAGCCAATGAGCAGACATGTGGTTTCCACAACTGTTTATTATTAATTTTAATGGTTTACATCTTGGCCCCAAGCCGAGTGGAAAGTGACTATTCGCTGTCACCAGCCCGAGAAGAAGGCAGTCTTTGTTTCCCAGGTGCTGTTTCTGATGCATCTGTGTTTTTACTGGGTTGGGTTGCCATTGACCTTGAGACGCAGCTACGGTAAGTGGGGCAGGAAAACAAACTACGAGCTGGAAAAGATCTGGGGAAGTGCGCCAAGGGAAGTCCTCCAGAGTCCCGCTTCTTTTTCCGTATGGAAAGTCTGCCAAATCGTATAGCCATGGGACTCCGCTCAGGTAAGGGGAAGGTGGGAGCACAGTGTACAGGCACTGAAGTCATCTAGCATTTTTCAGAGCTTCAAAAGAGAGTGTGTCAACAGTTATTTGTCTCCTGTTACTGATCTGTTCAGGCCCCATGGCTCTGAAAAGGAGGCTACAGGAAAGGCTTAGATAGGGGAGTTGATTTGGAAAATCTTTTCACAGACACTGGGTACGATGCCATTGGCATGAGGGCAGGAGCCATTCAAAGGATGTACAGATAAAGAGTAGGAGAAGAATATGTTGCAGGGATAAAGAAATACTTTATTAAAAGAAGGCGCTGGAGAGTTACCAAAGGACAAAAGATAGAACAGCTTTGGAGAAAGAGAGGTTGTGTTAAAAATACGTGTTTTTTTCTTGAAGAACCAAGTTTTTCTCAAGCTTAAGGTCATCAGTATCTAAGGCGCGAGTCTGACGGCTCAGGATCCAGCTGTGCCTGACACCGCAGTGAAATGCTGGCCAGGATGAGGCAAACACTCCAATTGAAGATTTACTCCAGCTTTGCGAAAATGCCTATGCTGTTCAGATAGATGGGGGCTACTGCTTGGGTGGCAGTGAACTCACCATTTTTTTCACCATTTCAGTCATGAAAATGACTCATTTCCTCACATAAAGCAGCTGGCATTTTTGACAAGGTGTAACTGTACCAACCGGCCAAAAAACGTGTTGTCACTACAAATTCTTGGCTGAGCTTCCGTAACAGAAACAGTCCGTGGTGCGCAGACATTTAAGATCAACATCCACGTAACAGCAGTATTGCTAACATGTTATAGTTAGACAATCGCAGCATGAGATTCACTTACATCACTATTACAACTTCATAAATAATTTATGAAAGAAGTATAGGTCCAGCGACAGGATACCACTACAATTTGTCTCCTTGGCTGGATTTTGCAGGTGTTGCAGAGTCATGAGCTGTCAGGGGCTGTTGACCTATCCGGGATGTTCTCCAGTCTTTCGCTCAGTGCATGCTGGGATTTGCTGCGCATCCCCCAACTCCTTCCCCCGCCTCATCCCCAAGGACCCTGACTAGAAATAAATATGTTAAATGATGGATGGGTGGATGGAGAAGGCTTCTCATTGTACAGAAATGTACAGGGAGGTTACTTGATTATCACATTTTCCGAGAGCAACTCAGTGGACCTACTTCTTCTTACCGTAAGGATCCCCAGGGGGTCCGAACCCCGTAAACAGTGGTTGATTATGTGACATTTCTGAGAACCTAGTGGCTGGGGTGTCTTTCAAAGACTTGAGAGCTGTTTTGAGACCTATGGTGTTACATAATGGACCAAGTGAGTAGATCAATACATCACTAGAAACGGTTATGACATGCAAGCGTAACCTCCACTGAGCACAAGCTCATGGATGAAATCATTTTCTATGGGCCATGAAGAGAGAAAAAGAGGGTGAGAGAGAGATTGCCCCAGCAGGCAGCTGTCTACCTCTGTACCCCTTCATCCCTCCATCCCCTTGGAAGTTCCCACTGGTGCTAGGCCTCACTTTCAACATCTTACTATTTGTTTTCAGATGTTTTGGTTGTCCATCATTCCTGGGGCACAGGCTCACACGCGTCTGAAAACAGTCCAGTGCAAGCCCAGTATGGACTCATTGACTTTGAACATTCTTTCTTCCTGGCCCTCCCTTCTCCCCAGAAATAAAATAATTAAAAAAATATATAACCTACTCCCATGTATTCTCTGACAGTTTTCCACTGCTGGAATGGATCAGCAGTGCTCTTTAGTGGACCGGAGGACAGACCTCTTCATTTCCTGTTTGCGGTAGCCAGGTTCTCAGATCCGCGTTCATACAGTCAGGAAAAATGGCTTTGCGTGCTAGCATTAGCTCTCTCGATTCAATCCAATCCAATCCAAAGTGCTCTTTCACACGCATGCACCAAATCGCGCACCACACACACACACTGACACACACATACATACAGTATAATTGCATGCACACTCACAAGCAAATACTTTAGTTCCAATTCCACTAAGGTAAACACAAATTTCACCCAGCTGGAGGAGTTGCACAGCCAGATAGCAACACTGGGCTTTTCAACAGAACTGGGGGATCCTGTCACAACAGAACTGTTGGACATTGAACAGTACTGCAAGAATTTCCTTCAAATATCAATTTGTAAGGAGAGGGTGATGTGCTACCTCATGGGGGCATTTCCCAAGTTTGAGTGTGATATGGTTCTAAAACTGTAAATTGAACTGTATATAAAATGGAAATAAGGTTAGAATATTTGGCAAAAATTCTCGAGGTCAGGACAACTTATACCCATTCATTTACACAAAAGATAACAGCGCGAAAGGTTGATTGCTTTGCTCAAAGGGTACAAGAAAAGCAATTGTGCCAAGGACTTGGACCATTTTGGTTTGAAGTCAAGCCAGTTTGAATTGATTTGAATTAGATTTAATATATGCAGACAGAATTCAGATCCTTTGGGGGAAGGAATGTTACAGAACAAACCCAGGTAATTAACCGTTAACCAAGCCTGACAACATCTTCGGATGGCCTAACGAGCAGCACACTCTCTTTGCTTGGATTGTCAATTCTTCCACACATGGTGATGTCAGTCTTAGACAGCATCCTGAGATTGAATGAATGCGTGTGAGCGTCTGGAGCTTGAGTTAGCCTTAGCTCTGGAGACCCCCAGCTGCATGTTGGCTCCCTTCGGCCATCGTCTGTCTTTCTGATTTCTTACTCTCAAGATGTTTGCTCTCCATCCAGAAAGAAGCTGGATAGCGCTAACCATTTCCAAACATCGCACCGTAGGTGGGTCAGCAGAGGATTTCTGGAATTTTCTGAAGCAGTGATAGCATGGTAAAGGAGAGGAGAAACAGGTCCCCCGTGTTCCCCAATAGCCTCAACCACACCTCCAAAGCTCCTCCATGGACAATAAATCTGTATTAGAATAGACACTGAAAAAGAAACTCGTCCATTGAAAACAAACACACAGACAATACATGACTGCATAAAACACTGGTTTTTAATCCGGCATGTTTTAACTTAAAGATGAAGGACCGATGTATTTAACCCTGTAGAAATCTTTTTATTTTTTTGGTCACTCATTCTCTTCAGAGGGAGCCCCTCTGCCTTTTAGGTTGAAAAGGGCGTACATTGGCCTGTTTCAATGCCAATCTTGAGCAATTTGTTGTGCAAATTTTGCTCAAACCAAATTAATATTTCAGACAAAATTAGAATGTTCTTCCTTGTGTTTGAAGCCTAATTCACTCAATTACTTGGTGATGGTAATTATAGTCAGAGACCTCAACCCAGGTGAGTGTTCTTGATAACTCTTACTTTCTGATCAGTTCTTCAAATTGTGTGCTGCTCTAGCAGTCAAGCCGGTTCTGTGATAACTTGATCGCAGAAAAAAAAAAAGTTAACGCATGTCGCGGCCCTGGCTTCATCTTCACTAGTCATTTCCCTCATCAGTAGTGGCCATTACTTTTTACATGTTTAAAGGAGCTGTGTCATGATTATAGCACAAGTCATAATCTGATTCCATCCTTGCCAATCCATTTTACATTTGCATTGTATTTACGTATTTTAATTACTCTAGCGTCATGCTTTTTATATTAAGGAACTGTCTGATTTGAGGATTCAAAGCGCTGTTTTAAGTTTTATCCAAGGGATACAAAGTAAGCTGGTTGCTATTGCCAATAATCTTAGAGGAAAAATACCCTCTAGATTTTGACTTGCAGTTGAATGGATTTTCTTTGTTCAAAGTTGAGACTATGCACAGTAATTGTAACACAGCTCCTCTATAACCATGTTTAACACGCTGTATGAGTGCAATAGCCCATGTTGCCTGATGATTTCTACAAGAAACAGACTTTTCCAAACTGCTTTAGTTCTAACAAGCTCCATGGCCCTGTCGCCATGGGAAAAGCTAAGCGAGTCTGCCCCAGTTCCAAAGGATGTGTACAAGTCCATCTGGTCTCACAATCACTAGCTTGGAGCAAAAATGGTTACAAAAGGAGTCTTTGGCTTAGATCCACCCATCAAGCAAACTAATTTACGTATATTGAGGTAATGCTATATTCTAACTCCCCAAAGGAGTTACTTCTGCAGGTCCTCTTTTGATTTATTGGCTTGTTTTCGGGTGTTGTTGCTGGCTGGAATTGTGAAACAGATAAGGGCCCATGTGTGAGGCTAAAACAGGATCTTGAATATAAAAACATGGCTTTTTTGCTTCCGGTTTTATGGTTTTGGTCCTAGTTTTAACAGCAAAGCTTTTAGACTCCTGTTTCCATGCTTCAAACTCTGATATGAGAGTCAAATTTCTCCAATTTAGCATCATTCAAGGGAAATACAGTACAGCAGACATGAACTGCCTTCATCTTTAACAACTAAATCCACCCCAATTCCTGCATTCATTTACCTGCTGACATCAGACATTTGGTGCGGACGCCATCATAGCCACAATTCAATCCTCGCCTCCCCATTTCTACGTCAGTAAGATTTTTATTTACAGTTTCACACTCCTCTGACACCATCTTCAATAAAATGTCCCGATGGGCCACACTGATGTCTGCTTGATAAACCACATCCTATAGCCAGACTAAAAGATATTTAACAGCAAACTGAAACTCCTCACATAATCCTACTCAGATATCCACCCCCTGCTTTCCTGTGGACATTACCCCAAACCCCCACCGTGCAAAAGCAAGCACTGAGGTCATGTCTTCACACAGAACATTGCGCCTCATCTCAATTTCATTTAGCTGTTTTTTGTTGTGAAAGGAAACATGTCATACTCATACCTCGTCAGCCATTGAGAGATACGGGCAAATAAACACGCCGAAGGTTTCTGTATTTTTTTTCCGCGCATTTTAAACATCCTCTGAATGGCCTGTTTGCATGGTCTCGCGCTCGGAAAACATTTTGCTTCCCCCTATGGGCAATTAACTTTCCATTGATTGTCAGCCTTTGCATTTTTCCTAATATTATAATAGCAGAAATAATAACGGAAAATGGAAAATACAGTGAACACCATACAAGCTCAACAACTTTGAGAAGTAAATGATCACATTTGATTCACGTCAGTGCCCTTCCCATGAAGCAGTGAAAAATACCCGGTTTCCAATTATTTTTTTCTTCTGAATAACTGCATATGTGGAAGCTTCTCAAAACAAACAAAACATTAAACAAAATGAACAATAACAGAAGTTTGATGCTCATGACATGAATTATGAGTGAATGAAGTAATTACATGTTCTCCCGCTTTTAGTCCTGGCATGTAAGCTGTCACATAGTAGCAAGTACCTCAGACACTGAAATGAAAAGGTTCCCTGAATGACTTAAATTAATTGTAACTAAAATATACATACATATCTTGCAGATTTAAAAAAAAAAAAAACACATGGGTGGGGAAAAGGGTGACGTTCCACCTTGGCGACAGTTCTGCTGCTCAAATGAAATATGTGCCTCCAAGGGTTTGATGTTTTAAATTGGGGAGGGCGAATGTGTGAAAAAACATATTTATTCAAATGATTTTTTAAGTTATGCTATCCAACTAAATCCCACTTTAACTCACTCAAACTGTCTGGTTTTCCTTCCTCTCTTGCTTATACTTTGCCCTTACACCGGCTTTTCACGTAGAGAAATTTCAGTCAGTGTGAGACGCCTAAATGTACCCCCCCCCCCGACCCCCCGTACCATCAAGATCCTGTTCCGTTTTTGTTCAGTTCTCTGTTGATATTGATACCTCATGCATTTCTTTTTTCATCATCAAATCATCTCAGTGATGTCATTTCCTTCTTCAATTAGGACAGCAACTGACACAATTATGTCACAAGGATCTCCGATAGGCAGCTAAAATCTGCACCCAGGATGGATGACAAATAATCCCAAAAATGAAAAATTATCACTCAATGGCATTGACTGCAAAGGTACGATTTATGGACCAGATGGGATCTACTGAGCACAGACCACTTCCTTTTCTCAACCACAACCAAACTAGCTTGTATTCTCTGAACCGGTCCTTGGATTTGCAGGGTTTTGAGAGGTTTTTAACTGATTTTCTTTCCATTACAGGGCTGACCGAGTCTGTAATGCTGAGAATCTGCATAATCCAGATGACTCCCCTGAAGTTTTGTGATCTTGGACCTCGGCCTTCATTACAGTAGAGGCAACAAGGCTACACTGTAATTAGCTTGCTGGGCTGAAGACCAGGGCTTTGAGCCAAAGGAAATAAGCTCACTCTTCTTATAGCTGTTGGGGGTGATGTCATTTTTAGCAGCAGATGTGCACACGCTCCTTTATACCATCGGAGCCCTGGTGACAAAGTCAACGGAGAAACTCCAGGTGCCATTTCCATGCGGTCTTGATTTGACTTTGGCTGCAGAAGGAGCCCTCAACAATCTGGCGACAGAGTGGCCGATAAAGCTAGTTTGAAATTGTCTGTCAAATGAGATCATTAGATTAGGCAGTTGGTACTGGCTGTACTAGAGCAGAAGATTGGGGCAGGGGGAGGGTCATAAACTAAATATCGTGATCAATTTTTAACATCAAAGAGTTCCAGAGCCTGAGTTTTGGACTGATTATAGGCACAAACTTGGTCACTTGGTCCAACGCTATCAAAATAATTCCTGCAAGAAAATATGTTTGATCTCAATTTCTAGAATTGATAAATCCCAAGTAGTACAATTTATGGGCTTAATTGTTTTCTGCGTGACAATTTTTGCCAAGAAGTGATTTGCACCCAATCGTGTCCCAAAATTTTCATCAAAAAACAAAGCCAGCATGAACACCAATTCGCACAAGTATCCAGTCATGGTAATAGGCCACAGATGAAATTCTGAGAACTTAATAAGAAACATATTCCGATTTCAGAGACCAACTTCAACCATCATATGCACTGCAGAATCACAGAGCTTCATCTCTGTACACCTTTCCCTTCCAAAACCCTAATTACTTTTGTTATATAATTGCTTCCGTTTTTGCAAGATGCTGTGATTCTGTTAGCTTTAGAGGCCAGACAGCTCATTGGCCTGATTCTCATTCCTTTTCCCTCTGATAACTCTGGACTGCATCATTTTCTTAATCCGTTTGAGAAAGATCATTCCAGAGACTGGACGTGCAGATGAAAGTTGTCCAGCCACTAGTGTTAGGGCAGGACGCCACTGCTCTTCCTCGCACTTCGAATGCTGCCTCAGAACGTATCCAGCATGTCATTGCGTAATGCCCCATGCTCACCCCCTGATAAGAAAGCAACAACCATTTTGTTCGGGACCTATCATCTCAGAGGTTTCCATTCAAATTGCATGACACTCAGTATTCTACTAATTAGAAGCTAAATGAGATCTTTAGTCGTTGAAAGATTTGCGATTTGTCTGGGTTGGAGTGAAACCTACAGGATCATTAAGTTCCAGGCACAAGGTTGGGCAAGCCTCATCTTCAGACTGTGTTGAACTGTTAAGCTCCTGCCTTCCTAAATGGGAAAGCCCACACAGGTTTACACTAACTGAGGAAATCTGGAGGAAATAGAATATACAGTACAAAAGAAAGGAAGCACCAATCCAAAACACCATAAACTTTTCATGGAAGTGAACCGCAAACTCAATGACCCCATTTTATTATATTCAATCTCCAATTTGTGTAACACACAATGGGGAGAACAGGAAGCACTACTATAATCTCTACCACATGCTCAATAACCTGTTGTCTGTGTAAAAGAGGAAACATCCTAAATAGATTAACGGTCTAAGTTATGTTCAACTAAACAGTAAGAGGGTTGCTTTCTTCCACAGTTTTCACATTGGGCTCTGCAAGCTATTGCTGTTGTCCAAATTCAATGAAAAAAAATGGCCTGGATTTGACAAGATGTCAGTGATGCAAAAAGAGTGAGAAAGCAAAAGAAAGAGCGAGAGAGGTTACGGTAGAAATGGCAAATCATCTTTGGACCAGCCGGTCCAAAGGTAGCATGTTTCCTGTTCCACACAAGTCCTGCGTCTACATTCAAGGCAAATTTTCTCTCTTGTGTCTCGCACCTGTGTAGTGGAGGCAGTCTAGAAGCATGCGATTATCGACCTTCAAATGTCCTGTCGTTCCCCTATAGACAACGTCAAACTTTACTGGTCTAAAAACGGGACAGAGTTCATTGGTCGGTACAGTTCCTCTAAGATTTTTTTCAGCAGTTTGGGTAAAAGTTTTTTTTTTTTTTTACCCTGAGTGGTGCGCGCCTGGGAATATCAATCAGCAATTTAAACGACACGACTGCAAAACACGCTGTATGACATTATTGTCTTACATTTCTTTTATATTTGTACATATATCTAATTATTTATTAGTACAGATAGGTATTATATTTATTTAAACATTTATTTATACATGTTGTAGTTACATTTAATAATTTAATTGTACATATACAGGGTGTTTAAAAAAAAATATACCCAAATATAATCATCATTTTTTTATGAAAAAAAAAACGTAATATTTTTTAAGTGTAATATGTCGTTTGAAAGAGCTGATTGTGCTCTTTCCAATGATGCTTAGAACATGCATTCATTTCCACGAGTGAATGAGCAGCAATGCATCTTTTGAAGGGCACTCAGATTCTTATTGTACCACACGTTGTGTTCTTCATTACAAAGAATTGGGAAGAGAAATCAAACAAAAAGATTGATGAAGATTACTAATTTATTCAGTGAAATGTTCCCCCGAGTAAATTCATGGCCCTGACCCCTCAACATGACCGCCCTCCCTATCAATGCATAGCTGGCATCGTCTGACCATGTCGCGGACAGCTCGTTGGATCATTTGGTGTTCATGGCGCAAGTTATCAACTGCCTGTGTGATCTTCTGCCTTAAATCATCCAGACTTGCTGGAGGTGTTGTGAAAACCTTATCTTTCAGATAACCCCACAGGAATCCAAGGATCTGTGACTTCTTCCTGTGGGGGAATCCCCGAATAGGGTCGCGCCCATTGACTGTATAAAAGTCGCACCCTGGCGGTAAGCACTTGAAGAAACCTGACCATTATCCTTATTCCAATGCTTTCTCGCCTTGGGAAAATATCTTGATAGAACTAGGAATATTTCAAAACATAGTTCACAGCAACAACTATTTTACTGACAGTGAAGCAACGTCGGTATGATTCACTGCGTTCACTAACTTTATCTGAGTTAGCTCGCTAATTGACGACTGTTGGCATTGAACATCAATGAAGAATTCATTGCAAATGCTAATTTACTGTAACATCAGCTACAGTCCAATCTATCTTATTGTTAGCTAGTTAGCTATGTATAATATTCCTTTTTCTTATTTTCCTCTGACATTAGGTAGTCTAATCTCACTCAAAAATTCTTGTGCAGAGGAAGTGCTCATGCTGTTGTAGATGTCATGACATCCCAAACGTTTAACATCCTGACAGTATTCCATTCGCTCAGGCTCATGAAAAGAGCGGGCGATCATCCGTTCAGCAGAGCCAAGCGCAAAGGTTTACTTAGGACATAAACCTGCAGTTTTTTTTTTTTCGAACACTAGGCATTTATCGCAGGATAGATACCTGGAAATTTCATTTGAAACCAAGCGCTTGCGCATTCTGAAGTAATGGCCGGAAAAATTTCGCAGCGGCGGCGCACCGCTACTTTATGTATTTTGCGGAAAACTAGGAAGTTTGTAATAATTATATGCTAGTGGTGATTAAAAAAATATCACAAGGCCCATGTAGGATAGGCTGCATTGTGTTCAAGGATTTTTCACAAAAAAAGGCACTGGCTGAGGTATTATCTTGACTAAGACATGACCATTGCTAAGGGTAAAAGTAATTCTTTAGATAACAGAATTCCATTTGAATCGGTTGCTTGAAATGCTCATTTAAGTGCAGAATTTCTTCCCCATAATGATAATTAAACTGACTGATGCTTTTTCCCTCAGAGAAAAGAAATAAAAGGGTCATTCTATGAAAAAGGGAGCCAAAGTGTGACATTTGGTCAGATTTTTTAAAACCGAGAATTTGCATCAAATTTTTACGTCAAGTGATTGGTCAAACCTGAAATACAACATTTTCATTGTCAGAAGATAACTTCTCAACTCAGAAATGAGAAGAACAGGCTGATAAAGGTCATTGCGAGCGCAACAAGGACACTAAATCTGTGGATTGGTGAGTAAAATAAAGTAAAATACTGTGAAAAGATAAAACAATTTTCATTTTATATATATTCTATTTGGGTCATGTGGCACAATGAAAGTGATTCTGGGCAGACTCTTTGACTGATGGGATTAAGATTCAAAAAAGTTTTTTGTAAGAGAAGACACCGTTACACGTGAAACGACCTGTTAACATTTTAGGTACAGGTGATCCACGCATTGCAATTATTTCAGTACTTTATTTCTCCCTAGGTATCTGTACAATGAACAATGTGTCTACAGTATAGCCAATTCAATAGAAATCCCTACTTTCACTGTTTGTGTGTCGCGCGTAACATGGACACGAAAGGCCATTTTTAACACTTCCAAAATTTAATTATATGTTGCTTGAAAATAAAGTTCTAATGACTGGCAGACAGATGCCAGCATTTGCGAATTTATGGCAACAATTGGTTTTGTTGCTTGCAGTCATTTATGAATGACAGGTGGATCAATAGTCTGAATGTAACAAGCGTTGCGAATGTAACAAGTTGGACACAAAACTTCAATACCCCCTAAAATGGCGACTGCAGTAATTTTTACCTGTGTCATTAATTCTTCACATAAAACTTAAGGCATTTCTTCTTTGAATAATATTCAAAATAATTTTTCACCTAACCCTTGGATTTTATGCAAACTCAAAATGTGCTACGTTGCGAATATAACAATGGACACAAAAGAAATTTTTGTGACAAATTTTGATCTGTTGATCTTCACTGTTGATACTTCGGACTGTAATGTGTTTGAAATTATCAACCTGTACATGATTAGGGATCAGTGAATATGTTTTCTGACATTTACCAGTGATTGGGCAGGGGTTGTTTGAATATAATATCTAAGGACACCGACTGTTACATTCGCAACCACCCTTTTGGGCTACCGTTCTAAATTTCATAGCATACAACCCTACAAAGCATAGTACTGTATTAAATCACAGCTAACTTATTTCAAAAAACAACAAAAATGCTAATCATTGCTCCCCTTGGTGAATAATTGTGTCTTGAAAAATGATGTCACATTTTGCCCCTGTATTAAGGCTTAATTTACAGCTGGACATCAACTTTTTTCAGATATTACTGATTTGTATTATTTGAGTTGTCAGACATAGCTAAAACAATGGATGCTGGTAACTGAGATTAAATCTAAAGGGAATATCCTCTATTTTGTCAACCTCTAACTTATAATACGCCACTGGCGCCCTTTTTCATGGAATGACTCAAAACCAAGTGGCAAATCTGTTGGTGGAAATCTGTCTCAGGTTTTCCTGACATTCTCTCGATATAATATTGGAAGTCCCTCAGCTGCACAGCAATGTGGCTGTATAAGTCATTAGTATGTAAACTGACGCAGTGTGAGCATATGTTTCCACTGCCACTGGGGAGGGGAGCACATGCTGTGTTGCTTCTGAAAAGTGTGAGTCTCTCTCTGACACTGACAGTTTTCAGGATCACCCTCACGTGCTTAATGAGCTGAACATTTGGATAGAGCGGTAGGGTTTTCCACATTATTACTGCCTGAACACCTCTGATATTTCAGGCAAATGTCTACATCATTTTAAAAGTCACTCTCTTTTTTTTTTTTTGCTGTGCTATAATAATAATTATAATAATTATAGTAATTATGATTATTAGTAGTAGTAGTAAAAGTAGTATTCTTGTAGCTGCAGTGGCTTTATTATGGTGTAAATAATCATATTAATTTATTTTCTTGGAAGGTTATGTGTGAGGTGTTTCAAACAGGGAAAAAATAATAAATACAAAACCATGCAACACATTCATATATATAGTGTTATGATACTGGTCTTAAATAAATTTAATGATATCTATCCTATATGTCCCAAAATACAGTGAATAGAAAAGAAAAATGCCTAAAATACCAGAAAGGAAACATACAGATTTGCACACTCATACGCCCGCATACACACAGTCTCACACTCAAATTGGAATTTCTGTGTTTTTCCACGGATGATATCCGACGGCATCCATTTTTACTCTGCAGTCTGCAAGCTCTCTTACACTACCATATTAAGGCAAAAGCACAAATAATAATCACCAGAGCAAAAAATGCCGTCCGCCATGTCTCCTCCATTTCCTGGCCACCAAAAAACACACAAACTGTGGAGCCATGCACTGAAGTCCTCCTCCCAGAGACACACTCAGGAAGGCTCAAGGCAATATTTTCCAGGCCCATATACATGGCACCAGGACTGACAATCGGCCACCACGGTGGCAACATTGATCTCTGGAGTGAAGGATGACCCGAGGTGGAGGCTAATGCCGGTTTTTCAGCACTAGGGAAAGATTTGATGTTGTTTCATGTTGGGAGAGTGAAAGAGGATCTGACTTCAAGTTATGATATGTTGTGCCTGTTGGCACTGGGGGCAGTCTGGATCTGATTCTCTGCTCTTTTGAAGTAATCAGCGGTCATTTGTTTTGCTTCCACAACAAGAACTTTAACCAAAAATAAATAAAAAAATCACCGTCTACTTCTAAAAACAATGAAAATCATTGCGGCGAAGAGTCGGCAAATTCAATTTAGTACAACCGCAGAGCATTAGACGCAAGAAAGAATGCATTTAGTTCATTAACTTAAGTAGTCAGAGAGTGTTTACTTAATTCAGGTTGTTTGGATGATTGATTTAATGTTTAAAATAGAAAAAAAAAAAAATCTTGCGACTATAACTTTTTGAATGCATGTTACCTTGTATAATTAAATATTAAGAGTCCAGGAAGCAACTATAAATTTGTAAAATACATGCAGTATGCGTTGAAAAAGACTTAGAATTTTATTATTTCAAAAGGGAACAAATAATTTGCCTGTGAGAGTGGTCATACTGTACGTTAGTCTAACAGCGAAAGAAGCAAAGTTTCACTTTATTGCCAACTGGCCAGTGTCCTTTCTGTTCTCTCTTTTTTCCGGCGGGCTTGATTTTTGACTGATCAGGCCAAGTCATAAATGAGGGTGAAAAATAACAATATGCTTGGCCCTGATGTCTGAAGCCTATAACAGCCAATCTGCACATTACTATTTTCATTGAATTTAAGTATTCCTTAGACTGAATAAATGTTCAATCAAGAACTTGTCACGCCATTACATATTCAGTCATATTATGTGCGGAGGCTTGCTTTGAAATGTTATTTTTCATTCAGTTTTTGAACGAGGAAGCAGTATTCATGTTCCAAATGTAAAATTCTTCATGCCAAACTCTGGTCCATATCTCTTTCTCTTCAATTTGGGATTGCCAGAATGATTAAAAGCCAAACCAATGCAATGGTTAGCGCTACCGCCTCACAGCAAGAGGGTTGCGGGTTCGAATCCAGCCTGGGGCCTTTGTGTGTGGAGTTTGCTCGTTCTCCTCGTGTTTGCGTGGGTTTCCTCTGGGTATTTCAATTTCCCTTGCACAGAAAAAATCATGTATCCTTGGAACGCTCCAACCGGTACCCCTGACCAAGGAACTAGCTTTAGAACTGGACCTGGTCCCCAGGCGCTGCTCTGTGGCTGCCTACTCGTTCTAACTATATGATGGATTTAATGCAGAGGACAAATTGCCCCATGGGGTTCAATAAAGTGTATCTTATCTTAACTGTTTGAAATGTAATCCAATAAGTATAATATGCCCCCGAGGATACATTTATCATCATATGCATAGCCATTTCTGGCAGAATGTGATGTAAGAGTTTAAGTCGGGGTAGGGAACCTTCTCCAGAAAGAGCCACTGTGGGTGCAGGCTTTCATACCAACCAAGCTGTTACACACCTGATTCTACTAATCAAGGCCCTTATTAACAAACATTCCCGAGGTTGATTAGTAGAATCAGGTGTATAGCAGCTTGGTTGGTATGAAAGCCTGCACCCACCTAGGTTTTAACAGCTTGTTAAAATTCTGGGATTGCCATTGTGGTTGGAACAAAAACCAGCATACTCGGGTCCTCCAGAACGGAGTTTGTGAACCACAGGCTCAGGCAGTGCGGCAGTTCACAAACTTGGCACTGGGCCCCCTAGTTGTGAAAACAGGTATTGCACAGCGCATGTGCATTTTGACAAGGTAAATCGGTCAGACAGTCAGTCAGACATAAGGGGATGAAGGTTCCCACAGGCTGTATCCCTAAGTTCCGGAAAAATAATCAGGACTTTCTAAAGGTGAATGATCATGAAGTGCAAAATCCAATAAGAACTCAGAATATTCTTCACATCAAAGGCTGACCATTAGCTGCTAGGAAACAATCAAAATTAATTACACTCTTTCCTCTAAATCAAGGTCATATGTTGTGGAAGTTGCATGAGCACTGAACGATCTTTATGCTTTTGTCCTAATGGTCCAGGTCTCGGCAGTTCAGTGAACTGTTATTCAAACAACGAAGTATAGATCTAGTCAACTTTAAATCAGCGTGTAAATTTAAACATATTTTGGATATGATTTCGGCATTGGTTTCACTCAGACTTTGCCATTAAAGTTCACTTGCAAACACATGTTAATTAAGTCTTTGTTCTTTCTGTGAACACTGCAAATTCAGGAATTAGGCCTACTTGAACTTGCCAAATCATGATTATAAATATTTATAGTCTAGAAACACTCACATCTCTTTATGACCGAACGTTAATTCACTCTGACCTCTGAATTCCGGCCAAAGTTTTGGAAAAGCTCCCAAAAGTATGCATAAAGTGATCAAATGATTCCCCCACGTGTTGCTCTCAAAGACAACCAACTGCTCACGACTAGTAAGCAGATGAGAAAAGCTTTGTTCTGCTCACACTCAAGCTGCATTCCCATAACCTCTGGGATGTGTGAAATCCTTACATTATTATTATTTTTTTTGGGTAATTCGATACTCACTCCCCTTGTTTCCTACTTTGCTTATCCTGAAGTCAGCCCAACTCAACAGTAGGGGACAACTCTAAAGTAGCAACCAGTCAGATAGCACATTTCTGAAGAGCTTTTCTACCTCGGTTTTGACCCATGATTGTTGACTCCCTCAATCACAGCTTATCCTGACCTCTCATGGACTAGCTTTTATCTTCAAGTCCCCTGCTTCTCGCGGACAACGCCAGGGAAATAAGCGGAGGATAAGCACTACAATTACTAGTCTAGATAGCTTATAGTCATCTGCTCAAGCAGCTGATGGAAGCTAAAGCTGTTTGAGCACAACTTTCATGGTCAGAGTACACTAAGGCTTCAGTGAGTGGAAGATGGCCAAGGAAAGTCTCTAGCTTTGATCCGTCTCGCTATGATCTTCATTTTGGTTCACATAGACCCATCGCTATTACCACAAGATCAGCTCTACGGCATCCTCTGGAGGCTTTGACGATATCATGACAATTTGGAGCCTTGATGTGGGCCTACATGCAGTCAAGTCCATAAGTTTTTGGACAGTGACGGACAGTGACACAATTTTCATAATCTTGGCTCTGTGCAGCCGCAACACATTTCAGATGAAACAGTCAAGATGTGCTTAAAGTTCAGACTTTCAGATTTTATTTAAGAGTCTTGTCAAGAAAAATAATGTACTCTACCGCTTTTAGTTCACTTGGTCCAACGGACCAAAGGGAGCTTGTGGAATCGCGCGTTGGCATATGAGTTAACTTTGATCTTCTTCTGCCAAACCACGGAAGGGATCTATGTGAAATTTGGTGGGCAGGTACATACGGATGTACAAATTAAAATTTGTTTGAGGTGTCAAAACTTGACATCAAACATGGCCACCAGTCAGCCATATTTAAAATTGCACTATTTCATGCTAGAGAGTGTTTGAATGCAGCTGGAATGCTGATACTTTGTATGCACATACTTTTGAGGCTATAAAAATGAAAAGCTTAACTCCTAATTTGCCACAATACTTCTGCCTTGAGCAACTCACATAAGCCAGATAGCCAACTGGTTAACTCTTCAGTATATGATTCTGGGAATCATGATCTGGTGTCTGGGGTTTGATATTTCAATGGAGTTGCATTTTGAAAAGGACTTCAGGTTTTTGTCAGCAATGAAAGGCATAGACTAAGTTATGTATGTCCCAGTCATTATTTACATCGTGGGCCTCACAATGTTACTGATGACAGGGGAAAACTGTTTAGTGTGATCAGTAATATAGGAAATGAAATTATATTTACATGGTTCAGTGATTCTTCTGAATTGTACCCTGGACCAGGAAAATTAATTGGTTGCTATGGCAACAACCAATTGGTGATAAATTGACAATGATGGTACAAATTGTTTTTATCAACATGAGAAAGCAGTGAAGTGTGAATTGGAGTCATCTGCCCAATATTTCGACCATCGGTTAAGTAATAAAATCTCAAAATATAAAAATTTCAAAAAAGTCACTTTTTCTCAAAAAAAAATCCCAACTGATTGTTTTTTCGTTTCTGCACCATGCCTATCTGTTAGGTGAAGGCAACCCATTATCACTGAAAAATCTCCAGTAGAATTTTTTTTTGAGCTCAAAAGGCCTTAAAACCCACTGTGGGCACTGAGCTGCAAAAAAAAAGAAAAAGACATGATGAAACAAACCATGATGCTGCATTTTGCTTTAAAGTCTTTTTTTTCCTACACAAATGATTAAAGGTGTTTTCATTTTGCTGGTGTTGGACCCAAGCAAAAACAACAATACCACTGGTGAGCTTACGTAACATTAAAGCCTGAAATAAACAGAGTGAGCTACAGTGCCCTTGGCACTATTTTTAAGCATAGGCCCCTAATTTTGGGGGCTGCGGTGTATTAGGTCTAATTAAATGAAACTGTCATTTTTAATACTTGGTTGCAAACCCTTTGCATTCAATGACTGCCTTAGGTCAAGAACCCATAGACATAACTAGATGCTCCACATATTTCCCGGTGATTCTCTGCCAGGCCTTCATCTTTGGGGTCCTCTGTTCCTGCTTGTTCATGCAGTGTTTTGCCGTCAGTTTTGCCTTCAGCAAATTAAACACATGCTCCATTGGATGCGAGTTTGGTACCGAAATCTGATTTTTTTTTTGATAAATTTTGATAAAAATTCCATATAAAAAAGTTTTTGAAGAACAGTGCCTTAAAAAGTCTTGAGTTGGTTTCGCAGTATGTTTTTGGTCATTTTCCATCTACATTATGATGTGTTGTCCAGAGTTTTAAGCGCTTGGCTGGATCTGAGCTGGAAAAAAAAATCCCTGTTCAGATTCTGCAGCTTTTGTAAGAGATCACATTCCCAATAAATGCAAGGGAAAAAGTCCATTTAACTGCCATTTAGGTCCACCTTATAACATTGTCCCCACCACGATTCAGTGATAAGGTTGTGTGCATCAGAACATCAGAAGATCTTTCCCTCTCTACAGTCTTACCTACTCATTTTGGTACAAGTTGATCTTTGTCTCATAATGCGTCACTGTGAAAATAAAGGTACATATCCATCTATCCATTATCTTTACCGCCTCTTCCTCATTCGGATCGCGGGGGTAGCCGGAGCCTATCCCAGCTGGCTATGGGCGAAAGGCAGGGACCCACCCTGGACACCTCACCAATCCATCGCAGGGAGCGTACAACATCGACACACCATTCACTCACACATTTGTGTCTTTGAGAAATTTGGAGTTACCAATTAGCCTGACATGCATGTCTTTGGACTGTGGGAGGAAACTGGAGTACCTGGCGGAAATCCACGCGAACACGGCGGACAACATGCAAACTCTGCACAGAAAGGCCCCGGGCTGGATTCGCTTGTAAAAATATTTGATTTGCAAATAGTTTGAGTCATCATTCTGTTATGTAAAATTTTAAAAAAAGATGCCAATTTATTTGCCACACCAATGTTATCCACACAACATAAAAGAAGAAATCTGTTGGATGCTGGAGTTCCAACCACATATGGGAGGACTATAAAGAGTTAACCATTAACCAGAAGAGATAAGTTTTATGGAGCAGCTGCGTGCTCATTCATAAATCACTACCCTCAAGAATTCGGCCTTTTTTTGAGTTGACCTACCTGATTTTTTTCAGACATTCATATTGCAGCTGTCTCTGCAACACAGTATTGCTTGGTTCTGCGCACAACACACAGATAGCATCCTGGATAATACTGGAGGGCTTTGTAGACTACTTCTAGTCCTTGAGGGCTCACGTGCGAGCGGTTTTTCCTTCCACTAATTACTCTGGATAAATAAGCTAATTGGCTGTTTACAGTGACAGTTACATCCAAAGCTAATTATGCCAGAGTGTGAAGGAGTGAGACTGTTTTTGTATGATTCCTTTAGCCTGAAAATATGAAAAGGCACCTGACTGTATCTGGCAGTAGGAGATTTGAGGCAACAGGGCCACGTTTATTAAAAACTGGGCACATGCTGCCTTCACTATTGTTTTATGAGGTTCTTCCTGCCTGTTAAGCGAAGGTTTCATTCTTTAATCTCTCCTGCTGACACCAAAATCTACAGAGGACAAAGCTGTAGTTAAAGGACTCTGGGAACTTACAGCGAGAGCTGTATTCATAAGGACCCAGATTGATTTTTGAAGTATAAGAATGCTTACTGAAAAAAAAAAAAAGAACTAAAGGGGTAATTCCTCTCTGAGCAAAGTTTGGTTCCTGACCTTGTTTGTTCTTGTTTATTTATGCTGAGTGTTATGAAAATCCCCCCGGTTACCAAGTTTACATTCTCTGGTGGTGACTCCAAAGTATTGGATAGTTTAATGCTGATTTCTCAATATTACCCACCCTTTAATATGACTATGTTTTTACATATTTCTTGCATTTGAGAAGGCTCTTGGCAGTATATCATAGTGCAGTTGCTAAGAGCTCTAAAACTTCCTCTCTTTTGTTGTTTACTGTTCCCATCTGATCCAGGCTGTTAAAACAGTGAAGCAGAGCTTGTTTAATCTTCATGGAATTCTCAGTGTGCTTTTCTTCTGAAAAATTATTAATGTGCAATGCGCACTCCTCGGTCGGACCGCTATCCCCCTCGTATGCCCCCTACTGCCTCTTCATGTTTCATCCCCTGGAGTGAGAGAATGACCTCTGTGTTAGGCAGGGATATGAGTATAGCTCCTGTTTGAGTGAAGAGGGGGTGATGGTGTTTGAGGGCCAGAGTTTGACAGAAGGATGTGTGATTCACACTGAGCTAACTGCAAGAAAGAGGGATTGTAGGCAGTTACAGGATGGGGGTAGGTTGGGGTAGTGGGATAGTTTTCTCACTTTGCTCTGGAGCTCAGTCGATGAAATGCTAGCTTTAACCCTTTGTTTCATAGTGGTTGCTTAAGTAACCAAACCCTTCCACCACCCTTTATAGGCAAATAGGAAAGGAGTCATGCAACAAAAGGTTAACGCGGGTGGAAGGCAATAGGTGTAGATGAAGAAGTGTTGTGTTTATATGGAGATGAAACCCCTACTGATACTGGAGGTGGTGTTTACAGAGCTGAGGGTTGGAGACAGGTATTTCACACCTCCCCTACCTTAGGCCACATCGCAGGGCACGGGGCTTCTTGAGCTGTGCTAGTGTTTGGACGGGGGTGTCTCCGCTTGACCGATGGGGGTCGAAGGTACGTCTGGATCTCCGATGTGTCTGAAGCCAGGCTCGCTCTCTGCTCCAGCAACATCAGACTTCTCAAACAAATCCAGTTTTGTCTGTCTCCTCGCTCCATTCGGTTAGCATTAAAGCAGTTAACCGATGACCCGAGTTTGCAGGTGGTCTGAGCTCTTTTTATGGGGGCCAGTCGGGGGTGTCTGCATTGTGAGCAGCGAAATTTACAGAAGTCATCGCTTTGGTCAAGTTTTCCTCCTGTGAAGAAAACCAGGAAAGTTTTTGAGCAGTTTGTGTACAAACCGTTCAACGTTGGGCCCAGCTGTTGAAAGAAATAAGAATCAAACTCGATTGCTGTTTTTAAATTTTAACTTCAGGTGAGGTCTTCCTAAAAAGTGAAAACACGTGTGGGGTTTTTTTTAGCCCAGGAGGTGGAATGCTTCAGTCACATGACCCACCTCCTGGAAGGCTAACGCACCGCAGGCGTACGGCCCAGGCCTGGTGCCAGAACCTTGCAGCAGCTCCAGCTTCAATGCCTGAGGAGCTTGCCCCGTGCCACATGGGCCATCCAACCACAGCTCACGCCCGCCAGCTTCTCCAGAAACCATGCGGTATTCCTGCTCCTCATGACCACGCCCCCTCACAATCCAACAACCCCTCTCATGCGCTCTGGCCTCTTCTCTGTTCTTCCAAAATATCAACAGCTCTTTAACTCCCCAACAGACATCAGACAAACTCTGTTCCCCCCCCCCCACCATTGTGCTGCCTCGGCCCATCCACCAAACCCTCACATACTACCTCACGTGCTACCTCACATACAGTATTATCCCTCTTTATTTCACTCCTCTCTTCATCTTCCTGCACATCAATAAACCTCCATCCCATTTCAGCGCACCCTTTTTCATCTTCCACCTTGAGGGCAACACTTTCCGCACGCTCCACCCGAGTAATTCTACCCGACAGCCCGCAAAATATTCTCAACCGTATCAAATAAATTCTTTTTTGTCTGGTAATAAATCATATCTGAATCTATAAATCAACTTTTTTCCAAAGAAACCAAAGGATTAGCCCTAATTTGTTAAACGATTAACGTCCACTGGAAATTTGAAATGTAAATTTGCCTGAGGTGCTGAAATTCAGATAACATTATGGTTATGCATCATTCCATTTGAGCCATTTTTCTTTGTTGCTATTAATAACAACACACAAAACAGGTTACGAATGATCAATCATCAATGATCTGGGAACCTATGCAACATACAGTTTTGCATAACCTGTATGTATCAACTGAGGAAGGACAAACATTCTCTGAACCAGGCAACTCCGGAGTGCTAGCATGGTATTTAGCGACACTGAAATCTTCCGGACTGACAGGAAGTTCTCTTCCCATAGCTTGATACTCCAGAGTGGACTTATGATCTAGCAGTGCTAATTGTGAGCCAGAATTGACCCAGATCCAACACAGAGTTGCTAAACTTATGTATGTTTGCCATGGTGTTGTTGTGATGGCACAGCCACTGACTGCCCTTACGCAATAGATGATATCACCCATTGGACACCCCAATGCTTTCCAGAATACGTCTTTAATTTTTATCCTTTCCTTTCCAAAAGGCGCCGGAGATGGTTTTGATTACTGTGATGTTTGACTTCCAAAGATAAATAAAATACTTCCAGCTGTTTCATGATTCAACAAGAATATTTTATTTGTGTTTGCCTGAGTGTGTGCGCAGGCGCACATGCGTGTGTGACTGTGTGTGCGTGCGTGCTTGCTTCATGACGATTTAAACTAAATGAAAGAATATCAAAATATTTTTCTGTGCTCCAGCACCCATTTCAAATGATATATGTGACTCCTTATACCTTGTTACCTTAAGTTAATTAAAATAATTAAGCATTCAATTCTGAAAAATAATGTTCTGTAATTCCGAATGACAGAAGGGGTTCATTTATAAGCATTTAACTCTAGATTAGCTGTTATGTAGCCACACTCGCTGTTACAATAGCTGACCATTTTAGTCATATCTTTTTATGACTGAGTTTAAAAATATCAGTTTTTATCGGTTTTCCATGTTTTTATTTAAGCAAATTATTTCAGCTATGATGCAGGCATCAGTATTCAAATCGCTTGGGTCAGAAGTAGTAGCTCTGCATTGATATAGTTAAAAAAAACAAGATAATATAGACCCCTAATAATGTTAATAATTAGAATAATATACAAAATATTTATTTAGGAAACATTGTAATCTCTAACACTTGCACGTCCGTTTGAAAAATGTATATCAAACAAGAATATCAGAAAAAAATTTACATTTGTGCATCACAAAAGAAACTATACAAAACACAAAACTAACCATTTAACATAAAAACAATTAAGCTATACATAGCAAAACAAATCTATACTGTACATTGCTAGCATCTTCATCCATATAATTCAACCTATTCAGGACAGTAACCTACATGACTTATAATTATTGTACAGGGTTTCATTTTGGGCAAACTGCAGACACAAATGAACATCTGTCAATTCCATTAATGTGGGTCCTTGACAATGTTTCCAAATTTACTTGCCTTAAATGCTATGACTGCATCCCATCTGACATAATCTCTGGCCCATAATGACTTGTTTGAAAGATATACAACCATAAGCTAATGAAATCAGCTGGTTTTAACCTATTCATTTCATCAACAACATTCTTAAAGTCACAGAGTTATTTTCGCACTTGCCCCAGACCTGGTTCTTTGGAACCGTCACAGTCTATTTCCAACAAAACAAAATTAAACCAAAAAGGTTTGTTAATTAGATTGATTCTACAAATTTAAATCAAAACTTTTCAGGATAATATATAGATCAAGAAATATACAATGCAGCATTCCCAAATTTTTCAGAGTATGTACTGTCTTAAAGTTTGGTAAAAATGTAGTTGGTTGCTCTTCAATTGTGAAATTTCGTCAGTGTGAACAAATAAATAAATATTTACAATCCGGCAGCAACACAAAAAAGAAAAAAAGGTCTACTAAAAAAACAACAAATCATTTTTAATATTGGAAAAAACATAAATAATTTACAGAAGAAATTATAATACACTCTTAATATACATCATCATCCCCCTGGCAATAATAATCTTTTAAAAACACTTTCTAGAAAATGATCTCTCTTTGGATGTAGAAACTTACTAAAACACACAACAAAGTTACCTTAAGAAAGGCACATATTCAAGATGGCAGGAAACAATGTGGTAACAATGAAAAGCGATTTGTGTAATTAAGATCAATGGCGCTATGTGACAAGAAAAGGAACATGTAAATGTGGATTTAACTGCACTGTCTACAAGATGATGGGAAAGGATTGTAGCTTTGCATTCTTTGATGAACAGAATAAAATCTGCAAAATAATTATCTGTAATGCGTCAAATATTGTACCAGGCCTAAAGATTATGATTCTTATATACACATCAGGAGTGAATGAAGGTGATGTTGACAAAAAATATAAAAGATATCAGAGAACAATACTAAAAGTATTAAGAACTGCAATTGCGGTCGGACAACTTCTAATTATCCTTTAAAAAATGATGTGTACATTTTTTGTACATTCTCCACATAAATTTTTTTAACATACCTAGAAAAAAAACCTACATTTTCCGTTAAATGGTGTGACACATATGAGGCAAAATGGTTCATCCCCCCGATTAATTATTTTTCGGTAGAACGGAGAGCAAGGATTGAGCCCTGAGGTGCTTAGCATTGAGACACTCCATCTGACTGGTTGAGGGGAGGGACTTGATGGCCAGGAAGTGATCTAGGTGAGCCTGTGCCGTATTGCATTCGTTCCAGCGTCAAATGCAGCTCAGTTATCTACAGAAAACAAAACCCACAACGCATTACAAACACAGAAATATTTTCCCCATGAAGACCATTTTCATCAGCCTGGTGGTAGCAATTTGCAATCCATGCGGGACAAGGCGTGTAAAAAGCAGCATTCCCGTATTCCAATGATTGTGAACAGTGAAAGCCTTTTTAAGCACAAGACTGAGACAATGAGCCAGGTGAAGAGCACAAATAACACATTGCAACCGCCAACCGCCAACACAGAACAGACACCCACTGCCACCATTACCTTTTGAACACAGAGGGAAAATCCAGCTCATCTAAGAGTTGAAAGAAAGTTCAAATATCTTAAAATACTATTTCTTCGCATTTCTGAATCTGTAATTCAAGGCCATTTCAAGAGCTATTATCTACAATGTGCAAATTCATTTCACAGATGTATAAATTACTTTAATATATAAAAATGTATTACTGTTTTGAAGCTGCATGATACACAAATGGATCACCAGCCACTGGACTCAGTAGTATTTCTTTTAAAATGAGTCGACTGTTATTGCTTTTTATGTTTTCAAATTTTGGCCAAAAAAGAGACAAACAGAGGTCAGCTATTTCTGGTAGAAAATGAGCAGTGCCAGTATGCAATGTCGTACATATAATTTTCCATTGGGCTGGCCAAAATAGATAAGGATGCAGGTACTAACTAATTGGCAGTTCACAATACATTATACCCTAAGAAGGAATTTTTCAATATGCAAAAATTACAGAAGCATATTTGAATTGCTAATGTTACACCAAAGCCACCGAGTTTACATGAGCAAATATGCTGGGCGGAATTAAGGGTAAGAACTGAGGGAACAGTTCTCAAAGGTGTTATTGAAAGATTAGAAATAGGGTAACCAATCCTTACCTCTACACTCATATTTGAGATCAGAGAAGAAAACAAGCTCTTGTGAAAATACGAACAGTCCTAGCCGACCTCCAGCAAAGGTTGTGTCGTAGACAGGACCCGAGTCAGCCATAATCTGCTTTCCTTCATAGACCACAACCCTGGGAACAGATTAAAGCGAGGTCAGCATGGCGAGTTTCTCCCCAGATGCATTCTAGTTAGCATATGACAAGCCTAATGCCTAATGTGAGATTTCTGACCTAATGAAGCCAGTCTTTGGTCTGTGGATCAGGTGCCACCTGTATGCTGTGTAATCCTTCCAGCCGATGTTCTTTGGGTCATGCCACAAGGTTCGGACCTGAAAGGCATGCAAAAGACCAGAAACCCATTTACGAACACGTTAGGGAGCAAGTCTTCATGGAGCACATTGTGGAACAAAATCTTCAGTGGATCACAGTGCAGACAAATTTCTGATGGAAATTGGCGAATGAGTTCCCACCAGCATATTCTACTAAATGTAGAAAAAAATAACCAGGAAATCTGCAACCTTTGTCATTTTTTTTTTTAATCATTCACAGATGTCAAATGTTGCAATTAAGTTTGCCTACACAATTTTTTTGAGGTAACTGGTTTCCACAAAACATTTGAGTTCACCGCATTATCAGGGTTTACAGACAGTGCAGGATCACTTGTTCCAAGCAAAGAACGTCCTCAAGACTGCAACTGCAAGCATCTGCTGTCACACGAAGTGCACATGCTTTCTCTACATGCTCGCAGTGAGCAGCCTGTGCAGCATCGTTACAGTCTGTCCATTAAAGCATTTTCACAGTAAATATTGCATAATATATGTGTAAACTCTATAACCATAATAATAAAAGTCATTTAAATATGTCATATTGACTATGTATTCAATTGACAGTTATGTCACAATGATCATTTAATAGTTATTCAAATTATATGCAGTTAATCGGAAAATATTATAATTAGATTTAAAGGGGAAAAAAATATCAAATCCCACTCCCAAATTTGACCAAATGTTTTCCTTTTTTCAATAACTATAAGAAACTTTTGTTAACTTCATGAATTTGGCCACTGTTCATATAGCAAGAGACATTTTCCTTATCAACTAAGCCCAGTGGTTCTCTCACTCAATCTTGGGATATCACTGCGTCTGCTGGCTTTCTTGACAAAGAAATGTGCTATTTATTTATTTACTCAAATTAAAGACTGAAGTTCATCAATGATTGAGCCGGTGAGCACATGTTTTAAGTCAGTGCAGAGCAGGTTAATGTTGTAAGCATGTTGTTCGCTTTGCTTTTCATTATGTAATCAACCACAAATTAGCTCCCTACTGCCATGTGTCTCCAATTTCATCCATTATAAGCCAATTGATTACACCACTGGTTTAGCCTATTATTTAAGGAATCTTTCCATGAAAAGGCATGCAGTTATGAAACACGCATGGAATAATTTCCTTGAAGTTTAACAATAATAAGATATGCTATTTAGAGTGTTTAATTTTCAAAGTTCAATGCCTAAAAATGAGTGTCATGCTAACTCTGTCATAAATTTATCCACGTCTTATAACTAACACTGAGCGTGTGTCACAAGGAAGCTCTTTATTGAGTTCCTTTTATCCCTTTCAGCGCTGCAGGCAACTATAGTTGCCCAGTGATGAAAGATATCAAAGTCAGATGCTGTTGAAAACTTATCATTTTGCAGTTTGTTTAAAAAAGCTCCCGCTGGGGAGCTCTTTCAAACAAATTGCCACATAATAGGTTTTCAACAGCTGATTAGTAAAAAAAAAAAAGTTAGTTCTCAAGCTATTTTGAGGGAGTCTCTGCCATGGTGGCGTAGCACTCACTGATTCACAGCATCCCCTGACTCTCTACTGGAGGTACGCCAGTGGTCTAAGCACAGTCAAAACCTGTAAAACCAGTGTGCATAGCTCACTCGGTTAAGGCACTGCGTTGCAGTGCAGAAGTGACTTTTACGTCGCGGGTTCGAGCCGCGGTCGTACAAGCCGGCAGTGGTCGGCAGCTTTTTCAGCGTAGCGCACAATTGGCCATCGCGCTACAGGGATTCAAATTGGGAAGGGACTGCCGGGTAAGGGGATATAAATAAACAGCTTTGTTCGTTGCTCAAGCGCCTCCTGTTTGCCAGACAGGCGCTCGTCAGGATGAATCAAAGTTTGTTCATGTCCGGGTATCCTCCGCCCTCGTTCTGAACTTGCGCAGATTCAACGAATGAGTGTATAAGAAGCAGTGGCTAACGGGCACATGCTTCGGGGGAGAGCCGTGAACTGTCTTCACTATCCTGAGTTGGCAGCAAGGGGTCGCATACGAGCAAGCTTTGTACATAGTTCACCAATTGGGCATTCCAGATTCGGGTGGGATTGGAGAAGCCAAATTTACAAAAAAAGAAATAAAAAAAAACCAGTGTGCTTAGCCCCCCAGACAACCATCATTCCTACTATCCAATCCCTTCTTCGTGAGAATTGTGTTTCAGCTCTTGTGTCAAAACAAGCTCTTGAGGAAGAGAAGAGAATTACCGGGTGTGACGTGTAACTCACCTGCCCTGAGGTGTTGCCCGTGTGCCATAGCGCATTGCGCAGATGCTCGCCTGTGCCAGTCGTGGAGTTGACCACTTTGAGAGAGACGCCAGAGATGCCGAAAGCCCTGGAGGGCTTGTCCTCCCAGTAGGTCTGCGTGATCTGCTTCCACATCACCACGTAGAACCGGCTGCTCGACTGGTACCCGAACACAAAGCCCGCATAGTCGTCGTCCCGGTCCGTGTTCACGTAGAAGGTGCCACTGAAGTCCACTGCGTTGAACTCATCGAAACCTACAGCGGTGAGAAATGGTAGCATCAGCTCCTAATGTTCTATATCGGTTAATAATACGAGGGTCGAGGACACACCAATGCATCAGCATAGCTCATTTACCAAAGCAAGATAATGCATAGATCATTTCATTATCTCTTCCAACTGAACTTGCGAATGCTCACTTCATGAAGACAGTGACAGTAAATTCTTAACCCTTTCAGCACCGTGGGCAACTATTGTTGCCCAATGATGTAAGATATCAAAATCAGATGCTGTTGAAACCCTATTATGTGTCAACTTGTTTAAATGAGCTCCCCTGCAGCTCCCCTTGTTCTTTCAAACAAGTCGTCACATGATATGTTTTCAACAACTTTGAATTTTATATCTTACAACACTAAGTAACACTGTTTGTATTCAGTGAACAAGGACAGAAATGTAAGTTTTGTAAAGATCAATAACTTGAGTACAGAGCACAGCATCACTCACCCACTGCAAGGCCTGGATCAGAGTTGGCGGTCTGTACCAGCTCCTTGCCCTGGTGCCGTACAACCCAGTTGGGGTCAATCTGTGTCGTACCCTGGGGGTCCAAGTGCACCATCTGGAATTTCCGGAAGTCAGTCACACTGATTGCACTGTTCTCAGGGCAGACGTCGAAGATATCCGGTATTTGGTCGTTGTCAAAATCATCTTTGCAGGCGTCTCCTCTGCCATCACCTTTCAAAAGGATAAAGTGGGAGATACCAGATGAAAATATTAGTTAAATGCATATTTTAGCGCATTTATAACACACCTAGGCTTGATAAAATCTCCCTCAGCACTGAATATGATGCTAGCGCATGTTGTAGGCATGACAATGTCCAGAGTATAACATCTTTTTCCTAACACTGATGTGCAAAAGAGTCATTTTTGACCTGAACAATTGGACTGTGCAGCACATAAAGAGTTTGGTTTGGTTTCAGCAACTGGTAAAACTTGGGACTTGAAATTCCATAATCAATGGAAGATAAGGGGTACCAGACAAACTGTATGTAACTACTCTGTGAGCATATTTAGTAAACATGTTCATCAACCACACCAGAGCAGATAAATTGCCAGGAAAATACAAAGACACACAATTTGGAAGGCTGTCCCCCAGTTTCCACGAATTTCAAAAAACCTACTGGCAAACGGGACACCACTACAGCCGGTATAGGCACAAACTCTGAGTGGTTGCATCTGAAAAATTTATGTCACAGGACTGGTAGTTCTGTTAAATGGCTGGCAGCCGACTCTGAGGAAATGAACCAACGAAGGACCGGGATTGTAGATGCAACATTCTCCACAAACACAACAGTGAGCAACAGTCTGCTCCTCATACTTAAACAGCAACAGCTATGGTAGCACAGGACAGGACTGCGGGTACATAGGAAGCTTTCCCACCTCCCTTAAGCATACTACCCTGCATTCTAAACAAATCTGTTAGAAATGCAGTGACAGTGGAGGAAACTTTTGTTTTTACAGTAAAAGCACACCTCCAAGCTTCACTGACAAAACTTAATCTGCCCATTTGGCGTCCCATCACTCTTACGGTTTACACCATGGACAGCAACAGATTGTCAAACCAATGCCTCTCACATTTCAATTTCAATTTCAATTTATTTGTATAGCGCTTTTCACAGATAAACTGTCACAAAGACGCTTTACAGTAAGAGATGAAGTTACTGAAAGGGCAGTGCCCAGCCTATTCCCTACTACATTAAATTGTTGTTTCTCATATAAAGTCCTGCTTATAGCTAGACATGATAGAAATAATAAAATATATAATTCACTCTCCATCCATCTGTTGTGTGGCACAGAAATTCTACAGTGAATACAAATACAAATACACTTATAGCTTCCAGTTATTTTAAAATGAAAATTCAAATGTGCAAGATATCACTGCAGTCATTGAAGTCCACAGAGAGGTCTCTCAACAGTATGCAGACCGCCTCTTTTGACTGGACCTCATAAGAAGTCTATCTTACTGAATAATTTAAGTAGCAGCCATTACAGCGAACCAAAATTCATTAAGATTAGTTTTAGATCTTCGTCTTTATGTTTGGACAAGTTTTTTTCTCAGACATTTTTGTGTTGGTGGTCAGAGGTTAAAGGATAATTGTTTTGGCTAAATGGAAGGCATTGTTAGATGGGCAATGTAGCCTTTCATGCATGTCGAAAACAGTAAGTTTGCAGATACTTAGATAAGCAAACTTTTGGAGGGGCCAAAGATAATGAATCTCAGCACAGGACAAAAAGCAAAGCTTGACCCCCCCCCCACCAAAAAAAAAAGCCCCAGATATTTACCACTATACCTGCAGATATGTTTGCTTGATTTGTTGGATTTGTTGTTAAAGCTTTTTTAATCTTACTTCCAACTGTCCTTTTAAAAAACAATAAAAGAGGCGCCAGCTACTGTAGTGCCAGCTTGATGAGATTTCATTCAAATTAGTGGGAGCAAGCCAGTCAGACACTGCAAAGGCCACTCGCCAAAGACTGGAACCCTGCTCGCATGGAAGGATGCACTCAGAGAAGAACGGATGGTGGGAAAGATGGACGCAAAACATTCAAAAGGCACAACCAGAGGATCAGGCCAAAGTGCACAAGTTATGTAAGAAGGCCATGGTCACCAGTGCTCGGGATCTGCTCCAGAAACAATCTAGAGGGACGAACAGACATGCGGGAGCAGACTGGGCCGATATTAATACTACCCTGACCTTCCCGTCAGGTGGCGGGGGAATATAAACCAAGTACTGAGGAAGAAGACCAAACTTCATATCAACAACCTCTGCCACACGCAGAAAGAAATATCAACCATTTTCTCATACAACACATTCAAAACAGGCACAACGCATTGACACTGAAAACCCATATGCAAACAATATCCAGCGATAACAGAGGATTCACATCGCCTCCATTCTGCCTCACAGTTATCCCACAGCAATGACTCAGCATCATCAAATTAACACTGCGTCGCTAAGTGTGAAAAGACGCCAGGAAGAGGTGCTTCCTTCCGACAACTAATTTCCAGTGAACCAAATAGTGACAACTTCAACAAACCAAACTCCCTGCCCTTCAAGCAAAAACTGTGGCAGCGTTAATTAACAAGTTAATGAAGTAGTTGACTAACAGACTAACACATAGAATGCATTTATTCAAAATATATCAGTATCATTCATAATGCTAACATCACAACAATCCATGACCTAGTTTCAGACCCTACTTTTAACTCGGCTTAGCCTCACGCACATTGAATATTTTGCAGTGGGCAGATGAAAAACTGCTAATGCCCAAGATTTCTTGTACAGGTATCAGAGGCCTGAACTTTCCAGTGTCATACTGTGCTCTGCTTCAACAGCCAGCATACAGAGACCTGGATATTTCAGCCAATCACAAATCACCAGTGCTGTCCCTCCAGGCACAAGGACAGGCTACTACAGTGACAGCATTCCTTTCTGATTGGGCGAGAATGAAATGAGGCAAATAACATTGAATGTGATGAATGAGATTATTCTGTGCTTCTGCATGTGGATTCATATGTACGCAGGTGCCCCCACAAGTACATTTACGAGTGCATTTTTTTTGCATGAGAGCGCTAATCATGAGCCGTCACGAGTGAGATGGCGTACATATGTGTGAATTTGTGTGTGTGCAGTGGTGTAGTGGTCCCTGGAAAATACTGGAAAAGTATTCTCCAATCGCTAAATGGGTCAATCACTAAGGAGGAGTGGGTATATTCTCCTATGTATTTGAATAGCATTTTGGCTGATATGTGATTAAACTGTAAATTGACATGAACCATAGTGAATATGCCCCATCTACCTGTGTATACGCTCCATTACACCACCGTATGTGTGTCCCAGTGCACTTGCCTGAGAAAGTGAGCCCAAAATAGGTGCATCCCCAAGAGCTACTGGGCGTGGCCGGGAATTTTCTGATGTTTACCAGAAACTTACAGCTAGGCATGCACTTCAGTGCCTGCTAGCCTGACCCTGACATCTCCAACTGTGATTTTTTTTTGCAAATTTTACGGTCTTCACTGTGAAAAAAGAACAGAGCTCTTCAAAAATAAATAAATCTTAAGCTGGGTCAAAGTGTGACCGTTGACTATGCCCAGTCTAATTGTGATGGCCTATTTTGTTTGACCCACAAGAGGTCACATGAACAACATAAAACTCACATCACTCCTCTGGTCTGCAGTGCCTTGGACGTTTGTGGTCAGAGTTCCGTTGCTTGGCTATTTGCGTTCCATAAAAAAGTGATTTATTTGTATTCTGCCATTGTAAATAAACCACAAGAAGCTTTCCAGGAATTTGCATACTTCAGTAGTAATGTGGGGTACAATTTTGGAACCAGGAGGTTTGTAGAAAATGGTGCGCAGTTTGAGACATTTGACCTTATCGTGCTGAGCATGGTACTTAATCTCTTTCACGCCAGTTAAAATCCTCAAGGGTGTATGTCTCACATAATATCTGAAGGCGTCACAGGTCTGGATATAGGGCTAGCTTTACAGTCCCATATCTGTATAAGAACAACATTTCTTGCGACATACAAATTTGATGATATCTCAATTAAAAAAAAATTACATCCGTAAAAGGAGGTTATTTTACCTTTGGCTTGTGGGCATGTTTCTGTGTTAGCCACACAACAGAAAAAATTAACAGACAAGATTTTATGAAATTTTTACCAGAGGTGCGTCTTGGCTTAACATCGAAGTAATATCATTTTGGAGTTATCCAGATCAAATTCTGAATTCAGGAATTTTTTAAAGAATTATTCACCATTGAGATATAGGGTAATTTTTTTTTAACTTTTGTGGTGGTACATACAAAATAACACTACTCATATGTGTCCTAGATATTTGGGGGTTAGGCCTTGGTGGAGGTATGTGCTCTCTGTTTGCTTTCGCTTTACAGTAACTTTAGATGATTTAACTATTTCTAAGAACTAGAAACTCAGTTGCCCTCAATACAAGGCTACCTACCGCCATGTAAGTAAACACAGGAACAGAAATGAAAGACTGCTTCCTGCTATTCATATATCCAATGTGATCCAAACAGCATGGTGATACTGTTTACCTTAAATTATTTATTGCCCTAACAGATGTTCTAGGCCTTAAATATTTTTCTCTATGTATTAGTGCAGCTGCATATTTGGCTGAGTGATTCAGGTTAATAACCCAACCCCAAGGGTGCCATAGCAAAATCTCTCTCTGGCATTTAAACCCATTAAGTCTCAATCCCAAAGTCCAAAGCTCCATACCACACACACCATCTCAGCATTGCAGCACCCAACAGCCCTCTGATACTCACCGTCAGAATCCAGTTGGTCTTTGTTGGGCACCAGCCGGCAGTTATCCCTATCATCTGGTATGCCGTCGTTGTCGTCATCATGATCGCAGGCGTCACCTTTTCCGTCCTTGTCATGGTCAGCCTGATTGGCATTGGGGATGTAGGGGCAGTTGTCCTGGTTGTTCTGGTGGCCATCTTCATCAATGTCCTGGTTGTTGTCACACTGGTCCCCAACTAGGTCATTATCAGTATCGGTCTGAGCAGAGAAGGGGAAGGTCATAGTATTAAAAATGTTTCTCAGCAGCACAGGAAGATATCTCAAAGGTATAAGGAGCTGTCAGAACTCCAAAACCAGAAACTATTCTAAGGCCTTATTTTTTGAAGTCCAGACTCCTCAGATTTCATACTCATTTTCCATGTATAGAATATTTTGGAACACTGGCTCTGCAGGCTTGTGGTGTTTTACCTGGTCTGGGTTATGCACTAGAGGGCAGTTGTCACACTGGTCACCCACTCCATCCAGGTCAGTGTCCTTCTGATCAGTGTTGTACACATAGGGGCAGTTATCGTTCTCATTGAGAATTTCTGATGGAAATAAAAACACAACAGTCATGAGTTAGCTGTTCAATGTGCGGTATGTAACCCACCTGTGGGCATGCCTGCCAGTCTACCAGCGCCTGGGAGAAAAATGAACAACCTGACACTTCAAATTTATTGAAAGAAATGTGAATCTTTATGGAAAATCTAGGGCAGGGAACATGGACAGCAGGCTGTATCATATTTCTTCACCACTGACATAGTACCGTTCATTTACTGTGATATATTGTGATATATAAGCACAGCATTTTACTAGCATCTCTCCACCTGTGGCAAATCATTTGTTACAATTTATTCATCATAGTAATCAAAATAGATAATATCCATCAAATCTTTTAAATGAGCTTGCCCCAGGTGAAATTAATTTTAGAGCCATGGAATGCAGTTTTGTGGATCATGAAGTAAAATGGATGGCCTACATGTACAGAAACAGGTTCATGAAAATCTCCTTATTCTACACTGCAGCTCCTATCTCAGGCACAAAGTCCTATCAGACTGGTCTGGAATCATTTAGGACTCAAATGAAGCTTTGTCAACTGAGCTAAATGTGCCAAAAGTCCTTAACAGATTAAATTAAATGAAAATCAGATGCAAGAAAAAAAAAGATATTTTGTTTTCAGGGCAAACAGCATATGCAGCCCTCGTTATAAGTCAAGCGGTCCACACACCATCGCCGTCAATATCGATCGCGCAAGCATCGCCTTCCCCATTGTGGTCAGTGTCGATCTGGGCAGGATTATGTTCGTATGGGCAGTTGTCACAGCGATCGCCCACGTCGTCCTTATCATAATCATACTGACGGGGGTTGTACAACAAGGCACAGTTATCCTAAAAGAGAAACAATGAAAACAAAACATCTTCAATGATGCGCCTCTCGTTGGCAATTATTGCACGTAAGTGAGATTTTGTTTTTTAGAAAATCTCAACCAAATCTCCCATTCTCTGGCCCAAATGTCAGAAACAATCTCCCGACCAAATATCAAAAACAGTACAAACAGCACAACGTAAAACTCATAACAGCCGAGAACAAATCTGAGTTTAATTAGAAGCTGGCGTAATATTGGCTGTGCATCAAATGGTCTATTTCTGCTATCTACAGTGGTCTGCAGCCATGGCTCTAACAATTTTCAGGAGAATGGTTTACATTGTAACCAGTCCATTATATAGTAAACTAGTTTCCGAACCAAATAAATCTGTCATCATTGTACCTCACCTCAGCCATATAGGAAAACAGAATGGCTGGTGGGCTAATGTTAGCAGCAAAGCTTATTCATTCACTGGAGCTGTCTCACCAATTCATCCAAAATCCCATCATTGTCATCATCTTTGTCACAGGCGTCCCCCTGTCCATCTTTGTCAAAGTCTTCCTGGCCAGAGTTCGGAAGGCTGGGACAGTTGTCCTACAATGTTTGAAAAGAGAAAAATGAGGATGGTCAAATTGTAAATGAAAGCAGTTTTTTAGGAGAGACGCTTTGCTGTTTTATACCCATTATTCTGCTTTCCTCTGTTCCAGGTCCATTTAAGAGATGGTAAAACACTCGCAAAAATGCAAATACATTTTTATGAACAATACACACATGCACACAAAAACACATATAATCTTGGCTGAGTGAACAGACCTTTTCAAAATTACATTCCAGCAACCCAAAATTACAGCCCTCCTGAGTGCTGTCTTTTTCAAGTCTCTCAAGAGGCACTGACATGATAAACGGTCGCTGAATAGACTTTGGCAACACATATGCGCATAGTGTGGATACCTTCTTGCAGTGGACGGTTCCATTGGATTTGCAGGGCAAATTCTGATTGGGCCAGCCGTCCAGGTCCGAGTCCTCTCCACAGATAAGTCCATCCCCGGCATAGCCAATCTTGCACTCGCACTTGTACATGGGGTCACTGAAGTGATTGATGTAGATGCACTCTGCGTGTTTGTTGCAGCTATGGGTTTTGTCTTTGCAAGGGTTCTCTGGCTCACAAACCTGTGAGAATAAAAAAAAACAGAACAAGAGTGAGGGAGCATTAATTTATTAACCGTACGCTATTTTATTCCTGGATAGAGACAGATATATGAGAATTTCAGGCCAGGAGTCCAGCACTCAAAAGAGAATTAGGGCAGTTTCCATTACGTGAGTGTGTTGTGCTCGTGTAAAATGGAAGAATCACAATGCCAGATATTACGTCAATCTCATTTTATTCAGCCTCTGCACAGATTTCCCTTTCGAATTTTTGCCAGGCAGAGGGTTGTAACCTACAGCCGAAAAATTTGCGATGTAGTATATGGAAACAAAAAGACCAAACCTTATATGGCAAGTCTACCAGCTACAGTGAGGTCAAATACGTTTTCTGAAGGATTTCTCTACCAATAAGCTGAACACACATATTGGCCCATGATAGTGATAGAAAATTCACAAGTAGATGGAATTTCACTGAGGATGCACAGGCACAAGCTTGTGTTGAGTTATCGCAAAGTTTCCATCACTTCAAATCGCGTTTTGGAATAGACTGCTTTTTCTCTTCGGCACATTGTTTGAGGATGAACAGAAGAATGCATTCTGGAAGCTCATGAAACAAAACCATCCGTTTTTCAAAGGTTATTTGTAAGCTAAAACAGAGCCTGTCGGTTTGACCACTTGTCAACATCAAACGGACAGCCGAACGCTTTGGAAGTTACACCCCCCACCCCCCGGCAGCAGTTTATCAGAGTGCTGGAAGCCCAGTCAAGCTCAAAATGAAACATATTTGGGCAAGCTGGATTCCAGAAGGACACAGATGTCAGATGTTAATCAGGCCAGAGCCCGGCTTGCCGACCATGTGTTCAAGAATGTGAAGGGAGTCTTGAGTCCAATATGGATTTGTGAGTCGTGAAAATTGGTGGGATTCTCCAGTCCGATTTGGATTTGTGAGTTGTGAACAGTGACAGGATTCACGCCGGCAGTTGTGAATTGTAAGGTGAGAGGGGTAGGCTCGCCTGCTTGTTCTTTTTGGCAGCCTGCACGCCCATGCCGAACGGCTGGTTGCCTTTGTAGCGAGGCGGACAGGGGAGGCAGTGAAAACCTGGGTTCGTGTTGACACACCGCTGGAAACCATTCACCTTGAAGCAAGCGTCTGAGACCATGTCACACTGCAGAGAATGAGAGAGAAAGAATGACTGAGGTCAGTTACTGGCTCAATTTCCAAACAGTTAACAACGAATGCTGATTAGATACCACGTTTAAGAAGAGTCTCTAATGTAGATAAACATACTTGTTATTTTTTTATTTTGTCTGTGTTTTATAAATTAGGTGCCCAACACCTCATTTCTAATCTTTAGCAACCATAACCATGAATATGAACAAGCTCCAGTGTTGATTCAGGGGAGAGTAGGGATCTACAGCAAGGCTTGGGTAGAGTACAGTGGGAATAATCTAACTATACCTGATCAAACGGCAGGGTTACTAGATTGCACTGTGCAAGCAGCCCCAGCCGACCGAATCCTCCCATTGCCTGGGTGATGCAATCGCCAATTGCGCATTGCCCAATTAGAACTACAAGCCACAGGCAGCATTGGCACTGATCCTGAGGTTAATCCACGAACCGCAAAGCGCAGCCTTAAAACAAATAAGCCATCCAGCAGCACAAATATACATTTTTGCTAATGTCTGAGCAAAGCCTCTGTACTCTGATCCACATTCATGCTTTCGAACTCAGACATCACTGCTTTCGCACCTCATTCACATCCTCACAGAAAGTGCCGTTCCCACGGAAACCGACGGGGCAGGGTCCGCACTCAAAGGAGCCATCGGGAGCGCTGGTGCAAACCACACCCCCGAAGCACGGGTTGGAGAGGCAGCCGTCTGTCAAAAGAACAACAAATAAGAGCACAGAACTCCCACCGTTAGCTAGTAAGGAATGTTACATATTTCCCACCATCGATCCACTCTATTTACTCCCGCATCTGCACCCTGACCTATGGCAACAAACCTTCCCACCTCCTGTAATTTGGACCTATGAACTGCAGCCTTTAAAACCAGCCCAGTATGCAGCTGTAAATGAAACAGTGGGCCAGAGAAATGTGTTGCGTGAGGGAGTTAAATGGATGTTCAACAGTAAGACAGAGTCGAGTGTTAGACTCACCCACAGGACAGTCCTGCTTGTTGCAGACATCGGTGGACTTGGCTTCACCGACACACTTCTTGCCTCCGTATTGGGGACGGGGGCTGTTGCAGACACGACTGCGGCCCCTGATGCCGCCAGCGCATGTTACTGAGCAAGTTGCCCACGGTGACCAGGGACCCCAGCCTCCATCGACTGCACATCAATACAGATCATCCGTCACAGTCAGAAACTACGCTTAAAGAGCTACTTAGTACACAATACAGTGAATTGAGTTCAGGAAATACAGTTCTGGATTATTACCGTATGCCATCAAGTAAATGAAAATGACTAATTACATGTATGACCAACCAGTTTGAGAATTTTCAATTAAAGCTCATATATATATAAACTCCAAGTTTTCCCTTTATTTTTTTGAGCAGTATATATATATGACTGGGAGATGTGCTGCATTGATGATATGGAAGATGTGTTGCATTGACGATGCAACTGATGAATTAGCAGTAATGATGTGATGCGATCATGTTCGAAGACCACGCTGTCGTAATACTGGCTTCACCCAGCGTTAGTATGGTTTTCCAAATATAGTGCTCAGGTATGTGAAATTATGAGTGTATATTTGGTTATGTGCATCCTAGCTAGGCAGGCACTGCCCTTATATGACGTGTGCTGGACTCACTCGGACAAGGCTTGGCCTCGCACTGCTGGGTCTCTCGCCCATTGCCCACGCAGTCCTTGCCTCCCAGTTGCGGGACAGGTGCATTGCAGTGCCGGATTCGAGTGATTTGGCCCTCCCCACACGTTATCGAGCATGACGACCACGGCGACCACAAGCTCCAACCTCCGTCCTGGCGAACTGGGGCAGACATTCAAGCAAATAGCATCAAACGCAAAAACGGACTGTTCCTATAACTAAGAAAAAAGTTAGCCGGTGACTGCAAGAGGTTGGGAGTGAAACACACACACACATTCTCCTAATCCATCTGCTCCTGAGTGATGCTGTGTTCCCCCTTCAATTCAGAGTGAGTTCTAGCTAAGCCGAGTTCCCTGGAGGCCTCCATTTTTATATGGGGGGAGACACCCTAGAGTGAAATAAGTAGGTATCTCAGTTGGATGGAGAAAAGCACACACTCACTCAAACACACATTTATAAACACACACGCAGCCAAATTCTCTGGTGTGTTACTCCGAGGGATTAGAAATTTCCATGGTTTGACACTTATAATGACTCATCAGAAGATATATAGGGACTCTCATTCCCCGATCACGCACACTCAGTATCAGTGGTCAGTTGTGTCAGGTCTCTTTTGCCTAACAGTTCTAATCCCCATCCTCCCACTTCTGAACCCCGCAGAGAGGAAGCACTTAGAAAAGGTTCCATTTTTCCCATACCAATTTATGCACCTCAGAGAGCCCAGGTTTAGCAGGCTGCATCTGCCCTGTAATTCTATGGTCAAAGCCTTGGCACTGTTGACCACGCTCTCCAATGTCTCAATTACGGCTCAAATGATTCTCCCTGGTGTTCAAGCTCCTCTCCACATCCTCTACCCTCTCCTGTTTTCTCTCCTGTCATCGATACCAGCTGGGTAATTACCATTTCCCTCACATGCACATATGCATACAATTACACACACAGGAACATATGTACACAGTATCATACATGCTGAAGCGTTTTTATGTATGTCTGGGGGCACGATAATTATAACTGCATTTTTCTTCTGCTTGGTCATATTGCTTGGTCATTTAAGATAACAAGATGACCTGAGGAGTGTTTTCGCAACCAGAACCAGAAACATTTTTGCAGTTTGGTTATTGGTTTTGGTGACTTTGGTTCAGCGTGAATGTCCCTGCTTCAACCAAATGAAAACCGAAGGTTGAGGCGGATTCAGCACCTCCTCAAGCTGGCGGAAAAGAAATGCGCCCATATTTTGATGCTTCGCATCGCTCTGTGCTCTGTGTTTGTTTACAATACAGCGGCGTCCACAAACAATTTTTGGTCCAGTGTTTTCGCACGTATGTATAAACATGTTTCTGGTCATCCATTTATTAAAGTCACAGACATGTTTTTGGCTGTGGTCGTTAAAATACGCCCATGGCCAATGCAGGGTTTCAACACTGAATGAACACCTCCATTTTAAAACTGAGCACTGCTTAAACAGGATTTATTCAGAATATGAACGTCCTCTGTGACCTTGTGCTACATCATACCCGACACTTAACTGTGAACGCTAATTATTATTCTGTTGTTTATTTCCGCTGGGATGCTCTTTTACAGTCCTATTACATTATTTGATGAATGTTTTGATGCAGATTTGATGATGTCATAAACATGCGTCAAGAACTCACCGCGGCTGTCGCATTTTCCCAGAGAGCACTTGCGTGTCTGGATGGAGGGCCCAGCGCAAGGGTTGCTGGTGGCGTCACATGACCTGCCTCTCTGCTGTGTCCCTGTCCCACAGGTGACGGTACATTCCGTCCACTCGGACCAGGGGGACCAGCCATCCTCACTGTCCATCACTGACCACAGAAAACCAACAATAAATAATAAATAAACATCTCTTCCATATCTTAAATAAGTAATAAATACTTGTCTTATTTTTCAAACTACAGGGTACATAAATGTGCATTTTGGTCATACCCCTGTCTCTCTTTTGCTTCCTTTCTCCCAACCTTACACTCTCCTTTTCTCTCACAATCCCTCACCTGCTCTCTCTCTCTCTCTCTTTCTCTTAATTCTATATATTGTTTGTGTTCAGCAGCAGTGAAAGAATTTTTGGCCAAGACTCCAGTAGCTAGGCTTTTGAATTACATCATCCTCCAAACCCTAAAGTGACCACTTCAGAGTATGGGCACACTTAATGTTTACACTTAAGGAACCGGATGATTCGAAACAGCAATAAGCCATGCGGTTTTCCCTTAAAAACACACAATTTTTGTGGCAATAACTGCACTCTATTACTGAAACTTAATAAACAGAATTTGATGGCCCTTGAAGGCTCAATTCCAAAGCAAAGCCTGTCATTAAATAGCTTGTTGACTAAAAGAAGGGTGTTTATACATGTGACGGCCTGAATATGTGTGTGGTGAGCTGGTACGCTGGAGCACGTAGCCGGATTACACATAATGCACATACGACTACACTTCAAAGGCAGGATCCCCAGCTGCCTTCAGATCTCAAATATTGCAGTAACACTTTACAATAAAGTTACAATAATTAACATTAGTTAATGCAGTAATAGGCATATACTTTTCGCTAATTAATATTTTACTAATGTATCTGGCAATAAATGATGTTCATCTCAACTAAGGTATTCATTTATACATTATGGTTTAACGGTTTAAAGTGCTGCATAAGGGATACTTAAGGGATGTTTTCAACTTCACAATAAGGGAAACATAGAAAATTATAAATTGAAAATTATGGTTGCGTAATGCATATTTGGTTATGTACAGCATTAGCTACCTGCGGATTAACTGATAGTTCATGAACTAATGTTAATTAACGTTAATTATTGTACCCTTAGTGTAAAGTATTAACAATTATGTGTTAAAAAGCTATCCAAAACTTAATTTATGTACTTGAGTGTAATGTAAATGTAAACGTGTGATTAGCTTTTTAAACTGTAGCACTGTTAAGCATGTAAGGCCCACCAAGGCTGAAAAAATGCAGGGGACAAACAGAGAGAGCGACTCACGGAAGCAGACAGGACAGCACTCGCCCTCGATGAACGAGGGGCTGGCACACGACACCGCCGGACATGTGATCTGGTGACACACTATCCTGGACTCCTGCAGAGAAGTAGCACTGTTAACAATTACCTCCCAGTCAAAATGACTGCAGGCTGACCCAGCATTCAGAAGGCTACATAAACATAAGAACTGGCCAGAGAGGGCTGACTCCTTCACAGAGACAGAAAATCCTCGGGTCAGTAGGAAAAATTCCAAAATATTTCTTCCACTCATGAACACAGCCAGCTGATTTCACGCACTAGTTCAACGTCCGGGTTAAAAATTTGATAAATTATTAAAATCAGTTGAATGGACTAATGGACATTTGAAATTAATTATCTTTTCCTTTTTGAACTTGCTTTTTCCGCCACGGCTCTTTCAAGGGCAAACATCAAAACTCCATTTCAAAAGTAGTTTACAAGAAGCGGTGCCCCCCTTATCATCCAGATCACATATGCTAGGCCAGTCCAATCTTCCCCAAATGGCCAATGCCAGCACAGGTTTTTACTTTTTTCCCCATTCCATCTCTAAGCCACACCTCGTCCACGCCCAGTCTCACCTGGCAGGTGCACTTGGTGCAGCTATCCACCGTCCAGTCTTCCTTGTCCGCGAAGAGTCGACCATCCTGCCAGCACATGTGCTGTTCCTTAGAATTCTTCATCTTGTCCAGAGCGTCCCGTAACACCAAGTTCTCCTCTGACTGACCAGCGGGGACAAACACACACACAAACACACACACAAAACACACGTCACTCGGCTTGTCAACCGCTATCCAAGCTGATCTGTGGAAAATGTGCCAGGATGTTAGCCTGCTAACTACCGATCTACTGAGCTCACTGAAACATTCCGAGTGCATGCATCAGTGATTGGTCGAACCATTGCTGCGTTAACAGAGAATGAGAGAGACTGGATTGTGTTCTCCTGCGAGTCCAGTTCAGTGATGTAATGATTTGTACATTTTGTCCCCTTGACTGCATTGGAGAAGAATCCTGGCTGCTTTGCTCAACATCAGGGAGCTGTCACTAAGAATGTGGCAGATCCCTACTTTCTGAAAAGCCATGTGTGTCCGTTTCTAACTGTGTGAATAAATATAAGGGCGAACATGCGAGCATGTGCGTGTGTGTGTGTGTGTGTGTGTGTGTGTGTGCACGCGCACGTGTGTGTGTGTTTGCAGAGTGAACAATGCCTGACAGCGGTATACCAGTCAGTCTGCACGAGCCTCAAGGACCAGGATTGTAGGACATTTTTCCAAGGGTCTCACCCGGACAGCCTCTTTGTGGCACATGTTTCCCAGAGGGAAAAGGAACTCTCTTTAAACAAACCCAGACCCTCCACTGCTCTCACAGCTAAGCAAACACTTCCTATCTCCGCACAAAATGAGCTGCCAATCAGACGGAGACACAAACTTCAATCCCACCCTGCTTGATCCCCTGCGCACAAAGATAAGGCTAACACTTTCTGCAACTCTCTATTCTGACTAAGCACCATGCTGCGTTATGTCATACAGGGAAGCTAATGGCACAATTACAGTTTATAAGAATTATTAACCCTTTTAAGTCACATTACGTCAGAAATAGCTATGCATACCCAGTAAAGAGCCATGCTCATATTATATTAAGTTGAAAATGTTTTGTAGTGCATAAGAAAAGGGGAAAACTCTAACTGATGAAGTTGAAAATCAGTTGGCTTCTAGAACTTGAAAGTACAGGCACATCATCACAAGAAAAATAGCTATTTTTTAGTTGGTAACAAAATAAATGATAATAAGCAAAACCATTGCACAAAAGGGTAAAAGTCAAATATTCAGCAACATGATAAAGACCCTTTTGATTCACTATAGTCTTTGGTCTGGTAAAAATGTGTACTTTTTTGCAAATGCTTGCAACAAAGTACAATTGAAGCACCTATTACTAAAACCCCATAAGTCACACTTGACTTGACTTGTGGGGTTTTAGTAATCAGTGCTTCAATTTGTATCCTACATGCCATACAGCAATAGACATTTCAGACTACATGGCTTAGAAGGGCAAGTAATCCCCACAGCATGAACATGAAAAGCGCCTAATTAAGAAAAATTAATAACTGTACAAAATTATGAGTGCAGTTGTGGTCAGAATGAAAGCCATTGATTTAAGTCAACAAAGCCGTAAGCACAGCTATAGTTCTCAAGACTGGAGTCACAGTCAGCCAACAGTAAGACTTGGGAAGTGGAGTTCAACATACCACTTTTACTTGATAATCACATCCTTGTACCATGTTTATCTGCTTCAAAGTAGCCACTCAGTGAGGTTGACAAACTACACTAATTCCCCACTGCCACTTCAAACAGTAGGTGCACACTATTTACTTCCTAGTTTGCCCAGTTTGACGTAGGCGGTCGAGGGACGGGAATTTGAAATGACATAGCATCGCGCCGTACGAGGTGCCAAGCCCCCTGTCTGTTGTTGAGAGCTGTGAGTTCAGTCAGTGGTCGCGATGTTTCCGCTGGTTTTACCGAACTGTTAAAACAGCGTAAACGGCACATGACTCAGGCAATATCGGCGTTCTAGTGCTCCGACTCTGCTCATCCTCTGCGCCACTGGCACATTTGGCCTTAAAACAGAGCGCGCCCACGGTCTAAACTGAACAGCTGGCTGCGATGAGGCTGACTTCTCACTTTTCCCACCCGACAATCTTTTTCTGGTTCATTATTTAGCCCCTGCCGCGAAGCAGGGGATATTACAAAGGAAGTCGAGATTTTCGATATGTGCGGATAAGTAGGGCCGAGAAACTACGTTGCCAAGATGAACTGAAGCTCGTGTGTTTGAGTTGCTAATCATGACCTTGATTATGTCCGAAAACGGGATTGCGTGGCGACGGGAGTTATTGATGACAGCGCCTTCTTGTTTTTTTTTTTTCTTCTTTTTTTCTTTATATATATTTTTGAATTTCTGCCTTTAAATCTGTCATTTTGCTCATAAACTCTACAGACCACAAAAAGCCCCGAGAGTGGATTAAACTAACGTAACTGTCCAAAATCAGATGACACAACCAATTAAACAATGACTGAGCGGCAGTCATGAAGTTGTAAAGTAACTCCAGGTACTTCAGCTCTGTACATCCAGCTCATTAGAATTGAAAATGAAGTTGAAGAAGAGACTGTCAATTTGATTTGCAAACGTACATAATTACAGTCCCAAACAAAAGTTTGGAATGACTTGTCTTTTAGGTGTTCCTTTAATTCAATCAATCAAAAAAATTCAAATAATGATGTTTGTATATTAGTAAATTATGTGAAACAAACGCCAAATGTATTTAGGAATGTTTCATTTAATATTTAAAGTATTTGGGCACAGAGTCATGAGTGCTTGTAATTTCTTGTTTAAGCATGCAAGATTTAATCATTGCTGCAAAATTTAAACAATTAGGATATTTATTTTACAGAGGTATCATTCTCAATGGATTTCTACATGAAATGCAGCGATTCCCATAGGTACGTCTTTGAAGATGGGCACACCTCACTAACTTTACGACCCAGGTGATCCCACAGCTTTGGGATTTAAATCAGGGGATTGAGCTGGCTGCTTCTACTTTGTAATTTCCTTTCCAGAAAGTCCCTACAGAGATAGGAGTTATGTCTAGGGTTATTGCTCACTGCAACACAAAGTTTCTTCCATCTAATCTACTGAAATCCACAAGTAATTCCAAACTGTTGAACAGTAGTGTATATCTTTACACCAGGGGGAAAAGTTAAGCCTTAGCCAAAGTTTCACTCCTCCAAAGGAAATCTACAAAAAATTTCCCAATTCTTGGAAATATGGCTTGGACAAATGTACCTTTCCTGGCAAAAAAAATATGTTTGAAATGAAGTCGATCGTGACTTCACACTTAATTAACTTTCAAGGAAAGGGTATGTTTTAACACATTTAGTGCTGCTGTCCCGTGACGTCTGAACTTCAATTGGAAGAAACAAAATCAATATTATGTGATTAAAATCAAACAAGTTTTTAGAAGTGCCACCCAACTACTAACATATTTTGAACAAGAAATTAAGCACTGATCATGATCAAGCTTTTGAATGAAATGCTGTACCACAGTCCATACATGCCTGCACAGTAGATCTCCTCTGCTCTATGTTGAAGTGAGCCGGCAGGAACTCACCACTTTCTGTAGTCCGTCGTTGAGATTGCTGACGACCAGGCGGAGGCCCTTGAGCTCCTGGAAGAGGCCGCTGAGTTCCTCGCAGGAGCGTTCGCAAACATCCGCGCTCAGCTTGTTCGTCTTCTGCCCAATGAAGTTGGTGGTGATGGCCGCACTGGCATCCACAATCTCTGTGGTCGCAGGCATGGAATTCACTGGCTCTGGAGGCAGGAATCGGGTGGGGTGGGGTGGGGGGTGGGGGGGGGGGGGGGCGCAGAGTGGGGGACAAAAGTCTTAAAAATGGTCTTATTATAAGGCTTAAATTCCAGCTTTACTGGCTCAGATTGGGATCAGTCCTCCACTAAATTGTCAAAATTTAATTAAGCCAGCGACAGCAATTATTCTATGACTTAGAAAATTGAATTTTTTTTCTTAAGTGGGAACTATCAGGACGCATTAAGTTATTGCTTTTTTTGACAAATTAAGTTAAACTGCACACTGTTGGAAACTCTTGTGATGACTCAAAAGTTCTTTTTGAAAATATTTTTTCTCTCACTTTAAAGAAAAGTAAAAGAAACAAGATGTATAATACTAAAGCACTTGTTGAGATTGACTTATGTCGTAGTTGTGTAGTGAAGAAGAGGTGGGAGACGGGTGATCTGAAAGCATAGCAGCCGAAGGCGTGGAGGCAGGTGGGATGAAGACATTACGGTGAAAGACAGTGGTAGAGGGTTCCAAAGAGCTGACATGTGGTTTCCTGCACAGCTGAGCCCAGAGGTCATGACACATGACATACCATACTACACTTCCACTTTGAGGCTGCTAGATTTGGAGAACTGCCCCCAAGAGAACAGGTGAGATCTAACGGCATTGGTGATTCCATAAAACAAAGCATGACTGAGACAGTGGGGGGAAGCGAGGAAACACAGCTGGGTACGTCTGAAGAGATTAGAAAACCATGCATAACCATTTATAGGCCTTCATTACCCTGGGAATAATGACACTCAAGAGCATTTTGGTAAATTATGACTGCAAGTGACTGCATAGGGCCTGAAGATTCACAGAATTTAAGACCACGAACTAGAACTGGCAGGAGACACTCCAACAAATTCCACACTTAAGAGAACGAGAGAAGCACTGTTAGCCCAGGTACTACGGCGACTTTGCAGAGGTCGCATAAAGAGAACCTTATTTAGGCACTCCATCAAAAACAGACGTAACTACAATAAACTACACGTCTCTCTTAGAGCCATTATAAAGCTCAACGCTTAAATCAATTCGAGGCAAAAATTCAATGCTCAAGTTTCTCCAATATTTTCCAGTATTAAAGCATGCTTTTTGATTATTGTCAGTGCTAAATTATAGGTTTCGCAGCAGATCTGGTTTAGGATCAGGACATTAGAGTTTACGGAGTTGAATTTCAATCCTCAATGGGTCTTGGAACCATCAGGCTATTCAACCAAGTCTGACAGTGTTCACCATTTTGCCCTGCTTTGCGTCAAACCCGATTAACTGACTTTTACGAAAGCACTTGGAGGCTGGCAGCCATCTGTGTGTCTTGGTTCTAATCAGACCCTGCACTTTGGGTTCACCACAGATTCCCATCTGTGCAAACACATAGAGGTAGGTCACTGGTCACTGGACGAGGCCGCGCTGCCCCATATGCTCTCGATCCATCCAGAAACGTTGCACAGGGCCGTGAAACCGCTTTTCCACAATGACCCTGTCCTTTGCTTAGGGCAGGTACTATACCTCCCTCCCACAAGTCACATGATATCTCTTAGCCACAAACATAGTAATTCCCAAATGTGTGAGTATATTGACAATGAAATTTTTGCAGATGAATGTGAAAGTTTGATTTAAAAATCATACTGAGGAGAATCTAGGCATTTGAAAATGCGTTAGCCTCCCTCTGGTAAACGAGAAAATACACTAAAAGAGATAAAAGCAAATTAATTTGATCAGAATAGACACATCCATCTTAAGCTACGGGAGCTAAATCTACTGATGAATTTTCCTTTCAGACAAGCTTTCGAGGGATGCAGCCAAACTTAAACTATGGGTTAAAAGACCCAGTATGAATTAGTGACCATTTCACCCGTCAGCCATGTAGATCCAGCTAGATGGATAGAGGACTGGGACTCTAAATCACAGGTCATGTTGGCCCAATTTGCCTCAGAAAGTCCCCCTGGAATCATATCTTTATTTTCATTTTCTTTCTTTACAGTATCTGGTGAACTCATTTATATCCCAAGTGTGTTTCTGTCTGACTGTCTCTCTCTCTCTCTGCATGTATAAGTAAGTGAGCATGACATTAAGAGGAGAGAGAGAGAATGGGGGAGAGAGCGGCATAGCTGAAAACCACACAACTGCTTCCCATTAAAAAGCTGGATAAACTGTTTCCTACGTGGCACTTTTTTTTTGTTATAACAGTGACTTTCTGCGCTGGCATTCAGAAATTTGGATGCCAGGGAAAGCCTCTGGGTTTCTGCGAGTGTCTAGACATTTTCCATTCTTTGCCCAGATGGGAGACACAGCAAAGCATTCAGACTGCACAAATCAGACAGAGAGAGAGACAAGTTTGGCAAACTGGGCTTTAAAATGCGCTATCATGTTGATAGGCACGCAGAAACGCGCAATCTGTATGAGTTGGTTCGGTTCCTCTAGCGCAGGAAGACACTCCGCCGGTGGAAACTGTAACTGTCAGTGTTTGGATTTGCCCACTGGGACTCTAAGCCAAAGGAAACTTCATTTCCCAGGGTATCTGGTCTGCCTCAGCAGCCTCACTCCTGTCAGCATTGGGCCAGGGGACCGTACGGCACCCTTCCCAGTGTGAGCACAGCCCTGCCAGATAGGAGGCGCACTGGCCAGCATATGACCTCACTTTTCTGAGTGTGTGTAAGTGTGTGCATTGGAGAGAGAGATAGAGAGAGAGAGAAAGCAACAGGGAGAGTGAGAGTGAAAGAGTGAGAGAGAAATAGAGCAAAAGAAAGAGTGAGGAGTAGGGAAACGAGGCTGAGAGAACAAGGGAGCAAAGGCTCACTCCTCACAGTCTTTTTCCCAGTCGAGGCAAAATGTCAGAGTTAATAACGGATAAAGCATCCTCGACTCCCTTTGTTCTGAGCGCGAACCGGCTGATCCCAAGCCAGCCGGCCGTCACCCATTTTTCTTGTAAACATGATGTAGTACAGTAAGCTATTTCCACGTATCCGATTTCCTGACCCACTTAAGTCAGGACTTGAGGAAAGCAAAAAAAAAGTCCAATCTGGGTGGAGGAGGGGGGATGTTAATGAAGGTCCATTTTCGAGTTAACGAGCAGCAAGCTTAAACTATTAATCCAAGTGAGTGAGACACCACTTTGATATTTATGGAAAGCTTATTAGAAAATTCACTCACTAATTTGGAATTTCTGCATCTCTATCTGAAATCTTCATTATGGTACCCTTCTGCAAATGACTTTCTGCAGGAGAAGGAGTTATATACTCTTTAATACACATTTTTTTCCAACCCAATGCTGGAAAGGATGGATGAATGAATAAATAATTCTTAATGGGTGGTGGGGGTGTGGACTGTCATTCCTAGCTTGGTGTTTGCTTCTCAAAACATTAGGTTAGAGTTGGTTCAGCTGGTAGGTGAGTGCACTTACCTGGCTTGCTAATTTCACAGCCTTTGTTTCTCAAGATATCATCCACTGTAGTGTCAAAGATGAAGCGAACATTCTGTAGCAGACCCTGAGATGAAGAAACAGAGAGGGAAAAATGTGAATTAAAATGTGTTCAGATCCTCCTCACATGCCTGTTGACTGCAATCTCTGAGAAAGGGGCTCCTCGCTTTTTCTCTCCGCAGGAGCATTTTCAGGGCTGTAAGGAACCTCTGGTGCCAAGTGTGAGAAATGAGAGGGCTCATAGATTCAACCGTATTGCCCAAAAAAGTTACCTTGAGCTCAACAGGGCTTCCTCAATGGGAAGGACAATTGAAACCCTTTCCCTCAATAGATTAGTTTTGTTAGATGGATGGTTGGGAGAGGTTTTGCTTAAGCAGAAGTTGACTCCATCATTAACTTTCATGTTTTGTGGGCTGTTCAGTGGTAAACAATGTGTCAAAGATGACAGCCACGGCCAGAGGATTCTGTTAGGCGCATTACTGAAACCACAATAGAGTTCCACACCTCTACAAAGACTTAAATTGCAAATGAAAGCATTGAAAGCAATAAATGTCACTTTCATGCAGGTCTTACTTTTAAAAAATGTCATGCTGCTCAAAACACAGCAACCATTAAGTGGCAACAGAAAATTCAAGAGAGTTGGACTGTTTGAGACCTTTTAAGAAATACACAAACAGGGCAGAGACAAACTTTAAGTCAAAATCTTCACAACAGTTCACGGAATTGGAGTAAATTTGAATCTGTGGTTAATTTTAGGGTTGTTTATGAACTCATAATAGGTGAATCTACACAGGGCTCTCAATCTTCTAAACCAATCAATAAGTCTACCTCCATAAAGAATCCCACATTAATTCATGGAGATTTCTAAATTAGTATTTTTTTTCAACAGCACCTCCTGGTGGTCTAAATGAGCACATGCAGATCCCCTCACCCTGAAATGCATCTCACGGGTGGACCCCCTGGCGACAAACATCCGGCTCCCCTCAGCTCGTAGGTGCTCATAGAAGGGCTCATCCAGGATGAAGCTGTCAATCAGGCTGCAGCCCACGTAGAGGTTGGCGTTCTCACCGTGCACGTGCACTGTGATGTTCTTCCACTGCGAGTCTGACAGGTCCACATCCGTAAATGACACTATGTTTTGTGAGCCGTCCGTCCAGTACACCAGGTCCAAGGTGTTGGTCCGGCCATTGGACAAGAGCTCGAACTGTCGCTTGGTGCCCGGCCCCTCCAGAGCCACCAGTGTGCCCCGTGAACCACGGTCCTGACGCATGGTGGCCATAAAGGTGAAGCCCTCGTTGTTCTGTATCTGGCGCAGAATCTGCTTCAGCACCAGGGCTCTGACCGGGGGCAGGTGATCGAATCGGATGAAACGGTAAGCTGGTGCATTGGGGTCTTGGCCCCGGAAGAGTTTGGCACCCAGCGTCTTGCGTGTGATGTGACTAACTTCAAACAGGTCAAACATGGTCTCGTCATCCACCTCTCCATCTGAAGGTGAGGCGGGCAATACAGAGGAAGAACAGGGAAGTTCACAAAAAAAAAAAAAACAGTTAAGCAGGAATAAGCATATAAACAAATCGCTGTGAAACACCACAGGCACACATTCCTGCAGATTAAATTTGACCATTACAGCCCCTAACAAAGGATTTTTTTCCTTTCAGGGCACAAATTAATCAAATTACTGAGGTCCTGTCCCGAGGGGCCAGAGGAATTATGAATGGTACCAGAAAGAGCAAACTTTTTTTGTAGAAAATAAAATGATTATCAATCTTTAATCTGCTCTCACTGTATTCCCCACTATGACAGACTTCGTAATAAAATTAAAATTCAAATGAATCAGCATGATTGAATACCACCTGCAACACTCTCGGCACGTAATAAATAAATAAATAAATAAATAATTATTAGCCAGCATTAGGAACCACGTGGGGTTTTTAATTACACTCTTTAAAACACTATACACTCTTAAAAATTAAACAATTCCACTCAACGGTTAACTTCTAAATAAATTCTTACATTTTTGACCAGTATAATTAATCAAATTAATTTCAAGTTCTCTCAGTTGTGTGGACTTGTTTCACTGTTTTTTTTTTTTTTTTCAGTGACTCAACAGGCTACCTCTAATACTAAGAGATTACACACTAAGCTTCCTTTCTAAAGGATGCAACTGAAAAAGGCCAGTCAAACTCAAAGTGAAATTAATTTCATTATGCATCTTGCATATATATATATATATATATATATATATATATATATATATATATATATATATATATATATATATATATATATCAACAATCAGCGAAATGGGGCATGTATAGACCGAAAAAGAAAAAGCAGTTACCTTGAGGTGCCGCTGAAACGTACAGAAATAATAAGGGCAGCCAGTAGACACTTCTCCTGAGAACCATAGCTCCTTCAAACGCAAATAGACAAACACCAAATTGACTCGGATCGCCTTCAATGGACATAATTAATTTTCCCCCTCTTTATCCCGATTTGTATAGATAATGTGCAGCACGCGTGTAATGTTCTGTTGACAATTGGTTTCCTCAGACACATCTGATTTACTTCAGATGATAGCTGATTCGAGTTTCTAAAACCGCCGTGCTCGAGCCATGTCACTACTAATTGGATACCATCACAAATTAAACGGATGCTATCAGTTATAGTGTGGCCACGTTGCATTAAAAAATTGTATTACACACTTTAATTGCGCTTTCAAAACAATTTGTCTGTTATGATGCCCTTTTATACGAAAAAAATAACTTTAGCAAATCAGGATTATGATAAAACATAATGGTCAATGAACGAATCAAACACATGCATATATAAGACAACAAATACAAGAAAATCACTATAATTTAACATTTCAATTTACCTGGTAAGAAAGTCCAATCCTAGTATATTTCCAAAATGCCCAACAAAGATAAAATATCACCTTCTTGTAATATGAAATAAATGAAAAAAAAGTTAAATTAAGGGAGGTAAAAAAAATCCCAAGTCCACGGAGCCCACTAGATCCACACGCGCTAGAACTTAAGTGACTAGTGCTACTGCGCCTCCCTCCTATATATGGATCACTATGATGCTGTCAATCACAGCGTTTGGATTTGGTCTTGAGGCGGCATTACATAATTCCGCTCTGATCGCGCAATTTGCTCATATACCTGCCGAGCGGCAGTCCCGTCCCCATTGACACCCCTTCTTCCGTACTCCCACCCTGAATCAAGTCTACTTCATTTTGGAAGTCCAATCGCAAACTGCTGTCAGGGAGGAGTTTGGACAGTGGGAGACAAGAGGAGAAAGATCGCTCCAGCCGCATACGAGCTGCTTACCGCAAATTTGGGAACGATTCTGAATGTATCGCTTCCTGAACCGTTCACGCGAATAATAAGCCTAGTCGCACAAAATTACAGAAATACACTTTATATTCCTCATCGCAAATTCATTTTATGAACAACATGCCATAGCTTGTTCCTATGGTTTCTCCAAAACCGTCTCTATATCTTCTGCACGCTGTGCGCTATATTATCTTCCCATTAAAATACCAAAAATAAAAATAAATCTGAATGAACGACTGAATGAGATTAGAAGATTTTAAAAAAAATGATGACCTCTCATTGCCAAGTGAGATAGCCAAATTATACTGAATACAGAAATACTTTGGGATAAATAACGGGAAATCTCAACACATCTTCCCATCAGACCTCTGAAGAGCCAGGGCATCCCAAAGTAATAGGCGCGTAGTTTTCCAAAATACTGAGAATAGCCCCAGGAAGTATCAAATCATTTGATGCAGAGACACGTAACTATATGACACAGAGCTTTTGCTTGATTTAGTGCGCTTAACAGCTCTGCGCCTTTTCACCTCAGTGGGGGATTAAACGGATCATTTTGTCTGCATTCTTTTCAACACAGTGGTTTCTGCACGTCAGAACTTCAGAAGGATATTGTGTAATAAACCGTCTATCGATTTTTTTAAAGTCTGATACATTATAAAGCCCCGATCTGAGAATGATCTATATTCAGACTTTAAGTACCTATTGTTAGTCTGTATGAGAAGACTCACGCTCATTACTCGGGAACGATCATATCCTAAGGGATCAGGGTGCAATTGTATTAACACACTAGCGAGTGTCTTAGCAATAGCCTTATTAATGCAATACGAACACATTTGCCTGTACGCGCTTTTACGCAGTGTCTAACCAAGCTGTGTAAAGACGTTATTTGAGGCAAGCGACTTGCTACTGAAAGACCCTGGGGTAATATCAAAAATGTGTCATCAGCTGAGCTGCGGGAAAAGTACCGCCGTTATGTGATAAAATATTTAATCATTTGATGAAGCATTTGAGTAAAGGAAAGTCCTCTTGTTGAAGAAATTAATAATTTGTACCGCAAACAAAGGAATTTGTCCATAATTTATCGAGGCGAAAATGACTAGCAGTGGCAAGTGTTTTGCAAGCACAGCCGCCAAAGCCACGTTGTAAGCTTTCAACAGCTGAAACTGAGGCCTGTTGCATGACGCTCGTTATCTTGCTTAGCAAGATAGTAAGGGGCACAGTAGACAACAAATTTAGGTTTTCTGGAGCGTGACGGTGGGTACCTTCTCAGGCTAATGCCATGAAAAGGGTTCCCTCAACTTCCTTGACACTCATTCAACATTGGAACAGTAATACTTTGACGGACATCTACAATAATAATACCGAACGTTCACACACAATATGTTCCAAAAGGGTCCATTTCAAACATTCAATAAAAATAATTCAGATGAATAAAAAACAAGGATTTAAGAATGTTATGGAGTCGATAAAGAATGATTTTTTAGAGGAGACTGAGCCAGACCATACAAGTACTTACCAGAAAAGTAGTGATGATATGTGTGAATAAACAAAATTAGTAAGATTACCAGTTTTAGGGCCTTATTTCAATGATCTAAGTGTACTGTCTGAAGTGCATGGCGCATGTGCATTTAAGGCGTGTCTCAGTCTATTTTCACTTGTTGCTAGATTGTTCTGTCTGGTAGACCTTCTTTCGCTTCAGGCTGCTGCTGGACAGAATTGATTCATGTTGATTTGCATGGTTTCCAAGGGAGTCAGGTGATTGGATGGCCTCGCCATTATTCTGGATGAACCTGACGGGAAAGGAACCTGAAGATTGCCATTTGCCACTCCATCCTGTCTTGCAGCAGGGATTCAATCCTAAAATGATCCTTACATTCAGATGTGATCTGAACAGGCACATTTTGACTGGCCACAGCACTAGAGAATCTAAAGCGGCAATTGTTGGCCAGTTTCTTCCATTAAAACACACCCATTTGGGAAAGTATTTTAATATAGCACTGGCTGGCTGACATAAATTATGACATTTTTGAACTACTGACCGACTTGTTCCTTTCACATAATCAGGCCAATACTTCGTGGCCACTCCCATGAAAGATTGCATCCGACCTTCACAAAAGCAATTGTTTATAAATGAGACATATCAATAAGACTGTCCAAGTCAGGTTAACTCATCTTGGACCGGGTCAGCCTAGCCAAATAGGTAGGTAGAGGGCCTGGGGGTCCTTATGGGTGGAGGCAGCCAACATTCGGAAGTTGATGCAATAAACTGAAACAGATTGACTGCCTTGATGGAGCTGGAGTTACCGCCAAGCAGCACCATGGTCAGATCGGGGGCAGCGGAAGACCTGTCTTCTCCTCAGCAAATGTCAGAATATGGTAGAAAAATGTTGATCGGTGTTCCCCAAAGCCCAAGATGTTTTTGAATGTCATGTATTGTCCTCAGCCTAAACATATTCAGTTTACTGTCAAAGAGACGTAATGAAACCAGAACATATTAGCATTTAAGAAGCTGGAAGCAGAGGATTGTGTCATTTCCTTTAAAGAAATCAAACCGATTTATCAATGATCAGAATATTTAGTGATTCATTTTTTGTTGACTAATCGATTAATCAATCAATTATTCCAGTTCCTCTCCTCACAGAGAGCTCACGTCATGAAATGCACTGAATTCATTCGAAATGGATTCCCTCTAGTGAAATGCATTTCCCACACCTTCTCTGAGTAAACTGACCCTAGCACAATTTTTCCTTGCATATTCAAGATTTATTATATGGACAATGCATCTTAGTGGGCTTAAGATGATGATAAAAAGTATTTTTTATTTTAGGACCTGTGTGCTAGAAGTACTTAAGCCGCATTTTGCAAAGAATTAGCTGACACCAGTATTAAAAGCTACAATAACCAGAGCATCATCTGATAACAAACATTTCTGGAAAGAAGCACTCAAGTCTTGTGTACTGGTGCGTTTCCATTGTCCATTGTCACAATCTGCTACATGTTTTGAAAACTTTGACCCCCAAAATCTCCAAAGTATTATTTTGTGACTTAGGTACTTCTTGCACACAGATCTTCAATTTTAATCTCAGTGTGTCTGTATGTATGCATGGCTGTCCTTTGATTTTCTCGACAACTGTCCATCTAATCAACTTCATACTTGGCGAGTGTATTGCTGAGAACCAAAGGAGCTGCAGAGTCAAGTGTTAAGCTGTTTGGCTGAGCTTATTGCTAGAAAGCGGCAAGCAGTAAAACATTCAGATGTGATCTGAACAGGCACATTTTAACTGGCCACAGCACTAGAGAATCTAAAGCTACAAGCGTTGGCCGGTTTCTTCCATTAAAACACACCCATTTGGGAAAGTATTTTAATATAGCACTGGCTGGCTGACATAAAATTATGACATTTTTGAACTACTGACCGACTTGCTCCTTTCACATAATCAGGCCAATACTTCACGGCCACTCCCATGAAAGATTACATCCAACTTTCACAAAAGGAATTGTTTTGAAATGAGACACATTTCTGCCCTCAGATGGACCCCTCGATTGAATTTCAAGTCCGTTGAATGTTTTGATTTTATATCAGGAAAAAATGCACAGGTTCCATGAGGTCTGACGGTGATAATTACCTTACATTGTTTCCTCAGAAAGACAAAACAAAGAAAACTCAAAACAAAGCGCTTCTGGCCTTGGTACCATCAGATGTGTCCTGCTGTCAACAGTCTTTTTAAGGGGAGACTCCAAGAAAGTGAGCTTTTCAGTCACACTTTCACAAACATATTCTGCACATTTGCTACCATTTCGTACAGATCATTAAAGCAAGTGATAAAACAAATGAAGTGACCTCAAACCTTGGGGAAATGTTTCCGTTAATGATATGAGTTATGTGATTCCCCACCCGCTTGCAGCTGTGTGACAGACTGAAGCTGCAGGGGTCATGGAGCCTTTGGAGTCAGAATGGGGAGTCGGTATTCCACAGCAACTCTCTAATTTATGACCACATTATTGCAAAAAACAGAATTTAAGAAATAGCAAAATCCCCATTGACAGCTGCACAGTAAATAAATTAGTCATGTAAACACATGGAGTTTTGACTTGGATCTAATGCAATGATGAACAACAGTTTGACAATCAGTCATATTATGATAACCCTAACTTCAGGTTTGTTCTGGTTTGTGTGAAACTGTGATCTCAGAAATGATCACGTTTGAATATGTCCAGGTTCATTTTTTGGCATATTTGTATCCATGGCTGACGGCATACATTTTAGCTTGTATGCACACTGGGTTTAAAGTGCTTGAAAGTCTGAAAAAAAGATACTGAAACAAGACCTGTGTCATTTTGTAGGTCTCAGTGAGCAGATAAAGAAAATGCTAAGAAAAAAAATCTGTTTGGAATTTTTGGAGAAAATCTACTTTTTCATCGGCACCCAACTCAAATTTTCAAATTGACATTAAAGGGTTAAAAAAACTTCTGCGCTTTGGTGATTTATTTCTGAAAGTCTCCTCTGCAGGGTTGTCGATCAAAAGAATGTGAAAAATAGTTAAAGTAGTCCATCTCTTTTCTTTAACCCTCACGTGGCAAAATCTGTTCAATCTAGCTAAATGTAATGTTTAGACATGTGCGCTCTTGTACTCTTTGACGGCTTGCTTTAAGCGCAAATCAGTTTGTTTCTGCTATCCTTTATCTGATGCCTTTACCAGAATGTTGAGAAGTCAGCGTGAACTGCTTCGAAAGCTTGCTCAGAATATCTAGCCAATCCACAACCATGGCACTTACAGAACTCACGCAAATGGTCTCTAATGATGTGGAATTTGGGTGTGATCGAGATGCCAAGTTTCGCATCGGCCTCGCAGAAGTCAGCAACATGGTCTTCCCAACCACTGTTGGGGCTCTGTCCGAAGCAGGAAGTGAACATTTGGACTAAAGCTGCTTTTTGGTCATGTTTATGTTCAGGTTCTATGTTCATGATTATTGTCTTTTATTTATTCTTTTTTGGTTATTGTAACACTCAGGTTTTTAGTTCATTCCATGTCTCAGTTCCATTGCACTTGTCTCCCCTGTCTTGTGATCTAGTTGGTTCAGTCCGTCTTCCCTGTCTGCGTACTCACTGACTTCGGGTGATTTAAATGAATTCCGGTGTTTAAAATATTCCTTCGAATCTCGTTTTCTTCCTTCGCCCTTCTGCTCTGATTACTAACAAGAATAACTTTTGTATTTTGTATCATAGTCTACTGACACAACTAATCCATGTATATGAGATTACTAACTTACTAATGAGCACTCTAGTTTAATATGTAAAGTTGCACCGCTACTAATTTAGACTGATTCCCTCCCTGCAATCGCCCTGTTCTATACTCCGCCCCTCAGCCGGTCTCTGTCGTCTTCTCAGCTTCAGCGAGAATCTCTCGCGCGTGCTGAATTACCTTCCTGCGCTCGTTATTTGTGCACGTAGAACTCCAGGACCGGAGCTGTTTGAATGTCATAGGCTGTTTGTGTGATTCCCGTTTGTATTTTGTCTTTTGCCAATTTTCGTGGTTAGGGTTTCCCTCATGTGATTCTCCCGATGTAATTAGCCCGATTCCCTACACCTGTTTTCTGTACAGCACGTGACCTTCCCTGTGTATATATTAGCAGTCTTTTCATTCACAGCTCTTGTCAGAAAGTTGATCAGTAATTCTTTGTGCAGAGCGCCTCGTATGCCATTGAATATTGTTTAACTTCTACTAGATTGTCTGACCTTGATTCTTGCCATTGCCCTTTTTGTATTGTTTTTGTCTTTCTGGATTTTGACCCATTTTTGTATGACCACGATTTCTGTGTTTGGATGCCCTGTGTATGACCCTTGGCTTTGCTCATCAACTATCGTTTTTGTACCTCTGCTCATCTGTCGTACTGGTTCTGACCCCTGCCTGTCTAGTCGATACTATTTTTGGATTTCATATTGTGGCTTGGCAATTCCTGTGTTTTTTGTCTTTGACTCGGACCCCATTAAAGGCATACGTTTTTTTGATCTGTCTCTTGCGAGTGGTTCCTGAACGATACCTCACAAGCTGACCAACATTTTGAGCAACATGATGGGTTATATTCAGGGATTTAATATTTTCACATTTTTAACAGTAAATTTAGTTGCCATGGTAACCATTTTTTATTTTCACCAATCTGACCCTGTGGTATGATTATCTAATGAGTCAAACTATAAAAAAAAACATGATGGCTTGCAATTATTAACCCCTTTCTTAGGATTTCCAATTCAAGATGACTCAAAATGGAAAAACTCCCGCACACTGTCTTCTCTGCAAAGAAAAAACTTTATTCAGAACAACGTTTCGGTCTTGTGACCTTCATCAGGAGTCAACCTGATGAAGGTCACACGACCGAAACGTTGTTCTGAATAAAGTTTTTCTCTTTGCAGAGAAGACAGTGTGCGGGAGTTTTTCCATTTTGATTTTGCCGACCTTTGGTCCACTCCTACGCACCTGTCAACCTACTAGATGTGCAAAAGCCCAAACATACAATTCAAGATGACTGCCACATAAAAAAATGGATTTTCTCCAAAAATTTCCCACAGATTTTTTTTTATTTTTTCATTTTCTTTATCTGCTCACTGAGACCTACAAAATGACACAGGTCTTGTTTCAGTATAATTTTTTCAGACTTTCAAGTACTTTAAACCCAGTGTGTATGCATGGATTTACAAGGTCTATGCTGGCCAGCAGCCATACTACCAGTTGACCTGAGCAGGTGTGGGCTTGGTTAGTACTTGGATGGGAGACCACCTGGGAAAACAAAGTTGCTGTTGGAAGAGGTGTTGGTGGGGCAGTAGGTTGAGATCTTCCCCCTGGTGGAATAAGTGAAGGGGACACTGCACTGAAGGAGACATTGCACTGAAGGAAATGCTGTCTTTCAGATGAGACTTTAAACTGAGATCCTGCGGTCATTAAAGATTCTATGAGACTCTTCAACAAGAGTAGGGGGTTACCCCCTATCGTGGTTAAATTCCCACCCTGGCTCTTTCGACCTGCTACCTAATCATCCCCTGATCAAACTGACGACGCAACTTGTCCTCTCTCTCTCCACCGCAAGCCCCAGGGCCCCCTTGAAAAAGAGATTTCAATCTCAGTGGGACTTCCCTGGTTAAATAAAATAAATAAACGTGCTTCTTCTTTCAATGGTGAAACTACAGTCTATGAAGTAAATGTAACAAAGCAGGTGTATGGTCATCACTGAATAGTGACATGGTCTCATCTTAGGGTGTCCAGAGGAATATTTCCATTGGTGCGTTAACCTGAAGAGAGAATGGGCTGCTATTTGGCCGTCTTTACTCAGGTCTGCCCAGCTTTGATGCAATGGGAAAATACCAGACAGATTTAACATATCAGTTCAAAGGGATGATAAATCATATAAATTCTCGTGTCCATTCAATTTTTCGTTTTTCTGCTTTTAATATCTCACAACACTGAGGACAGACACAATGAGAGTCAGTAAATTCAATTTCAAAACCCTTTTTTAGACACACGTAAGAATGTGCCGGAATTCTGTAACACATCTCTCATAGCATTCCTTCAGCCTTTCTCCATCCATCCTCTCTTCACCTTCATCTTCTTTTGGAGCTGAATGTTCCAAGTAAGAGGACAGCCTAAAGCTGCTTTCACAGCGGACGCGAAACAAATGTTTCGCACGACAGATTACATTCAAAGTCAATACAAAGACACTTTGCATTGACTTTCAATGTAATCTGCCGTGCGAAAAATTCATTTCGCATCCGGTGTGAAAGCGGCTTAAGACTGGAATTCAAGTCAGCCTATCCGATGGGCACATTGCATAGACTCATATAAGCAGTTAAGGATATATAAGCATATAAGCACTAAACAAACCCAACACAGAAAAAGAAAATCAGTGACAGGGCATTGCCAGCCCAACACATCCCCAAATTTTTAATGGAAGAAGGTGTTTTTCCATATTTTTCCAAAAAGAGCTGTTTCCTGGCTTGATTGCAATATAAAATTCTGAAGGCAATGTGCGTCTAATCAGAAGTGGCAACAGAAATCTTTTTTTTTTTTGTAAAAAGGGGAACATCCAACTTCGGAAGGAGACTGAACTGAAAGTACATCCAGCAGTTCTGATTCTTCTCTAGGACACCTAATGAATACTAGACTGTTCTGAGAGAGTTAGTTTACCCATTAGGGGAGGAATTGGAGAAAGGTGGGTCGGGGTTGGAGAGAAACATAAATGACACTATGGATAAAAACCAGTTAAAACCCTAGCACTTGTTTGTTCAAACAGGTTAATACTGTGTTGATCCATAGCTTTACATGGTAAAGATTAAACAGACATTATCATCTCAATGATTCGTGAAGAATAAGTTTTAATCGAGTGAAAATTGTCGGCTAGTATTTTTAGCCAGAGGTAGGCTAAGAACAATCTTTCAGTCAATGAAAATAGTGTCCATGATGTCCAAATTTTTCTTTGCTAGCAACAGTCTGATTAACAGAGCAGGCAGATACTTTCTCATTTTAATTTACTGTTTGCATTTTAAAAATGGAATGCGGTGAATGCTGTTTTTTTAGAATGGAATGACAATGTCATTAGTGATAACTTTGGTCAGATATGCAACTTGTTTAGAGTAGAAGATGGTGAATGGATATAGAAAATAGATTGGCGATTGGGTATGAAATAAATCTGAACTGAATATTTTAAATCATTAAGCCTGCCAGATGAAATTTTGTCTCAAAATGTAATCTTATTTCTCCTGTTTTAAACTGCTCAGCTAATTAACTATTGTGTGGATATTCCCAGGACACACAGAAATATTAATTAGTTAATATGTTCAAATTAAAACATCCAGGTAATCAAGGCCATAGTGTTGGTTCTAATTTTGGTTCCATGCCTAAGGTTAAGGTGTTTACTCTTCATTCAAATATGGCCTTCACACTTTACCCATTTTCTCATTTTCTAGGTTCTCCATTAATGGAAATCATGTCCAACAAATTTTCAAGTTTTCCAGGATTCATGTTCATCCTGGGCTTGGTTGGTAGTCAACTCTGTAGCCTACATCCACCTGAATGTTACCCTATTTAGAAAAATGGCCATTTTTTGCATAAAGCTATTCACCAAGGTATTTCCCTAGCAAAACATGTTGAACTAAGTTGAATTTCAATTTCATTTTTGCTCATTTTATTGGGTGTTTATTTAACGAACATGCTAAGATGTCAAATCAACTCCAGCCTGCTGTGTAGGTCACCATAAAGCCACGTCTCCGCTTGAGATATTAACTCGTTTTCATTTTATTATTTTATCTACAGCATGGTCAGAGGGGGTTGTGGAGTTGTTGAAGTTCATCGTGTGCCAGCCTAATTAGCAAATAATTTACGGTATAGTTCATATAATCTAACTTTTTGAATACATTTGATAAATTATATATAAGCCACTTAGAACAAGAGTGGTGTAACTCATTTTTCATTTTGGATGTCTATTGCACTGAGCACTTTATGTATTCTTGAAGTGTGGAACATATGCCCTAGGCATTGTATAGTACTGAGTTAATCCATTATTGCACTAAACAGATTGACCACTGAGGAATCATTTTAAGATTAGAACTTTAAAAAGACAAATATGGAGTTAGACCACTTTTATCCCAGGGGCTCGTATATGATTGGTTATCCTTGTTATGCCCCTGACTTTGAAAATCTCGGTTGGGGGCATTATGGTAAGATCCTGATTGGTCATCTGGCGTCAGTGCGTAAAATAGTTTCCATAAATATAAAGAAGAATGGCCACTCAAGTCTAATTGAAAATGTCTGTGTGTATTGGTGGTGGGTAAAGGGCGGTTTCTCCTGAAAATGGGCGTATGGAGATTTTCAGTATGGTCGCCAAGGCAGCTATCTTGAATTTGGTTTTCATGGATTTCGAGGAAAATGGATTGTCGAATAAAATTCAAATTTGCTGTGTGTGTCGATGGAGGGTAGAGGAATATTTCTTTTAAAAATGGGCATGCTAAGATTTTGCATATGGCTGCCGCAGCGGATATCATGAATGCAGTTGATTTTTGAATAGAACAATTCACCCATCAAATTCAAATTCGCTATCTTAATTGGTGGTGGGTAGAGGAAGGTTCCTGTCAAGAATCAGCAAGCTGTGATTTTCAATATGACCTCCAGGGGCATATGTCACATTTCACATTGCTTTTATTTTATGCATACTTGTAGGCCAAAAGTTTTGGATAATGATTTTCTTATCAGTGGAAGCTCAATTAGTCCAAAAGTTGCCTTAAAAACCCCAAGAGGGGCACAGTGGATTAAACAGTTCTTGCACATGATCAACCACAGTTTTGTACACTGAGGGGTGAAGGTTCTGGACTACATCTTGCAGTTCTCACATAATTCAGTCTAGCAGATGTTGTGTGTTAACCATCTGGTTGCTAATATTTAATTGGGTCTATTTTATTTGGACATGTTGCCAATAAATGAAAGAGTACCCATGCTTAATTGCAAACATGAGGCAAAGTTATTTTGTATTTTATTTACCTCTTCACCAAGACAATTAATTAAAACAAATGAAAATGAGAATTGGATTAGAAGATGCATTAAGCATCTTTTAAGAATTTTCAACACCAACAGTTATCATTGGCCAGTCAGCTCCAGTGGTGAAGAAATATTTCCTTGTTCGTGTTGTCACCAGCAATGACATCAGCTCTCCTGGAGAGATTAGGCCTTGCTGTCATCAGGTGAAAAATCACTGTATGACAAACCCTTTGAAGATGGGAGAACGGGAGAGACTAAAAACTGAGAAGGACTACTCAAGAATCAGAGCAGGATTTAAATCATTTTTGTTTTTTTCAGCCATCTCTGTTACAATGCATCCATTAGATACAGAGCTGTGAAAAAGTATTTGCCCCCTTCTTGATTTCTTCTTTTTTGCCTATTTGTCATGCTTCAATGTTTTAGATCATCAAACAAATTTTAATATTAGACAAAGACTATGCGAGTAAATACAAAATGCAGTTTTTAAATGATGAGTTCATTTATTAAGGGCAAAAATCTATTCAAACCTACCTGGCCCTATGTGAGAAAGTAATTGCCCCCTAAATCCTAATAACTGGTTGTGCCACCCTTGGTGACAACAACTGCATTCAAATGTTTGCAATAACTGGGAATGAGTCTTTCATCATCACTGTGAAAGAATTTTAGCCCACTCTTCTTTGCAGGATTATTTTAATTCTGCCACATTTTAGGTGTTTTGAGCAGGAACGGCCTGTTTAAGGTCAGGCCATTGCATCTCAATAGGATTTAAGCCTGGACTTTCACAAGGCTACTCCAAAATCTTTATTTTGTTTTTTTTTAAGCCATTTAGAGGTGGACTTGCTGGTGTGTTTCAGATCATTGTCCTGCTGCATAACCCAAGTGTGCTTGTGCTCGAGATCATAATCTGAGGGTTGGACATTCTCCTTCAGGATTTTCCAGTAGAGAGCAGAATTCATAGTTCCATCAATTATGACAAGTCGTCCAGGTCCTGAAGTAACAAACCAGGCCCAAACCATCACACTACCACCATCATATTTGACTTTTGGTATTATGTTCTTTTTATGAGTTGCTGTGTTAGTTTTACGCCTGATGTAATGGGATGCACACCTTCCAAAAAGTTCAACTTATGTCTCATCAGTCCACAGAATATTTTCCTAAAAGTCTTGGGGATCATCAAGACTTATTTTGGCGAATGTGAGACAAGCCTACGTGTTCTTTTTGGTCAGCAGTGGTTTTCGCCTCAGAACTCTCCCATGGATGCCATTTTTTGTCCAGTCTCTGTCTTATTGTTGAATCATGAACTCTGACTTTACCTGAGGCAAGTGAGGCCTGTAATTCTTCAGATGTTGTTTGGGTTCTTTTGTGGGCTCCTGGATAAGTAGTTGATGCGCTCTTGGAGTCATTTTGGTAGGCCGGCCACTCCTGGGAAGGTTCACCACTGTTCCAAGTTTTCTCCATTTGTGGATAATGGCTCTCACCGTGATTCGCTGGAGTCCCAAAGCCTTAGAAATGGCTTTGCAACCCTTTCCAGACAGATAGATTTCTTTGTTTCTCATCTGTTCTTGAAGTTCTTTAGTTCACGGCATGACATGTTGATTTTTGAGATCTGTTAGCCTACTTCCCTTTGTGAGACAGGTTCTATTGAAGGGATTTCTTGATTCAACTGACCTGGCAGTAATCCGGCCTGAGTGTGGCTAGTGAAACTGGCTCAAAAAATGTGGCTAATCACAGTAAACTCATGATTTAAACAGGGGGGGAGGGGCAATTACTATTTCAAATAGGGCCAAGTAGGTTTGGGTAGCTTTCTCCCCTTAATAAATGAAATTATCATTTTAAAACTGCATTTTGTATTTACTCGGGTTATCAATTTCTTATATTAAAATTTGTTTGATGATCTGAAACATTGTAGTGTGAAAAATATGCAAAAAAGTAAGAAATAAGGAAGGGGGCAAATACTTTTTCACGACACTGTATTTCCCCACCATTCCATTGCATTTGTGGAGCATATGTGTCCCCGCCTGTATGTTGATCAAGGGCATATTGTGATGGCTGCTGCGGCGGCCATATTAGATATCGCACAGCGCTGGTTTTCGAAAGAAGCCTTCCTCTAGCCACTCCCAATACGCCATTAAGAAATGGCATCAATCCGACGAGGGATTCTATAGTTATTCCACAGAAACGAAAATTAACGGACGACGGACGGACGGACGACGGACGGACATGGTGTCGACATAATGCCCCCTTTCTTCTTTGGAGGGCGGGGGCATAAAAATCTTGATGTAAAGGAACGAGGAGATGCATTCAAAGAGACTGAGTTGTTTGAAGGAGAAAGCAGAGAATGCATTAAAAATTCGACAGCTGCAGTGCCCCAAATCAGATTCATGCACAGTTCTACCTCTACTCTTTTGAAATCAGCTGCGGCATTGCTTGAAGCATTCCATTGTTCTTAGACACACTTGCACAGGCAAATCAAATTCCAGTGATGAATCTGGTATGATCCATGCAGTGTACTGATTTTGTGGGCCAATTGTGGGGCATAAAAATAATATTGAACACTTACAGTGAGCACCATAATTCATTAGACTCTAACACATTTCTGTTACTGTGATTTCGCAGGCCAAGCCAAACAACAGATCTATATCCAGTTGAACATGCTGAAAAGTGATTGAAGCCAAAAGTCCCAGAAACGAGCAGGAGCTGGAAAATGGCAGCAGTACAGGCCTGGCAGAGCATCAGCAGGGAAGACACCCTGTGTCTGGTGATGTCGATGACTTCAAGCAGTCAGTCTAGGCAAAGAATATGCAATCAAATGTTACTTCATTCCACATTATGTCTGTCCAGTATTTTTGATGTGTCCAAACATGGGGGAAAAGATGCTGTCATTTCTAAACAGCTTATCCGATACTGATGAAAACACTGTCAAATGAAAGCTGACAGTCTGCACTTGATTTCACTGTATCCATTCAAACTCAAAAATGAAAAAGTACAGACATAAAAAAAATAGTAAAAATTGGGTCACGCCACAATGAATTATGGAACTCACTGTTGGTACGAGTAATGTTTACAGGATGCATTTACAAACAAGATAATTTAGGCCTGGATAGAAATACATGTAATTATTGAAAGCAAGGGATATTTTTTCCTTATTATTTACAATACAGTCTACTGTATGTTGCTACAGACCTCTTGTTACTTTCAACTTACAAGAGATAGCCGAACAGTGTCATGTGATGTGACTGCTCATGTGCGCACTGTCCAACCCTTATGGGTTCTTAATTGGTTCCTTCCTTGTTCCAGCAGTCTACGTGTTTTTACACTTTGTCTCCTTAAATTGATTTATTGTCACCCCTTGCTCCACGGTATTATCATTGGTATGCCTCACCCTTTTGTGAATGTTCCATCCATATTAGCTCATTGTAATGTCTGTGTGGTTGCTGGATTCTCATGCTTTATAACCTGCTAAGCCTTTCAGTCAGTTTTTGTCTTCTTGAATTCAGCTAAGATCCTTTTCAGGCGTTTTTGGTAAAATAATGATTAACAAGGACATAATTACAATTTGGAAGTCTTACTGATAGGATTGAGCCCCCAAGCCTTTCTCCAGGATTGGAACGAGTTTCTTGTTAATAGATTATTCCTTACGATTCCTCTGAGTCAGTTTATTAGGACTACCTCCCAAGATTTCATTGGCCTCCAGAATTTGGACAGCACTCATGCTAAACTCTGCAATTTACTGTCAAGCAGCCCTTCTTCTGTGAGGGGGATTCAACATCTGGCTTCTGCCTTGGGAAAGCCACCGTCCTGGGCACAGACACACCCCAACCCTCTCTAGTCATTACCAACTTAGCTGGACCGCCCCTCTGCTGTTCTGGGCTATGGCCCTTCCCTAATCCATTGCTTTATTCCGATTAACAAATAATCCCTTGTGGATTTTACCCCAAATCTGCATTTGGTTACTCGTCTGGATCATAACACATACATTATCTACACTGGTTCTGGTGATTCATACCCCTGCCAGCAAAAGAGGAAGCAATTAAGCCGGTTTGGACAGCATTTTGGTCTTGTAAAAAGCTCTCCAGAGTTACTGCGGTCGGGTCCAGGATAGGTCAAAGTCCGATCCAAGACCTAGATTCCCATCCAACAATTCATCATAAAAATACACAGTTCACAATTATTTCCCGCAAGAGTATGCAGCCCACTCTTACAGTTTTTTTCTTTCTTATGAGCTGATATTTGAAGGTATTTTTGTTATTTCGATATATTCTGTTGACGAATAAAGAGCAGCTAACATCACTGAACCAATGGAGCTTAATGGATGACTAAGAATTGGCATTAATTCTGCAAAGACTCCGGTCCCAAATTGTGCGACGTGGTGGCTTCTAAAAACTGCATTTCCCTGAGCCAAAATGCTTTTCTCCAAGCCCAAGGAAAATTGGTCCATGATGCCAAAGTGATTAGGTCCTTCTTAAACAAAGGAGTAGCTGGCGGTGTGTTTTTTTTTAGAGCTCTCTGTCTTAAGCAGATGAGGAGATGAATTGGTGAGAATACACAATTCTAAATAGACAGGTAGGTTGATTGCAGTTCGTCAGACGCTAGTGCGTGGTCATTGTAAATTTTTATGAATTACCTCTGAAGATTCTGGTACATTGGTTCAGTTTATACGAAGCTTAGCGAAAGTTCAGTCAGGAAGACTCTCTCTCTTTTGCGCTCATCAGCCCCGTCTAATTTGTTCATGCATGTTCACTCCTAATTCTCCGCAGACAACATCCGGGGCTGTCAATGAGCAGTCAGCTGGCATTGCAGCTGATTGCTCCTATCCAATCAGGGCACACCTCAGTCGCGTCGCTAGCAAATCATTGTGCTGCCGTCTTTTTAAATATGTTATTTTCTCCGCCCTAGTTCGCCCATGCTGCCGCTCGCTGACCCTCCTCCGCCCCAACGCCACCCTAACTCATCAGATCTCCCGTTCCGCCAGTCCAGCTTCATCAGTCTTCAGCCACCACCACCGCCAGTGTCTGGACTCTTCGGGGGGATTTCCCGCAGCTGCTCTGGGCAGTGCTCCTGATCTGCGAGTCTTCCCAAAGAGTCCAAGCGCCAAAGACTTAATTCAATTATAAGCATGTTACCCCTTTATGCTCAAAGGATAATATATATTTTCTTGATTTCACTTGAGTCTCTCCTGGTTGAAATGGTAATATCATACCCTGCCTACAATTTGATGTTGACTAGGTGCCTTAACCAGACCCCAGGCCATTGTCATGTTGAAATGGAGAAAAGTTGCCTCGCTGCCTTTCTTCTGCATAGGCTGAGTTTTTTTACTTGTCGCAACAATGATGTCCCAGGAAATGGTGTTTAACTCATTAGTGCAGTCCTACCATGCTGAAGTAATTGTATTCTCAATATCTGCAAACAGCAACATTTTCCCTGTCCGTGACTAATGCTTTTTATACTCAATACCCAAGATATCCTCTCACACGTGTTCAATTATTCACAGACAGGACCACACAGTTTCACTGGTAAACTGACTCATATGGGGCAGAAGTGGTCCATGAGACAGAGTGAGTGTACTGCCTAAAATTGACAATGGAATTGTTTATAGAATTCTCTGAGTGGATTTACTGATGATACATAAATGCATGTTTTACAAGCAATGTGCAAATCTTTATAATGAGAATATGACCCGTCCTTGTATGACTCCTCTTTTCATCTCTTTTTCGTTTTTTGTCATGGCTCACACCAGTATTCTTCAAAGCTGTCTTCGGCTTACCTCATCCCTTTACCTCGATGAGCACTTTAGCTTGATCTGACGCACACATATCAGCTATGCTGTTTTGAATTCCATCCATCCATTTTCTATACCCGCTTATTCCTCACTAGGGTCACGGGGCGAGCTGGAGCCTATCATAGCTGACTACGGGCAAAGGCAGGGACCCACCCTGAACAGCTTGCCAATCCATCGCAGGGCGCACACACCATTCACTCTCACACTCATACCTATGGGCAATTTAGTGTCTCCAATTAGCCTGATATGCATGTCTTTGGACTGTGGGAGGAAACCGGAGTACCCGGCGAAAACCCACGCAACACGGGGAGAACATGCAAACTCCGCACAGAAAGGCCCCAGGCCGGATTCGAACCCACGACCTTCTTGCTGTGAGGCAGCAATGCTAATGCACCGTGCCGCCCTACTGTTTTGAATTATTGCACATATTTTCTTGAATTGAAGCACTGATTACTAAAACCCCACAAATCAAGTCAAGTCAAGTGTGACTTATGGGGTTTTAGGAAGAGGTGCTTCAATTGACTCTCACCATTCTGGCTTGCGTTTCCAAAAAGCGTAGTAGCTAACTAAGTTTCCAACTTACACAAGTAGTTGGTCCATTCACAGTCAACGGGTCCAACTATGTAAGTTAGCATTTGTGATTTCGGGAAACGCACCCTAGTTCAACCCAGCACTATGAAACGGCAGGTTTTAAAATTCATAAACTGTTACACTGATTTGTTAAAATAAATAATGTGAAGATGTGGAATCCCACTTCTTTGGGAATAGAGTGACTTGTATTTTTGTACAGAAACCTTGCGGAACAGAGGGTGCAAGGCAGGGGGCGAGGGAGGGAAAACCTTATTGAGAAGCCACATTTACAGAGGTCTGGAACCCCAATGATATTTAAGTATCTGACTGATACAGGTAGGAATGTCTTGTTCAGTCCGAGTAACTGCATTTATGCATTATCTTCCAAAGAATTATACCTCATTGTATTATCTGAGTGCAGTGCTTGGGGATTTTAATATAAATAATTAATTAGCAATATCCCAATTTATGTCTCATGAACATAATGAATTAAAATATTTTTTCATGGAAATTCTGATTTTTGTAGAATTTTTTCTACCAAGCTTGCAATTGGGATTTTTCAATTGTAAATGTATGCATTTTTATTTTGGTGCACTCATTTATTCATGGAACAGAGCATGGGTAATATGAAACTATTGCAATATCTGAAAATAAATGAAGTAAAACTCAATGTAAAAAGCAAAATGATCCAGTTTGGATCTGTTGATGCTTGCATCAGTTTGGCGAGGATACAAGGAACTTTTAATTAAAAAATTCTGAAACACAGGCAGCGGCTTAGCGTTTCAGAGCAACGAGAAATGTTGATATTCTATACACTCAGTATACAGTACAGAACACAGCTCAGCCATGCACTAATTGCTCAAGTAAAAGTACTAGCTCATTAATAAAATTTATTTACATGTCACTGCTAGTTATTCCTCTTTTCATCAATGTATTCTGAGAGAGATCCATGCCCAAAAAACATCAGAATGACCTTTAAAGGGGACCTAACATGCTGATCCTTCTTTTAATACATATTAGTGATGTTACAATGCTGGTTGTTCATGCTCAACCTCTGAAAAGTTTCTAAACATAAGATACAGGGGTTTTGCCGTAATCCAAGAACGTGATTTCGTGAGCGTGATTTCCTCTCTGAACAGCTCCTCCCGAGATCTTCACGAGATCTGGGCAAAACCTGACATCAGGTTGTGCCGTCCAATTAGTTCAGACTTAGCCAGAGCCAACCACTGCGCTGGACCTGCCCACACCGGAAACTATTCTAGCAGGCACTAACAACGGCTGATCATACTACGCCTTAGTAGCATCTACAGTTTTGGAAATACAACAGAAGAACTGCAGATCATTTGAGGTGCAATTTTGTCAGAATCTCTCCCAAAGCTACTTGTCCATTTACTTTTGGACGCAAAGAAAAACAAATATTTCTCTTCCAAAAGAGGATGCCACCAGAAATCAGTGGGTAGCTTTTTTTGTTTTCTGTCAGCAAACAGCCACGGTCAAAGGGAACGTAAGCTGTTTGTGCTCAGCATTTTCACAAAGACAGCTTTGTCATTAAAGGATAATTCGACACAGGATAAATGTTTCAGCTGCTTCTCAAATCTGAAGCAGTTGCATCGATCAAGCGCTCGGAGCCACAAGCAGTAAGTAACCATATCACAGTAAATAATGTCAAGCTAACGTGTTTTGGGTGGCTAGCAGGACAGCTCACGATAGTTAGCACTAGCAACTGGCCTCACGCAGACTTTGTAAAATATCTGAAGATAAAGCCTGTATCGGTTGCGACTGTCCATAACTCACAGACACAGAAGCTGCAAGCTGCTTTTATTGCATAAAGCCAACATGACATGATTGCCAGTTGATTGTGGCTGTAGCATAGCGGCTAACATAGCCAAGTTACTGTTGCTAATGTTTGTGTCCTAAATATGCAAAAGTGATATCAGGGGAAATTCTACAGAAGATATGAGGACATAAACCTCATTTGAAGCTAACTTTTAATACTTGTTTGTACAAGTAGTTTGGATGCTTGGTACAACTGTTCTTTTTTGCTGTCTGTAAAACCTGTATTGCACAGGTTTGTCTCTGTGGTTATGACCGCTCGGTTACCAGCTACTGCATGTTAGTTTGCGTGCCGTGCTAATTAAAAATGCTCCTGGTTAACTTATATGCAGTAATTCTCATTGATATGCTTGTGTTGCTTCGGTAAGCATCAATGTGGCAGTTTCATCATAACGTTGCCCGATTGTAGCCATTACAGTTAGTGATCGCTTCACTTATCCATAACCGGAATCAGCCGGATACTTCACAAAAGTCTGAGCAAGCTCTCTGGTGCTACCATGAAAGCAATGCAAAATGCAAAAGCTCTACCGGTTTGCAAACGATTTCTCTGCACTACCTTGATATAATTTCATCCCCCTTTAGTAATTGTTGTGGCTAATAAAAAGCTGTAAAAGGCGGAGATTAAATAAGTAATTCTTTCCTGTAGAAGTGATCAATTTGCTAGCTCCACATAAGCAACTTGTCTGCGCTAACGGAACTTACGGCCTGCAAATCCAGTATTATGTTCATAACATAATCGAGCTCTCTCTAGCTGTCACGTACTATCCATAAAGCTGCTTTCACATCACACACGAAACAAATTTTTCGCAGGACAGATTAGTCTACATTCAAAGTCAATGCAAAGACGCAACTACACATTATGGGCACGTCAACCCACTTTCACACCGGATGCGAAACAAATTTTTTGCGCGACAGATTAGCTACATTCAAAGTCAATGCAAAGACGCGAATACAAAGGCGTTATGGCCGCGTTAAGCAGCTTTCACACCGGACACGAAACAAATTTTTTGCGCGACAGATTAGCTACATTCAAAGACGCAAATACAGGCGTTATGGGCGCATTAAGCAGCTTTCACAACGGATGCGAAACAAATTTTTCCTGCGACAGATTAGCTGCATTCAAAGTCAATGCAAAGATGCAAATTCAGGCCTTATGGACGCGTTAAGCAGCTTTCACACCGGACACGAAACAAATTTTTTGCGCGACAGATTAGCTACATTCAAAGTCAATGCAAAGACGCAAATACAGGTGTAATGGGCGCATTAAGCAGCTTTCACAACGGATGCGAAAAGAATTTTTCGTGCGACAAATTAGCTGCATTCAAAGTCAATGCAAAGATGCAAATTCAGGCCTTGTGGGGGCATTAAGCAGCTTACACACCGGATGCGAAACAAATTTTTTGCGCGACAGATCAGGTACATTCAGAGTCAATGCAAAGACACGAATGCAGGCGTTATGGGTGCGTTAAGCAGTTTTCACACCGTATGCGAAACGAATTTTTCGCGCGACAGATTACATTCAAAGTCATGACCGCTTATCAGTTACTGCATGTTAGTTCGCACGCTCTGCTAATTAAAAATGCTTCTGGTTACCTTACATGCCGCAATTATGATCGGTATGCTTGTTTTACTTCGGTGAGCATCAATGTGACAGTTTCATCATAACGTTGCCTGATTGTAGCCACTACAGTTGAAGCTAAACAGAGAGGTGCTGTATGTGTCTGCCGAGTTGGGCTGCAGTTAGACCAGTCGTAGATTTTGCAGAGCTTGGGGTGCGTTTTTGGGTGCTTATGAAACGATCGCTTTACTATCCATGACCGGGGTCAGTCTGATACATCTCCAATGTTTGGGCAAGCTCTCTGATACTACCGGTGAAAGCAATAGGGAAATGCACAGGCTATAACGTGCCCGGGATAACAGACAATTTCTTTGCATTGCCGTCGATTGAATATTAAATTCTTTCCTGTAAAAGTGATCGCTTCGCTAGCTCCACATAAGCAACGGTTCACGCAGACGGAACTTACGGCTGTTAAACCTGTATTATTTTCAATGCTCTGTCTAGCTCTCACACTCTATCCATAATGCGCCCATTTTCCATGAGGAAAAGCTGGTCATACCAAAGCAATAAGTAAACCATTACCAGGGGAAATTTCTGAAAAGGCCGTTTAGCTTGGAGCTTTCGCCCCTCCGTCATATACCAGCGCAGAAGCTGTTCGTTTCTCCACGCTAACAACACACCACAGCTATGCACACAAACTAGCAGGTCCTAATACACACCGAAGCAGTCCATAAGCTGTTGGTCCACTTTTAGCTGCTCCTCACTGTCCATGTTCCCTCTAAACTCAGACCCACCGGATTTCTTCGGTCTCCAGTCTACACTTGGGCATGTCGACCCGTTCCACAAATGTGTCTATGTGGGGTGGATTCTAGCTTTCCCGGCATCCTAGCAACGGAGTAGAAAAACCGCTGTACTCACCAACTGTTGCCATAGCAAACTGTAGCCGATAGCAAATTCGTGCTTGAGCTGCCAGACTTTCGCACTACGTCCTCCACTTTCGCCGTTGCGTGTATTAAAACAAGTTAATTTCATTATATCTATATACATGTACTGCGTTAGAATGCAGAATATGCCCGTCGATTCCTCTGGAGCCGGACCAAGAAAACTGCGTTCTGCTGCCTCTTCCCTCCTAGATCCGCCCTCCGCAGAGCTGGCCAGTCAGAAGAAAGTGGGCACAAGGGGAGAGGGGGCCATAGCGGAAGAGCCACCCTAATGAGGTGTTTCAGGCAGAGACTACTATGGACTACAAATGGGGTTTTTTGAGGTTGGCAGTATGAGCGAAATAAGTGCCCTTTTTTTACTTTGCGTGATCAGGAGTACCCTAGGGGAGTCAAAGACCAAAATAGCATATTAGGTCCCCTTTAAAGTAACTGTTTGTTGGCACAGAGTTTAAGTACTTTCAAAAAAGTGTTTGATAACAGACTTGCCTAACTTACTGTAATGAAATGATTACTGCCACAACAAAAGCTAGATCAGCCTTTTCCATTTTGATTGCACATTCATAATTGCAAGTGGCGCACCCCAAAATTCATGTGTCTGCATTGGCCCCTTGGGTAGGTGATCTTGATACTGTGGTTGTCTTTGGGGTAATTTGTCTCTGCAGTCAGATTAATGCTGTCGAGCTGAGTGGCCTTCCTCCAGTCAGTGTTGATCCTATCATGCTGAGGGCCTTCACCTGTACTGTGTAAATAATGGGATCTTACAGGCACAGCTGCTAATCCCCTCATGGTGTGTCCTACATAGCTTTGCCTGTACATATGGAATATGTAATGGAGTGGAGCAGAGGTCTTGATACGAAAGACAATTTATCAGCCCTCCTAAGAATGAAGGCACTCACACAACGTTTTCATGTACCAAGACTTGGATCTGTTTTGTTGCTAGATAAGGTCCGCAAATCTGTAACAGGAGGAACAATAGTCAGATTTTTATTAAATGTAGTTAATTGCTCCATTTCGGAGCAGTGGAAACACTCATACCATAAATTTATCAGTGTACATGATTTTGGGATCTTTTTTATTGATCATTACTAATAATTTTTTTTTACCCACAGAAGAAAAGGATGAAAGGGTTTTAATTTGTTCTTCTTGGATCTTAGTCAATGCAATGGGGCTGTTTTGATGTGACAACAATGTGTAAACGTGGAAAACAACCCGATTTCGGCAGTGTTTCCAGACATTGCTTATCCCTTGCAAATTGATGGCAAACATAAGAAACATTTTGTGCTAGCAGTCACTTTACAGATGTACTGTATGTCCTGAAAGCTTATCCTGTCTGAATGTGGCTTTAATCTCTCCCTCTCTAGGCAGCTCAGAGATGGTGTTCATTAAACGAACAGTGATGCCACGCTGACCAATGTTCTTTTATGCAGTAATTACGGTGCGGCTGACGGGACTGATGTGTCTTAGTGTTCTCATGCCACGTGACGGAGAGATGATTCCCCATACATATGGAATATTTTCTGGAATGGAGACATGGTCTCTTTACTTGGAGGATAATGGTTATATTCTAACAAATACATTCAGGTGTCACACAAAAGAAATACTTTCAACCATGGGGGCCTAAAGCACCATCCTATGCAGCAGCATATTGGATTCCAACTTCAGCAGGAATTCTGGGAGAGTGCTAGCCCCCCTCATGGTGCTTAGGGGTTTAGCTAACCCTATGTTTGAACACTGACACTTTCACTCTTTGCTCCCCTCCTGACACATCTGCTCTTAATCTCAACATCCGTCATCCACTTTCAGACGAAAAACAGCAGATGGGGCAAGTATTCACTGGTCCCACAGAGATAAATGATGACTCCTGCTCACAGCTCGCTTAAGTGCCCCGCATGTCTAATTGACTTGGTCAGCTGTCCTGAGGTGTTCTTGCCTCTCTGCCCTTGCTTCAACCAGGAGATTAATGGTGACATGTCTTTTGGTTGCGTGCCTTCTCCGCAGGACCACAGGAACCTGGCATTAGATTCAAACGTTTCACGAGGTCTCATATAGGGGAGCTTGCGACCCTGGACCCAGTTACACAGACGACTAGCCCTGATTTTGGTTAAAATTGGCGCAGATCCGCTACGGAGTCATAAGCTGTCTGAAGTAACATCTGATTGATCGCCAGACTGAACTGGTTGACAGATAGAGCACTATTGAAACAATTTGCAATGGGTATTAATTTTTTAACTGGTGTTCTTACGTCATGAGGTAAAACTCATTGCACGCATTTATCTAACCTCAGCGCCCTGCACTTACAGAGTAATAACACACTGAGGATGTTGCCTGTCTAGGTGCTGTGCTGTGCTATGGTTGAGTAACTGAAGCAATAACGATTGCTGATTTGATCGATTGATCGAGCACATTTATGTTAGTATTTAGTGATATTGCTCATCATTTGCTGTAAGTACATGTTCATGTGTCACTGTGCTACAAAATGCAATGAATGTCTGGGTAACATGCTTTCATTTACTGCATTAAAAGCTATAGATTGTCAAAAGTTAAAAGGGTATGAAACGTCTTCATATAATATACTGGTGTCTGCTGACATCAATGGAATATTTTGTGGCCTTTTTCTCATCTCAATAAAAATACACGTTATAATTTTAACAATAAGGGTGCAAGCCTGAGCTGAAGTAAATGCAGGATTTTTATAGGGGAAAATATGTTTGGAATCATCTTGACTTCTCAGTACAGATGTTCTCCGACTTTAAAATGCAGTAAAAAGGATTGTTCACATTTCTCCTGAATCTGTGTTTGAGCAGAATGAGACTCCTGAAAGAGTTAGATCTTTAGAGAGTTGTAATAGATGATACATAACAGTCATTCTGTGTACCAAGATGTTGAACTGGTCAAAAAATTTCAACATTTGAAACTGCATTTGAAAGTCAAGACCAGATTTCGTCCAGAAAACCTTAGTTCACCACCAAAACAACCCAATGTCCTCTTCCATGCCCTCATGGTCCATTACTCAACAGTGCTCTATAAAAAAACACGATGCACTTGAAGATGAGGTCAGCACACTTTCCTTGCTGGATGAGTGACCTTGCATGGATTTTCAAATGTAATGACTTGCCTTCACCCCTCACTGAGAATACGCATTATAAAATCACATCCCCTAATTTCCCATAAAAGATAATCAAAACAGAAATTCTGGCAAGGACAGTAAATTCTCAATGAAAGACCTGGGATATGGGGTCGGCTGGGGTTTTCGCTTGCATTTTCAGCCTCAAATGGGGGGTGAGAAGGGGGGCTGCTGTTAAGGTGGGGTTAGTAATGGTCCAATAGGGCTGCATTTCTTGTTCAACACCATCTCAGGTGTCATAGAAATCACTATGGAGGAGAGGGTCAGTCATCTGTGGAATACTTGCAAGAGAATATCAGAGAAGGTGGCGAATCATGTAAAGAATCTGTTGGAAAGTGCCAGGGAGAGGCCTTCAAGGGATACCTCCAGCAGTGTGCCAGTGCTGAAGGGGTTTAGTTCTGGAACGGCTTCAGTGGTCAGGCAGGAAGCCAGTGGTGTTGGTCTCATCCCAGGGTTGGGGGGGGGGGGGGGGTCGGGGAATAAAACCACAGCAGTGAAATCAATCTGCAGTATGTTTGTGTTGTGTTTGTCTGCTTTGTATGCAATTATGTGTTGGGTGCATTTTCGGGAAAAGCCTGTGATATTCTCAACAAAGATATCCGAGAAAGTGTAGTTGGGGTTAAATGCATAATTGGCGCAAGGTGCTAAGAAAGTCATAACTGTTTTGTTGCAGAGGACCAGAAAATGTCTGATGGAGCAGCGGGGAATTTTTTCCCCTTTTATTTCATTGCCACCAATCATAGACACTGTTAGCTCAATCATGGTCACTTATTTTGACAAGAAAATTTGAAGACGAGGGGGAAAACAGAGCCGTGATACAGCCTGTAATCCAGACTGAAAATGTATATACTGACTATAGGCCAACAATATTAATATCAAAGGAATGTGTGACTATATTTACTTTCAGTGGTCTTTTGCAGAGTGTAAGTCAAAAATAAAAATGTAGAATCAGCTTCCATACTGAAACTCTGCCTTTCTGTGCATGTGTAGCCAAGGGGCCCCCAAGTGCAATGGTTTTGAAATTAGCCTTTACAATACATCACAGCACTCAGCTAGACAGACAAATAGTCAGAGAAACCAGATGGGGAAAAGGAAATTCTGTCCTTGAATGTTTTAAATTCACCTAAAGTGCAGTGTAATGGCCAGGTCCAATAGACCTATGGTTAAAAAGGACGAGGTTTGCGGAACCCCTGCGGTAGTTCACCTCAAATGCTTCATTGCAGGCGTTTCAAATTGCATGTTTAGAGCCCTGCTAATCTGATAAGGTATGGGGCTATAGAAGTTGTTCTGTCATAATAAAAGAGCTGACAGTTCACTCGGGGCCTGGAGCATGCCCGATGCACACTAGTCTTGGACATACCAGCAGGATCGAGAAGCTGTGACCGTCCAACAGGAGTCATCGCCTCCCTTTTCAAATCACACCACCAGACACAGGAAACAGGGTTATGTCAGGTCTGCCGAAGTTCTCTGTCTGCAGTATGTTTCTGGCCTCTCTATTAAACTGTTATAAAGAATTAAGATGCCTCAATCTCAGCACCATCAAATCCTGAGGTATGTGTCGTTTACTTGTACTGCTGTTTGCATGTGTGTGTGTGTGTGTGTGTATGCATGCATTCATGTCTGTTTGTTTGCATGTGGATGTGTGAGCATATGCATATGTATATCTAGGGGTGCATGTGTGTGTGTGTGCATGTGCTTTGTATGTGTATGCATACATGTGTGTATGAATTGGTGTGTGTGTGTGTGTGCATGTATGTGTATGAGCTGTACATGCATGCAGGTCATGTGAAGGCAGGTATTTTTTTTTTTTTTTTACCATTTTTGGGGAGCAAATATTTCCAGAAGTGACAGAACACCAGATTTCTTCATCCTTATAAGGACATTTTTTGGTCCACACAAGGTAACTGAGCTATTTTAGGGTTAGGGGTTAAGGTTAAGGTAAGGTGGAGGTTAAGGTTAGGTATGCAGTGTTTATGGTTCAGGTCGGGGTGGGGTTAGGGAATGAACGCAAGTCTACGGGGTGTCCCCACAAAACATGCAAGCATAACGTGTATATGTGTGTGTGTGCGCGTGTGTGTGTGTGTGTGTGTGTGTGCGTGTGTTTGTGTGTGTGTATCCACTCCTTGGAGGCCCAGATCTCTCTGATTCAAACGGGAGTTTGAGGGATGAAGTAACACTGGCGCAGTTAGCTGGCCAACATTCCTGGGGTGAGTAGATGCGGCCGTTCCCGGAATCTGCGGATTCACTGGTGTATATTCATATCTCCTCCTGTTTGGTTATATCAGTGTGGAAAGTGATGCCTATCAAGGTTTAAAACATTCAAACAAGACCATGAAGCCCACTGGAAGAAATTTCACAGCTGCTGAGGATGCTCTTTCAAATGCTTATTTGTTAGGCGAATTTCAAATATTAGAGTTGCCTGTCTTTGAGGCGGCTGGGATCGTTCTTCAGCAAGTAGTTTTGATTTTGCCTTAAAAAATGTTTAGATGACAATGCGCCATGGATGTTTTAAATTATTAAGGACCTTGTTCAAACTGCAACAGGTGTGATACACACTATTCAAACACTGATCAACACCTCATTTGTAACTCCAGCGTAAAACCTTCTTGTTTTTAGTTCAGCAGAACAAGGGTGAATGTGGAAGCGTTAAGTTTCACAAAGAATGAGTCAGATGCTTCATATTGTAAGCACACTCCGTAACTAGTGGATTAAATGCATTTCAAAACGTCTGATCTCGATGAATGTTTCTTGTGTTATGTAATTTTATGTAAACAAGGCAGCATTTGGTAATTGGCACACACAGTTTTACTGAGGTAATCCACTTGCTTTAAAATACTTGCATTTTATTCCCCCCAAAAAATTAACAAAGTTGATCAACATTGCATATTTGTAAATATCGCATCAGTACATTTGTAGGACATGGAATAATGATTCAACTAAATGTATTTGTGTAGCAGTGTTCACAGGACTGTACTATAGAGTAAAAATAGTAAAAGAGGCCAGTGCCTGGCCAAAACCCCCCAGAGAAGAAATGTGGTTTAAAAAACATTCTGTTTGGAGAAAAACACTTGCACGCCGAGGAGAAAAATCTCAGGAGTAACTTTAACATTGTGGTGGAGCCATCCACCTCTGACCAGTTTGTTGAAATGCAGGTTGGATGATTTAAATCTGGGAAGAAATCCATGCAGTTGCGTCTGCAGCTCTAGAATGAGGCAAGGCATGGTGTGAACCAGGGGTAAAAGTGAATTAGGATATCAGCATCTGGCGACCATGCGGTGAGGGACATGGCTCAAGTGGTCCGTGGACTCAGGGTAAGGGAGGGATTGCAGCTCCCAGGAAAAAAGATATGAAGAAGACAATCAGGCACTTTAGAAATCACCAGAGCACTGAGTGATTGCCTTTGTGTCAGGTGACAACTCGCACCTAGAGTTTTAACCCTTAAGTAAATAGCCCTAATCTTGCGGTCTAGAAACAGTCTACCCAACTTCATCCACTCATTGTGCCCCAGTTGCCGTGCACTTGCTGCAGGCTTCTTCGCTAACTACCCCTAGTGTGCCCCTTGCACAAAAATCCAGCACCATGTGGATCTCCCCAGTGAGGGATGTAACTAACACCACTGGCACCAATGATGAATCCCCAGTGCCACTGGTTCCACAAGGATTTTCTAATTACTAACCATGAGTTCCATTTGGGACTCCCCAATGACTTAAGCTGTCAATAGCCCCTTTGGCGCCACTGATGCATGCTCTGTATCACTGGTTACACAAAGATTACATAACACTAACCACCAGCGCTATGCAGACCTCCCCAGTGACTGAGGCAGTAACAATCCCACTGGTATCATTGACGCCTGCTCAGTGCCACTGGCTCCGCATGGATTTTCGCTGCACTAATACGACTGTTGTCAAAACTCTCGTGTGAATGCCATTTGAGTCTTTTCATTTTCAACACTTGCATAGACACACTTGCGTGTCCATTAGAAGCTGAGTCTCATTTCATGGTTATTCTCTTATGACCATTTGACGGGTATTTAAGCCCCCAGCTTTGTGCTGCAAGTTGCTGGGCTGTAATTTTCCTTTTCGGTTTGGGAACCAGTCAGTATTCCAAGCTGAAACTCTTCGCCTTTGTTAAGTGTAACATGTACATGAATGACAGCTGTTCCTGGAAGCTTTCCTCTTTACCTAGTTAACTTGAACAAGCTTCCAAGCCTATTTAGGGTCCAGGATTGGGACCCCGTTCAAAGTAACCTTGCTCAAGTCAGTTCGTCAGTCCAGTTTAATAGAAACAAGCTACTCAGTCTAATCAGGGTTGATTATTGGGGGAACATTTTTGTTAACCTTTCCAAGTCTGTTCCTCAGTCCAGTTGGTCAGGAACAAGCTCCAATTCCTTCTATGGTCATCAGGATTGGAAACAAGTTCACCTCAAGCTACTTTATTCTCCTATGGGACAGTTCAGGAATGGCAAAGTTTGCACTCCATCTGGCTGTTATTCTGGAAGCCACTGGCCAGCGATTGACAGCTCAGCTTCGCCCACAACATCTGCACTGACCTGTGCTATCCTATACCGGGGTTCTATACCCACCTTCTCCTCTGGGGTTCCATCCCTAATTTACTGTATAAGGTCTATGAACTACTGCAAAAACACTACCTATAGGATTGTACTCTGGGCTCTTTATTCCTAGAATCGACCGTGACAAAAGTGTTCATTTCCACAGAGATAAAGCCTGTAACTAGCACTACTGGCATCATTAAGGGCGATGTGGTCTCATGAATTCCACACAGATTTACATGACTGCTGGTATGTTACTTAAATATATATTTGACTAAAGAGGTTCATTTCGAGCCTGTGCCTAAAGACTCCAAGTGTAACAGTGATCATAAATCCTCATTAACCTGGCTTCAATCAGAGATTTTCTCAGTCTTTGGTTAAAATCATATCGCCTAAAGGCACAAGAGAAGACTGCACACTGTTTGGTTTCAAAACACTGGATCATTACTCTGTTTCTGAGAAGGCAATGTTTCGATCCACAGGATCTACCTCATGCAAATGATTTCTCTTTTGCTTTTTCTCTCTAATATTTGACTGAAGCAGATCCTGTGGATCAAAACACTGCCTGCCTCTTTCCTACACCAGGTTCGTAGTCGCGTGTTAAACCTCCGGGTAAAATTCTGCTTTCCTCTGCTTGCACGTGGTACTGGTGGAATCCCGGAGAACACTACCGTTGAGGATCTGCTTCTAAGCTTCTCAGCTAATTCCACAAATTTGCCTTGCAGAACATCAAACCTACCCTTACCCATGTCATTTGTCCCAACATAGACCATGACAACTGGATCCCTCCCCGCTCTGGCCAGGAGCTTGTCCGCACGCTCTAGGAGGTCTCCTACCTGGGCACCAGGCAGGCAACACACCGTACGAGACTCCATGTCGTGAGAACAGACTAAGCTATCTATTCCTCTAAGTATTGAGTCCCCCATTTTACGAACTCTCTTTTCTGAGGGGTAGAGGCTAACAGGTTTCCCTGCTGCTCATCAGTCCCCTCACTCTCAGGGTCAGAGGCCAATTCGAGTTCCTGCAAGGGCCGGAATCGGTTGGACACCTCAAACACTGGAGGAGCTGTCGCTGTACGGCGTGCACGCCCTTTTTTGCGCTGTCGACCTACAGTCACCCAACTTTCTCTCCCTGGCTGCTCTGGGATACTTCATCATCTTGTCAGTGATGCCGTTCAGTATAAATGAGATGATTCACCGTATTTGTAGTGTTCTGTAACTTTTTTTTAAATGTGGAGCAACTGTCTTTTTTTATGGATTATCCATCCATCCATTCTAACCTCTTAGTTCAACTGAGGGTCACGATGGCTACAGCCGAGACCTCCCTCAGACTAGTGACGTCCTCCAGCTCGTTCGACTAATTTTTTGAAAGGGAAGAAATTAGTTTCACAAATAAATGGCATAAAAACATCCAAGGTTACTTGATAACACTTCGTCCTTTGCTGAGTTTGTGGAACCTCCCACTGCCCCTGGAACACGAAAACCTGCTGAGAAGACAGATTTATTTGAGACAATGCTCCCCCGTCCTTTAGACTAAACTGAACTACGATGGTGACAGTTTTACAAAGACAGATAAATCACACACACACACAAACACACACACATATACAGACACACGCTCACACTTTCCAAGCTGTGCTGGAATTAAGAGACCTTTGCATAACTTTTCCAGACCACTTCAATCCTATTTCTGGGATTCAGTGCGTTTTTCATTCAGATAAGAACAAAATGGAGTCTGTTTCCTGTTCATTTAGTCTGAGTCACTGCTGGAATTTTGATCAGTCATTCCTAACGTTTCATCTCGCAGAAAATTAATTTCATTTGTCATTCTTACAAAGAAGCAAGTCTGCCGAGTTGATAAATGATGATGATGGTGATGACATGAGGAAGACACAAAGAACCGAGCGTTTAGTAACAATGCTGCTTGTTCTCAGGATGAAAGAGCTTGTGCAGTTAGGTCATACTGATACACAGCTGTGTACTGATACTCAGTTGAATCACAGTGAATGGCCTGGCACAATACAACTTGGATGCAGATTGACTCATTTGATTGGCTCATTGAATCATACCATAATCTCCCTGTCTGGCATTGGACTCATGTAAGACAAAGTACTTGTCTGACTATCATCTAAATGAAGATGGATATCTCCACTCTGAAAGCTCATTATGACCCTCAATTTGTAACTTCACATCCTTTAAATTCCTAACCACAGATTTGTAGTGATGTTATCAATAGTTATCATACCACTAGGCTGTGTGAAAATTTAGCGGGTTATTTGCGTTTGAAACTGGATCACTTGATGATGGGAGGAAATGCTTTTCTTGACATACAACCCCAGTTCTGAAATAGTGGGGACAAAGTGTAAATTGTGAATAAAATCAAAACGTAATGACTTTCAAATCACACCAGCCAGTATTTTATTCACAATAGAACAGAGATAACATAGCAAATGTTGAAACTGAGAAATTTTACAATTTTATCCACGAAATGAGCTCATTTCATATTTGATGGCTACTACAGATGGAGGCGTCTGGGCATTGAGGAGACAAGTTTCTTGGGTTTAGCCATTGGATTTGATCCAACTCTTGATTAATACAGGCTTCCAGCTGCTGGAAAGTTTTGGGTCTCCTTTGACGGACTTTTCGTTAATCCTGCGCCAAATGTTTTCAATCGGTGAAAGATCAGGACTGCAGGCAGGTCAGTTCTGCACACGGACTCTTCTACTATGAATAATAGTTAATAATTGTAATAGCTGCAGTTTTGCATTGTCCTGCTGAAATACACAAGGCCTTCCCTGGAATAGATGTCGTCTGGGGGGAGCATATGTTGCTCTAAAGCCTTTATATACCTTTCAGCATTCATGGTGCATTTTAAAACATGCAAGTGTCCCACACCATATGCACTAAAGCATCCCCATACCATCAGAGATGCTGGCTTTTGGACTGATCGCTGATAACAGGAGGGGTGGTCTTTCTCCTCTTTAGCCTCGAGGACACAACGCCAAAGATTTCCAACAAGAATGTCAAATTTGGACTCATCTGACCACAGGGCACTTTGCTATAGTCCATTTTAAATGAGGCTTTGCCCACAGAACACGGCAGCGTTTCTGGATCATGCTCTACAATAGCTTTCTTTTTGCATGATAGAGTTTTAGGTGGCATCTGTGGATGGCAAGGCAGAATGTGTTTACAGACAGTGGTTTCTTGAAGTATTCCTGGGCGCATTTAGTAATGTCAATGACAGAATCATGTCAGTGAGTGATACAGTGGCGTCTGAGGGCCCGAAGATCACAGGCATCCAGTAAAGGTCTTCAGCCTTGTCCCTTACTCACAGAGATTTTCAGTCTCTCTGAATATTTTGATGCTATTATGCACTGTTGATGAGACCTTCAAAGCCTTTGCAATTTGACATTGAGGAGCATTGTTTTTAAAGTATTGCACAATTTTTTTAAACACAAGCCTTCTCAGGTTGGAGAGCCTCTGGCCATCTTTAGTTCTGAGAGACTAAGCCTCTCTAAGACATCCCTTTCGTAGCCATTTGTTACACACCTGATGCCAGTAACCTTTATTACTTGCTAAATGTTATTTCAGCTGATTTATTAATTGCTTTATCAACCTTTTTTGCCTGTGTCCCAACTTTGAGACCTGTTGCAGCCAGAAAATTTGAAATAAACTCATTGTGGATAAAAATGTGTTTCAACATTTGAAATGTTCTGTTCTATTGTAAATAACATACTGGACTCATGTGATCTTAGTCATTGCACTTGGATTTTATTCACAATTTACACTTCGTCCCAACTATTTCGGAAGTGGGGTTGTATTTAAGTCAAAAAACTGTTGAGTGGAGATGAATGGAAGTTCAAGTGAAAAAGTTCATTAGGCAATAACATCATCCAAAGTTGGATCTTCCCCACTTCAAAACTCATTCTAGTACTGCTGGCTGCATATCAGTCCAAGTGGCCATCCTAAACCCTGTGCCTCTTCATCAAAAGCACCTACAATGGGCATGCAAATGTGGGCACTGGACCTTTGAGCAATTGAAGGTTCCCTGGTGAGATAAGTCATGCTTTCTTTGACATCAAGTCGATTGGCAGGTTATTCTATTTACCTGGGGAAGAGATGGCAACAGGATGTACTGTGGGAACAAGACAAGCTATTGAAGGATGTGCAATGTTTGGAAAATGTTCAGCTGGGAATGGGAAGTGGCGTTCAGGAACCAGACACGAGAACCGAGCAGTGCAGTAGAACTGGATTTTATTAAGGAAGGGGGCGAACCCCCGCAGAGCAGGATGGAAAGGTACAGAGTCCACAATCCAAAAATCAGAACCCCAGTGACGTAATCCAAACTGTACACAGGGCAGCAAACACAAAACTTAGTCGGGCAAAACAGGTTTGGTACGCAGGCATGACAGAGAATCCAAAGCCTAAATCCAGTACACGTAATCCGAACCGGTAACAGGGCAGCAGAGACTAAACTCAGGGTCAGGCAAAACAGGTACGGTACACAGGCAGAGAAGTATCAAAGAAAAAGCCAAAATCAGAATCGGGGACGTTCGTCAGAAATATAACACTATGACTACAAAGCATAAACGATCGCAGTACAGGGAAAACGTTCTGACAAGAGCTGTGAGTGAAATGACTGCTTAAATACATGTAAGGGAAGTCACATGTTATGATAGAGAAACAGGTGAACTGGATCAGACTAATTACAAAGGAATGAAGATGAGGAAGTTCCTAATTACAAGAAATTTGCAAAAGCCAAAACACGGACAGGGATCACGAAGACAGCCTACAGACAGACATACGGCCCTGGATAGGGAGTTCTAATGTGCACAGAAAAGGAGAGAGAACAGGGTCTAACAAATGTGGAGGTTCCGCTGAAACTGCAGCAAAGTAGATTGAGTAAAGCCAAAGGGCTGGAGACTAGAACAGGGCGACTGCTGAGAGCTTCTTAGTCAATTAGTAAGTGCTGCTATACAATCCCTTAGTGCTCGTTGTTAGTAGTATAAACAGTGCTAGCTTGGGTTAGTATGTTAACTAAAATAATAAACTGTTAATTTGGTTAGTAAAATAGAAAAACAAGATGAAGGAAGGAAACGAGATTGGAAAGAATGATTGAAATCCCAGAAACCATGAAATCACCCAAAAGTGTGGCACACAATACTGGGGCAGTGAGCGATCATATGACAAAAGACCAGACTGGGGGAGACAAAGTGCAATGCATGATATGACACAAAACATGGACCGGAATGTAACTGCAGGAGTGGAATATGGCAGAACATATAGAAACAAGGTAAGACAAAACATGGCATGGATCAAGACATGGCAAAACGTGAACAGAACAAGGCAGAATCATAACATGGAAACCCTGGATCTGGGCATTCATGGGGACGTCGATTTGACGAAGGTGGTTAGGCAGCACAGAGGATTAACAGCACATCTGTAATAATGTTTTGGTTCATTGGGTAATGACTGATTTTGAAAGTAAGACCAGTAATTGAAGCTGTTGTAAGAATATACAACAGCACTGAGGTTACAGTAGTTTTGCACTATTATTAGTCACAGACTGGGGAGAAAATGCAGAGGAACAGTATTTTAAAAGGGGGAAAAAATCCAAAATCAGTGAAAATACACTTAGGGATGTAAAGGAAAATACTTTCCAGAATGTTTTGTGTTCTCAATACCAGCTCTTAACTTTTTGGACACGATTACAGTTTTTCTCATCTATTTGAACTCTCCTATGATCCAACTCATTGCAATCTGGGTTATTTCCTTTTGAAAAATAGGGAAATAAAATCTGTTTTTTTTTTACTTTTGGGAAAATGAACTACAGATGTTCTTTTGCGTCTCCATTATGATTTGTTTGTGAGATAACATATAACAGCAAAGAAAGCGGTCAGTACATTCTAAGGTGATTAACTATTGTGATTTAAAAAAAGCATATTGTCTGTTGGTTTCAAAGATGCATGTAATCTTCTATCATTCAAAACAAAGATTTGTATTTAAAAGAAAATTTCCATTCTACCTTGAATTTAGTTTTTCAACACTAGCCTAATAGTTAAATGGTTCAGCTTCATGAAGCAGTACAGTTAGATAGCAGGACAGACTGCGGATAACTTCCCAATGCTGAGTGGGGTGGGAGGATAATAATAATAATAATAATCATCATCATCATCCCATACCCCATGCATGGAGACCAAATAATAACATTTGCAAAATTCAGTTTCATCAGTTGCTTTCATTTGTAGTTTAGCATTATAGAGGAGCATAACTAAACCCAGGAGCAGTTGCTTTAAAAAAGAAAATGGTTTTATTGCTCAATTTAAAACCACTCGGGGCAAACTCTCTGGATCCAGGAGTGAATTTCCCAGCCCAGGTTCTCAAAATATCAGTATGGAGCCAAATAGCTGTAAGCCTACTTCGAGCTGTACTAGGATGATTGATTAATGAATGTATAATTAGCCAGTGTGTGGTATACTAAAGGATTAAGTCCCAAGAAGCAGTGGGTTACAGTGATTTTTGTTATGGTTCTGCCTTATGTGTGTTGTCTTTGTACTGTCTTTGTGCTTATGCCTTACTTTCGTTTTATTTTTCAGCTTTCATTCTGCCGTCTGATGATCGATTCCTTCTCTGTCAATCTCCAGTGATGTCGAGTGACAGCCTTCAGCATGCCTGCGTCTCGTTGTCCAATCATGTTTCCTCTTTCGGACTACATTTTCACGTGGCCGGCTACTTTCAAAAACGAACATTTCACCGTCTCCGTTTTCAAAAATAATATCACGCACAGGTATCAGTTTTTAGAAAAGTTTTCGTTTGCTCATATCCTTGTATATAAGCTGTCAAGAGAATATCAAACCTGTAGGTGGCAGGGTAACGATAAGATCAAGCCCACGTTTGCCAATCAGAATCCAGAAAATAGCAACAACAGAAAGGAATCCAATCACCATAGCCAAATGAAAATGTAAACATTGGTCGCACTTTTGCTGTGACATTGGTCACATGCTGTGACGTCGACTGCCTAAAACTCAATTTTTCTCAGTTTACATGCAAACGTGCAACCGAAGTTTTGCAAAATCTCTGGCCGGAGTTTTTAGAAAGAATCGTTTTCAGAGGCGAATTCTCCGTTTGCGTGTAAACGAAGGACACAAACGCAAGGAAATGTCTCCATTTGTCAAAATAACCATTTATGTGTAAACTCTGTTTCGACTGTGGTATTTCATTCATTGCTTCCACCTATGTTTAATTCTGGGTCTCGCTAAACTCTGGGTGAATGCATTCTCTGATAAGATAATTACTAACCCGTACTAACCAGCACTTATTTGAGGGTGATTGGAAATATTTTGTCACGTCGTATTAACCTTCATTTACTCATTAGCAAGTGTGAGCGTTTCTAGCTTTGGTATTCCTGCCTAAGCTTTCCCTTGTTAACTGCGTTTAAAGCTGTGCTTTCCTTAGATTACCTTGATTTAAACTGTCTAGTTTGATTGATGGTCCCAGCATCTTGTCTCGAGTCATTATGGTTTACCCGGTCCTCGTTAATTTGTTTATCAATCCCATGTGTTTCTGTTCCAGTCGAGATTGCCTTTCGAGTCCCCACCTCCTCTCGTGACTATATATGTGGCCGAGATGGGAGGGGTCATCAGACGGAACTTTGTTAAACTCTGCTCTGCATGGTGAAATCTCAGCTCCTTGGTGCCATCCGAGTATTTCCTTTGTATCATTCCCGAGTCTTGTATTTTGCTGCGCTTCTAGTCTCCCAGTGTTATCCGTCAGTCTAGTTAGGTCCAGTTTTTGTTTTTCTAGTTTAGCCACTCTTGGAGTGTGTACTTCTGTTTCCCCCTGCCTTTGGCAGTGTACCTTAGTTTTCCCATTTGTTCAGTGCATGTGCACAGTGTTTTATTTCTGGCGTGTCTGCCAATTTTCCCCTAGTGTTTTGTGTTTCAATAAACACTTCACTTCCTGTATCTGGTATTCCCCTGACCTCTCAACAGATTTTATAACGCCGGAGGGGCGTTCTAAGGCACGACACGCAGCGGAGTGCCTTGGTGCCCCTCCACCATTATAAAATCACTGTAAAAGCTTATTGCTTTTATAAAACGGTTACCCTACATATAGCCCATTAAATGAACACACAAGAAAAATAATCAATTTATTCATAATAATGCAACAGTAAAATTGAGAGCTATTCATTCTTCCACCAAGCAAGACAGAGTGGACAGAATGGTTGGCAAGCAACACAAGACACTAAGACTGCTTTCTCATCTAGCGCCATTATGTCACATCAGGCTATTTGGGCTCGTTAATGTAGATATACTATGAAAGCAGGCAATTTGTAATGTCTCCTTAGGTCTCCCGAAGGCCCCAGTAAATAATTTTACGTTCATTTCGGTTTTCGAGTTTCCTTGTTCTCAACTCGCCCCGTTCGGCCATATCATTACAACCAGCAGCGAGAGTAGGGAACAAGATTGACTTTTGTCCTCCACACTTGCCGGTGTCCTAGAAAATATGTTGAATTGTGCATTAGTGGGCTAGCCAGCTTGTCAACTAGTTAGCGTTCACTAAAATGGATGTGGTTACCCAACACATCGCCCATAAAATAAACACACAACAAAAAAAATAATCAATTTATTGCTAATATTGAAACAGCGAGCGAGTTAGCAACATAGCTACTAAGCTAAAATGATATCGAACTCTGTGATGTAATACCTAGCTAGATAGCCAACTGGTTAGCGGGTTAAAAGGCTAAACTTTGCTAACACTGAAATAGCAAGCTAAAAGTCTTGAAACAGACGTAACCAAACGAGTCAGTTCAGCGCAGAGTAGGTGGTTGCGCGCAGGGATATTTTGTGCTGCGGTCTGCCTCAGAATACAGTGGGTTACAGTGATTTTATACCGGCATGGAACGCGGCTCAGCCAATCACATTTAAGGATGGGAAGCACCCGTTTTATAAAGGCAATTTTTCCCCACATCTTACTCACTGATCTCTGAGACAGCACTTCTGGCTTTAAGTAGTTGGCTTAAAGATCTCAAAACTCAGACAGTCAAGCAAAGTTACACAAAAGAACAATATCGGCATTATAATCAGCCTCAATAAAAACAGTGTGCACAGTTATTTGACTCTCCTGAAGGAAAAAGTGCAGACATTCACAAAAACTTGCAAGTCAAAATTTTCAAAACTTTATGGGGAAAGCTCCTCCAAAACAGTTTAACACATAATTTGGCTTCTACCTCCTAATACGTATAAGACAGAGGAGCTTTAAAAATAGACCCTTTATGCAGAGATGTTGATGGTGATTTGGAACTGAGACCCCAAACTCATGAACTGAGATGATTCGGCAGTTAAACCCCAACAACCTGCAGCCTGCCCCTCCCGATCATCCTTCCCTTCAGTCTAACTAATCTACTGCTCACCGCTTTCCCTCCGAACACAAGTGTTCACTTTGTTACAGATTCAAGAACACCTCCAGGGGACATCTGGCTCTCGAAATGTACCAAACCTACAAGACACAGCCTGAGGTAGGAACAGGAGAATGGGAATCTAGAGGTGGACAGAGGAACAGAGGGCACTGTATCGGTGGACAGATATCAATGCATATATAATACACACTAGGGCCTTTAGTAAAAACGCCGAAAAAGATGAGTTTTGGATCTTTGTTTTTCTTGGTTATGGTCATATGGGCTCCACGTCAACCACCACTGTGTGAAACCCTTGGACTCGGGTGAAGCAGACTAAAGCTATATTTACCTCTAACCTACCCTTTTATTTATTGTTATTTGATATGTGCGGCTGTGGGCCTGCAGAAATGGCTGCAGGGAGCCAAGAATGATCTTGTGCCTGTGGACTCTCTCATAAACGCTGGGGGTGTTTTTAATGTGGCGTGAGTGCTGCATAAAGCCAACGTAGACAAGCATCAGATGAGGCAATTTGCTGAGACAGAACCTAGCGGCATTAAAATGTCCAACAATTTATCATAATGAGCAGTGTAGTTCCCCACTGTTTAATGCTCTCCACACATACAGGATACGTTTGTGGCGATGCACACCAGAAAAATGCGCCGCCGAATCTGTAAGCTCCTGCATGCGCGCTTCGGGCTCATAAGAAGATACTGAAATGTTGGACCGAAAAAATTCACGTAGGTGCATGATCTCAAGTATTTTTTTTTTTGTAACATTAATACAGGAGGCCGTAAAAATTGTACTGGTAGAATGAGATGCCTATTCAAGATAATGGGACATCAGATCTTCAGTCAGCCACAGATGGGTTAAAGGTCCTTCAAAATCAAGGCCAGGATCAATTCAATTCAGACCAAATCCAGGGCTCCCTCTTAGGGGTGGAAACACAGCAACTTTCCGTCCAGGGTGCCTGTCATCAGCTGGAGACAGAGAAGACAAATTATTGTTAGAAAATGAGTCTGGAATGATTTCAGTGATGTTTGAATGACGTTTTCAGTCAGAGAGCACAGAGACTAAGGGTGCTTGGAGAGCATATTAACTTCTCTATCCATGCATCATCATGCATGGGGTGGGTCATGTGATTCATTCTTGGTGTTACCATAAGATCAATACGCTACAGCAGCACACACTGTCCCTCATCAATTCGTGGAAGGAACTGGCAACTGTCATTGAAGCTGGCGCACGCTAATGTCGAATTATCCACAGAATCCATTTGTTGACTCTATTCCTAAATGATTTTTAGACGCCTGCTTTTCATTATGCGGGTCCAATGATTGAAAGGTTCCCGTATCGGCTATGCTCTCTCACATGTGGAAGGCAGAGCAGCTTCTGCCCGGCCAGCGGCTTATTGAATAAGTCTGTTTAATCAGCAGCTTTGTAAACATACTCATCCTGCCCCAAGCACCGCTGAGGTATAGCAGTTCACAGGCGCATCATACTGTGCTCACGCGCACACACATCCACCCACATGCTCGCACATGGGCAACACCCTGCTCGGCTGGAGAAGGATCCCATCCTTTCCCAATCACCAATCGGTCAGCCTAAAAAGTGTTACCTCATTGGCCTAATTAACCAATCAAGCATGCAGTGGAGCATCACTGTCTCTGATGACCTATCAGTTGAGTCAAAGGTGAATACAAAGCACAGGAATATGCCCTTTCGTCTAACCCCAAAATTGAAGCAGGATATTTCTGACTCAAAGGAGGAAGTGCAGAGAGACAGGGCTAGCAGCCAACACTTCCATAAGTGTTGTGTTCCGGGGTTCTGGCCTTTGGCCAGAGCAGTATTCATGGTTTTAACAGTTTCATGCTTCAAGATTTCATAGTTCATAGTTCCATAGTTCATGTTTCATAGCCATAGTTTTAACAGTTTCTTGTATTAGGATTTTACATTTCATAATTCAGGTTCCATGTCCATGTTTTTACTTTTCCATGTTTTTGTTTTTGCCAGGTCTGCCAAGCCACTCCACCGCTTGTCTGCGTTCTGCCCCGTGTCTTCGTTGTTGCACATTTCTGAGCTCTGGTTGGCTTTGGTATTTCCTCTTCCTTCTGTGCTGTGCTGATTCGGGGCTCTCTAAGCTTAATTGACAATTAACTGTTTTTAAGTTACTAACATTTACTAACACTCACTGGGTGGTGTAATTCTTAGATAGGCACATTACTAATATTACTAATTTAGACAGGGAGTTTATTGTCATGATTCCTGCTTTGCTATTTCAAGATCTTGCTGTGCTTTTCTGTTCTTAACATTCATGCTTGCTTCCAAACTGCATACTTAATTGGTACTTAAGCTGAGCACGCTCATTCTCTTAATGAGCAGGTCATGTCAACCAATCTTGTCCATGTCTTGATCTTGCCATGCCTCTTGTTTCTCTCTCTCCAGGTGTTACCCCTCATGTCTTGATTTTCAAGCCTTTATCTGGATGCGGTGGAAGTTGGCTGGCAGACAGTGTCTCAAGTTTTGTTTCTCGCATCTCGTTTAGCCAAGTTCTTGTCTAGTTCCCTAGTATTTGTCCTAGCCTCGTCTTGTGTATACATATTTAGTATTGTTATTTATTTTTCTTGAGCTTCTTGCCTGGAGTTTCCAGTGCCTTTTGTTTTTTGCCTTTTGCATTCTTTGTTTTGTAGCTCTGTGTAGCTTACCTTAGTTTGTTTTTTGCAACCCTTTGGGCCAAGTTTTTTGTTGGCCCTCGTGCCTGTTTTGTTTTGGTTTATAAATAAATCCTCATTCCCTTTCCCGCATCTGGTGTCAACTGATTCCATATCAGTAGACACGGTCTCCTTGACACCAGCGGGATGGAGTGCAGGATCGCCCAGCGAGAGGCTGAGCTGCTGCATCAACGGCAGCAGATCCAGGAGCTGACAGCTGCGCTGGCCACACTGCAAGCCAGCCTTCCCCGGGCAAGTCCCAGCCAGGGTCCCATCATGCCAGCTGTCCAGCCCCGGGCTCCTGCAGCACACCAGCCACCCGTCACCCCTGTGCGCCAGCCCGGCGCAGAAGCACCTCAGCTGCAGCCAGCAGTCCACCCTGGTCCTGAGCCCTGCCTTCCACCGCCCGAAAGGTACGGTGGAGAACCAGGGTTCTGCAGGGCTTTTCTCACCTCCTGTGAGATGTGTTTCGCTCTGCAGCCCTCCACCTTCGCCTCAGAGCCGGCCCGAGTCGCCTTCGTCCTCTCCCAGCTGACGGGGCGGGCTCGCTTGTGGGGAACTGCCGCATGGCAGGCTCGGCGGCCCTGCACTACCACCTACCAGGCCTTGGCGGAGGAGCTACTGCGCATCTTTGACCGCTCCAAGCAGGGGAGAGCCGCAGGACGGGAGCTGCTGAGGATGAGGCAGGGGAGGAGATCGGTGGCGGACTACGCCATCGATTTTCAGACGGTGGCAGCCACGTCGGGCTGGAGCAGGGAGGCGCTGTGTGACGTGTTCCTCCAGGGGCTGTCCGAACCAGTCAAAGACCGACTGCTCTTCTGTGAGATCCCTGAGTCTCCAGAGGCCCTTATAGACCTGGCCCTGCGTATTGACAGCCGCCTGGAGGAGAGGGCGCTCACCCTTAGCCCTGGCCGACGTTCTGCCCCCGCTGGTCAGATCCAACCCCCGGGTCCCAGTCGTGCGTCGCCTCAGGACCAGCCGAGGAGAAGCACCACCACACCCCCTCCTGGGGAGGCATCTCCCATGGAGATCAGGAGGTCCCGGCTCACCCAGGAGGAGCGCCAACGAAGAAGGAGGTCGGGGGTGTGTTTTTACTGCGGCCAGCAGGGTCATGCGGTGCGAGGCTGTCAGTCAAAACAGCGCCCCCTAGCGTCTGGAGGAGTACTGGTGGGTGCTTCATCCAAGGAGACCTCCTCCTACCGCCGGACCTGCGTTCCGGTGACCCTGACCTGGGAGGGCCGCTCCCGCAAGACCACCGCCCTCATTGACTCGGGGGCTGAGGAAAACTTTATCGACGCCAGAGCTGCTGCTGAGTGGGGGGTTCCCCTATGCCATCTTCCCAGCCCATTGTCCATCTCAGGGCTGGGTGGGCAACCCCTAGCTAAGGTGTCCTTCCGGACCGTTTCCATCCAGCTGCTGGCGTCCGGTAACCACCGCGAGCAGATCCGGCTGTTCGTGACCGAGACACCTCGCTCCCCTATTGTCCTGGGTCATCCCTGGTTGGCGCTACACGGGCCGGTGATCGACTGGGCCCGCCATGAGGTGCGGGAGTGGAGTGCCTCCTGTTCAGCCAGCTGCCTCCTCGACTCCCGACCTTCTTGCTCTGTGGGTGGACCAGCTCCCGAGGGGAGGCCAGACGTCTCCAGAGTGCCCCCCGAATACCACGACCTAGCAACAGTCTTTAGCAAGTCCCGTGCGGTGTCCCTGCCCCCGCACCGTCCGTATGACTGTGCTATTGACCTCCAGCCTGGCACAGCGCCTCCTAGGGGTCGTGTCTTTGCCTTGTCTGAGCCAGAGAGGGGGGCCATGGACAAGTACATCCGGGAGTCCATTGCAGCTGGCATCATCCGTCCATCCTCCTCTCCCGCGGGGGCAGGCTTCTTCTTCGTCAAGAAGAAGGATGGCTCCCTGCGCCCCTGCATCGATTACCGAGGGCTCAATAAGATCACGGTCAGGAACCGCTACCCGCTTCCTCTGATGTCCTCGGCGTTTGATGTTATCCAGGGGGCGGCCATCTTCACCAAGCTGGACCTGCGGAATGCCTACCACCTCTTGCGCATCAGGGAGGGCGACGAATGGAAGACCGCTTTCAACACCCCTAGCGGCCACTGGGAGTACCTGGTGGTTCCATTCGGCCTGACCAACGCGCCCGCAGTGTTCCAGAACTTGGTGAATGATGTGCTTGGAGACATGATCGGGAGGTTCGTCTACGTCTACCTTGACGACATCCTGATCTTCTCCCGGGACAAGACGGAGCACACTAACCATGTTCGCCAGGTGCTCCGCCGCCTCCTCGAAAACCGCCTCTTCGTCAAGGCTGAAAAGTGCGAGTTCAGCACCACCACTACCTCCTTCCTGGGGCACGTCATCTCCCCTAACCACCTGGGCATGGACGAGGAGAAGGTCAAGGCTGTGGTGGACTGGCCCGCACCCAAGGACCGCAAGGCCCTACAGAGCTTCCTAGGATTCGCTAATTTCTATAGGCGATTCGTCAGGAACTATAGCACCGTGGCAGCTCCCCTGACGACCCTTACCTCCATCAAGGTGCCATTCCGTTGGACTCCGCAAGCCGAGGTGACCTTCTGTGAGCTGAAGAGGCGCTTCACCACCGCGCCCATCCTCACCACCCCCGACCCCGCCAAGCAGTTCATTGTGGAGGTGGATGCCTCCAATGTCGGGGTTGGTGCGGTACTATCCCAAAGATCCAGCAATGATCAGAAGGTACACCCGTGCGCGTTCTACTCCCACCGACTGACGCCTGCGGAGTCCAACTACGACGTCGGGAACCGGGAGCTGCTGGCGGTGAAACTGGCCCTGGAGGAGTGGAGGCACTGGCTTGAGGGGGCAAGGGTTCCGTTCCTGGTCTGGACGGACCATAAAAACCTAGAGTACCTCCGTTCAGCCAAGAGGTTGACACCCAGACAAGCCAGATGGGCCCTCTTTTTCGACCGGTTTAACTTCTCCCTGGCCTACAGACCAGGGTCCAAGAATACTAAGGCTGACGCGCTCTCCAGGCGTTTCGACTCTTCCTCGGCCAAGGGAGAGCCCAGCTCCATTCTGCCCAGAACCTGCTTCGTTAACAACGTGTGCCTCCGGATTGAGGAGCTGGTCCGCAACGCCCAGAACGGCGCAGCTACGCCCAGTGCCTGCCCTGCCAACTGCCTGTACGTCCCTGCAGCTGCCCGATCTGACGTTCTCCAGTGGGGCCACTCCTCCAACCTGTCGTGCCATCCTGGGGTCGGCCGGACCCTGCGGTTTATCCAGCGCCGTTTCTGGTGGCCCAAGATGGCAGCAGAGGTCCGGGGGTTCGTTTCTGCCTGCTCAGTCTGTTCCCGCGCCAAGTCCTCCCACGCACCTCCCTCTGGTCTGCTCCAACCACTGCCCATTCCTCACCGTCCCTGGTCCCACATAGCTCTGGACTTCGTCACTGGCCTGCCCGTCTCCCATGGAAACACCACTGTCCTCACCATTGTTGACCGGTTCTCCAAGTCTGCCCACTTTGTGCCCCTTCCCAAGCTCCCCTCCGCTAAAACCACAGCTGACCTACTAATCCAGCATGTTGTCCGTCCCCATGGCATTCCTGTGGATATAGTATCCGATCGTGGTCCCCAATTCACCTCCCAGTTCTGGAAAGCATTCTGCACATCCCTTGGCACCTCCTTCAGCCTCAGCTCCGGATACCACCCACAGACCAATGGACAGACTGAGCGGGCTAACCAAACCCTGGAGACGGTCCTCCGATGCGTGTGCTCGACCAACCCAAGATCCTGGTCTACCATGCTACCCTGGGTTGAGTACGCCGTAAACTCCCACGCCGCCTCTGCCTCCGGCCTCTCCCCCTTCGAGTGCTGTATGGGCTACCAGCCTCCATTGTTCCCCAGCCAGGAGGAGGAAGTCGGGGTGCCTTCAGCCGGGGCATTCATCCGGCGGTGTCGCCGTGTGTGGCTGTCTGCTCGCCGCGCCTTGGTTCGGGCGGGTAAGACCATGAAGACCACGGCAGACAAGCGTCGGCGCCCAGCCCCTCACTATCGGGTCGGCCAGAAGGTCTGGTTGGCGGCTCAAGACATCCCACTCCGGGTGGAAAGCCGCAAGCTGGCTCCTCGCTTCCTGGGTCCTTTCCCCATCCAAAGAATCATCAGCCCCACTGCTGTCCGGCTCAAGCTCCCGTCCACCATGCGACGTCTCCACCCGGTGTTCCACGTCTCACGCCTGAGGCCTGTTGCCACCTCCCCCCTCATGCCCCCACCTGAGCCTCCGCCTCCTCCTCGGCTCATCGACGGAGGGGAGGCCTACACAGTCAAAGCCTTGTTGGATTGCCGTCGGAGGGGCCGGGGCCTCCAGTACCTCGTGGATTGGGAGGGGTACGGCCCAGAAGAGCGTTCCTGGGTCCCGGCCAGGCACATACTAGACAGGAACCTCATCCGTGACTACCACCAGTCACACCCCAAGCCATAGCCATAGCTCCAAGCCATAGCCACAGCCCCAAGCCCAAGCCACAGTCCCAAGCCATAGCCACAGCCCCAACCCCATGGCCCATAGCCCATAGCCATAGCCTCTAACCTCAAGCCAAGCCATAGCCATAGTTCCAAGCCATTGCCATAGCCTAAGCCTTAGCCCCAGCTTGCTGGAGACCCCAAGTAATCTTGTTTGTTTAGTGTTTCTTGTGGTACTGTTTCTTGGTTAGGTGTTTTGTGTCATAGGGTTTTTGTCTTTAGTATTCTCGTTAGTTATTTGTCTTGTGGGATTTGTATTTAGTTTTGTGCGGCTTCTTGTATTTTAGTTATTGGTGTTTTTTGTCAGCGTCAGGTGCCGCTTTTGTAAGGGGGGGGTACTGTTGTGTTCCGGGGTTCTGGCCTTTGGCCAGAGCAGTATTCATGGTTTTAACAGTTTCATGTTTCATAGTTCATAGTTCCATAGTTCATGTTTCATAGCCATAGTTTTAACAGTTTCTTGTATTAGGATTTTACATTTCATAATTCAGGTTCCATGTCCATGTTTTTACTTTTCCATGTTTTTGTTTTTGCCAGGTCTGCCAAGCCACTCCACCGCTTGTCTGCGTTCTGCCCCGTGTCTTCGTTGTTGCACATTTCTGAGCTCTGGTTGGCTTTGGTATTTCCTCTTCCTTCTGTGCTGTGCTGATTCGGGGCTCTCTAAGCTTAATTGACAATTAACTGTTTTTAAGTTACTAACATTTACTAACACTCACTGGGTGGTGTAATTCTTAGATAGGCACATTACTAATATTACTAATTTAGACAGGGAGTTTATTGTCATGATTCCTGCTTTGCTATTTCAAGATCTTGCTGTGCTTTTCTGTTCTTAACATTCATGCTTGCTTCCAAACTGCATACTTAATTGGTACTTAAGCTGAGCACGCTCATTCTCTTAATGAGCAGGTCATGTCAACCAATCTTGTCCATGTCTTGATCTTGCCATGCCTCTTGTTTCTCTCTCTCCAGGTGTTACCCCTCATGTCTTGATTTTCAAGCCTTTATCTGGATGCGGTGGAAGTTGGCTGGCAGACAGTGTCTCAAGTTTTGTTTCTCGCATCTCGTTTAGCCAAGTTCTTGTCTAGTTCCCTAGTATTTGTCCTAGCCTCGTCTTGTGTATACATATTTAGTATTGTTATTTATTTTTCTTGAGCTTCTTGCCTGGAGTTTCCAGTGCCTTTTGTTTTTTGCCTTTTGCATTCTTTGTTTTGTAGCTCTGTGTAGCTTACCTTAGTTTGTTTTTTGCAACCCTTTGGGCCAAGTTTTTTGTTGGCCCTCGTGCCTGTTTTGTTTTGGTTTATAAATAAATCCTCATTCCCTTTCCCGCATCTGGTGTCAACTGATTCCATATCACATAAGAGCACACTGACAGCAAGAACAATAAGAGAACAAAAGACTGAACCTGCCTGAGACAGACAAACTCATTTCCCCCATTTAGGCCATAAAGACTTTCGGCAGGCCGTGTGAAAATGGGCATTGAGAAATCTGACACATTTAAAAGCATGAAAGAAATGTTTTTCTCCTCCTTTTAGGAGTGTGTGCTTCGGACATTATTTCATAAATTTGTGAAATAAAGTTTAAAAGATAACTCTATCATGCGCACAGTGCATTTGATTAGATTTTGGCAGTAGCACCACGAATGTGGATGCTACACTCCCTTCCTCGGGGAGAGTAAACATCTATATTCAAAAGGGTGGAGGAAATAGTGACTGGAACACAAGTCGGTAGAACTAATGTCTGATTTCAGAGGATATTTTACCCAGTTGGCGCGTCTCATAACACCGCTTGACAAACAGAAACCTCATATGGAGTGCAATGATGCAGATTTCTGCATATGAGTGTATGAGAGTATTAATGAACGGATATTTGCAAGTGAAAGGCAGTATTGATGGCCTGAACATGTGCTTCAAACATACTACACACATAAGCTGATAATGCTGAAGCGTCTGAGCAGGGGTGTTGCTGGTCTTCAACAAGCTGTCAGGCCTTCCTGCCATTTAGATACATATTTTACCCAGTTGGCGCGTCTCATAACACCGCTTGACAAACAGAAACCTCATATGGAGTGCAATGATGCAGATTTCTGCATATGAGTGTATGAGAAAGTATTAATGAACGGATATTCGCAAGTGAAAGGCAGTATTGATGGCCTGAACATGTGCTTCAAACATACTACACACATAAGCTGATAATGCTGAAGCGTCTGAGCAGGGGTGTTGCTGGTCTTCAACAAGCTGTCAGGCCTTCCTGCCATTTAGATACAGGAGCCGTCTATCAGCTTTGCAGACTGATCATTTAAGTAGGTCATCATTTTTTAGGGCAAGGCACCACCCCTCCACTTCCCCTCCTGCCTTTAGCACTGGAACCTGCCACTGGCTCCTGCAATGGCTATATGAAAGTCTTTAGTGGTTCAAGCTGCAGTCGGGTCAACTCAAATCCTCTACTCCTGTGCGTGTCTCTGCGGAGTGCTGCTCTGATGTCGATTGGGGGATGGTGAAAAGGAGGGAGGGAGGGAGGAGGGAATAAGAGAGAGAGAGAGATGGATAGAAAAAGATCAGGAGGAAAAGGGAGGTAAGGGAGAGCAAGAGAGAGAGGTGATGACACCGACAGAAAAGGCAAGACCAAGATAAATTACTTCCTGAAGGGTGCCTGCTCCAGCCCTTACCATGTAAGGATTATCTCCTTGTTGCTTCATGACCAATATTGAAAGATGATATCCTTATCCCAGCAAAACTGCATTCCTTAATGTGGACACATTTGTCATTTTAAACAGCTGTTTCGTAAAATAAGAAATGTAGACAGGAGCTGTGGCAAGGGATATGCAGCTTTGCTTAAGCGGTCAATGGAAGTGCATCACTCAAGGGTTCACCAGAACGAAGCCTCCAACGTTTCCACATATTTTCCACGTGAGCTGGGTACTGCTCATCTGAGACCCAATACATGCACCAACAGGGTCACCAAAGATCTTCTGACCACTGATTGACCTTTGAGCCGCTTTAACAGATACTGAGTAACTAAATATCTTAAAGATACGCATTACTTAGAGAGCATTTAACAAGCCTTCAGAAATCCTCATGCCGGCAATAAATTACCATCCACAGAGATTCAACAATCTACAGACGCTACCAAATTACTGGTACATTTGCTTATCGGAGAAAGATTTGCGTGCCTTCCTTCTACACACTAATCGGGGTACTTGAGTGATATAAGCATTTAAATTTCTGATGTCTGAATTCATGAACTGGATTAGTATTACAACAAATAATAATAAAATCACGCTGAGTACTTCACTTATGGAGGGTACAAAAGTTACCAGACCAAAAAAAACACATTGCCCGTATAAGACCTCAAGTATGAAAAATGGCCCAAGATGTTGCCAAGTGTGCTTAACTGTGTCCGCTCCCCCCCCTAAAAAACACAAGCTAAAAGGGGAAATTTTATGGTCACCATCTACGTGTCTGATCTAAAAGGCTGTTTATTGTTCATTTTTTCTATTTCGCAAAAGGACTACCGTACTTCACCATGCAAGTATTTTAACGATCAAAAGAGCAGTAAATCAGAACTGGAAATAAACATCAGCCTGGTTTTGTTATGTAACTTGAATTACTGCAGTAGGTAATGCCTGAACTCAATGGGGGAGAAAAGACACAAATCAAATCTACGGCATAAAAACGTAAAACTGAGCTGCCGCTGAGATTTTTCAAGCAAGCTCACCTTAAGGTCCCTGCCTGCCATGTTTTCGAGGTCTTGACTGAAATCATATTCACCAAAAAAAATAATTTAAAAGGATTTTGCCAAAATGAGACAATGGAAATTGTGAATATCCCTTGTCCTATCCTCCACCATACAACTGTAGTACCTGGGGAGCCCATGATAATGAATTTAATGTGAATGCGATATTGCAAACACCATTTGTAGTATCCAATCAGTGTTTTCTATCGGCACTATCCAATCAACCTGTGTCTGCATTATTGCAGCAGAATAATGCAATACAGGCACCATTCAAACCTGATAAATCGTGGATCTTACACACGTGGTCGTCTCATATGAAGTTACGAGTTGAGTAAATGTTGCGTTTGTTGCGAGGTTGTGAGAGCGACAAAGTATACCTGAATAACCTGGGTGCCCAACGCAGTGGTACAGTATATTCTTCTAAGAACTAACATTTTTTCAATATTTGGAATGTGAGCAGCTGCAGCTTTTACATGCAGATGCCATCTGGATTTAAAAAAAGCAAAAGAGAGGAAAACTTTTTGGCAGAAAGGAGAAATCAAGACTGTCTGCAGCACCCAAATCATGTACACATGCATTCAGTTTTAATGTTTTCTGCTTTTGATTTTCAAAAGTTGCAATATTTGCATTCGTCAGTTTTTGCTTGTAATTTGTTATGCAGCATGTCAGAAGTTTGGCCACTGGGTGTGCTGAACGTGGCTTGCAAGTGTGTGTATGTGAATGTGTGTATGTTTATGCGTTTAAGTCATCTGTTTATCTGAGCATGCTATTGTTTGTCAGTGTGAGTTACTCGGCGATAATATCGCCCAGCAGTGTGTTTTTGGGTCAGTGTGCATCAGTAAACCCCTGTCAGTCTGTCTGCCGGCGCATGCTTAGGCCAGAGCGTGCCTGTCGGTAGCAGGATCTTTGTGGGTCTGTTAAAATACAGGAAGATGGACGGTGAGCATCAGCCTGCTGGAGAAACCATTTCCACGGGCCACCGGGGAAATGAAATCCAGTGCCCTGGAATGCAGCTCCCATTGGGATAATGGAATTCTATCCATCTGCCTCGAGAAGCGACCATGGTCGGAATACAAAATCCCCACTCTGGCTGCGGGGCATGAAGGGTTGAGGTTGGAAAGGAAAACCATCCCAGCACCCCATGTAATTACTGGCTTCTAAGACTGCAGCCGTAGAAGGCTACACTAAGATGACCTGTCATTTTTAATTAACCGCTTCATTTATCTTACAGGCTCGTACGAAACGTTCGGCATTCTATCCACACTTCAGGCATGACATTTTTTAATATCAGGTTGATGAATAAGGAAAGCAACGCAGCTTGCTTGCACAGTATTTTTGCTGAACACTGATCTAAGTCTCCAAGTCTGGACCTGAGCTAAAAACTCATGTCTCCCAGGAAAACCCACAGCTTAAACTCAAAGCCGCCGGCTGTACCTGTCCTAGACGAACTTAAATGCGGCTTCACGCCATGGCCTCAGCCAATATTAACATGACTCAGATCCATAGTGCTCTCTGTCACCTACCTGAGGTTATTGCTAATCTGAAAAACTAAACTTTTATGTGCTTTGACAACAGTACAGCAGCTTGGAATGAAAAGAGAACTCAAGCACCTTGGCCCAGTAACCCCCTTAAACTTCACTATCCTGACTTCAGTCAGTGGGATGGCAGACTTGATTAAATCCTAGCTTGTCTCCCACGTATAAAAGTTCCTACTATACTGATCGGCAAACTGTTGTGAAATACTGATGCATCCCAGAGCCAGAGGAGGCAGAGAACTCCCAGCCCATCCCGGACGTGGGGTAGATTAGTAAGGACATTATTTCAGAGGATGAAGGGGCCTGGTTCGGCTATTGCCATCTCTATACCAGGTGGCCTTAAAGTAACTCTGGCTTGGGGGACTAGTCTGGGAAGAACCGTGGGATGCGGAGAAAGATAAAAAGGGTTTAGTGAGAGTGTCTCAGAGAGAGCAGTATGAGTCATCCTTCATCCATTTTCTGTGTCTGGAGCATGCTTGGCTTCGGAAATGGGAAGCAAATTTTTCACCTCCGTGTAGACTTCTGGACTTGGGGAACAACAAGCACCTCCACATTAATTTCTCAGATCAGCAGATCACACTGAGTGATAAGACGCTGCTGTGCTTGTGCATTTTTAAGGCACTGCAATTTTTCTTTAGTTGCACTCACAAAATGGTGGATTCCAGAAGCATCGGAAAATGCTAAAGATAATAGCAGCTCAAGGCCTGTCATTTCTGTAGTGGTTCTCCATTTTGACTTAGTAGCTAAGGTCAGAGAGCTTTCATACGCACTTGTGCAAATATTTGAATATAAATGAGAGCATTTCCAGACATTATGGGTCACTAATCTTTGTCTAATTACAAATCAAAGACTGAGGGTAAGCAACAGGTTCTTCTGAAAAAATATTTGATGCCATTATTTTCCATTTGCTTCCCCAAAGTCAGAGGTCAAAGTTCAGAGATTGGTATTCTAAGGAAGTTGCCAGTATGTCTTGCTTGGAACATGCAGTCTGACTTTCCCTAATAGGTCAATGAAGGTGTATATTTCTCGTTCTGGGTGATCGCCTTGCAGCACATCAACTGCAGACAGCAGAAAACATGGCTCCACACAGGTATTCACTATGCAAGTCACAGAGTCAAGATGGCAGATCACGTCAAAAGGAGTCAAGAGTATTAAAAAATGTGAAGCTCAATTGCAAAGCTAACACTGATGGACAGTATGACTTCTAACAGGTATTTAGTCCAGGGAAAAAGAGGGACTTGCCTTCTTTCTTCATTCATCTGATACGTCCTTTTTTGACGAATCGTAGGAACAATAACAGGGAGCCCTTTGGCCTGTATGACAATTTTTTACTCCAAAAAGCTTTGCTTTGATATTTAGATCATGGGGCTGACAAATCTGTTTTTAATGTGGTCAGTGAGGACCCAAGACAAAGTTATCCGTCAGAAACACGGGACATGATTCCATTTCTCTGCAGACATCCCTTATGTCATCACTGCGCTCATCATGAGCCGATCCCTCTCCGACTACCATTGGCCAACCTCGCACATCTGTTACCAGTACTGAAAAAAAGCCCCAAAAATGCAGGGATGTGCTCCCCTGCCCCCTTTCCGTCAAGAGGGACTGTTTAAATTGGGTTAATTAGGAAAACTTCCAAGCCGGGGTCACAAGTTGTAAAAGGCATTAGAGCAGGTCTGCATGCTATGAGCGGGCGATGACCTCACATTTGGCACGGCTCCTCTCGTCTTTTATTCTGGCCTGCTCCGAATGTGGCGCCTGAAGCAAGGAAGTGGACGCCATGCAATGACTCACTGATATGCAGAACTTAAACAGTTTTCGCCTCTGGTGGTATTTCTCAAACCTGACCTACTAAACTACTCCACTGAACTGGATGTGGATTCGCCCTGGACTGCTTGTCTGTCAGCACAGGGCCAGGGCTGACGGCTGGCTCCCAAAGCACTCAATCAGGGCCTCGTGCAGAAAAGAAGGATCGAAGTGACTGAATTCGGAATGTCCTGCTGACAACAGGGGCAATTTATTTTAATGCAGAATTAGCGAAAACTACCACAGGACCAAGAGTGAGTCTCACTGGGCTGCATCCGCCAAGACAGTAACTGCATATTTTTGGCTGTATTTGCCTGTTTGCAATTTTACTCAAAAAGTTACAAACTGTTTTTGGTGAAATTTTTTTCGAGGGATAGGGCATGGCCCAAGAATCGAATAGATTTTGGTGGTGATCTGGATCAAATTCAGATGATCCAGAATTTTTTAAAGGATTCTTTACCTTTGAAGGATGGGGCAATTTCAACATTTTTGGTTCCAACTACAAAAATATTGCCTCCAACTATTATCCACGAAGAAGATTATGTTATTGCTGGGAATGGTACGTTGCTGCCTAGGTGGAGGTTTGTGCTCTTGAGTGCCGTCTACTCTCAACTTCAACTATTGATAATGATGTCCACTCCATGAGAAAGTGCTCCTACCAGACAAAACCAGGATTTCGGACAGTGAAGCTTATATAAACCTGTGTGAGCACAGAAGGCAGGAGCGGCAGTGAACGAGTAGGTTTGCTGTTTTTAATAAGCATCACTGGATATGACTCACAGGGGCACATTTTCTTTTCAGGGCAGTAGAGTTTGCACTCATGCAGGGGAATTTCTACGAGGGTGCACCTTTTTTTTTTTACAAGATCACAAAGATATAATACAATAAAAATGAAATGAGGTTTACAAGACACTGGAGGTTCAACGAAACTTGGAAAGAAGTTCATGACCACAAGAACCATGAAACCCAGAGACCTACAGACTTAACTGAAAGTCGAAAATTCCACCCGGTGGACTCCTTCCATTGGGTGAATCCTACAAGTTAAATCATACAAAATATAAACTTAGACAGAGAGAAAATGCAAAGAAAACTTTATCTGTTGGGACACCAGCATGTGCACACACACCGACTCGTGCTCATCTGTCACAGAAGCAAACTCATATTCATAGGTTTTTTGGTTTCCAGCAAAACTCTGGAATATCTTCACTATTTTCACTTGCAGCAGCTGCCATTGCACTAGAGAGGATAACAGGGAAATATTACACTTGCGCCAAACAATAGATCAACAGTAATTGAACATAATCAGAAGCAGCCCGTTTCCATCGGGCCAAGTGCTGCGCAGATCATTTCGTAACGGGGTAAAGATCCACGCCCCATAAAACTGTCTGATGTGTCTGAGGCAGAAACATTTGTGCCTTCGGTCCCTGCTCCACAGGAGTGGTGTTTTCACAGCTCAGGTTCAGAGCAGACTGTAACAGAATGACCCCCTTAGAAACTTTAGTCAATATACAAATATGAACAGCTCAGCCTCAAAATTTTTGGGAATAGAAGAAGAAACAGTAGTACTTCAGAGACACTGTCACGCAAATTAGCACAGTCAAACAAATTAATCTCTGCTTGGTCGTTACATCAAGTAGCCAGATGACTGAAGCTATCCGCAATTTTGATAAAAAGCTGAATGGATAAAAATAAAGAGCTTTTAAAAGGCAAAGTCACAAGGATGTGCAGCCCTGTAGGGATGACAAGGAGCTGTAACCCCGCCCGCCACCCCTCAACCCCACACAAATATCTCTGCAGGACACTTTCTGATGTGCTGACCTGAAGTCCATCACCATCAAAGGGCAGTAACACCCTCCTGACCTCAGCTCCTCATTAATTCTGTAGTGCAAGTCTATTAAAGTCCGTAGCAGGAGATAATGGATACGAGGATAAAATTTGAGATGGAAATTTGTGACATCCATGGGCATCCATGGGGGCACTTTTTGCGGAACATATTGCTGGATGTCAGGCTCCTTTTCTCTCCTCGTTTCTAGGGCAGTAGGAGACGCAGGCTTACCCGTCTCGTGTAGGCCGCTTCCAGATGTGGCTTCTAGACTCTGAGTCACACATGTGCTGCTTTGTGGTCAAGCTGCTGTGTGAGCATTTCGAAACCTTCAGCAATTCCAAAACCATAACAAGGAGCCAGAGTCCTCGACCAGTAGGAAACCAGGGGCAAGAACTCAACCATTTGGTCCCTCTAGGGACTGGTGTTGGAAGTGAGCCTGGCCTAAAAATGCATACTCTGCGCAATTGGGTCAAAATTATCAGTGTTTTCTTTGTCTGATTCTAAAACAAAATTAATCAGTAAATAAACAAGCATGCTTATCAATGCCTCCACAACCGGTGATGTAAAAGTGCAAGTAGATTAATACTGTTTGTTCTTGTGTTAAACTTTTAAATCCTCTGTCAGACTGCATTTTGTAATTTCCCCGACTTTGGACTTTTTGTTGCTTTTTCCTGTGCATCTTTGAGGGCTTACCTTGGTCCCATGCATACGTAATCATTTTATGATTTGAAAACAGAGGCTTGCTGTGACCCCGAGATGTCAGATGTAATTTTTTAGCTGCAATTGCCGGAGCAAGCAGAGGTCAAAATGAGGCCTTTCCTGGACCCTCATAGGCTTCAGAATGAGACTAGGCCTCTCTTAGCTCTGCGGCCACCTCACAGTCCACCCCCCCCCAAAAGACACCCGCACTGCTTACGTATTCCTCACATGTTTTCAATTACTCAATTATTTCACTCCTTTCCTCTACATTCATAAAAATTGTTCCCTTGATAGGTCCAATCTTACAAGCACCCCTGAAAATGGGACTTTTCTTGCCTCCACCCTCTCAGTGAAATCCTTCCCAGCTTTGACCTACTGAGCGACCCATAAATCATGCCTTTTGACTGTCCAGAGGCGGTATTCCCAATTTGACAGACAGAATTGAGTGCAATACAGGTATATGGGTCAGTGTGTAAGTTCTGCAGTCAGACCAGATTCGTGGCTGCATAGATCATCATTATGGCCCTATTCCTCACCCGGACAAATTCACAATGCAGACCTCATATCTCTTCATAGGACCCCAGAGCTAAGTGGATGCTATACATGTGCTCTTGATCCACTCTGAGGCAGTACTATTTTTTCCACCTCTGACTAGAGAACTAGACCCATATAGAACACGAGAGCTTCTAAGAGAAGGAAGAACAAAGCGCTGGAAGAGGAGAGGAGGGGCAGGGAAAACAAAGGGACTCTTATCTGTTCTTAAATCTCCTTTGATTGCAGCATCATGTGCAGCTTAGTGCCTACTTCACATTGCCCGGCAGGTTTTATTTGATAGATTTTTTTGATTCAGCAGGGCTGGCAGTAATCATGCCTGGGAGTGTCAAGTGAAATTGAACCAAATTATAAATTCAATTTAATTGGTTGATTTCGTAACTAAGCAAGCAATTACTTTTTCAACATAAGGCCACGCGGTTGGAAATATTTTTTCCATCAATAAATGAAATCATCGTTTAAATAATGCATTATACATTCACTCCGGTTATCTTTGTCTAATATTAAAGTTCTGAAACGTATCTGCATGACAAATGTGCAAAAATAGAAATAATTGGGAAGGGGGTGAATACTTTAACACACTACTCGATCGCTGCCACTATAGAGCCATCTGCCAGCCATTGGAGCGACCAATAAGGTGTGCTGTCACCTTATGTGCAGACAACGATGACAAAGCACAACAAAAACTCCCTAACAATGAAACTGTTCAAAATTCTTTTTTTCCAATTTTTTTCCATGAGGATTGAAATGAGGAGTGTTCAAATTTGAAATCTGAAGTGTCAAAACTTGAAAGGTCCACAAAGCCCATGATTCTTTTCCTGAATAAGTAGACCATTTCATCAAAAGGAAAGAAAATATATTAAGTTATCCCTCTTGGTGAACTTCAAGTGAACACTGCAGTTGGACACTTCACATTCCAAATTTTTTTTTTTTTTTCCAATTCAACATCAATACAAGATATTCCTTATTAATAGAAAGACTCTTTTTGGAAATGAAACCACATGTAAGTCCTACCTCATACCGTTAAATCACCACTTTCCCTCTGTGAACCATCAAATCATTCATGGCTGATTCTGATATCATTCAGTCACAAAAGTGACATTTTTGCAGTCACTTCTTAACATATTTGCTTTACAGCCATGGAAAGAAGCCTTACTTGGAAAGGTTCTCACAAACCAAAATTCCACAATATTTACAGCAGATGTGCCATAGATCTATAGAAAAAGAGAAAGATGCTTTTTGATATTTTTGCCTTCGCTCCTCATGCAGAAAGCATGCTTGAACATACAGTGTGGACAGATAAGCGAAAGGAAATGTCCCCAGTCAGACAGAATGAACACACACAAGCCACTTGACAGAAGAGAGCCACGTACATGTTGAATGCTGCCTGTCTGACTTACATTCAAACCTGAGGCAGAAATCTTACCCTGGGAGAACAGTATATGGGCACAGTGCAGAAATATGGGCAGCCTTAATTTAAAAATTAAGTTAAAAACTGTATGACAGTCCTATATGTTCCAATATATCTGTATAACAGCCATATCCTATAAAACAATTTTTTTCTGATTTTTTTCTTTTTTTTTCCCTCAGGCAGAACGTAATGGACAAAAAAACCTTAAGTCACACAAGCACCAAATCTTGACCATAGATCGCAAATTGGTAAAATGTTTCATGCCAGCAAAATGACTGATTTTTGCCTGACAGGTTGCTATAATCATGTTTACATTTTTGCTCCCATTCTGGGAACGGTATTGGTTAGACAAAAATTTTTTATTTCCTCTGGTTTATTGAAAGCTCCTGACTAAAAGCTCCTGAATCCGACCCACCCATTTCTGCCAAATTTCTTTAAAAAAAATCAAACTTAGGGCAGAGAGGGGGTGGAAAGCCTTCAGCCTTACCACTCAGCACCTGTTTACCAAATCCTTAACCTTAGGCTTTTACATCGGGTTGAGTTGTAGACACACCTTTACAGATACAGGCACATATTGCAAACATGAGGGATGGATTAAAAGTGCCCTCAGTACACTCACTCCTAGTTAAATTTAAGCAAGTCTTCAAAGAAAGACATTTCTACCTGTCACCCTCTAAGGGCTTGAAGGGGTGATGAGACAGTCAGTGTCCAACACTGTAGCCAAATCCCATAAAAGAACCACCTGTTTCAACACTGGGCTCAAATGCTGCACGGCTTTCATAAAGGAGCACATCAATGGGTGTTGGTCTGCCGGCTTGTCTGCAAGAACCACGTGACAAGCTGATACGGCTGCCAAATACACCTTAATGGTGGAATAGCTTCACTGAAATCCAGCATTTCCAGAAGAAAATGGAGAATGTCCGCCTCATAGAGCTGAAAAGGGATGATGTTCTTCGAATAATACTACTCCTGAAACACTTACCGCTTGTGGCTGAACCATGTGCAAGCAGAAGTTGCTCTAGCATTCTGGATAATGCCTATCAAAGATGAGGGTAGCCCTACAGCATTCAGATTCCACCTCTCGCGGGCTAGGACCACAGAGACACCCTGTCTGGATGGGGGCGGAAGACCTCCCTTGGCTAACTCACTCAGAGCATTCGCGCTCAACGACAGACTCCTTAACCAGCCAAAAATGTTCTACTAGCAGGATAGCTCTAGCAGAGCCTGACCAATTGTTTTTAGGGCAGGAGCATGCTTGACTGGATAGAGAGTAAGGTCGTGATTTATAGGAAGGGCGGAGCCCCATCAGGCATAGAATGGACATTGTGTCATCGGAGCTTCCTGGTTGGCCGCACCCAAGGAGATTCCCGTGGTGAAACACTAAACAAAGCTCAGATAAAGGACGGCTCAGAGAGCGATACCTCGGAGGGAAGCCTCTCCCCTTGAAACATCAGAGGAGTAAACAGCTGGTCCAATAACCAGCTTTAATAAAGCTTTCCTGTGATGTAGAGCACTTCCCATCTCTTTAAATAATGGTGCATATTCATAAACCTTTTTCAAATATAAAGGTTAATAATTGCACAGATATCTTAGCAAAGTCTATTTATTAAGCTGGAATCAAAATGATATGCTATGTGTATAAATGATGAAGATTCTGGAATGCATTCTGCTCAAGGAACTGTCAGCAGAGGCCTTGTAGTAGAAGGGAAGGAATATCGTTCCTGCGTTGTATCACTGTCGCTGTTGGTTCCTATCCAATAAGCCGAGTCAAAGCAAAGGCCAAGAGATACTGCTCCAGATGTTTGCGCAATACAACTTCACTCTGAGAGAAATAATTCAGCCGTGGTTCATGCTGAAAAGTTACACGTGTCCATGTGCTGGCAAAAAATTAAATCATCGCATTTGATAATATTTAATAATATCGAGAACTTTGAGTGCTTGAACAAAATAAAAAAAAGAACAAAATACGTAATGCCTTTTCAGAGGAAAGAATTCTTTGTTCCTGACATGAAGTCATCAACATGCCTTTAAAGTGATGCTGCACACTACTCAGCCTAGTCGATCCAGACATATTCCTGTTAAGTATCTGATCATTCATACATAAATCCATGAATATTAATATAATAAAATTATTACAATATTATCATATATAATATTAAAATATTATATATATATATATATATTATTAATATTATAATATTATTGATAAAGTAATTAATGCTATAGTTTTTTTTATGACAATCCTCTACACTCACCATATGTATATAATGCCGGGGCTTAATTTGAACTGAAATACTGTATATGTATTCTTTTCCTTAGTTTAGGCTTTAAGGGCAACAAGGTTAGGCTTTAAGGTCTTTATAGAGGATATTGCAAAATTAGTCATGACTTTCCACATACCTCATTGAAAAGGCACTGATTGCTTGCTAATTAGAAGGAGACCTCAAAAACCTGCCGACAAAGTGGGCATCCAGAATTAGATGTTAACTCTCCTGACGTATATTTAACGGCTTCAACAGGTGCGCATAAACCAAATACGCATGCCACTGAATGTATAGTGTGAATATATAATGCCAGCATATGCATGATATAATCTAATTTTAACCGATGTGAGCACAGTGGCAGCTTTAATTCCAACATGCAGAAGTTTTCTGCAGGTTTAAGCAACAAATCATACACAGACTGAATGATGTGCCCAGGGGCCACGCCACAGCATGCAGACAAAAGCAAAAATGTGACATACCGAAAGCAGCCATTCCTGCATCTGAGCAAATATAAGAAGAAGAAAAATAAAGCACTAGAGAGGAGAGGACAAGATTCGAAACGAAGTAGGAAGGGACAGAAAAACAAAACATTAGACCAAACAACACATTAGACAGTTAGACAAAACATTAGACAAAAAAAAAAAGAAAGGATCGGAAAAGTCAATACAGAACGCAATATCCAAGCAAGTCCAAAATAAAATCTCCATCATGACTTATTTAAAAAATGGTTTAATGTCTTCCCTGGAAAACAAAGGAGCTTTATTAGCATCGTTAAAACAAGGGCAACTGTTTCCGCAAGCCAGAGAGACTGTGTTTTTGGATGATTGAGTATTTTGCTCTGGATACGCTTCGCGGAAGGGGAGACATTAGGCATTCCCAGCATCGGGGCTCTGACAGGCACTACTGCTACTCAACTCCTCTTTCCAATGATGACTTTTCAAGGCATACTTTCCCCTCTCTACCTTAAGCATTTTCCCTTAACTGCCGCCATTTACCCACATCTGCTTAATATTACAGCTGAAATACGACAACTAGAAATGTATTGCCACAAGCACAGAGGAATGGCATTCTTGAAAAGAGAACGACTGACCAATGGAATAATAGAACATGCATCACTGACAGCATATCTTCAAGTTGCTTGGTTATTTGAAATTGCATCGTGTGGAAATGATTATAGCACAAAGTCTATTTACTAGCTGTGCTTTCCCATCATAATAGCTCGGCTGTGGACAGCAGGGTGAATCCGTTCAATCTGTTGGCATCCTGGTAGCACAGTAGATTGTCCAGAGACTTCCATTTCAAGCCATTTCTCCGTTTCTATGGGGAGCATCAGGCCCCAACTTGGCACTCTTGACAAATCTACCCATACGCCCACATTCACATGGAAACACCCCTAGACCTCCATGTGCAAAAAATGTAGCACCCTGGAGAATTTCACAGGCAGTGCTTAATGCAGAGTAAACCGTAACAACAAACAAAACCCACCAAGATACTGATTTGTCATGTGGATGAATGAATTTCAATTCAGAATAAGCAATTCATGCGAATATGAAGCACTGCCAGTGGAGAGATTATTCACAAAGCACTCTCATATAAATTCCTGCCTTCATCTTCAAAAAAAAAAAAAGATCAAAAAAAGAATTTTCAGTAAGTTGCCATAAAATTGCCAAAACAGGCCAAGAAGATTTCAATCGAATAATTCAGACGAAAATCAAAAGCAGCACAGCACTTCACTCAGTATGTGAGTGAGCACCAAGGTCTCGGATCAAATCTGGCCGCGTCAGTCCGACTCCAGCTATTGGCATAATGATAGCAGTGCATAACTGGCTTTGTGCTCAGCAGAGATTTGGGAGTTCCAACAACTCTTGCTGGGCATCCAGGCACCCATGGGTTGCTCCCTGGATGAGCCCTTGTTTGGGATTTCTCCATCCAAGTTCTGTCCATGTGAGAATTGTAGTTGCAATGTAAAAATATGCAGTGACAGCAAGGCCCCTGTTCTGACTGAGAACTGTGAACTGTCATCGCTCTACTGGAAGCATGAGCAAGCTTGCGCACATTTAACGAATTTGACAATCCAGATTTGGGTGGGTTTTTTTTAATAAGTAAATACACATGCTCGGGATTTACTAATTGTACAGGATGTCTCCCTACCTCTAACCCCTTGGATGCAGGGATAGGCTCCATTACCCACTCGTCACCCTAATCAGGAGTAAATCGGTTAAATAAAGGGAAGACTGACGAATGAATCAGTGCAGCTTCAAGGGCTAGTTCACACAGACAACTTAACATTTGCCCTCATTCTCCCATGGTTATCTGTCAATGCCCCACCCCTCTGTGAGGCAGGCCATTTAAGATACTCTCCTGCTCTGTTTCTGCGACAAAAACATGCCTCCGCCTGCTGCTGCGCTGCATCACTCTCTCCTGCTGCTCTCAACATTGCCCGACTCGTGCCTGCTGCTGGTAAAAAAATCCCATCTCCACCCCAAAATCTCCTTCAGGGGTCTGAATTGCCCCTTGAAGAAAGAGCGTATCCTGACACTCCCTGCTCTCTTCTCCTCAAGCTCAGTAACCTACAGAATGAGACGTCAACCTATCATTTTATCCATTTCCTTACTTTGCAATGAACTGTTAACAAAACTTGGCCGATTGAAATATAGAAAAACAAGAGCAACGCAGAGCGTGGCATATGCCCCCACCTGTATGTTGATCAAGGGCTTATCAAGGGCATATATTAGATATCGCAGGACGCTGGTTTTCAAAAGGAACCAGCCACTAGCCGCTCTAGCCACTCCCAATATGCCATTAAGAAATGGCATCAATCCGACGAGGGATTCTATAGTTATCCCATGGAAACGAAAAGTTAACGGACGACGGACAGACGGACGACGGACGGACATGGTGTCGACATAATGCTCCCTTTCCTCTTTGGAGGGCGGGGGTATAAAACATATGCTGTAGCTATCTGAAGGAACTCAGGACGGCCAAAATTATGAGTAGATGCTACGAGCACTTTGAAGGCAAATGGTTGACTGGCAGGTTTTTCATATTTAACAAAGTCATTTGGACGGATTTATTTTAGATTTCTCCACAGATCGATCCAAGAGGTGAAACAAGGGATCCCATTTCTTTTACTGCTTGTAAAGGTCTCCGCTTTGTCACTTTATGTCTGGTAGTTGCAGTTTGAGTGTAAATACACCCCCATGAATCTGCACATGAATCAGTGCTCAGCATGGGGAGCAGTCTGACCTGTCAGAATATGCCGGAGTCGGAGTGGAGCCAGCGCTTGACCTCACCCAGTGTGGCTTTCCTTCACTTAGATTTTACAGTTTGCACTTTGTCGGGATTTACTGAGCCAGCTTCAGGGTTACGACTGCTCCTTGAAGTGGAACTGTTTAACGCTTGACATGAAATTGCAGACTACTTAGGCCAGGTCATGGATCACGGTGCCACACACCAGCAGGGATTGCTGCACAAAGTGAGATGCACAAAATGGCTAATATTCAAACGGGGACACGTCGCCATACCGTTCTTAAGACACAGAGTTGCACATACAGTAATCTCACTCATAAACGCTGAATATGCAAGCACAGGCTTACATGCTCAAGCGCAATACTGCACTTGACTGATACAATAAAGTTACTGAGAACTTCTTTTTCGCAAAAATGTTGAGAAGTGCACACGACTTTTAGCACACTAACACCAAGTCTGCTACCCAGACTTTGCTATTTCTGAACACAGACACTCAATCCATCAGGCGACCCTGTCATACCGGGGTTAAACTGAGGGGCTGCTTTTCAGTAGCGAAGACGTAAATAGAAGATTTTGGTTCAAAGCAGGTCATCAGGCGGATGCTGCCAGTCAAAACAATAGGGGTCACAAGCAAGTCTTTACCAATGGAGACAGATATGCTTGAAAACAGAGCATGAAATCCATATCAAAACACTGTATGGGTGGGGAGTTGCTGGAATTTATTCCTGTTGTATATGAGGTTCAAAAAGCTTAAAAAAGGCATCAAAGTTATACTGGCAAAATGTGTTTTATGCTTCAATTACGAAGCTATATGCTGTTGCATCATGCCAAACCACACTAAAGCAGCTTAAAAATGTGCAATGAGATCACTTCTTGACTTGATGTACACATAAGCAACATACCCTAAGCATTCAAGTGTGCCGCCCAAGAGAGTCTCTGTTGAGATATGACTTCAAGACACCCCCACGCTACCCTACTTCCCCCGGACAGGAGGGTGTGACAGGATGGGCTGGGGAACTATATTAATGACACTAACAGCAAAAAGATGGGAGGAAGGTCTGCTGATGCAGTCTCCCTGTAGTTCATCTTAACTACATTCAAGTATCAATACACATCCGGATATGAGGGGTACAATCCCATTGATTTATGAAACGGTCTTCCTATCTTTTTAATTTCCCGTTCTGATTCTGTTAAGTCTTTGTTTCATTTCATACCGCCCCGCCTTGTTTTTACTCTGGCATTTCCGTGCTTTCAATCTAAGCTTATTCTCCTCATACGAGTCTTTCCTTTTCATTTTGTTTAAAATTTTGCCTTCCTCTCAAATACACCTCATTTTATCTCACTCTTTTCATGTACTATCTGGTCACCCAACCTTAACAACAACAACCAAAAAAAAAAAACTTAGGATCATGAAAACATCCATGAAGTACATTGAAACTAGAAAAAAAAAACAGCCAGGTGCAAATAAATGCCTGTTTTGCTGAGTTTTCTTAAATTTTTCCTCTTTGGTAACACATCTCTATGTCCGTTTGATTAATTTTTCAGGCCAAAATAACTTAATTCGTACTCCACAGGTCTCCCATAGCAACTAGCAGCATACATTTTTAAAGTCTGCTGTTTCAATTCATAGAAAAAAGAAAAAGATTAACAATTCAAAGTCAGCGGATGAATCAATTGCCCTGACTTCCTCAATATGGCTGCTTGACAAAAGCTGCCATGTTGTTCAAATTAAGGAAGAAAAAAAAAAAGCAAGGATATGGTATTGCATGATACAGTTATACTTAGTCGCGGAATGCTGAGAGCTTTGGAAAAGTTGGTTTTTTCGTGTGAATCTCAAGAGGATCCATACGGGTCTAAAGGCCTGGAGTAAAATGCTGACATTAATGAACAAAGGTCTGACTGGAGTAACGTAATACGCTCAGCTGGCCGCATATCACTCTCCAGTTGTGAATGTCAAGCACAGAGAGGAGACTTGGAATAATTAAAAAAAAATAGAAAAGTTACATTCCTTTAAACTTAGACCATACAAGCTCAAATTAAATTAATTTCAGCTTTACACAAGGAAAAAATGGGTAGAAAATATTTAGTTCATGTTACAAACCAGTTCACTGGGACATTCTGAATATCGTGGTGAGTGGAGTGATGCATTTTTCCTCCTGTTTGCGCTTCGCAGAGTACATTCAGGGAGGTTCAACTTACTGCTGTCAGCGACCTTTCTGCATTCCATTTATGCATTCAGGTTGGTTCCTCTCCAGAAGCTGTTCTATACGCTTTACTCAAATGACTACAAAAAGGTTCAGCTTCCATGTCATCTATACGCAAGAACACATTTCACCATTTTTTCCTGCATTGCATGGGCTACACAGTGAATGAGGATTTGGGACTACTATTTCTGACCTAAAAGCAGGAACAGCTAACCCTCTTATCATGCTGAGTAACTTCTGACACGCTCATTTCTAGGAACTCTTGTTCAATTATCAGTCGGTAAGTATTAACACATCAGCACCATTTAAAGAGAACTGATGTACCAAAATGCCTCACATGATACGAATGTAAATACCCCAATAATATAGCTGACAGTCCCTATTTCAATCTCATGTCATGGTTCTCAAATTTAATCTCACAGAATACAGAGCCAAAAAGCAAAAAGTCAGTGTCCAAATACATACTGCCCATGCAGCCATTAAATGTTTGCAGAACCCACGGTTCCAATAAGACCGGATCCAACAGCACTGTCTTTGTCCCAGCTTTTTTTTTTACTCACGCCCGACGAGGCGGCGTGGGTATACAGTTTAGCACCATCTGTCTGTCTGTGTTGTGTGTGTGTGTGTGTCTGTCCGCGCGACAGCTCAGCCACCACTGAAGCTAGGGTGACCAAACTTTGTGGGGTAGATGATCCTAGGGTACCCTGTCCAAATTTGCATTTTGAGGTTGAAAGGTCAAAGGTCAAGGTCAACACGAGGCGGGGGTCAGCATCTCTATAGAGTGCGCATCATCTATTTTTTTTTGTTTTTAAACCTGTGAACACTTTAAATGAATACAGTGCTGCTGCTCGTGTATGTGGGATATGTGGAACATACGGATAGCAAGCTAAGTGTTTTCCTTCTGCAAAGACTGTGCAGCAGACAAACTCTTCAGCGGATAGATCCCTGACAGTAAAAGTCTTGGCTCCGCAGCACACGGTCGAGTCCAGGGGTTGCTGCTGAATGCATCTGTCTGTCTGTCTGTCTGTCTTTCAGGAGCTGCTTACTGTTTCAGCAACTGGCTCTCATGGCCGAAGAGCGCTGAGACAACATGACTTCATCGCTGCCCCGAGCTGCGCGGATATTTTCGAGGTTTTGGTCCAAACCAAGCAATGATAGGATGCCCAACATTGAAACGAGGACATGAAGAGTCAGTATTAAAAGGACGCCCATTTCTATTTCCAACAACGTGTGAAGCATCTTTCCACCAGTCCACCAGCGAATAAACCCATCGCATTCCTGACACAAGGGTATAGAACATCTTACAATGTCGCAATCCTCAGTGATCCAGGCCTCCTCTGAGAGTCGTTATTGCAGAAGTTGTCTCTTCATAAATCACAGTATGGTGACTCAGTCTCAAATCATTCTCAGTGTTATTTCTGAATGTCTTTTATATGGGGTACATTTACTGAGTGGCAAAATAATGAGGAACAGGCCCATGTGATCAGGCTTTTAGAGAGTACGTTAAATCAGTGAAAGCTGATTCAATTTAGGCCGGACGGGGTAATACCAACACCCTTTGTTGTCAGGCTAAAAAAGAGCGCAAAGCAGTCTGCTTGCATCTGACTAGAATGCCATACTTCCTGAAGGGACCTGATTACCACTGTGGAGTCAACAGGGTGCTAACTGTGAGGACTGGTGAGGCAAAGCTATAAGAGGCTACCTGTAGAGCAGAGCAAACAAGGCTATGATGTACAGCGCAAAGACAATCTGACTTATGTCCTGCGGCTCCCACTCATGTAAAATTGAATGAAGCCCCCTCTTGCTCTGTTGCCACATTCTTATAAATTCACAGTAGAGAGTCCCAGGCTCTCTGGCTTGACCACCCCTGGTTCAGGGGCTATTACAGGGATATTGGGCTGCGCATTAGCCTCCCCCTCCAAATGAGGGCCTCAAATCAGGGATTCCCTCTCTAAAAGGATTTCAAGCTGCAGCCTGGGGTTCCCATTGGAATTTTTTCCTCGCTCTTCCAAGTCAGGTCAGCTTCTGGTCCGTCAAAACATTCCACTTTGCGCCAAACAGCAACGGTTCTCTCCTGCTAATTCACACGTAGCAGTCCATAAGTGCTTGGACAGTGACTCAATTCATACTTTTTTTGTTCTTGCCCGAGCACTCCAGAACACTGCACTTGGAAATGAGAATGAGGTTAAAAAAGGCTGTCACCTATAACTTGTGGATAATTCACGTCGATATCATGTAAACGCCGTAAGAATTTCTGACCTTTTCATGCAGTGTCTCTGTCACAATTACAGAGTGTAAAATTTTATTATTTTTTGGTTGCAAGTACCCCTGTGTGTAGAATGTTCAGGAAGATGATGACGAGGGAGTAAAGAAGTGAATGATGGAGAATAAGAGAAGTCAGTAGCAGCCTGTGAGTGGTTTTGGTACCTCAGGTTTTGCAGGGTTAAAGGCCACAGTCAAGGCAGTGTCTGAGTTTCTCTGGAGCTTGTGTAGATAAGAGCAGCTTCGCACATCGTAAATGTAGGCCTGTTGAAAAAGATCACAGACATTAAAGATAGACAAATATATAAGTTTTCTCTCTTAGTCATTAATTGGGACATGTTAACTGCATGGATTAAATATTTACATTTATTGAAGTAATCGCTGTAATGCCGGGCTTGATGTATGATTGTATTTAACCACTGTTCTTTACCTTATTAACTAAATGGCAATTTAATGCAATCCAGGCTGCAAATGAGTAGTGTTTTTCTTTTTGACATACTCACTTGCTTCTGTCGAGAATTATAGTTAGGTTTCCTTTCATGTGGAAATGAGCTTTTCACTATTTTTATTTCATTGGTGACTAAAATGATCAATGTAAGGATGCTCTGCTTAAAAAAAGCCTAAATAGGGACAGGAGTTGGAAACTAGTAATAGCTATAATCTCTAGATGCAGAACATCAGCTTGGTGAACCCGGTGTGAACTGGCAGTAACGATGCTATGTCTCTTTGCATCATCAGTACTCAAATAAACATTAAATAAGTAAATAAATATTTTGAGCAATAATCATAAAATTATAATAGGTAATATCACTTTTGCAAACTTCTTCAAGAATTTTAATAGTATCTCAGTATATTAAAGTTTCTGGGTGATTCCAAACTTTTGAACAGTCCTGTAAATTCCCCTGGAGGGGTTTGAATCTCAAGCAGATTTGATGGCAGGGATGTAGATCATTTGCGCACTAAACTGATCTGACTTTGGATAATCTGGACTTCATTCAAGCACAATGAGTTTGTTTGCAGCCCACATATGAGTAACATATTTCGCAGTTGTTGTGAAACCAAAAAAAACAATCTTTATCTGTTCGCACTCCAAAAAACATCAGCTGAAAGCGTGAATGTCCGCACATGCAAACACATGTACAAGCGCACATGCACATACTTACAAACTGGCAAAGAAATAAACCCACACACAAGTACACAGCAAATTGCCAAAGTCTTGTTCATATTTGGATTTTTTTTTTGGGAATATAGCTATTTTTGAGGCCCCTGACGCGTGAAAAAGCCACACTCAACCAATCTCATTTTGTGTCTTTAGTGCAATAATGGAAAAATAGGGGAGCAAATTAACCAAGCTCTCCATCGTACGAAAGATCTGCGCTTGTCTGTGAGAGAGAGAGAGGGAGATGGGAAGACTTGTCAAAGCTGCATAGACAGCGATTCGGCCATCTGCTGCAAACACAGAATAATCCAGATGCTGCGATGTTTCGTTACCAGGCCGGTAACTGCAGAATTCCTTCACATGTTTTCCATTAAGTCTCCCTGAATGCAAAATGAGTCTGGATGTCAGATCTGACTGGAAAAGGCCCACCAGCACAGCCCCAGCACCAGGCCGAGGTATCCACAAGACAGATAATGGCTGACAGAGGGCCGGCCGCTCTTCAAAGGCTTCTGCATCTCCTCTGGCCTGAGAACAATCCTGCTGTACCCCAGTTTCTCTCAATTTCTCAATCACACCGTTCCCTGGTGCTGGCTGTTTTTTTTTTTTTATTTCCACGAAATAAAAAAATTTACAAAAATGTGGAGATCAAAATCTCTTTGATGAACACATTTATTAGGCCAAGAAGTGACGCTGTTATCGCAGAGTCCTTTCACGGCGGTGTATTAATCTTCGTTATTACGCACGCAATCTGGCGTGATAAGCGGATAATATGGCGCAACACTTTCCTGTTGCATCCCCTGCAGCTGCAGAGAGCAAGGCGTCTCTGTGATTACGTATGTGCAATACATACTGTACATTAATTACTGAGACGGGCAACAGGTGGACTGATTGTAAAGGACTCTCGATGGCACATATGACTAGCATGACATTAGCAGTAATCTTTCAAAAACAACAACCAAAGCTTTTGTTAGGGCACTACAACATAATGGTGTAGCATAACCTCAATACCCCCCTAAAAGCTCCGAACTGCTTACTTAAGTTCCCACGCTTCCAGACCTCTGATTTAAAAAGGTATAGCAGATATATTGCCATGTGTTGCTTTTTTCTTCATTTTGGCCACTGCTGTTACACAAAGTGCAAGGGCAATCTACTGAACATACGCTGCAGCTACGTACACTACCGCTCATAAGTATGGGATCACTTGGAAATTTTCTAATTTTCCATGGAAACACACATGAAATTAGTCTGAATAGGAAATATAGCAAATGAACAGAACATGCTGATATTGAGTTAGAAATAATGATTTTCATGGAAAATGATGAATATGTACTTCAAACTTTGCCTTCATCAAAAAAAACCCACCTTCACTGTTGATACTGAAACTGGTGTTTGACGGGAACTATTTAGCGCAGCTGCTAGTTGACAACCTGTGAGGCGTCTTTGTCTTAAACTACACACTCTCAGATATTTGTCTTCTTGCACAGTTGTGCATCGGGGCCTCCCACTCCTTTTTTTCTGTCCTTGTTAGTGCCAGCTTGTGCTGCTCTCTGAAGGGAGTAGTTGGCAGCATGGTAAGAGATTTTAAATTTTCAATTTCTTGCATTGAATAGCCTTCTTTTCTGATGGGTCTCTAAAGGAAGTTCTTTCTTTCTGGCCATTTTGAGCCTGTAAACAAACAAACAACTGCTGATGCTTCAGGTACTAAACCAACCTCAAGAATGCCAAGCTCCCTTTTGCACTCCCTTATTAGTTCAACGATTTTCCGCTGTGCAACACATTTGCAGAAGGGTTTTCTAATAATCAATTAACGTTATAAAATGCTTAACTTGGATTAGCAGCCATACCAGGAGACTGATGCAGAAGACTGACAGTTGCTGATAACAGGCCTCTATGCAAAAATGTAGATCATTCTTTGAAAATCATCTGATTAATTTTAATCGTTTGTGAAATGGATAAAAATATTCGTGAAATGCATGAAAATGTATTTTTCTTTGGAAAACAAAGAAATTTGCAAGTGATCCCAAACTTTTGAGCTGTAGTGTACAAGCTTGTGCTGAAAGATAAATGGTATAATTTATGCACAAATAATAAGCAGTGAAAATCATGAAGATTTCAATATTTAAGAAGGTACATAGAGTAAAGCCCCAGGGATAAGAATGTTCCACTTGCATGAAAACTCTGAAATGTACATCAGGTACATAAATACATGATTTTGAACGGAACAGTTTTTGGAGTGGTTACTTATTTGCACTCTAGTTTTGTGAGCTAAAAACAATAAACATGAGATCAAAAGCAGGGAGCACGTCGTTCCTAAAAACAAAAGTGAACAACTAAAACATTCATTAATCAGCACATCTTTAATCCATCCATGATTTTAGGGCAGTCTAATGACCTCTACCACTTATAAGAAAGCAGTGCACACAGTGACAAAGCATATATAATTACACATTATCCTGCATACCGTCATTTGAAAGAAGAAAAAGCACCATATCTTCTACATAAGAGGCTGCTTTTTTGTCAAAGTTAAACCTCGCCTCAAATTTATTTGTTCCCCATCTGGGGTGGAAATTCAGTAATATGATCAGATATTTTTTCCCTGAGATTGTCTTGTGAAACATTAAGACAAATACAAATTCTTCTGGCTTCGTCAGGTCTCAGGGCAGCCACAAATAATGGCGAAGTAGCTCACTACTGTGCATGCTCTAGTTTCCAAGAAATCCTGGGCTCCTCTCCTCTTCTACCATGCAATGGCCACTATTAATAACGACTTTCAACGTTCATATATTTTGCCACTGCTTCAGACAGAAAGAAAAAAAAGAAGAACATATTACAGGAGAAGAAGTCTTCCAAATGCTTGGCTTGTTTATATACAGAGTGTTTCTGGTGCAAGTTTGTTAAGGTCCTTTTCTCTCCTGATTCCCTCGGCGATAAGATGGTGGCCATGGCTTTACAATGAATTGGAAAATAAGTCCACAGCACTTCACTTCAGCAACACGACCAATAAAAGGAGCCCCTTCATCAGGAACCATTTCAGGTACGGCAGTTAGTTAACTTCAATTAAATAGCAGAGAGGAAGGGCAGACCTTTGACAGAAAGCGACCGACAACACCTTCTTAAGAGGTCTCTAGCAAACCAGAACAAATGCTCACACTCGAGTTCAGCACTCAGGTAAGTAAGAACACTGAATAAAGCACATCACTGCCAATCAGGAAACTGGACCAAGACTAAACGAATTGATTCAAGAGATATCTGGAGCAAAGATTGGGCAGGGGATGCTTGTTTACATTGAATGGGCCTATACTGCAATATGTATATCAGGGCTAGGGTAAAGATGCAAGGGATTTGGGTCCCATAGACCCACAGGCACTGTAGCCTGCCAAAACTGGGCTGATTTACACTTGCTGAGAGTTGGGGAAAGTAACAGCATCCAGATCTGTGTTTCTAATTACGAGCGCGCTCCCCGGCCCTTTTTCCCTTTGAAAGAGACGGGAGAAACCCCACACGTGCAGATGTTTAAGTTCTAAAGTGGTCCATGAGCCATACCCCCAAATTTGGCCATTTGGTCAGGGATTATGTCACTTAATTTTTTTATTAGTGAAAAGGAGCTTCCATGGGCTCATAGTAATGTTGTCCTTGTCCAAATGAAATCGCTACACAACTGACCACCTCGTTGCTTGGCCAGATCATTGATCATTGATGGTTGAGGATGATGGATTATAAGCTACTGCTTCAGTAGACTTGACAAAGCAGTACCAGCGTGTGTTGTAAAGGGTTTTGCTCAAGGGCCTAAGAGCTGTCCTGAACTTACTGTTCCTACTATGCAGCTTGAACAACCGAGCTGTTGAGTTTAAGTTGAGCAACTAAACTTGTTGGCTATAGGCTGCTGAAACAAGTTGGCTTAAGTTCAGATGAGGCAGACCATCAAATACTGAATAGACAAAAAGGGAGTTTCAGTGTTTCTCAAATTTGATTACCAGGTGGTGGCCCTATGTATGTACAAAAAAAGCTGCCCACCAAAGAAAGCGACAGTAAAATCAGGGAATGGCATTTTAGCTGTTTGAGTGAGGCAGTTTGTGGTGCACATCGCTGATGAATTGAGTCTGGCACTGAGAAATGATCTTTGAAAAGCTAAAAACTGTAACATGGCCATAGAGGCCATGGTAAGATCCCAAGGAAAAGGTCTTCTGGTTAAGCCACAGATGACATAACGCGGGTTGTATCACATCACTGTCATATATACCCAGCACACTCAAGCAAGGTTTAACTTGCCATAAATCACTGTTGTCCACCTCTCATGGACTGACCTACTTGAGCATAAGAATTACATAGTAGGAGTGTGTGACAGTGGTTCTGAGCTAAAGTTAGCTCTTCAGACCAATGTGCGAGTAAAATACTAGCGCCCTATTAAAAGCACCTTCAAAAATATCCACCTCCCATCCGTTTTATAAACTTTCACAAAATCGCATCATTGTGACCCCAGATATTTACCCAAAAGCGTCAGCCTTATGTAATGTCCAATCTCCACACCATAGCCCTGCCTCATGTGTTCACTTCACACCGGCATCCCAACGCGAGTTAAACCAACTCACGGCAGTAGCTCAGCTATGAGTGCTGATGTTGTGCAGGCTAAAACCTGACTAGCCGTGAAGACCACTGCACAGCACTCCCTTTCAAATCAGCGTTTCCACTCAGTCTGTACATCACAAAAACAAAATCTTACAGAGCATTTTAATCCTGTATTTAGACAAACACTCATTTCTATTACCTTTTTTCTTAGAAAAAGACATTCCGCCACTGATTTAAAGTAATTTTGACTCATTTCCAGACTTGTCCAAGAGTAAGATAATTTCTCTTACGCCATGGAAAAATTCATAAATGAGCCAAAATTACTCAGAATCATAGGCAGAATTTCTTTTTTTGAGAAAAAAGATAATAGAAATAAGTGCTTAAGTGTAAACACTAGATAAAAATGAAGCACCTATTACTAAAACCCCATAAGTCACACTTGACTTGACTGGTGGGGTCTTAGTAATCAGAGCTTCAAATGCTCTGTAAGATTTTGATGACAGTGTTTACAGTGGAGAGAGCAAAAGGAAGGTGGCTATGGATTGTGAACGAGCAGGACAGAGAAGTAAAGAAAGTTAGTTAGTTAAAACAATGGAAAGGACGGTGTCACTCACGCAGTTGTCCTCTGATCCAGTGGCTATGTACCGTCCACAGGGCGAGAAGGCAGAGCTGCACGGCAGACAACGATTTGTATGGCCATCGTATCGACGCACGCACCTGAAGAGAGGCAGGGAGAGTCTCCACAAAAATACATCAACTACTCTCCCTGGATTCAAATGTATTAACTCCAGCAAAGGGCTGAATAATACAAGCACAATATTAGTTTAATCATAAACAATTTAATATGATTTGAGTCAGACCACTCAGAGGGCCTGACTTAAGACCTTAAGGACATGCAAACATTTTTTGCCAGTGCAAAAGCAGAAACCTAATGCCACTGATTGGTGCAAGGCAAGTTCCCTTGCCAATCATGGGCAATGTTATTGGTTTTGCAAAGATGAAAAGATTTTGCATGTGCTAAAGGTCTTAGTAAATCAGGCCCATAGTCTCCAAAATAGTCCAAATGATCAGTATGGTACTGTACAAGATACATGGTCTTTGAATTCAATAACGCCCATAACACAGGCCTACCAAAGAAAAAGGCCAAGCGGTTATAAAAGTTTGTCAGACGTCTACCTTTTTCAAATAACCAGCAACACAAAATCGAAAACATGCCACATTCTCGCTAAACTTCGAGTCACAACACTTTGAAGTCGATACATTTTCACCAGAACCAAACTCAAAAAAAATAAAATAAAATCGCACGGCTTGTTACAAACCCAGAGACAAACCAAATGAGTTTTAAATGATGTGTTCCTGGCTCTTTGAGAAAGGTAGACAACCGACAAACTTCTGTTACAGCTTGGCCGTTTTCTTTGGTAGGCCTGTAACACACTGCAACCAGTCAACTGCACTGATCGGAGAAAAATGCAACAACTGAAAGAAATCCTGCGGGAATGCTGTTACGTCATTACCTGGGGCAATAAAAGAGTCCTCACTGCACACTCACAGACACTCACACCAATCATCTATTTTTCGCTTCCTTCCAAAGGGACAAGGTGACATATTTACGATTTATGGTTCTCCTCCACTTATTTCTGTGAATTGGTATCATAACTGCTTTGCAAAAAGTGATTTGATTAGATGCTTAAAAAGAAACAGGGAATTTGCCATCACAAGTCACAGTTCGTGAATTTTCCCCCAGAATGTGCGGGAGAAAGTGATGACACATGAGGACTTGAATTCTCCTTGGCAAATAAGAACAGCATGTGGAAAAATGATCACCTCTTCAAAACTCGCATTATCACAAAGTCATTTGAAGCTCGCCAGTGAGAATATTATACAGATAGTAGATGCGCCACGGAGATTCACTCCTTATGCTGTTAGCGATCCAGTGTTTTTGTGAGTCAATTAATTTTATGGTGATGGTTTGGCGATGCTCTGAGAGAGATGCATTAGCTTAGCCCTGGAATGCGTCTGTTGACAAAGCAGCCAGGGCCGCATTAACACGGGAATGATGAGAAGGTCAAGTTCATTTGGTCTTTAAGGTTTCCAAGACTAACTCAATCTGTCCAAGACACTCTAATTATCCTAATGAAAAGCTTAACTCCATATTTTTTCATATAAATCTAGACATCTCTGCGATAAAAGGAAAGAAAAACTTCACTGGATACTCACAATGATATACTCTTGCTGATGATCCTAACCATAGTCATTTGAATTATTTTTTCATTTATTTTCTTAACTTCCCCTTTTCTTTGCTGCCCTATTACTCTGTGTAAACCCACAGAAACCATGATAACAATATTTTATTTATTTAAAAATTAGGATCAGGTTCACATTTTTGTATATTTTAAGGGCTGTATCTCAAAACGTATCCACAAAATTAACATACACTTGTCGGTCCTTGACAAATTTTCATACACGCTACCAGTCAAAAGTTTTAGAATACTTTATTCATGTTTCAGTTCTGTGATTTAGAAAAATATCGACAGTTTTCACTCATGTTGGTAACCTCAAATACCTCAAATGGCATGAAGCAAGTTGTGAATAGAATAGTGAGAAGTCAAAAAGATTTTAATATTGTACTGGATTGTGACCCAACTTTAGGAGTTATTGAAAAATTTGCATTTAGCACAATAAATATATAAACTGATTACCTCCATTCCCCAGATTAGAAATAGGAGTTAACCTTTAGAGCCATATGACTGCCTTTACAGGAAAAAAAAAAAATAAAAAATCCATGAATTTGCCAAGCAGTTATGACAGCAAAAGGTGGCGCCTTAGATCAATCTAAGATTTAAGTAGCTTTTTGTAAAACAAAAAGCATTCATATTTCACGAGTCCATCTCGACTGCTTGAACAATGTAGGTGTTCTATAACATTTGACCAGTTATGTAGTGTGTCAAGATTCAAGCAAAACGCTCATTTTGAGTTATGATTTCAACGACAGCATTAATGAATACTTGTTTATATTCTTTAGTAGTCTAGTATTGCAGTGCATTGGGAAAAAGTTGTTCAAGGATAAATTATCCTAATCTGCATATGGTCAGAAAAGTATTTGATGGGAAAATAACCTTTCAAATCTGCAGAGCAGTCTTTTAATTTAAACAAGATCAAGCGCGCCAATTTTAGCCAGATCCTCATGCTGGACCGAGGTTGACCATTACCCAATTTAATCAAATTGGATTGTAAAAAATAAATGACATGAGAGACATAACACAAAATGCCAAAATATCAAAAATGCAATTCAGAAATTATTCATTGATTAACAATCAATTTCTTCCAAATCAAGGTTTCACAATTCACGAGACCCCTATAGATTACGGAAAAGAATATCTACCAAATTTAAACCAGGAAGGAAGTTCAACTAATTTAAGTTCATCAAAGTGTTAAAAAACTACATAATTTCCTGTTTACTACCCCCCCAAGGATAGGAAGAATAGTGAGAGACGCAAAGAAAAGGAAAAAAATCCCCAAAAATTACTGAGAAAGGACTGCAGAACTCGGTGGAATCTTCGGGTCTCCAGATAGCAAAAGAAACCATCAGACACCTCCTCCATGACCACAGAGGGGTTGCATAAAGAAAGCCTTTACAGTCCCAAGACACTGAGTGAAGAAGTGCTAGCATTTTTTCATTTAAATTATGACAGGGTGAAGGTGTTGTGAACAGATGAGATCAAAAATTGAGAGCTTATTCCCATATTTTGCCTCAAAACTGAGATCCATACAAGGGAAGTAATTTCTTACCCACAGAGAAATATGGCAGTGGATCAGTGATGTTATGGTGCTGCTTCAATTCAAGAGGTCCGGGGGTCTGTTAATGATTAGACAGATTTCCCAATTATCAGGCAAATTTGGCCGGCAATCTAGTTGCCTCTACCAGAGGGCTGAGGCCGAACTGTCAGTGAACTTTCCAATAAGACAATTGTCCAGATGTCAAAATCTACACTGAAATGGTTCCGGGACAACAAAATCAATGCTCTGCCATAGCGAGACCTCAATCAGGTTGAAAACCAGCGGGCTGAACCGAAGATGGCTGGTAATTAGTGCAAAACCAAGAATGTGACTGTTCTTTAAAGGATCTGCAGAGAGGAATGGTCCAAAACAAAAATCCATTTGAATATGTGCCTTAACCCCATAAACTCTGAATTTTACCACAGTTTTCTCTTAAGTAGGCTTAATATCAGAAAAGTATTTCTTCCATTTCTTGCACGATGCCACTCACAAATTCTGTGTCTGCTGGCTGGCACACTTCACTGAAGCTACATCACACTTATATTGAGAGATATATTCAAATCCAGAATGCCATGTTTTTATGGCCACAGCATTACATCGAATGGAAAATATCTACATCTTGAACACATTTTATAGACATTTCCTTGTAATTCAGGAGGACATAATTGGGACTGTTGGAAACCTTAGGATCTCCACTACAATTTATAATAGGACTGAAGTTTCACAGGTTTGAATTCAGCAGCTGCATTTAATGAACCCACATGGGTCTTTAGGTTTCATAGGGTTAACCTTGTTAAACAGTACTGGGCCAGACTCCATGCCTTTTCCCATTCAACAGGTGGTTCCATCAAGTACTAAAATTGGGGTTCCAATACTTTCAATTCATGAATGCAAGATAATTAAATTTAGAAAACAGATGATTTTGGTTGGTTACATTGAAACAAATAATTTTTAGGCATCTTACCATTTTGATGTGCTCTATGTAATGATGTTATTTGTTATTATTACTGAGATTGCATTTCCCAAAGGGAGCCAATAATTCTTGAGCCAGCTCTATATTTTATTTTTTATTTCATTTAACATTTATTTAACCAGGAAAATCCCTTGAGATTCAGAATCACTTTTTCGAGGGAGACCTGGCCAAGACAGCTCACCATTTCACTTAAAATTACAAAGAGTGTCCACAACAGGAGAGCCAAAATACAATAAGTTAACAAAAGACAAACCTAAGGACAACAACTGCAAGCCTCATTTATATACAGTCTTAATCTATGCTTAAACACACTGAAGGAGACTAAATTCTTCAACTGTAGAGTATTTTGGAAGTTATTCCAAGACCAGGGAGCAAAATAGGTTCAGGCACTTCTGCCAAGCTCTGAGGAAATCCCAGGTACCTGGTAAAGTAACCTTTTTGTGGAACGATTAGATGTACTGTCTATGGACCAACCAGTTGGTAAGGCATTGGCTTAATGATGAGCTAAACAACCTCTATACCTGCTTAATTTAGAAACATCCCCTACACTTGAACTTATTAGGAAAAGTACAGAATGAGCCCTATTCATTCCACTTAAGTCAATGGAGGCGGCACAGCTTTCCCTCTGAGGGCTTTGGTTACTTAAGCATCCTGCATGAGCCGAAGCAGTATGTTAGTCAGTAAGGGAAACTGACTCATATTGATTGCTCTTTCCGAGTCTGGAAATAGGCCATTTTGAGTACAAGCTCTTCACAAAATGTATCTGAATGGCTTTAATAATACACTCGTGCTCAAGATGTTGAAAGTGTGCCAGACTATATTTAGGGCGAAGCACATGTGCACAGCTATACGTTCTTGGGATGTTTTTAGTTTTCTGGATTTATAAGGAGTGCGGCTCACTCTCAGAACCACTGAGGAGAGGTCAGCTTGATCACTGCTCATACAATACAGCCTGAAACACACGGAGGGGGAAATTTCATTGCAAAGACACTCAATGGCTTGTTTTCACCGAGCCCGAGGACACAAGGTTGAAACTAGCAGAGAAGCATGGAAATTAAGTGGGCTTTAATTCATTCTCCAACCACTGGAAGGGGTCTGAGGCTGGATCATCCAATAAAACTTAACTGAAGCCACAAAACACATTCTGCGTGATGTGTACGGTTATTATGCGAATGCGGAGCAAAGTAAACGGTGGTCATTCCACTGGTCACATGGCTTCAGATGCCTATTTTCAGCTGTGAAGAAATGGCTGATCTGAGAACCCCCAGAATGTTACTCCATGCAATGGAATGTCAGGAGTTTCCATTGATGTATGTATCCCTCAGAATGGTGCATTTTAATGACTCCTGCAGTTTAATTGCTGATGGTTAGAAGGTAAACTCCTTTTAAGCCCATCTTCAAACAGTCATGAACAAGAGTTTTGTATTTGTGCAGAGAGAATTCCATTGGTGGTCACATGGATCTTTTTTTTTTTTTTTGATGTTGTAGGTAGTTTATCTTCTGACAAAATATCATTCCATTCAGAGGAATTTACCCAAGAAAACTTGGGGGCTTAGAGGCTACTATTTCGGTCCAGCTCTTCCTCAGAATCCTTTTGGAGAGATGATATGCCATAAGCAGTGCATAAACAAAAAAGTGATGCATACATAACATTCGCCATGTGTCAGCGATCATAAATTAAGCAATTGCAAACAAAAGATTTTTCCAGAATTGATGTCATTTACTTTGAGGAGCAAGACTATTCCGAAGATAGCCGATCATTTCGATATTTGGGTATCATCGGTAAGAGTAGATTTTCAGCTTTCTTTTCGACCTGCAACATAAAGTAATCCAACGTAATCAGATATACGTGAAAATCGCTGAGATTTTGCGGACCTTTCTCACCAGTCATATCTGCCCGGATTTGACAGTGCTGTTGGGAAAGAGTTAAGGGATTTAACACATTTTAACTTTGCCAACCAGGCATTCATCATCAGTGTTTATTTAGCAGTACAATAACACAATAAATTTATTCACTTAATAACACAGTCCAGACAGCAAAACAATCATATAATTCCTTCTTTCCGCCCATGCAAAAAAAAAAAAAAAAAAAACCTTGTACTGACCCAGCCAGACAACCCTGCAGTAAACATGTAAAAGTCAAAATAAATGGGTCAATTAATTCCACTGGCGTTGTCCTATGCGAACACCGCAGATAAACTTTATTCAAATGTGCATGCAACCCTGTATGGTCTTTCAGGCCTGCCAATGATTTAAAAAGACGCACTCTCCATTACAAGCCAAGCCTGCCTGCTTCTAATTAGAATACAAGATGATAGTGGATAAACAAAATTACTTTAATACTCTTACATTTCCTAGGTATTTATTCAACCGTTCAAGCAAAACAAACAACCGTCATGTGCACTGGCTGCTGCACTGAACAGTCAATCTCATTTCACTGTTTCCACAGTTATATAAATGATGTTTTTTTTTTTTTGTTGCTTTTTTCAGCTACTATCAAAACAGTGCATGGAGAGGCAAAAGCAAATATGCTAAAGAAGACGTTAAGTGACACGTGCCAGCATTTCTCAAGGATATTTGTTTGAAGGATACAAGGCAAGTGTAACATACAGAAATCACTGGACAGATTTTCAAGAAAAAATAAATCACCAATGTAAATTACAGCTGATTTTATAGGTGAACGATGGAAAGCCTACAGACTATGGTATTCAGACATAATACCGTAGATCGAGATCTATAAGCGTTCCTAAGATTTAGAGCCTTAAAAGAGGCCAATGCCTGTATTTTCCAGTTCTTCCAGTGATATTTCTGGTTTTTGTTTCACTTAAGCTTGACTGCAGGATGTTACGATCCTAAATACAGTGTACACGTGGTAACCAGTCTATGTGATGATTCAGAGAGAGCAAAAACCAGGGAAATGTGTGGCATTCCAAGACAATAGCTGCTGTTCCCTGCCTTTACCAACAAAAACACAACCGACCTTCAATTTCTGAGCCCCAAAGAAGCTTCAGACACAGATCTGAAGTCATAATGCATACCAATGTCTCATCTCAAGACCAGTGCCTAAACTGGATCAGAGAAGGCATGAGAACTGAAGCCCAATCTGACTCCAGTAGAGCCCAGAACTCCTTGGTGTCTGGCCAGCACAGAGAGGGGTAATGACCGAGAAACCAGTTGCAGAAGATAGGCCCTCCCAAAGCCTCACATTACAAAGCAGGGGCCGAATCCAAGGCTTATTCTCATTTGTAACCCAGCAGGGAGCATCTGGGTTCCCCTCCAACAAGCGGAATCCAATGTATATAGAGCAAATCCTCAAATAATCTCTGGCAAAACATATAGCTGTGGCTAAACATTTCCTACTCTCCTGTCAGGCTTTTTCCTTTATGCTGAGATGATGTCACTGAAGCATTACAACGAGGCCTGAGGAAAAATAAAACCATTTCAGTTCCTTTTAGGTGATGGACATTAACATGCGGCAACAGTGCTAAGAAAAAAAAAAAGACAGAATAGAGAAAAAACAGAACATACTAACCTTGCAGTCACCGTTAAAATTTGCTGCAACTACACTCCAGACATTTCTCCCCTCTCTGGTGGAAACGTGCCTATAGGTTTCTATTGCTGTTCGCCTCAGTAGTCAAAACATGCCATCGACTTGCCATTACTAAAGCCAATGAAAGAAAATAATGGTTTCTCTCAGTGAGTTACTCAAGCTAGCTTTGAGATGAGTTTACATCACTTGTCTTTCTCTATGATGACTGCTGCCGCCATCAGGGTTGAATGCACAGCAGCATTCAGCCTGAGAGGACGTGAGGAAGGGCCAGGAGGGAGCAATACAAATTAGCTGATGCTCAGAGAGTGGCATGTATCACGGTGATCAAACATCAAGGCAAGCCAGGATTTTCAGCATTTTAATGCTTTAAATGAAATGTGCAATATAAACCATTCTTCAGCCCGTCAGAATCCAACGGCTTTGATTTGTCTTTTGGAGATTTCAATTGTTTGCACTTCTGCTCTAATTTCTGAGACCCCCCGACACCATCATTTGAACGCTCAAGATGTGATGCACAAGTCTGTTCTATTTTAAATGCAGGCTGTTCAGGATAAGGGAATTTCTAAGACAAACATGATTTCAAATGTCAGAGAAATCCATTAAAACAGACTAGCTAGCATATGCCTGGCTGAAAATGACCACATTGCACTCAGATGCCGATGAATGACAAGTGGAGAGAGACCCTCAGTGGCCCTCGGTGCCGATAAACTACACTGACTGGAGCCCCTATCCGTGGAACAACGGCATCAGGGTGAAAGAGGGACAGTTGAAGAAAGAAAACTTTCGCGCGTATTTCTGCTCCCTGTGGTTTCTGTCATCACGCGCGGTGAGAGCAGGTCACTCGATGACAAATCGCAGGACCCAAACCTCACCAGAAAGTAACCTTGAAATAAGGTGCAAATATTTATAAGTGATAGGAGGTGCCTGGGGTCTGGCGACAAGCATGGAAAGAGACTCAGGCTTAAGGAATGAAAGACAAAAAATAAAAAATTAAATTTTTTTTTACTTCTGCCAACAACCCGAGTAAAAGAATTTTAAACAGTGGTGGCTGCAAAATCTGGACTATGTCCCCAATTACACCTAATATGGATATTTATGCCCAGAATAAAAGTCCACTCATTTTCCATTTGGGCACTGAGGGAGTATGTACAGTGCCCTCCATAATTATTGGCACCCCTGGTAAAGATGTGTTAAAAGCCTTAAAGTAAATTCAATTTTTATCGCAGAGGTATACTCTCACAATGAAAATTTCAGAAAAATGTAACCTCCAACCCAAGTGAATTTTAAGGGGAAAAAAAAAATCCCCGACTAAGAAATAATTATTTTTCATAAAATCATCTGTTCCAGAATTATTGGCACCCCTAACAATTCCTAGGAATTAAATGTAAATGAAGTATTTCTGTCATTTCTACAGTAGTGTACAAAGTTGATCAGAGTATCTAGGAACATTTAATTAGTAAATCATCACTTCCTGTTTCCCTGGGATATAAATATGACGGGACACAGAGGCCATTTCTCTTATCCACTCTTCAACATGGGAAAGACAAAGGAACACATCATTCAAGAAAGGCAGATGTGTGTCGACCTTCACAAGTCAGGCAGTGGCTACAAGAAAATAGCCACTCGCCTGCACCTGCCCATATCTACTGTCAGAGGAATCATTAAGAAGTTTAAAATAACTGGAACAGTGGTAAGCAAGCCTGGATGAGGAAGCAAGGTTATTTTACCACCACGCACAGTGAGGAGGATGGTAAGAGAAATAAAAAGTTCTCCAAAGCTCACTGTCAAATAATTGCAATAAATGGTAGCATCTTGGGGTCACAAAGTCTCCAAAACAACCATCAGGCGCTATCTACATGCCAACAATTAACAAACAAGCTGTTTGGGAGGCATGCATGGAAAAAACCTTTTTTCACTCACAATCATAAACGCAAACGCTTGGAGTTCGCTAAGCGGTACTAGGACTTCAACTGGGACTGTGTGCTTTGGTCAGATGAGACTAAGTTAGAGCTTTTTAGCAACAAACACTCTAAGTGGGTCTGGCGGAACACAAAAGATGAGTATTCAGAAAAGCACCTCATGCCCACTGTGAAGTACGGGGGAGGATCGATGATGCTGCGGGCATGTTTCTCTTCCAGAGGCCCTGGGAACCTTGTTAGGATGCATGGCATCATGAACGCTTTGAAATACCAGTACATTTTAAATCAAAATCTGGTGGCCTCTGCCCGAAAGCTGAAGATGGGTCGTCACTGCATCTTTCAGCAAGATTATGACCCTAAACATGTGGCCAAATCTACACAGAAATGGTTCACCAGACACAGAATCAAGCTCCTCCCATGGCCATCTCAGTCCCCAGACCTCAACCCCATTGAAAACCTGTGGAGTGAGCTGAAGAAGAGAGTGCAGAGGAGAGGACCCAGGTCGCTGGATGATTTAGAGAGACTGTGCAAAGAGGAATGGTCGAAGATCCCTCTTTCTGTATTCTCCCATCTTGTGAAAAATTATAGTAGAAGATTAGGTGCTGTTTTGTTGGCAAAAGGGGGTTGTACAAAGTATTAGCATCAGGGGTGCTAATAATTGTGGCACACATGATTTAATGTAAAAGAATTATTTCTTAACGTGGGATTTTTTTCCCACTGAATAAAAATGCACTTGAATTAAAGGTTGGATTTTCCTCTTTTTTTCATTGTGGTCCTAGATTATTTCGAAAAAAGCTGAATTGATTAGAAGCTAAAGAACAAATCTTAACCAGGGGTGCCAATAATTATGGAGGGCACTGTAGAATTGGATTATTTTAGCGGCCTGCACAGCAATACACTTGCTGAACAAAATGAAATCATCACTTCAGATCAGCTCAGATAAGCTGTAATCTATAGCTCCATTTAAAACCACATTTCCTTTTAAGTTTGGAAAAAGCGAATTAAAGGACAAAAATTGATTCATAAATTTAGAGTTCAGATGCAAAACCCACTCAACACGCAGAACATTTTTGTTTCCAAATAGGTTTCTTTTTCTAACTGGATTATTGGGATAATCACTTATAATCAAGAACATATCAGATTTTCACAAATGTAACTTGACTTTGACGGGTTTTTTTGGATAAGCCACTAGGTCCATTTTTATGAAACGCAGCAAAGTGGGAGCCGGCCCCAAAAAGTGAAAGTCTGTGACTGAGTGCGTCATGCAGTTAAACAATTGATCGGTCGAGAGATTATGTCATCAGGAAGCATCTACAGTGAGGCGAAGATTTCAAATACAGAATCTGTCACTGACAGTATTTTCCTATTCTGACAGTGAAAGTACAGCAGTTTAATCGAAGTTTTCCATGGATATTCATGGTAAATCAGTCAGAAATCATGAATTACCCACTCAAACAGAGCGAGTCATGGGTGCTGTCTTATTGGATCACATGATCTCAAAGCAGGCTCGGCGTTAGAACGGGGATTTGGGTGGGCCCAGACACGTCCCTTTATGACAATTAGGATAGTCCTGGCTAGTTCTCAATTATTTTTCTTTATTGACGAGTTTTCCAATTATCGTAATTGGCCACTGAAGACGCGATTTCTCTCCATATGCGATCTAACAGCGATTAAATCATAGGGTAAATTCAGTGGAACTGAGAATCGGGGTACTGGAAAACGCGAGGGCTTTCATTGGCATATTTTGCATTTCTTACAGCACTGCATATTTTCAAAGACAGGCCTAGACTGCAGGTCAGCCAGCCTAGCAGCACATGCAACCGGGCACAGAACAAACCGTCGCCATTACTATCACGGTCAGTCTCTTCACAGTAACGTGACTGATTCTATATGGGGTGGTATGACAGTTGTACGTCACAGATCCATACAGGGTAAAGGGCGTGTCTGGAGCTAGTAATCTACCGCATTGCATTATGGTACTTGTTGTCTTTACAGCTAATGCATGAGGAAGCCACGGGGGTGATAAACACTCGTATGTCTTGAGTTGTTGCTGTGTACAGCTGGTGTGCCATGTATTTATACCGAGCAGATACTTTAAAACGACTTATGGCAAAATATCGGAAAAAATTCTCCTTTAATGAAAAATCGTTAGAAATACTTCTGCCGTCGACTCATCTAAAAAGTCAATATTTGCAGAGGCTAAAATTCTAAATATCTGGGTCGAGACGTTCTACTTCCTTTCAGCATGTGCTGTAGGAGTCCCTCTTGGCACTGTGGTCACCTAAAGGGCCGGTGCAGAACAGAGGTACGCAAACTACTCGAGCCGCTGCTGTATTTTATTGCGATTGTGTCAATGTGAGGGCACATTGGAGGAGCTGCTTTTTGTCCCGTATGACTCATGAAGGAAGTGAGCAGGTTTTGCAGGGTCAGGGGTGCGTGCTGAGTAATGGGGTGGAAGATGTTGTTTCTGTGATTACGGCTCCCAGGGATGCTATAACTGTGTATCACAAGAAATTCTCAGTCACCCTCCCTGGCCACCACATCATCACTGCCCCTCGTCCCCAATGAAACACGTTCTGGTCCCTTGCGACACTTCAACACCAGACTCATATGGCTGAATGTACAGCATGAAATTAGATGAAAACACACCTTAAAAGATCAGATAATACTTTGCATAGTACAGAAATCACCTGCATATGAGTCAAAGACTATATAAAAAGATGGACGAAGCAACGGTGATGTCACCCATTGGTTTCTGCACACCATTTAGGAAATCTCGATTTTGGCAAATTGAATTGCGCCATTTTGTCATTTTGCAACTGGATGTGATTCCTATTGAACGAGAGCGTGAATTGAGGATATGGGGAGGACCGTGGCTCTGGATCAGGACCAGAGGATAGCCACGCCCCTAATGCATATTCTGGATTTATCCTTTATTCTAGTCTACTTGGGACCATAATTTACAAAAATGAACATCACGATATATCAGAGCAGACTTGAAACTTGCGATGGATACCATAAAATGATGTGGAAAATCATTAATGAAATAATAAATCAGGTGGCAAAGTAGGGTCATTTTCTCATAGAGTTCAATAGCATTGAACTTCTTGCTGCAACCACCAACGTCGCCATCTGCCGGCCAGTAAATATATTGCAAATTTTTGAGATTTCCGCATCAGCCTCACTTTTCAGACTTGGGTGCTGCGTCCATCTTTTTCATATAGTCTATGCATTATGAGTGCTATATGAGTACACATATTTTTGGTTATAGCCTTCTAAATTGTCATATGGAAATCGTCTATTTATTAGGGGTCATGGGATTGTCCTGTTGATGAAGGAGACCAATGAGACCAGGAGCACTGATCTCAGAAGTCTTCCTAAAGTAGATCAGAATGACTGTGCTAAGCTGTCAGCAACAACCCCCAATGATATGGTGCAGTCCATCGTAGGCTTCACTTTGTCAAGCAGTGCTGCTTAAAAAAAATACTTATCTGACAAAGAGCGATAAATAACAAATCTGATTAAGTTACTTACAGTCTTAATATGGCTCCCCGTAGGTATAATTTATAATAAATATAGGCATTACTGCAATGAAATGGATATAAAGAATGAAATTACACCCCAATATTGATTTTTTTTTTGTGTAGCTAGCTACCTCAAGGTATTTATAGGTTTCTATGTGCACACCTCAGTATGTGTGGCCCTTTATGTGCTTGATCATGATGATAGAAAAACAAACTCTCAGCGTGTGACCTTTGATAACAGGACCCGATTGGACCCATGCTCAGCCATCAATATGCTGTTTACCAACAACAGCCAACGCTAACACTACAAACACTGTGCGTAAGATGACTATTTCCGAGAATGCTGTGAAGGCCACCATTTTGAGCTCCTGTCACTCAAAAGGGGATAAGTCCGCAACTACGACAAAATGCCAGAGAGTTTGAAGCCGATTAAACTCCAGAACATTTTGTGGTTCAGAAGTGGATAGTTCTGCAAAAATGGCCAGTTCCACCTACGTCAGTGGTTAAGAAAAGGAATAAATTGAAGTTAAGTCAGTACATCGATATTACTAAATGTTCTTGGAACATCCAAAAATTATCTGTAATGATTGGGTGATACTCACTGTTTGACCGCAGATCTGCTGCGTGAGACAGATTACAGTCTGTAGGAAAATAATTGCGGCAATAAAATAAATGACAGCACCACTACAATATTTCCAAGGGCTCAGTGCCACAAAGGGGGGTGGATGTGCAATGTAGAGGTTTCGATAAAGGAGAGTACAAAAAGGTGGAGGGCAGGGACTGGATCTGCACTGATTGGGAGCAGGGAGGTCAGCCGTGAACCAAACCTCATGGCATAACTCCATTAGGGCTCTAGGCCTCTTTGTCCCCAAACTTCTCGTCCCTTCATCTTTTCGTCACTGAATGGTTCATCCCCAATAATGTTTTGCCCTCTTCCTGCATTATAACTCTACCCCTAACCCTAACCCTGACCCTAAGCCTTATATTACGGTGATCTGTCTGTTGCCCGTTCATCCATCCATCTGTCAACAATGGTGGCACTTTTTTTTATCATCTGGGGACAAAAAAAAAAAATCGGGGGACAAAAAGTTCTCTGGGACAAAAAGTCTAGGGACGAAAAGTCCTTGGGAATGAAGAGCCCAGGGATGAACAGTCCATGGAGACCGAAAGAATTTGGAAACCAAAACTCCGGGGGGGAAAATCTGGGGACGAAGAATCCTGTAACCCTCAATTAGGACAGATTAACAAGTCAAAACTACCCTGGTCACTGGGACATAAAAATTGCAGAATCATCAGTCAAATCTAATAAAAATTAGGTGAATTCGCCTAAAAATAACATTTAAAATGCATTTTCCACCCCACAAGTTATACCTCCACTACGCATGGGCAAGGTTTCAGGACATAAACTTCCATTAAAGTCTGCTGTGACGTGACCCTGACAGCTCATCCCACCGAACTGAACGATACGCTGTCAGTGAGCTCATCCCACTACAGCACTTGAACAAAAGACCACCACATCGGATGAGGGTTGAAACTGACTTGAATCAAAACTATGTGCTTGCATCTAGTATGCAACAGCATGACCGGCTAGATATGTTTCCCATTTCAACTGTATAAAGCAGATGATTGGCCGTTGCCGGGAAGGAGCAGGTTATGTCATGCAACCACCACCTATAGCGCTACGGACTTTTCCATTCAAAATGCCTTAAGCGGTTTGTGTCTTTGCTGCACCGTCTCTGCTTTGTGTTAAAAACATAGCCACAATGTATGCCCAACAAGGGGGCGCTTTTAACACATACAATGCTGGAAGTAATAGGAAAATGTACTGTCCATGAGAGCTTATCCGTAAATGGACTGCTACCTGAGCACGAATGAATGGAACTGAATGACGGCACTGGGATGCTTTGCATGGTTTAGTTGCACGCTGGGCCCATTCACGGGCCTGAGAGGTACATCAAACCTGAGAGAGCGCAGATCCCACAGCTTGAGTCCGTCTGTCACGGCACTGGTCAGGAAGAGGCTGTACAGGTCGAGCGCCTGACAGCTGAACATGGAGCCCTGTGGGTCAAACCAAACTGCTTTTTAGGGTGAGTACAGTCAACCCATCCATCCAACAACTCCGAAAATGCACTGAACACTGAGGGCAATGTCTGCTCTCCAGTAATTTCAATGTAACACAGTTTAAAAAAAAGCAAGCGGGCAAAAGAAAATCAAGAACATACTTTTTTCAGTTCATCAACATAATAAAGCAAAATATAAAATAATAAATATATGCTCCATGCCCCTCCACCCCAGGCCCTGGGGGCAGGGCCCCTAGGGACCTGGGGAGATTAGAAGCAGAGTTGAGCTAACCCCAAAAATGTTGAGTTTCCATCATTACACAGAGCACCAGGGCTGTCAGGCCGAGCCAAAATGGAAACATATTTGTCATTCTTTTTCCTCTCTCTGCGACCGAGCTTGTGGACAGAGAGGTGCAGGCAAGGTGGTTCTTTTTCACTCGCTAAGACAAATAGAGGCACTTTTATTTACCCTCCACAGACACGTTCTGGCTCAATTTATGATGTCCGCAAAGACTCTGATAAAACAATGAGGGTGGTTGTGAGAGTGTGCGTGTGTATGAGTGTGTGTGTGTGTGTGTGTGTGTGTCTGTGAGGGGGGAGGGGAGGTGCTTAAGGGGGTGCAGATAGGTTTCTTACACCAGGCACTGCAGTGCTCCAATTTTAGAATTTACTCCTGAAAACTGATGAGCGCTAACGTTAGAAGTAATTAAGCAGCACATCAACTAATTGTTAAGCATTCCATTTTTATACACTGGAGCCCTCATGCTGGCTTTGAAAACAATGTTACTGGGGAGGCCCCAAACTTTCCCAGTCGGGGTATGGAAAAGCTCTGCAGGAACAATCTCCTGAGCTTGATTTTCAAGCAGCCAGAAGTGAAGGGGAAGTTCAGGTGAGTAAAGGAGAGGTGAGAGAGAGGAGAGTGGACATGAGGTCAGAGACTGCTGAATGCAGGAAGGCGGACTCCGAACAAACACGCTGCCTTGATTTCAGCTGAGTCGGCTCCAGTAGCACGATCCGTGAAGCCCTGCACACAAAGAGTGGCGTGACAGGGAGCGGTGGGTCCCCGCTGCGGGACACTGCGGTATAAAAATCTGCGCAGCCGTCCCATAGAGCTTAATCCAGGCCGCTGGGGGCAGTTTTCACTGCTAATCCACACTGCCCCCTCACCCATATGATGTCAGAGGCACTGGCTAAGTGAACATCTGAACCATCAAGTCCTCTGCGTCCTTGTACCAGATGTGCAGTTCCCATATTTGGAGTCAATGACTACAACCCTGAGGCAAGGATAGTTGAGACCTTCTGGGGGAAAAAACATTCTGAAACCCAGCTGCATTAAGTCCTATAAACTTTCTAACATACAACTAGAGTGTTCAGGTGAACACGTGTCGCCTGCGAAGTGATCGCTATGTGCCGCTATGCTTCGCAGGCGACACAAAAATACATACTGTGTAGGATCTGGAAGAAACACCAAACCTCTTTGTCAGTTGTCTCAATGCTGGTATAATACAGTTAACCCTACGAATCAGACATTCCTTGACAAGTTTATCATTTAAAATTCCTATCTAAACCCTAAGTAGAGGTCAGGAGGTACCCAAGCACAAAACGTGCGTAAAGATGGCTCATTGGGGCAAAGAGTCACCGATGCTACTTTCTGTGGCATGAAGTAGAATAAAAACTCGCAGTAGGATGCAAAGTTCTCATAAGGCTTTTAGCACCCAAAGTTTAAAGTGCAATACGGTTGCAATGTTCACTCAGTGAGATAGAAATGTAAAACTAAAGCTCTTGAGTATTTAAAATTCTTGCTTTGCTAAATGTCAAGAAATATGTAAAACTTTTTTTTTTTTTGCAAAATTAAAAATGCTTGCCATGGTTTCATAATTGTCAAAATTTAAAGAGGCCATGGTGCAATATTCCACTTTATTGTACCAAGTTACTAATCTGTTCAGTTTCACTTCACTGCTCATTGTTTTATATTGGGAAAGAACGTCCATGGCATCTAGAACAGAGGATTCTCTAAACAAATATTTTTATGATTTACAAGTACCATGAATTTAAGATCTCTGATGATTATACAAAGCAATAAAATTTCAGACATTAAAATTAAAATAAGAACGAACATGAAACTTTTTTGACAATCCTTTAGAAATAAAATAATCAAATTTTTAATATAGCTGTCTCAGAACTACTTCAATGCAAAATCTCTCTCAAAAAGCATCTGACTGTACACAACTACAATGTGCTTGTCTTGTTTGTTTAAAAAACTGCTTACACAATAGTGGAATGCATGCCTACTACAAAATTTATTTCTCACTACATTCTCACTACAAGAGGGCAAAAACTGATGCTACAACACAATCCTACATTAACACAGTTATACAATAGAATCATATTTTTATAAATATTTCACAGGCTACATGTTATTGTCTTCCGATATGCATCAAAAGCATCAAAAAAAAAAAAAAACTGAAATATTGTCAGGTCCTAGAACTCATAAAACTCCCTATTAAATTTCTGGTCAGTTGGAGGAAAAATGATAATCGCAGCCGTTAATCAGAACGCAGTCGTGCTTTTCTGCAGGAATAAAACACAATAAATAAAATAAACTGAATGTCTCACTAAATCCTCTCCGAGTAAAGCTTTATTGCCTAGCTCTTAAGCTAAAAACAGAAACGACGAAGGAAGAAAAAATATGACCACCATCACCGCTTAAATTGGTCTCATTATTTTTCATGCAACACAAAATTAAACTTTTGCAGATACAGGATGAGCTAATGAAGAAGGTAAGCTTCGATCCCCACTTCCGCCATTTTTATAATGCCTAATTAATTCACCCTATACATTCTCATGACAGGGCTTGCCATTCTGGGATTGCTGGCTAGAGTCCTACATGAGCAGCTATCACTGTTCCCTACAGCAAGGTACTTAACCTGAATTTATTCAGTAAAATATCCAGCAGTATAAATGAAGAGTGGATTAAGACAATATGCAGTGCCAACAGTGAAACTACAAGTATACATGTCACGTATCGCTGTATGGAGGAGATCCATACTGGAGCTCAGGCTTGAGAGCGGTCGACTTGATCTTCTCTCTTACCTGATTCTGGCTGATGTGATGGACAGCTCTGGTATGCGCACCTGGGATGTCTGCGCAAATTTGCCCTACATTCATGTCGAACACCTCCACAGACCGGTCAACCCCTGCAGCCAGGACAATGTCTCAGCAGTCTGGTCAAGGAGAACTGAATGGATGATCCACAATATACTATCAGGATTGAATATCAGTTGTATGTTGATTTTCCTACTGGAGTACAATATAAGCGCCTTTGTTAGAACTTTGCCCCGAGATTCTCTCATTCTCAAGCAGCTGGATGCTCAATTCTGCAAAGACACTGTTGCACTGTATATGTGTGCGCTCAGCAGTCTGGTAACTCTTCCAGACTGTACCATTTCTGGCAGTGAGCAGCGGCCCTGTAGGGCAATACACTGTTAGTCCCAACACTATGGAAGGGATTCAGCTGGGCAGAGTGACAGTACCTCATCAAGCCCTAGGGACCGCAAATGGTCGAGTGGGCAACTGGAAGCCTACCTGTTAAGCAGCACACGAAGGATCTTTCCCACATTCAAGCCAATATGAGCCTGATGTAGTGAGCATTATGCGTCATCAGGCAATATTCGCAAATTCAAGAGTTCATTGAAGATAGCGCAGGCTTATTTCTGGTCTCCCCAATTCATACCAGAAATTGTAGAAATGAGCGTTGACCTAGGCTGAGCCATGACCACAGTTCCATACACTGTAGGTATTGGCATCTTTATTTCTTGCTTAGTTTTTCCTAAACTGAGACTTTCATCATTTTACGCAGCCTCTAATTCAAAGTTCCAAGGATGATTAATGATAGGGTTTGAGAACTGTTTGTATATTGTGGCTTTGGGTGAGAGCGGTGACTTCTGAACTTGCGGTATTCGCTGACATGTAGATTCCGATTTTGTATGCAAATAAATCCTGAAGGGATTCTACAGTGAGATTTGGGTGTATAGGATTTCATACAAACTACTTAATAAGTGGAAGCTGTCTCTGACTTCTTGACTTATGACCACTTTTTTGGATGGAAACCAAGGAGTTTATTCGTAAATATAATTAAATTATTGATAGCACATGACAGTGGAACTGATTCACTGGTGTATGATGACTCACTCACAAATTACCGCAAATGACTGCACATTACTGCAGTGGTGTGTAGATTCTCAGTGTTTATATAATGTGACAATTACTGCTACTGATTGGTTGGCTCTGACTGCCATTCACTGAATTTCCTTTCCCTACATGGCCAAAGCTTTCTGGTTGACTCATACTAATTTATCAATAATTAAGACGTAAACTTGGATGGTTGAGAGAAGCTAAATGGGTTATTTGAGTCTTGTCATCAGTCATTAAAATCATGCCAGGTTCTTCGGCCTGGAGTTTGTGTTGGACTTTCAGTCATGGTTGATTGTGAGACTTCTCTCGATAGGTATCTCTAAGCTGTGATCGAAAATCCTGTCCATGTCTCCCGTCTGCCAATTGCAAGCATCCCCCCCCACAATTGGAATTTCAGTAAAAATAAAAAATGAAATAAACAATGACAGTTTTATTTATCAAAATGATAACAAAATTCCTGACAAATTCTGCCGCCCAGGATTGGAAGGAGGACAAGGCTGATGAGGTCACTAGGTCCATCTAGCTTCATCAGCTGCTACCTCCAAAACCACAGGCTTTTTAGAAGAGATTCAAGAAAAAGGTCTTCCCTGACCCCCAAGCACAGAATCTAGCCCAATATGCCAAAGGTCATCGACATTATGATAGGACGAATGGGATGTGGTTAAATGGACCAAAATCGAAAGTCTCTGAAAGTAGCATAACAGGAAAGGCACCTCACACACAGAGAGAAATATGGTGGTGGATGAGCGTGTTTTTTGTGGTTTTTCTAATTAACCCTTTAATGTCCTCACGAAGAAAAAAAAACACAATGAACAAATTGCATTCACTGAGAATAAACTGGTTCTACGTCCACTTGTCCTCATTTGGAGAAAGCGGTGCTAGAAGAATACACTTGTCAGATCTCTCATGTTTTTAGAGTTATCCCAAATCTTCTGTGTGGAATAATTATTGACTGCAGAAGGTAGCCTTAATATATTGTAACCATGATTTAAATCTTCGTAGGCTCAGAGATATTAGAAGTTACAACTGGAGATAGAACCTTCTGCTTCTGAGGAACATGAGTTACCTTTGGTCAGCAAGTTCTATGTCCAACGTAGGACCTGATGCCTTTAAATGCTTTCACTCATGATCAGGATCAGCAAGTTCTATTTCCATCAAAGAATTTTTTTTTTTTCAAAAGATGTACAAAATAAGACAGTTTCAGTATATGGTATCATTTTAATTTGTCTTATCAGCTTTTCGAAATAAAGGTAAGAATAATAAAAGTAATGGTTTCACAAAATGCTACTTTGAAAAGACCCTCCTTACTGGTATTGCTAAATGACACTAATTAGTGCATCTTTCTGATGAAAATTCCAAATTTTAACAGATCCGACTGATACTGATCACTGCAGTCAACTGGTGGTAGGCCTACTGGAATACCAGGGTGTTATCAAATAAAGATTGAAGAACTTAATACACACTAATTTGGCATGAATGGCAAACACTTTCAAAGAAAAACATTCAAAATGCTTCACATATAAAACAGTTACATCAATATTTAATTAATCCGTAAGCTTTTCATTTACAATAAATTTTGAACATTTCTTCTAAGGAGTTCTCAATTTCACCAACATGTGCTCGTCAGCCATTTTGACAGAAGATCACATTACCCTGGTCAGGAATCCTGATTGGTTCCTTGGACATAGGACCTTCTGATGTGAAACCAAGGCCCCTTCAAATTATAGAACTTTATGTTTCTGCACGAAAATGTATGCAGATATTTACCTGTGAATTAAGCTATTTGTGACATAGCACTAAATGATTTTAGAATGCACTGGTAGGGTTAACTCTACTTCTGGAAAAAGTGGACATAGAACCAGTTTATTCTCAATGAACGACTGGTTTGCTCCATTAAACACTGAAGCAGAACATTAGAGTTTCTTCCAAAGGTTCAAGAGCTTTAGTTAAGATCTATGGCTTAATGGATCTGGCAATTTTGACTAATAATCTGGTTGCCTGGACCAGAGGGCTGAGATTGGGTGGCCAGCAAGACGATAACCCAAAGCAGACATCAGAATCCAAACAGAAATGGTTCTGGAACAACAAAATAAATGTTCAGCAATGGCCTAAATCAAATGGAAAACCAGTGGGCTGTGATATATATAGTTTTTTTTTTTTTTACACTGGTTCTGTACTCTAGCACTCTAGGTTTGAAAGGATATGATGACAATGAGGTTTAAGTTCACATTGTCGGCTTTGATTTGAGGGTGTTTTAATCAGTATAGATCAAATTTTTTTGAAAGGGCTGCACCTTTTGCACACAGTGATTAGCACAATCTCAGGAACATGACAGATGTTGACAAGATCTGTCAAGAAATAATCCAAAATCCCTCAAAATGTGTGCCTTAATATTGCCAAACAGTATAAGAAAAGACTTCAGACAACTATCCTTGCAGCTGCTATTTGTGAGTGGTGGTTGCTCTGAGTACTAAACCAGGGGTGCCAATTGCTTTAAAAACCGTAATTTTGGTTAATTTATTAACTTAGTAAATGACATACACTTTTGTCGGATTCCACTTGAACTTTAACAAAGCAAAATATGTTTGAGATCTTAGCATTTTAGTTTCTCTCCAGTGTTATTTTTCTTCTACTAAATAGTATTTTAAGCGCATTTCCTTTCAGAGGTGGCAATATTCCTGTAGCCCACAGTAAATCTCAGTAGAACAGCAGTGGGAACCCAGTAAGCTAAGGATGTGAATTGTTCTTCATGTGTGAAAAGCTGAATATGAAAGTACCCAACACAAACAGTGAAAATTCTTTTTAAGATAAATCAAATATTGAGATAAATATTTTCCACGATATCCGCAGCCAAGTCCAGCACCTCACATGACCTCAGAGGAAACCAACTCCAATGAGTGAAGCAAAGCGAATATATTACAAAAGAAATGTGTTGTACGCCTTTAACAACAACAGCTAAGGAGACATTCCAGAGAATTGAACCGATTTATATGATTTACAGAGAAGATCAAGAATACTTCTCTCCCACCTGGGGGTCCACGTAAGCCTCTAATTCAAGCAGACGTGCTGGAGGTGTTTGGGAAATCACAGAAGGCCACGTCACTAAATGTGTCAAGTAAAGGACACAAAAGTAAACCTTCAGCTTCCTTTCTTCTATCCTTATTCAACCAGTAGAGAGGATTATCGCGCATGATCTCTGATCGTCAAAATTCCTGCATTGACTGCATGAGTGTGTGGTGGGCTCCATTTCGCAAAGCATTCCACAGATTAAATAAACAGCCTCGTGCGCAGATGAACTCACTGATAAATAATAGTCTGGACTCACTGTGAAAGATTCCCTGCTGCTGAGAAATTATGCATGTAAGTGGATAAAGCTCAGCCTTAATTGGCAGTAAAACAAGAATTAAAAACCCTAAAATCCAAAATGACCACATTTCTTCCATTTCCTGCCTTAAAATCGTCTAATGTTACCTGGCTAGGTTTGACATGGAAATCTTAGGTCAAAGAGTTTTAGTTTTTTTATAGCTGCTCTGGACTTACTAATCAGCGTAAATAAGTGCTCAGTCCTTTAAAAAAAATTTTTTCTCAATTTTAGTAGGAATGATGATCGTTTGGTTAAAAAAATCCAACAGAAAACAGAAGGAAATTGGATAGTGGCAAAGGTCCAAAATGAGGATATGGATGAGAGCCGAAGTTTCCTGAAGTGAGTATAATCACAAGAGGAAAGGAAAGTCATTAGCATTGCGTAGGATACAGGAATATAACTGGTTGACTGCAGAAGCACAGGTAATGTCAGTCCCTGACCTCATCTGAAAGGTCTTTACCAGCTGGCACCTGCTCCTCTGGTGGTAACTGGGAAAAAAGATTCAGACACATTTTGACTCATTATCAGAGGGATGTCACAAGTATGACTTAATAATAATAATGCATCAGTTTTATATAGCACTTTTCTGGACACTCAAAGACACTTCACAATGGATACATTATTGATTCAATCACGCTCTGATGGTGGTAAACTACATTTTTGTAGCCTCAAATGCCCTGGGGCAGACTATTCCTCCAGCCACCCACCAATTATATTGCATGTTTTGTGGGTGGGGGAAACCAGAGTACTCAGAAGAAACCCAGGCGAACAGAGGGAGAACATGCAAAGATCCACACAAAAATGCCCCACACCAGATTTGAACCCACAACCTTTTTGCTGTGAGGCAGTAGTGCTAACCACTGTGCCACCATGGCGCCAAAAAGTATTCATTCATCTTCTATACCCGATTATTCCTCACTAGGGTCACAGGGCGAGCTGGAGCCTATCCCAGCTAGCTACGGTCAAAGGCAGGGACCCACCCTAGACAGGTTGCCAATCCATCACAGGGTGCACACACCATTCACAGACCATTCACTCTCACACTCATACCTATGGGCAATTTAGCATCTCCAGTTAACCTGATATGCATGTCTTTGGACTGTGGGAGGAAACCGGAGTACCCGGAGAAAACCCACGCGAACACGGGGAGAACATGCAAACTCCACACAGTAGTGCTAACTACTGTGCCACCATGGCGCTTGAAAGTGTTCTGAAGTCTGATGGATGCTGAAGTCAAAATTTACTTCTTCCTCACTTTTGTCCATTCTACATAATACAAATATACTAAATTATATTTTTCATAAAAAATAAAACAGCACTTAAAAGGTAAAACTTGTGTATCCTATTCTGAAGATGGCTTCCTTCCATTTGCTCTTAATATGAAGTCATTTGGTGCCGGCGGGCAGAGTTTTGACTAAAAGTGCATCATTCCCCACCAATGACCTCTAATGTGTTTTCCAATCCACAGAAATCTCGATGGTGCATTCATGTTGAACATAAATCCAGTGGACTACCCGCCTTTCAAAAATTAGTCTAATCAATTTGTTTTACCAGTACATAAGTGAAATCACGATAACACAGGTTACTGAGTGGGTATTAGCAAGTCGATTAAAATATGATCAATTTTCTCTCCCTGTGATATTACGTGGAGATGGCCGGGTCCAATCAGTGGGAAACTACTTGCCCTTTCAGAAACATTTCTTAGAAGACAGGACCCATCTTCACAGGTTGTTTTCAAACTCCGTTGACGTCAACTGTCATGAATTTATAGTTCAAACTGTGATCAGAGAAAGCCGTGCATGCACTAGCTAAAAGCATTAAAAGCTCTTGCAGCTAGCAGGCCAAGGCAGGGAATTATGGGAAATGAGTGTGAGAGCAAAGTATGCTATCAGACTGGGTAACTAAAAATGCAAGCAAGGAACTAATACGGTACGTGACTGGCAGATATTCCGGTAACATCAACATGTATTTCAAGAGCAGAGCTGTGCATAGTTAAGATAGGGCCACTATGGAGGAGGCCCCAAAGAAAATTCTACTCTCCTTAATCCTTTAAAGACCCTTTCCGCTTGCCTCATTGGTGCTAGTTCCATCACAATATTTGCATTTATTCAGTTGTTCACTGGCCCATCTGAACCGGTTTTGGGAACAGCTGATGCACAGTCAGCAGCTGCTTTCTGAGAAACTCCACTGCAGACCGATGGCCATCCGTAGACGGTATTCGTCATGCCTCAGCGGACACTACAATAACAGATGGGATAAAAGGGAGGCCAAAGCAACGGGTCCCGAGCCACTGAAGACCCTCAAACACCATGCCAAATTCAAGGGAGAGCTAAATAAATAAGGACCCACACAAAGGGTTTGGGGATGCCTTTCTGCTCTTCTGGAGTCCTGCCCAATCTGGCTCCACGATAAACTTTCCAGAACCACCGTGAGAGCTCCAGCGGGCTGGTTTCAGTAGGCAGTGGGCCAGTCGTAGACTTATTCTTGGCCGCGGGCGGCGACCCCACAGAGGAACAGAACCCTCAGAACTGATTGCTCAAGGAGAAAATAGAGAAAACGGGAAGAGGAAAGGATGCAGGTCTATCAGTCACAGAGTTTGTTAAAGTCCAGGGCTGGGTGTGGTAGCAGAAATCCTGGCAAAGACAGGCAGATGGAGTCTGTGACAGGAAATGGGAGCTGAACTTATATTTTCATAAACAGGAAGACAAGTTGTCTTGTTCGACATGTCAGTTGGGACTTGCAACTGTATTTCACCAAGCAAAACTTTACATAATGTCCTGCTTTTGACCAGTAATGGACTTGATGATATATGGCTGACAACAAAGACATTCTGTATTTGGGGAAGTGCCTCCTGTCTCGACTTCATCACGTCGCTCTCTCCGCACAGGATCAAGAATTTTTGCGGTGCTTATAGACAAACGCATTCGTGTACACTCTCATGTACACGCACACACAGAGACACAACGAAAATTTATGACTGTACAAGTTCTCGGACATGTCTGTCACGTAACATGAAGTGATGCAGATCTTATCGTGTGACAGAAAGACCGGAGTACATGAAATATAAAGCCCGAGAGGAAAATCATATTTTCAAACACAAGAGAGAGGTCAAATGTCAGATCTGATTTGCTGACAGCACATGAGACTTCTCGTCCACTTGTATTCATTAGACACTGATACATCACTGGTGTTCTGTTCCTGACTATTTTGCTGATGAAAGTCTTTATGTGTACGTACCTCTTAATGTCATCACGGACTGTATCGAGATGATAAAGGTACAAGCGAAGGGCAGGCCCCGATGACAGCAACAGGAACTTGTCCAGATAATAAAACTGGGCAGATTTAACAGGTTTTGAGAATTTATCACCACCCTGAGGGACCAAAGGGAGAAGTAATCAACCCAAAAACTTCAAAAAAGGGCACTACAGTAAACAATCTTTTGCAGCTATCATGAGCAGAGCAATTTTCAATGTATACAGACTAATTTAGTTTTTTCATCTTGATTATGAACAGGAGGCACCATAATTCATTGGACAATGACACATTTTTGATATTTTTGCTCGACTGGCTGATGTGATTGACAGGCCTGGCAAAGCATCACCTGGGAAGGTACCCAGCATCTGCTGATGTCCATATATAGACAAATATAAAAATTCCATTACTCTGCATTATGTTAAAATGCACAATATTTTCATGTGTCCAAAAATGGGGTACTGTGTGCAAAATGTGCAGCCATTTCAAAAAAGTTGAATCGATACAGATGAAAACACCCTCAAATGAAAGCTGACAGTATGAACTTCAACCTCATCGTATCAATTGTCATCGTATCCTTCCAAACCCAGAAAGTTATATTACAGAACCAGTTAAAAAAAAAAAAAAATACAACATATATACATATATATATATATATATATATATATGTTGTAGTTTGTTTTTTTATATATATATATATATATATATATATATATATATATCACAGTCCAATTAACTATGGTGCTTATTGCACTACTTCAATCAGATAAAGGGGTAATGTTTTTGTGGGATGGCTGAGGTAAAGTAGGATGCTACGGAACACAGCAGATCTCCCTCATGTGCTACGAATCAACCATTAATCAGAGACGATTTACCACTATAAACACTCTTAGGCCCTTAGGCTTGCGACCAAAAAAACACATCAAAAATCATATTAAATCTGTTTAATTTACTCACAGATTAAATCTGCGCATTTGTGTTCATGGGGTTAATCATCAGGATTGCAAAAGCTTTTTCACTGCTTTCACCTCATCTAAAAAAAGGAGGTTGCATTTTTGAGAGTTAATGTCGGGCAAAAGGTTTATGTGGAAAGAAAAGCTCAGTGAAACATAATACTGCAGCCCAAATGGAAACGCGCTGCCACAGAGAGAGCTCCTGGCTCTCAACCACTGATGTGGCCTCTTTAGACAGTGACAGGCCTCTGTTCCCCTTTGGCTGACTGCGGAGCGAGTGATTGCCTCCCGTCATGCACAGTTACATGGTTCCTCTCAGTGGGCTCTCTGAAATGTAACATTACATATCAAATACTTCTACGAGACTATTAATCAAGCATTGGGTCATTTTTAAAAAAAGCGAGCGCGCATCGGCCTTCATACGAGGACAATGCTGGCTAATTGCGTCAGGCTCTCCGCAAACCTGCGTGAGAGCATTCCAGTCAAACATCAAAGTCCATGCGTTGCCTTTTTTTCCTTTTAAACCCTCTCTTTTTATTTTCCCCTTTTTAAAATAGCCCATATTTTGCATTGCCAAGAAGTTTAAATCATGCTGATAGAAAATGAGCGGCGAGACACATTAGCGTGTTTCTAAGGCCAGGATTCAGAGAGCTTTCTAGCTCTGGCATGATAGGACGTGGTGGTTAGCAGCAGCTGAATATAAGAAATCCATCCTGGCTGACAATAGACAAGATGTAAAGGAATAAATGAATAGCAGAGAGACTTCTGGGAAGACACAGCCTCCCAGTGGGGAAGAGGGAAAGGTCAGCACGTGTGGCTCACTGCAACTGCTGGAGCAAGTACAGCATACACACAGAACCGGAGGCAGCCGCTGTCTGAGAACTTCAACATCCCTCCAAGAAACACACTTCCCCTAACTTAACCCTCATTGGCTGGTGTTCCTCATCGCTAGGGGTGAATCCGCTACCCTGAACGGTGGAGGACCGAGAGTGACAGCAAAGACTTAACACAACAGAACAATACATTCCACCAAATACATTGGCGCAATTTTTAAAGAGTTCTTCCAAAATGAAAGTGGTTCACTCTTTCAAAAGGAGCTCTTACTGCATAAATGATCTTATGTGAGCAAAACCAGGCAGAGATCAAAAAAATCTTGGCAAAAAATGCTTGTATTGCTCCAGCAAGGCATTTCTCCAACTTCATTTCATGGGTCAACTTTAAAAATACAGATAGACCATTATCTATTCCGCATTTAAAAGTTTGGAATGACTCAAATGGGCTTGTTTTTGAAAGAAAGGCAGTTTTTTTCACTAAAAAAGCATTAAATTGATCAGAAATCGAGTACGGAGATTGACAATGTTGTATTTCAGCTCAAAAAAGCTGATTTTTAGGGAATATCTACGTAGGTGTAATTATTTTATTATTTAACCCTTATTTAACCAGGGAAGTCCCATTGAAATTGAAATCTTCTTTTCACGGGAGCCCTGGGGGAAGAGGTGGGGAGGCCCATTTTCAGCAACCATCACTCCTGCATTCCCATGACACGTTGTCATTGCTAATCCAAGTTTATCAGGTTAAAAGGCTAATTAGCTGTTAGAAAACCCTTCTGTGATTATGTTAGCACAGCTGAAAACTGTTGTGCTGAACAAAAAACCAATCAAACTTACCTGAAACATTTTTGAGTTCAACTGCATGCTAAAAATGGCCAGAAAAGAAAGTAAGACTATTTTTGTTCTGAAAAATTAAGGCGATTCTATGCGAGAAATTGCAAAGGAACTGAAGAATTTATTCAATGTTGTGTAGTAACCCTCTCACAGAACAACACAAACATGCTCCAACCACAACAGAAAGAGAAGTGGGAGGTCCCAGTCCAGAGCTGAGCAAGAGGACGAGCACACAAGAGTCTCTAGTTTGAGAAACATGCCCTCAACTTGCAGCTTAATTATTGGTACCGGCAGAATACCAGTCTCAACATCAACAGTGAGGAGGCGAGTCCAGGATGCAGGTCTTCTTGGCAGAGTTGCAAAGATAAAGCGGCATCTCACACTGGCCAATAAAAAGGAGCAATTAAGAAGGGCGAAAAACAGAAATATGACAGAGAAAGATTGGAAAAAAGGTTTATGGACAGATAAAGTCTGAGGTCCTTGGATCACAAAGAATAACATTTGTGAGACAAAGAACAAATGAAAAGATGTGGGAGTACTGCTTGACGCCATCTTTCAAGTTATGAAAAGTCCACGAGTGACTAAGAAAAAATAATGACGAAGGTAAAGTGAATGATATTTTTTTGACTTCATCTTTCAAGGAAAAAATGTGAAGAATATTTTTCAAAACCCACGTGGAACCCTGAGTTGGCATCCGATTCATGTCTTCATTATGCAGATGCTACTCTGGCCATGATCATTATTTTTCATATATATGAACAAAAATGTTATACTCAGCAGTCACACAGTGAAGAGTGTCAACAGGCGAAATGGGTCATCAATTAATCTTACATGAATGTTAAATGGATTTGATAGGCATTGATACTAGACAAATAACTTTTAGATCCTGATTTACAACCTCCCGTCACAGCCTCAGAAGAATTTGTGCAACCTGTACTCGAAAACATAATATGGAGCCAAAAAAAAAATTCCTTTGTCGGCAAAGAGAGTATGAAATAATGATGTAATTGGGAAATAACTCTCTTTTTATTATCTAAGCGAATGAAGGCATATTTTGGACTGAAGAATTCGTAATGGAAAGAAATATTCATTTTTCTCAGAAGTCACATCCACAACGTTGAGGATATAGCTCAAGTAAGAAGAGTTGTTTAAGATTTATCTCCAATATATTCACCACTTTTTCTGAAACCATTTTGACGGTTTCATCACTGAGTGAGTTCACTCTTTGGGGTGGGGTGCAACCCATGCTAATAAGCTAAAGCACTGTAAATGACAATTTGACAATGCCTAAACTACTCTGAGGTGGGGCCCACGCTATAATTTTGGCTTTACGCTTCACTGATAATAAGGACAGACAATGCCTCATGCAGGGACTTCATCATTTCTCATGTCTAACTGATTAAAAGAAAAAAAAAAAACTTCTCACAATAACTGCCCATCTGTCCAAAATTATACACTGTAGCAATGACAAACATCACAATAGGGATTCAATGAACTTTTGGGGAAAAAAAACAAACAAATAAATAAATAAATATCACGGGCGAACACGATACCATGATCAGTACTGGCTCTGAATTCCCTATGGGCCACACCCGAGCCGTTCGGTCCTCAGCTGATGTTACAACCCACTGCCTGCTGAAGCTCCAATCCACACTGTTAATGGGCCCGTCATGACCTGTAAACGGGCAAGACAAGAGGGCTTAATAGACATTCATCACCTAGGGCCTGTGGTCACTCATATCGAGTGCAATAAAAACCGGCTCACTCATATAACATCCTCAGGACGTTAGAAACACCAGTTTTCCTGTACTGCCCCCCAGTGAAAGCCAATGTATACTGCAGCCACTGTATGGTGCCAAATTCTATACTGTTCTATTGTATTTTTTTTTCTATTCCATTCATTTGTTGAGCAGCTTCAGAAATTTAAGAATGATTGATACATTTTTGGTAAACAGCTTTATCAAAACAGACAGAAATATTCATATATTCATTCTGGGTTTCTTCCAACCGGCACATGCCTTTGAAACACACCTGGCAATCTGCTCCCCTTTGAAAAACGATGTTCAGAGGATCACAAAGCCAGAGAATTAAGATCCTGTGTTCTAACTTCAGACAGCTCTTTAAATCAGCGAGCTTCCTCTCCAAAAAGACGGCGCCCAGTAGTGGTCAGGTGAGTGTAATATATTTCATCAAGGACAACAGAGGGCAGAGTAAGGAGCTTGATTCTGAATGAAATCTTTTAAGCTGTTGGGAAAAACATTCCAACCGGACACAAATGTTGGCTCTCCGAAGTGATGGCGACACAGTACAGGTTCAAAAACAGGCTCCTGGAGCTGGCTCTGAATCAGCACAATACCTTCACATCCTCTGCCCAGGAAAAATGAAAACTCCTCGGCTGAGAACTAGCACATGCTATTCAAATAAATAAATAAGAAGCTGGATCTAAAGGCAGAGCAGAGCAGATTAGCTAAGTGAACTTCTGGATCCTGCAAAAAATTCATTCTACAGGGCCTGTTTTAAATCACACAATTGGAAGGAGTGGGATGGAGTCCGCTCAAGTTTCAACAAGTGAAAACAAACCTACACCAAGCATCTACGGAGGAAAACCGCACACTAAACAAGCAATACTGCATGAACACAAGCTAGGCTTTCTTCAGTCAGAAGACTCTTTGGACGAACACAACTGTTTACATGGGCAGAGACAATGTTTGCACTTAGAAACTTCCAGAAGATATGAGATTTTATGAATGCGGACCGTTTATGATTAATGGCAGGAGGAGAATGTTCTCACAAGGGCCATGAATAAGGCGTTTTACAGCCACATGACCATCCATAAGTGCTGATGCAGATTCACTTCAAACTTCAGTTTCAGGGGCCCAGCATTTACGGCGACCAAGAAGAGCTTTCATATGACCTTTGAATATACAGGTTAGGAGGCCCTTCAGACAAAGGAACTCTTGAACAGCAAGCAATGAATCCACTCAAGCCCTCTCTGTGTGAGACTCCCAATGCCAGGCCTCCCCATTGGTTAAAATCACATTCTGAGCGATGACTGACAGGGGAGATGGATCCAGACCTGCAAGAGTGCCAACTCCAAAAGAACTCGATGTGTTGGGGTGAGCTTTTTTCGTGGAAACTCATTTCAGGTTCACAGGGGTGAAAAGTGAGGAGAAAAGCCCAGGCCCTTATGAAAACAGCGAGCTGCGCTAAAATAAACAGCAGACCGAGGACATTAATCTGATTGCCTTAGCCCAGCTACCTGTGTAGACAACTGGGGTGCCGATGAGAGTGGACTTGTACAGAGATGCCGATGCATTTCCCAGACCACACAGGATGTGCTTTCCATCTCCTGGAAGTATGAATACAGAGAGAAAAAAACAAAGCCGTTACCACCTCCAACACAAACCTGAGGTGCTTCCAGGTCAATAAAACATAATACTGATTAAGTACAAGGAATGATCCAAAAGTATAAAACGAATGCATGCATAAAACATGCATCCAAAAGAGGCCTATGATGTTTTATTACTCTGGAACCCTGATCGGCATCTGTGTTGATGTTCTCTCCTGAGAGCCTACAATCCAAAATCTGCTTCTTTTTTTTTTTGTACACAACACTGGGGATACGCGCCCAAGTTTGCGAAAGGTTGACAGACAAAGGCTGACGACTCTGAAGCCACTCACAAGGCCCATGATCCAGCTCAAATGTTTTTTAGTGTTAGCAGTGGGGATGCAGCCATCAACAAAAAATACTTGACGTTACTCTTTCGATTGGATATGAGTGAATGAATTTATTGAAAAGTCACTGTCTCACCTGAATACTGTAGGCAACAGACCGGTGTCGGTCTCTCAGCTGTGCTCACTTGACTGTGAAATACAGTGGGCGATGGGCTGTCCTCTGCATATTCAGGGCAGATACTGTAGGGTGTGAGAAATAGAGAGGGGACAGTCTTTCTGAAAACAGCATTAGTGATATAGAAATCAAAACTACAGAGTCAAAGTAATTTGTTGACACGGCCTGTGGAGGTCTGCTTACGTTTTCGTCCGCTTTTTCGTAAGTGCTGGGAGCTTCTTCTGTGAGTTCGCCTTTCTGGTGCATGCCCTGAATAAGAAAAGACTATAAATCACTCGGCTGGTCAAATCCTACGGGTCACACCGCTTAAAAGCTCTTGAGTTTCACAGTTCCACTTCATCGTATCCAAAGGTTGACCAAGCCAGTCTACTACCGTAATGTCCTAACATAATGAGACCCACAGATCTAACACAGCTGATTGTTGGTGCTTAAATTAAGTCAAGGTGTTCCACTGGGGAGCACTCCAGGATTTAATATGACCGATCGTTAGCGCCTAGCCTGGCTTTGATACCCTTGAACATGTATGTCCAACGGAATCCTCAAACTGCTTTCCGCCATTTTGAGCGTTCTGCAGAGGGACCAGGAGTGATCACGAAAGTGTGCCACCAGGACGTGCTCGTGGAGTCAGTGTGATTGATAGTGGCCTCGTCTGCCCCTGCTCGATGAGGGTCCGTCCGTCAGCCACGCTGGAACCAGGTTACATAAATTTTTCGCGCTTCAGTGACACTCGGATTAGTGTTTGGACCACCTGGACACCCATTCACAGGCTGTGTATCCCTGGGGGGGGGGTTTCCTTTGAACCATGGACAGCTTCTGGGAAGGGCGCATCACGCGGCATTCTCACGCACACTGACATACTCACTGGAAGAGTATGTAACCTCTTGCGGAAACTACGGTGCTCAGTCATTCATTTCTAACTCAAGGAAGATGTAGTTCAAGGTTAGTGAGGAATTAAAAACATTTTGCATGTTATGACTTTGCGGTAAAAAAATAAAAAAACATGGCAGGTGCTCCAAAGGCTTTGATTTTTCTTTTAATCGTTCCATAAGCTGGTTGTTTCAAAAGCACATCTTACGCTCTGTGACTCGTAACAAAAAAATGTAACTGCGAAGATAAATTTAACACCTTCCAGTTTTAACCGTCATTTCGTCCAGCTGAAACCAAATCGACCTCAGATGAGCGGCACATGAAAGAGAGAAACACACAGAAATGCATTTCTATTAAAACCAACCGTTTCCCCGTATTTCGACAGGGATTTGCAAGTTGGACTAATATTAATGCCAAAATTGTGCTGTAGACAGAATAAGCTCCACACCATGGGCCAACATGCAGACTAAAACCAGGTAAAAAAAAAAAAAATTTTGCGATCAAGCACTTCACCTTACATTCACTGGAAAAGCTTTTTTTTCAGATGTACTTCCTAATTTTCACAAGTTAATCTTGGCAAAGAGAAAGTTTCAAGGTGACATCCCATGTGCTGCATAAGAACCCCTGAGATTCGTGGTTCTTTTCCCCAATAAGTCCAATAAACACCTACACCACCCACTACCCGGCTCCACACTCACCAGGGGTGTGCTGTGTAGCCCGATGACTTCACACATGGACGGAAAGTAACAGGCCGGTCCTTCAAAACCACTTTCACACCTGGGCCTGATAGACACAGAGAAATACAGTCAGTGTACCAATCTGAATCTTGTTCCACATCTGAGAGCTTCGGTAAGCATTCCATATTTTCATTCATTAAACCTTCAGCTAGATTCTATGCAAATGACTAAGAAGAGAAGAAATAATGCTGTCAAAGGTTCAAAGTGAGGAGTCCACTTTCAAAGCCTTCTAAGTCAAGTTGGTCCATTTTTTAAAGAAATCTGATTTTTTGATAGGCATAGAAATAATCTTCCATAAATACCTTGCAGACATAATCCATGGGGAAATTCATTATTTTTTTAAGAAATGTCTTTGATTTTGCAACATAAAGTTTTGACTTGGCAGGTTTTGAAAGCGGAGTGGAAATTTTGCAGGTTTTGACAGTGTTTAAACCAGCCCCGGTGCTCAATAGGTGAAGGTATTTGACTCAGGACCCACTCTACATGCAGCTCAATTCTACAGACAGCACAATGGTTGAACAGCTGCTATGACAATGACAACATAAACATGAGTCCAAGGGTTCAAATGCTTCTTGAACCCTTATGAGGAGCTTTGTTTGCATTTTCTGCGATCAAAACGAAACTTGAGTCTGCATCCCGCATCTTGAGTTTGAGAAAGCAAAATCTAAACAGGCTATAAAAGCTTAACTGTGATCGGTTCCTTCGAGCTAACAGAATCACGTTTCCACATTGGCTGATGACTTAGCAGAATCTGACAGTTTTCCTCCTAGACTTGGCGGGTTTTGACAGAGTTTCGCTTTTTCCGTTACAATTTATAACATGATTTAGTAGGTTTTGAAAGTGGAGCTATCAGTGGGACATGCGCAGATGTCTGAAAGAGAGGCTTAGGCTCAAATGTACCTTAATAATTGATCTCTTTGTGAACAGTTTTGAATGTAAATGTTAATATTTCATGGACGAAATAGAGGTTCAATTATGTAGCTGTTCTCACTACATTATATTAACGGCACAATTTTTTAGTGCATTAATAATCTGACTTTTGTCATTCAAATTATATCACATGGGGAATCATTCTATTTTAGGGTATAATAAATCCAAAAATAAAAACTGCAAAAGCTGAATCATGAATCATTAAATTATTCATCTGCTAAAAAGAACAGTAGCGTCAACCATAAGACAAGAGAGGCACTCCCAGAGTTAATTTATCTACTACCCTAGTCCACCTACGCTTCAATTGGACTGGTTTCGGCAAGGACTGATGCGCCAAAATCCATTATTTTAAGCTTATTTAAAAATGGGTTTTCCAATGGAATGCTGTCGGGGGGAGGGGGGGGGCAATCAAGAAACAGTTTGTTGGTGAATCCCACATTATCTGAATGGATTTTGGTGGAATGAACGCCAAATCCCGACCCACACCATGAAAATGCACATTTACAAGTAAACAATGCAGCCAAAAAATTAGGTATGTGTCTTTGGAACACCTGCAGGAGGTGATGAGGTTAAAATGTAGGCAGCAAGGACACCCTGTGTGGAGCGGGGGAGAAGGGGCTGCACAAAGCTGTGCTCTCTATGAGTTCTGCTATGAGATCATTTTTTCCCCATCCATTAAAACACGCCTGTGCATTTTTCTGAAAACACGTCTGCTGTCAGTTGATAGCATGTACGTAATTCCACAGTGCGTTCTCTTGCCAAAGACTGTGACATTCACAACAAATGTTCAAAATATTATATTATTATCCCCCCCGCATGTGATGTGGGGGGATATAGTCGTCAGTGTGGTCGTCTGCGAACATTTTGTTTCCGGGACAGAACTCGAGTATCGTTCAAATGAGAAACTTGCTGTGCATATTAAGCAGGTCCTAGACTGACGCCTTTTGATAATTTGTGATTTCTGAGATTACACTGCAGGGGCCGGAGGAATATGTCATCTTCTGATGACTATTGTTATACTCTTAACGACTGAAAAAGACTGTTCAAAATACAGATAAATACAGATAAATTTGAATCAGCGTGTCCGTCCGTCCGTCCCTAATCATTTTGTTTCCGGACCAGAACTCTAATACCATTCAACGAAACTTGCTGTGTTCATTAGGCCCTGGACTGGTGCATTTTGATAGTTTGGGATTTCTGAGATCAGATTGCGGGGGCTGGGAGGTTATGTCTGATGACTCCTGTTAATGGAAGTAGTACTCGTAGTAGTAATAGTAGTAGTAGGTGTAGTAGTAGTAGTATTAGTTTCTACCAGCCACTTTTTGAGTCCTACCAAAGCACCCTAACTAAATCTAACTATATTTCACCAAACCAATTAACTTCTACAGAAAATAAATGCAATGAAATCGATGGATGGGAAATAAATTGCAGATATTAGGGGGGAAAGAAAGATGAGGTGGGACCAAAAGAGAGGGCAGCAAGAGTCATAAAGATTACTGAGAGGGATGTGATCCGCGCAATTCAGACTGTTAACAAGGAAAATAATCCTTGGATGATGATACTACAGAAAAGCATGGGGGAGAAAGGTCAGATCCTACTTTTCTGAAAGTCTCACAGTCCAAGTCATTGAATAAAACATAACAATAGAATGGGACTTGGGAGGATAAGAAGGAAGGCATTCCTGTAAAGCCCCGTTAGCATGGTCTCTCTGCCTCTGTAGTTGTTGGGTCCTGTGAGGTGTACGTTGTTTCCTTGTTCTGAAATGGTATGCGAGAGAGGACCTGAGGCTCAAAATGCACTTTGTGAGCTCAGGCCCTTTCAGTTATGATCCCAGCTGCGCTTTTACAGTTCTTATATGCTTCAACAGCAGATATGAACCACAGTGCCAGTCATTTTGTTAGTCTTTCCCCTTTGTATGTGATACAGTCCAGGCTCCTTTAAATCTGAAAGGTAGTACATGGTGTAATTATACTGCCCGTTGGGCACTGATTGTCCATCCATTATCCAAGTCGGGGTAGGAAAAACACACTCTGATTAAATTGCAGATGGGCGTTTTTGGGCTTGCCTTTTCTTCAGTAGTGCTGGGCGCTCATGGACATGACATGAAATATAAATGTGGTTGCACAAAAGCAGTGCATGACAGCAAGAATTAGGGCTCCCTCATTAATAACCAGTCGAGCTACATTAAACAAGGGTCATCAATCAAGGCTCGACTCAGCGACCGGTATGGAAACCATTAAGGTGCAGGCCTGACACACTCAAGTGTTTCTGGAACGTTCCGAAACGCAAGCCCCAAAGAGCATTATAATTCATACCATCACTGTTCTACTATGAGTCACAATGTCTGTCCCTACTGGCCTCACAGTGGAGGAATAAACTCTGCTAAGTGGTAAGAACAGTGAAACTATAGGCTACATTTTGCCATAAACTGAAGACAGAATATTCCAGACTTTGATATCCTCCCATCCCTTCTGTGAATCACCTTTTCTGGTTATAGTACATTTACGGTTTGAGGCATTTTTCGTACTGTTTTATGATCTTGGCCAGACCCTACATCTGCGGATGTCCGGAGTGAGTGAGTGACTGACTGACTGACTGATGAAGTTACACTATTGGTCAACCAGCCGAGTGCACTTTTCCTATTGGCCGTTGCTCATTGCCCACAATTTCACAAATAGACCGTAAATGGCCCATCTATATACTAGGTTTTGACCTGTTTTTGTTCGACAGAAAGCTTAATATGATCTTAGCCAGTAGAAACCTGAGATTTGTATTTTGTTTGTTTGTTTGTTTTCTTTAGCATTGCATAGAACTGTTTGTTGAGATGATACAACTTGATATCACAAAATCTCCACACAATGTCAGGGAGGACATGCTGAACCTGGCTGAAGGAAGGTTTTGAGCATCATGTGAAAGCCACATATAGAGCCTTTTTCACAGTATCTGGTGACACTGACATAAACAGCACATTCCTCACTTTAAACTACCTGTAATACTGACGTGCAAACCCCAGCTGAGCTCATGTATCAAGCAAAACACCATAGAGCAGTAAGCACCTAATAGATCTGCTCTTTAACAAAGTATCCATCCACAGGGCCTGCGGACTGTGACCTCGTCAATGACACCATGACAGCCAGGAGAGGCATTATAAGGCCCTGTGTTTATCCAGTGATCCCTTCAAAGGCTCGGCACTCAAAGACGAATGTCCGTACACAAAATAAAGGGGGAAGCATGGGACTCGGCCGGCCGCTTACCAGGCTTTATGACTGGCTTTGAAACCTTAGAGGCCTCCTTCTTCACCAGCACTGCATTCAGGGGAGAGTCGGGCGACAGTGGACAACTGCAAACAGAAAAGTTGGGAACGGCAGTGCCTGGGATTAAAAATAAAAGTTTCCATTACTATTGCCCAATGCCACCTCACTCAGCAGTGCTGTCGTGTTGACTCATTCAAAATTGAGAGGAGAAACAGGAGCTGTATTTCATTTCATTTTTAATTGCATCCACTAGCGGGGGTTTGGCAGCAGGCTTGGCATCAGTCAGGCCCTCCTGCTGTTTGGCTTGAACGGGCCCTGTCCAGCACCCACCCCTGCCTGTCTGGGAATTTATTGTGAATGTTGGGATCGTCCCTGGAAAAACAGTACAAAAGCCCTGCAGAAATCATGGAGCTCCCGAAAATGCAAATCATTGATCCAGCATATCATCGGCCAATAAGAAGCTCTTTCCCTGCCAGAGACATCATGAGTGAAAGCTGAGACTAGTGCTCCACTGGGGAAGGGTGTTGAGCTCGGGCGTTGGCCATTAGACTGTTTGCCTCGCCGTTTCTATGCTGAGCATTAGGATTTCTCAAAGAGACGTGCTTATATTAAGATTCAAACTCTTCTTTCTGCTGAGAATTGTAGGATCAACCTGGGGCCTGTTCCTCTTCCAATTTGCATTTTCACTTTACGCCAAACTTTGACTCAACTTTGCGCCTTCAACCAGTAAAAGGACATTTCTGACCACTGGTTTAACGGTGGCGCAAACTTGTTCATTCTCTTTATTGTGTGGGTCTTCATTGTAACCACATATGACTAATAAGTAATTAATGTAAATAACGTGTGTCATTTGACTTTACGTGGAATTCTTGTTACATTATCGTAATTTTTTTGTATATTTCTTCAATAAATAAATAATCAGGTGGTACTGTACTGTATAGCTGGAACAAAATGAACTAGTAAAAGGGTTGAAACTTTAAGCTAGTGGGCAAAACCAATGCCCGTCTTGAACATCCCCATCAACCAGTAGACGAGATGTGCACCCATTCAGGGGTTCCACTGGGGACAGCTGCTCCACATATTTGGTTCCTAAAACATCAGGATTCCATAAAATTTACGCTGCATCTTCCAGCGCTTCACGTGATGAGAATCAGCTCATTCAAAATCTAATAATCGCAAAGGTGGCAATCTCTGACTCTTTAAGGAAACCATTTTTTTTTTAATGCCACTAACATATTTCTTCCACAAATTCCATCTGGTTTGCGTATTGCTTTAGCGGTTCCATGAATATGGATGGATGGGAGATGAGAGAAGCAGATAAGTGCAAACACGTGCCCACACAAATAAATGGAGTCCGGATGGTGACATCAGTACATGAAACAAATATGCTGCTTTAATCCACGGCAGGTTAACTGCCGACAGATTCGCACTTTCCTGTCGGGGGTCGGAAAATCCATGAAGTAATGCACAGTACCTGGATTGTTACTCAGTGAGTGTAGGATGGCAGAATCTTGAGAGGACTGACATCATGTGACGTGCATGGACGTATATGTAGCCAGGGACCCAATTTTCTTCACAGGTTATGACTTACAGCCGAGACATCTCAGGTCCAAAATGCTGTGATGCACTGCAGCAGACGTTTGCAAAGCTAGGAGTTCTGTGACCCCTGAAAATGCATTGCTCTGGGCCCCACATCCAACAGGAATTTTTCACAGGCCCCCTCTATCTGAGGGCCCCAGGAAACATCACCAGCTTCCACCACACCAGCGGTGGGCCTGCGAGCTGACAGTCAGATGGCGTGCCATACCTGGGGATCACGGACAGGATCTCTTCCCGTGGATGGGGGGAAAAGGAGGACTCAGGCACATGGACCTCAAACAGCACAATGCAGGGCTCAAATGCAGATGATATCAAGCACAAGATCTACACAGAGACAGAGAAAAGGCCCAATTAGAGAGAGAGAGAGAGAGAGAGAGAGAGAGGGAGAGAGACTGAGAGAGGGAGAGAGACTAGGTCCACTTAGTATGCAGTAATGTATAACTGCCTCTCAGCAGGAACAGGGGGGTTAATTTTCGTTTAGGTTGTAAATTGCAGCCAAGCTGTGGCTAAGCCTTTGCTTTTCAAACAGCTCAATTTCAGCTAAACCATAAACTTCTTATTGCAGTGCTGTAAAAATAACAGAGGTACCACAAACATGAATACTGAGACAGCTGTCAAAAACAACTTGAAGAACAAACAAAAAAAACTGCATAAATCACATGCATGTTTATTATTCATGTGACTGAAACAGAGAGGAATTTCAGCTGTATAAATATCGGTGAGAAATGTGGCATATGGAGCAAGTATAACTAGCATTATGGGAAATGATAGTCATTTGGTCAACTGTTTTTACAGAATGTAATACATGCAAAAGTTAAGGAGATTGGAGGCTGTAGAGTACAGGTCATGACAACTTCTTCATCCATGTCATATTTTCATTTATATGTGTCAGGCTCATGAAATGGAAACCAGTGGGGGGGGGGTTCAATCACGGCTAAACTTTCCATAATGACAAAGCTCATTTAGGAATGACGGTCTTCTAAGTTATTGCTTGTAGGTTCCTTCGGAGTCCAATTTCTTTCAAAAAAAAAAACAAAAAAAAACATTTCAAATGGGAAACATCCTCCTCAGCTTTTTAAACCATAGGCAAATAGAAAATTGGTTCAAAAGTTATTCAGAATCTTAAAAAGGCATTGTGCCATTTTATGTCATTGTTGACACGGATAGGAAAATGCATGATAGCTCGTCTATGTGATGCAATGTACAGTAACACCCCAAAAAATAAACGGGTCATTAATTCTATCAATTAGTCTATGCAGGTGACCAAATTAACGTTTGGTTGATAATTAAAATTGTAAATGAGAACTGGCTCGGAGTAACCAGGCATTATAGGGGGAAGTTACTAAAGAGTTTTTTTTTTTTTTACAGCTGACAGCAAATCAATGAAGGTTCTGGATATAAAGTATTAAGATTCTCATATATGAGGGGCACAGAAATCGGCTGAACCAGGGTATTTGAAGGTCAAAACGACCAAGCAATATTGGTCAAGATAAATAAAAGTATAGTGTTCAGATTTCCTCTCAATGAGCTCTATCCATTTCTCAAGTTTTCAAAAAAAATAAAAGCAAATGTGAACATTTCCCGGACCAAAGACAGATAAAACAGCACTGGTTCCCATTTTGTGAGCTTCAACCATATACTTTTTGCGTGAAAAGAATAAGTGGGGCAATGCATGCCTTGTTGTTCTCTCCATGATAAATGGCCCATGATCCAGCAATGGACACTGTCAGATTTGCATAGTCTGCAACAAAAAAGAATGCAATATTTACAGTGACAAAAGTGGCATATGTACCTGTTCAACTCAAGTCCATTGCTGTAAAGCTACACTAAACACACACTGCCCGGCCAAAAAAAAAGTCACCATTTGGAAATTAACGAACAAATTCTATAATTGGATCATTATTGTGGTTATTAATATGTTTCAGCTGGCAATAATCATTTTACCCTGACTGATGAAGCGCACCGCTACTCATTTCTTAAAAAATCATGTTGGAAGACACATCCCCTGATGCTGGAAAAGATGTTACAATATTTCAGAACGAGCAAATTATTGGCCTGTATTTAGCAAAGAAAACCATGAATGACAAAAACAAGTATGAGGAATCATTTTCACAAACAAATTTGCCACCACAAAATCCTGACCTTAAACACATTAAAAGTTATTGGGATGTGCTCAAGAAAGACCACAGTGGTTCAACCATTATGTCGAGAAGACAAGATCTCGGCCAAAAATTATGGCATTTCTGATCTAAAATAAATGTTCTGGCATTGCATATAGATGTTAAAACAATGACATGAAGAATATGCACTGTAATCAAAGCTATAGGGGTTCCAACTAAATATTTCACTGTATGACTTTTTTTTTGGCCGGGCAGTGTATATCTTCAAGTCATTTTTAAAACGTAACTTGACACATATAGTTTTAAGTACAAGTAAAAAAAACGCACATACTCTAGAAACAAATGCATTAGCCCCTAATTCAGATGCTTTGTGTTTTTTTAAAAACCGCACAACCTCTTGAGTCACAAAGCTCTGTGTCAGCTGTTTATTACACTGTGCCACCTAGCGTTCAGCGTACAAATCACCCGACCCCCTACTGCAAACCCGCTTGTTCTACACATTCTGCCGGGCCAGAGTTGAGTGTAGTTAATGATTAATGTAATTTAATCATTAATCATCATAATCATTAATGTAGTTAATGTAGGTCAGAAAACAGTGGCACGGTGCTGTTAGTAAACAAACAACCACAATTCTGCAGAACAGGGACAGTATGTAAAAATGAAAATAAAAACAGAGTGAAGTGATGTGTAAATTCTCTTTTACCTTCAGTGCACTGAAAACCCTACAGCATGAAGAAAATATTAAAAGTTTCACCTAATCAACTGTCTTGATTTTTCTTAATATTCAGAAATTCAAAAATCGGTGTAAGCAACAAGGTCCACAGCAATTGGGACACACGAGTTGAAAGCCTGGAGACCAAACTGGAACAATTCACATCTACTCCTGTAAATAGGAAACCAATAATAAATATGAAGAGGACTCAGCTATGATTGGATATAAAATAAGCAGTCACAACAGGCACAGTCCTTCCTCATCATTGCCCACCCATAATTTTGTGACAAGAGTCAGAGAATCCGGATAGAGTGGAGCAATTCCCAGTTGTAAAAGATGAGGCCGAATAACAATATTGGATGTGCTTGACTGTCGCGCCCATAGATAGCACGGCATTAAGAACCAACACGCTTCTGTTGTGGACATGACCACATGGGCTCGTGAATGCTTCAGAAGACCTATATCTGAACAGTTTGTGACAGTATCATCAACTGCAAGGTAAGACTTGACTACACCAAGAGGAATGAACGTATCAATACTGTCCAGGAGCACTGCCAACTTCTCAGGGCTTGAGCTCATCGGAAATTGAAAAACTGGCGTATGGAAAGGAGTGCTGAGGCCTGATGGAATAGTCCATCTCAAAAATAGCTTTAGAACAGCGGTCTTCAACGTTGTTCCTGGGGACCCACCGTGTATGCTGAATTTTGTTTCAACCACAATTGTAATCGCAGGATTTTAACAAGCAGTTAATGTCTTAATTCTGTGTTTTTCACGTTTAAAGTTATTAATTACTCTCTTTAGCCAAATGTTACACAGACACATCCATACATGCTATGAAGAATAAAATGCCCTAGAAGATAGTGTGTTTATTTCCATACTGCTAGAAATTTCAAGTAATATAACATCTCAAACAGGTCAAATTAGACACTGAGGAAATCAGTAAACCCCAAATTAGGCTGCTGGACACAACTGTTTCTAGTTCTTTCAAAAAACTTCCAATGTACTTGATTAGAATAACACAAAACTGGTTTGACACTTTACCATTTGCTTGTCAAATAAATTTGTCATGATGCGCCAGTTAGAAGCCAACTACATCTTTAATTTGGTTGGTTACATTGTTTTCTCTCATTTCATGCTGTTATTTCCAATACATTGGAATGTGGGTATGAATTTTTCATTCTTGATGGCAATCATTGATATTCTCTATTAACTTGTGAGTTAAGAGGGCAAATAACCACACTTAAACTGCGAATAAATGCACTTAAGACATTAAAAGCTTGTTAAAATCCTGGGATTACAGTTGTGGTTGGAACAAAAACCAGTATGCACAGTGGGCCCCCAGGAATGACGCTGAAGACCACTGGCTTAGAAAATAATGGAAATTGTGCTCTCTGGGCCAAAAAGGAGAAGGATCATCCCAACTGTCAAAAGTGACATGCTCAATAGCCAGTGTCTGTAGAGGCCAGGGGCTGCATTACTCGACTTGGCATGGGCTACTTGTACGTTTCTGAAAGCTAAATTGACACAGAAGGGTATATGCACATTTTGGAACAACATAGGTACTTTCCAGACGTCATACTTTTCAGGGACGCCCCTGCTCCTTCCAGCAGGATAACACCATGCTACACAGCACATAAGAGAACAGCGTGGCTCCATAGTCACAGAGTGTGGGTACTGCTTGAAGCCTGGACCCATGGCTGACTGAAAATGCACGGCAGATTATGGCATGCAAAATGAGATGACAGAGAGCCTGGACTGCTGACAAACTTTAAGTCCAATATCAGATTAAATGAGAACAAATTCCACTTTCAAAACTTTTCAAGACTTAAAAGTCTCGGTTCAAAAACAACTTCTGAGTGTTGTTCAAATGAGAGGTGATGTTACACATTGGTGAATACGGTCCCATCCCAGCTTCATTGGAACCTGTTACAGACACATTTCAAAATAGCTATTATTTTCCAAAAAAAAAGAAAATTCATGAGCTAAAACATTAAGTATTTTGTCCAGTACTTTTTTGAATACATGTTAAAAGGGACTTGCAAATTACCGCTTGCTGTTTTGATTTACATTTAACACATGGTCCCAATTCTTTTGGAATTGAGGGTGTGGAACACAGTGTCTCTAGTTCTGTTGTCCAATTCAGGTTCTCCTGCCACATGCATGAGCGTGTACGTGAGCGCGCACGCACACACACACACACACACACACACGCATACATAACATAACACACGCAAAAACACACGTACGCACACGCGCACACACACACACACACACACATATACACGCATACACACGCATGAGTGCGCGCACACACACACACACAAACACACACATACATGCGTCCACACACACACACACACACACAAAAACACGAGTATGCATGCGCGCGCGCACACACACACACACACACACACACACACACAATTAGACAACCTGAAAGTTACCTCTGAGAGACAGAGTTGTACGAAGCTCAGCTGCATCCATGTCCAGCACAAATAGGCTGTCCAAGCTGCCAATCCAGTAGAAGTTCCCGCCTCTGCATGACATGTTCAGAAGGAGGCGTGGCTTTATTCTTGTGATCCATACCAACATAAAGTAACCCCATATTCCAGAAAAAATCAAAAATACCCTGCTAAGGAGAACTGTGAGTGCAAGAACTACTCAAGGCTCATATCCAGCACCACTCAGCCAGAGGTCTTTCATCCTGCGTTACAAATAGAGAGAGCACAGCAGAGATGGGGCTGTCCAAGGGAAGTAAAGGTCTTTGCTGCCCGCAACTCACCACCTCAAACTTCAAGCACAAGTGTTCGAAAACACAAATCTGCATAGCATTAGTGAGGTGTCGGAGATATAGTGCTCACATGCAACTGATTGACTGCTGGCAACGCAGTGCTTATAGTCAGCATTGGTTGATTTGTGACTTGCGATTCTCTGAAATCATGCTTTTATTTCCTCAGTGCTTTGTTCACGGACGGATTGAATGCTTTTTAAAGCAGAAGTGCTTTTTTCACCTGAATTCCAAGAACAAAGCCTTTACACTCTGTCGATACTGGTATGAATAAATTACATTTGCATGTATTTTCAGTGTGCAAATACTCCCTAAGTGAAGATCCAAAAGGGATTGATCTTTCAAAAAGAGTTCACTTCTTCCAAAAACAAAGCTACAAATCCTCTATTTATAGCACCAGTGGCTCAAAACTTAAGATTTGCCTGTTCCAGATGGGACTAAAACATACTCCCAGCATTCAGCGTGGCATTTAACTGAAGTTGCCTTTACCATAGACTGTGCAATCAAATACTACCCCTAACTGTGAATTTTCTATGTTGAAAAAAAACCTAAATCTCCGTGAAAATGAGATAAATCGCTTTCAAAATTGCAGGTGCATGGGTTCTAATTTTGATGATAATGCATGCCAAGTATGAAGACAATCCCCACTTCAGTTTATGAATAAAGCTCTGGTCAAAATTCATCCCATAATATAAATTTTCTAAGTCCACAAACGGCAAAATGTCCATGTAAATATGTTGGACCGCTTTCAAAATCACAGGTGCATGGGTTCTCATGGTGACAATATTGCATGCAAAGTTTGAAGAAAAATCTCCCATGTGCTTTAGAAAAAAATTGCAAGACTAAATTGTGTCCACACAGACAGATAGACAGACAAACCAGCCAATTTCAGTATGCCCCCCAGATCAAGGTCAAACCTGACACACTTAGACTTATGTCCAGTTTGTTTCACTACATCCCCCCATAGACCTACATTCAGTCCAAACAGCTTTTCAAGCACCTGTTTACCATGGCAACTGCTACTGTTTTCCAACCTGGGACCTCTAATACCACTTTAATTGCCCCCAAATGCACTGCTTCCAACCGTCACCATGGAAATGCCCATATCCCGTTTCGCCTGGCTAATTAAGATGAATGGAAACAGCTCTTGACGTGTGAGTCACATCAACAGCTCCAAAATTCTGGCGGCAAGAAATGCCCTTTTTACAAGTTTACAATATTACACGTTCCTGGAGTTTTTTCAAATTTATGCCAACTGCAACTGAAAATGCATCATTCTGGAAGGGGGGGGGGTGGGCGGAAACACACTGAACTAACAGACTGAACACACTGAGAAAATAAATAAACCCAAATTAGCACTGCTAAATGTTCAATGGAGCGAGCTGTAATACTGCCATGTCACGGACCTTTTCAGATCTCATGTTCCCCTCGCTTGGCCCAAAGGCTTAGGTTCAGCTCACTATTGTTTTTGATTAATTTCTTTGCATTAGATTTAAGTAGAAAGGTCAATGAAAGCTGAATAAATTGATATTAAGCAGGCCTACCTCCCACACCTCTCCGAGTCCTGAGTGGAACTGGGAGGTACAGTGTACGGCGAGATGCTCAGAACTGGTCGTGAGGTCTCCACTGGGTCTGCCTGGTCGCTGTGGACTGATACCGGGAGAAGACATCGTAACTGCCTCTCTGGGGTACAGCAAGAGAGTGAAAGACATGGGATCATCCGAGGTCTGCACCATGCTACAGAGATCAGGGAACTAGGGTTCTAACTTAAAGGTCAGCTCTGAGGATAAAAACCTCCAAATAGTAAGCCCACAGATGGGCCCACCGACTGCAGCAAAGGCACATTGGAAAATATAGGCAAGTCAAGCACAATTAACAATTAAAGCATGACGGGCATGATTTTCTATCCTCGGCACTCAGTCACATTTTATGCAGCAACTTGGAAGAATAAACGTGCCGGATAATGGGTCCCAACTGGATAAATTCTGAGTGATGGTGTATCAATCATCATAAAAGTGCTATATTCATTTAGTCAGTGGATCTATTTCTCTTCCATCATTACTTCTTCATGTAAGTCTAGTCACCCTCAGTTTAACGCCTAATCATAAATTATTGTATACATGCAGGCCACATCATTGGAAAATAATGAGCCATCATATATTTTAAAAGCAAAATAAATAATAAAAGTGTCAGTCAAACATCACTATGAAATGCACCATGGAAATTCAGGGGGATTCGATAGTTTTGTCAATAAATCAGAATCTGCTCCAAGAGAAGGAGCCAAATGAAAGCCAAGGTGGTGGGTTACAATCTAACTCACATGTATCACTGACACAACCTACAGATATCACTGTGAATCTACCTACAGACGTCACTTTGACACAACCTACAGATACCCCTATGACACGACTTAGGGTAATTCTGCTTCAAATCACCTTGGCGTGACACCCACCATCAAAGATGTGACTGAATCTCAGTCAAATGGTGTACAATGTTGAATAACATATTCTTTAAACATTATTTTGTAAAAAAAAAAAAAAAAAAAGTTCATTGCTTGCAAAAATAACAGTTCATGTACATGGACCAAGTCAGCCATTTTGACTGCTGATGTTTTTTAAACTGCCCATGACTGCAAACTTATGACCCGGATCTGGACCAGCTTTGGAAGTATTACTGGTGAAGGTACAAGGAATCCAAAACAACAACCAAACACCCTCATTAAGCCTCGGAAAGCCACAATTTCAATATATAACTGGACTGTATACAATACAATTGCACTATGACAGACAAAACAAATGCAGTTCAATTTATGAAATTAATTTCTGTAGACTTCATAGGTTGATCTCATTGAAAATCATAATAGTTATTATTTTCCGTCAAGAGATTCAAATATCTATATTAATCACACTACTATGACCATGATCATTGCAGCGCCTGCATGGTCTATGAGATGTCACTAGTGGAGACAAATTTTTTTTTTTTGGCTCCATGCCCCATCTTATTGGATTTGAAATCCGAGAATACAAGGCTAATTAATATTTAACTGTTTCAATTTGTGGATATTTAAAACCCATATCATGAAAACGATTTTGAAAGTTCAGCTCTTTTCAGTCTTCTCCGAACACTTCTGGACTGCATTTTTCAGCAAGTTCACCAGGCTCTCGGTAGTTTAGGCATCACTCTATATGGGCCCCACCTGGTTGATTAACTGAGCTGCTGCTTTTCAAACACCTCTGCTCCACCTTCTGTAGGTCGACACGATTCACCATGCGACATCTGAAGTCATCTAGGAGGCTGAAGGACCACACCTGACGGATCAAGAATAGCAGGAATTGTACTGTTTGATGAAGCCACTGCACATGAGCTCTGTGTGTGCGTGTGCGCGTGTGCATGCGTGTGTGTGTGCGTGCGTGTGTGTGTGCGTGCATGTGTGTGTATATGCGTGCGTGTGTGTGTGTGTTTGTGGGTGTGTGTGTGTGCATGTGTGTGTGTGTGCGTGCGTGTGTGTGTGTGTGGGTGCGTGTGTGTGTGTGTGCGTGCGTGTGTGTGTGCGTGCGTGCGTGCGTGCGTATGTGTGTGTGCGCGTGCGTGCGTGCGTGCGTGTGTGTGAGTGTGTGTGTGTGAGTAAGCTGCATGTATTTGAGTGAGTGTGCGCGGTGTGTGTGCATGTGTGTGAGAAAGCTGCATGTATTTGAGTGTGTGTGCGCGAGTGCATGTGCCTGTGCATCTGTTACACAAACCTGTCCATCAGCAGACCCTGTAACCAGTTGTCTTTGCTTCTCACAGATGAACAAACTGAGCAGCGGTGATGCTACGGGACAGAAATTGGAAATGCTTTACACCTTCCCAGCAGTACTCATTATAATTTTTCAAAAAGGTACCGTGTCTGCTGCAATTTTTCAGTACTCATACCTGAAAGAACAGCAGACTGATACAAAATCTCCTCCGTTCTCAAGTCCCATACCTGGGAAAAACAGGTACATCATCATATACAAAATAAAAGCAAAATGTTCCTGCATTTAGTGCCAGGATTACACCAAGAATGGTTCCCATATACAGTATGCAAATATATAAAGCAAATTTGCTGCTTTTACCATTAAGGGAAGAATCTACAATAAACTCCCCCAAATAAAATTGCTTAAAATAAGAAACTGGATATACAACCTCGCTTTTTTGTATTTATTTGGTCAATACACACCCCGATTCAGAGGATTCACAAAACATTCACGTTTGCATATAATTCTTCTGTATAGTGTAATGATTCAGATTTAGTGCAATCTAATCTCCCAGAATCGCCATCTCCAAAGCTAGTGCTTCATTACCTTTAAAGTTCGGTCCTCTGATGAGGTTACGAGGATGTGCTCAGCCCAAGGGCAGAACTTTGCAGCTGTCACAGTGCCTTGGTGACCCGGCAAGGAATGAATGAGCTCTTTTTTCTAAAAGGCATAATGGCATATTTCTGCTTGTTCAACGCACCCAGAAACAACTTAAATACATGTGTTAATAACCCCCCGCCCCGAATTACCCTCAATTACACAGCACAAGTAAGTAATTGGTACTACTAAATTGAAATCTCAAGAACAGTGGAGGCACATTCAGAAGCCAAAATTTTGTTTCAGATGCAGGGATGGATCAATCAAATCATATCAAATCCTATGCACGAAGTGTCACTAACTGGCTCTTGAGCGTACCCCAGGTCACACATTGATTCATCAGATTCATCACTCAGGGTGTGAAGCTGCGCAAATAAGAGCTGCCAAAATAATAAAGGTGTGACTAACCCTACCTGGATGTGTAAAATGTATGTTTTCACACCAGAGCAAACTGCCACCTTCTCATTCTCTGAGCTCAATGATAGGTGCTGCACACTTCCAAGGCATGTTCCAATAACCACACCTGAAGCAATTAGACCTAAAATATACAACTGCAATTCAGTATCACAGGCAGTTGGAGTATTGGAAGCTTGTAATACACAGTAAAGATTATACTGAATGCTGGGTCAAAGCCCCTCCAGTAGACATACTTCTCCCATGTAGGATTTCATATGCAGGCCTACTATGAAGTATGAATTACAAAGACAAAAACCCATCAAACCAGCTTCATAACAATTCACAGCACAATTTATTTGTCTTTTCGATTAGCAGACTTCCCTACATGGGGAGGGCTAAAGTATTTCGTAATTGACCCATTAACGAAGAAAGAGACTTTTCACCATTTTATACAGCTGTGATAACAGTGAGCAGAGTTTCAATTTAAATTTCCTGCGTCCAATGTCAGAATAAACATAGCATCATACTGTTGTGTTCCAGGGTTCTGGCCTTTGGCCAGAACAGTATTATTCATGGTTTTAACAGTTTCATGTTCCATAGTTCAAGATTTCATAGTTCCATAGTTCAAGTTTCATAGTTCATGCCATAGTTTTAACAGTTTCTTGTATTAGGATTTTACATTTCATAATTCATGTTCCATGTCCATGTTTTTACTTTTCCATGTTTTTGTTCATGCCAGGTCTGCCATGCCACTCCACCGCTTGTCTGCGTTCCGCCCCGTGCCTTCGTTGTTGCACATTTCAGAGCTCTGGGTTGGCTTTGGTATTTCCCTCTTCCTTCTGTGCTGTGCTGGCTTCGGGCCTTTCTAAGCTTAATTGACAATTAACTGTTTTTAAGTTACTAACATTTACTAACACTCACTGGGTGGTGTAATTCTTAGATAGGCACATTACTAATATTACTAATTTAGACAGGGAGTTTATTGTCATGATTCCTGCTTTACTGTTTCAAGATCTTGCTGTGCTTTTCTGTTCTTAACATTCATGCTTGCTTCCAAACTGCATACTTAATTGGTACTTAAGCTGAGCACGCTCATTCTCTTAATGAGCAGGTCATGTCATCCAATCTCAGTCCATGTCTTGATCTTGCCATGCCTCTTGTTTCTCTCTCTCTCCAGGTGTTACCCCTCATGTCATGATTTCCAAGCCTTTATCTGGATGCGGTGGAAGTTGGCTGGCAGACAGTGTCTCAAGTTTGTTTCTAGTCGCAGCTCGTTTAGCCAAGTCCTTGTCAAGTTCCCTAGTCTTGTCCTAGCCCTTTGTCTTGTGTGTGTATATATATATATATCTATAGTCTGGTTATTTATTTTTCTTGTTCTTCTTGCCTGGAGTTTCCAGTGCCTTTTGTTTTTTGCCATTTTGCATTTATTGTTTATAGCTCTGTGTAGCTTACCTCAGTTTGTTTTTTGCAACCCTTTGGGCCAAGTTTTTTGTTGGCCCTCGTGCCTGTTTTGTTTTTGTTTATAAATAAATCCTCATTCCCTTTTCCCGCATCTGGTGTCACTGATTCCTTATCAGTAGACACTGTCTCCCTGACACCAGCGGGATGGAGTGCAGGATCGCCCAGCGAGAGGCTGAGCTGCTGCATCAACGGCAGCAGATCCAGGAGCTGACAGCTGCGCTGGCCACACTGAAGGCCAGCCTTCCCCGGGCAGGTCCCAGCCAGGGCCCCATCATGCCAGCTGTCCAGCCCCGGGCTCCTGCAGCACACCAGCCACCCATCACCCCTGTGCGCCAGCCCGGCGCAGAAGCACCTCAGCTGCAGCCAGCTGTCCACCCTGGTCCTGAGCCCTGCCTTCCGCCGCCCGAAAGGTACGGTGGAGAACCAGGGTTCTGCAGGGCTTTTCTCACCTCCTGTGAGATGTGTTTCGCTCTGCAGCCCTCCACCTTCGCCTCAGAGCCGGCCCGAGTCGCCTTCGTCCTCTCCCAGCTGACGGGGCGGGCTCGCTTGTGGGGAACTGCCGCATGGCAGGCTCGGCAGCCCTGCACTACCACCTACCGGGCCTTGGCGGAGGAGCTACTGCGTGTCTTCGACCGCTCCAAGCAGGGGAGAGCCGCAGGACGGGAGCTGCTGAGGATGAGGCAGGGGAGGAGATCAGTGGCGGACTACGCCATCGATTTTCAGACGGTGGCAGCCACGTCGGGCTGGAGCAGGGAGGCGCTGTGTGACGTGTTCCTCCAGGGGCTGTCCGAACCAGTCAAAGACCGACTGCTCTTCTGTGAGATCCCTGAGTCTCCAGAGGCCCTTATAGACCTGGCCCTGCGCATCGACAGCCGCCTAGAGGAGAGGGCGCTCACCCTTGGCCCTGGCCGACGCTCTACCCCCTCTGGCCAGATCCAACCCCCGTGCCCTGATCGCGCGTCGCCTCAGGACCAGCCGAGGGGGGACGCCACCACACTCTCTCCTGGAGAGGCATCTCCCCTGGAGATCAGGAGGTCCCGGCTCACCCAGGAGGAGCGCCAACGGAGAAGGAGGTCGGGGGCGTGTTTTTACTGCGGCCAGCAGGGTCATGCGGTCCGAGGCTGTCCAAGACAACGCCCACTAGCGTCTGGAGGAGTACTAGTGGGTGCTTCAGCCAAGGAAACCTCCTCCTACCGCCGGACCTGCATCCCGGTGACCCTGACCTGGGAGGGCTGCTCCCGCAAGACCACCGCCCTCATTGACTCAGGAGCTGAGGAGAGCTTCATTGACGCCAGAGCTGCCGCCGAGTGGGGGGTTCCCCTCTCCCAACTTCCCAGCCCATTGTCCATCTCAGGGCTGGGTGGGCAACCCCTTGCTAAGGTGTGCTACCAGACCATTGCCATCCAGCTGCTGGCGTCAGGCAATCATCACGAACAGGTCCGGCTGTTCGTGACCGAGACACCCCGCTCTCCCATTGTCCTGGGTCATCCGTGGTTGGCGTTACATGGGCCGGTGATCGACTGGGCCCGCCATGAGGTGCGGGAGTGGAGTCCCTCCTGTTCGGCCAGCTGCCTCCTCGACTCCCGACCCTCCTGTTCGGCGGGTGGACCAGCTTCCGAGGGGAAGCCAGACGTCTCCAGAGTGCCCCCTGAATACCATGACCTGGCGGCTGTCTTTAGCAAGTCCCGTGCGGTGTCTCTGCCCCCGCACCGCCCTTATGACTGTGCTATTGACCTCCAGCCTGGTACAGCACCCCCTAGGGGGCGTGTCTTCGCCTTGTCTGAGCCAGAGAGGGGGGCCATGGACAAGTACATCCGGGAGTCCCTTGCAGCTGGCATCATCCGTCCATCCTCCTCTCCCGCGGGGGCAGGCTTCTTCTTTGTCAAGAAGAAGGATGGCTCCCTGCGCCCCTGCATCGATTACCGAGGGCTCAATAAGATCACGGTCAGGAACCGCTACCCGCTTCCACTGATGTCCTCGGCGTTTGATGTCATCCAGGGGGCGGCCATATTCACCAAGCTGGACCTGCGGAATGCCTACCACCTCCTGCGCATCAGGGAGGGCGACGAATGGAAGACCGCTTTCAACACCCCTAGCGGCCACTGGGAGTACCTGGTGGTTCCATTCGGCCTGACCAACGCGCCCGCAGTGTTCCAGAACTTGGTGAATGATGTGCTCGGCGACATGATCGGGAGGTTCGTCTATGTCTACCTTGACGACATCCTGATCTTCTCCCGGGACAAGACGGAGCACACAAACCATGTTCGCCAGGTGCTCCGCCGCCTCCTCGAGAACCGCCTCTTTGTCAAGGCTGAGAAATGCGAGTTCAGCATCACCACTACCTCCTTCCTGGGGCACGTCATCTCCCCTAACCACCTGGGCATGGACGAGGAGAAGGTCAAGGCTGTGGTGGACTGGCCCGCACCCAAGGACCGCAAGGCCCTACAGAGCTTCCTGGGATTCGCCAATTTCTATAGGCGATTCGTCAGGAACTACAGCACCGTGGCAGCTCCCCTAACGGCCCTTACCTCCATCAAGGTGCCATTCCGTTGGACTCCGCAAGCCGAGGTGACCTTCTGTGAGCTGAAGAGGCGCTTCACCACCGCGCCCATCCTCACCACCCCCGACCCCGCCAAGCAGTTCATTGTGGAGGTGGATGCCTCCAATGTCGGGGTTGGTGCGGTGCTATCTCAAAGATCCAGCAATGATCAGAAGGTACACCCGTGCGCGTTCTACTCCCACCGGCTGACGCCTGCGGAGTCCAACTACGACGTCGGGAACCGGGAGCTGCTGGCGGTGAAACTGGCCCTGGAGGAATGGAGGCACTGGCTTGAGGGGGCAAGGGTTCCATTCCTGGTCTGGACGGACCATAAAAACCTAGAGTACCTCCGTTCTGCTAAGAGGTTGACACCCAGACAAGCCAGATGGGCCCTCTTTTTCGACCGGTTCAACTTCTCCCTGGCCTACAGGCCGGGGTCCAAGAATACCAAGGCTGACGCGCTCTCCAGGCGTTTCGACGCTTCCTCGTCCAAGGGAGAGCCCAGCTCCATCCTGCCAAGGACCTGCTTCGTTAACAATGTGTGCCTCCGGATTGAGGAGCTGGTCCGCAACGCCCAGAACGGCGCAGCTACGCCCAGTGCCTGCCCTGCCAACTGCCTGTACGTCCCTGCAGCTGCCCGATCTGACGTTCTCCAGTGGGGCCACTCCTCCAACCTGTCATGCCATCCTGGGGTCGGCCGGACCCTGCGGTTCATTCAGCGCCGTTTTTGGTGGCCCAAGATGGCAGCAGAGGTCCGGGGGTTCGTTTCTGCCTGCTCAGTCTGTTCCCGCGCCAAGTCCTCCCACGCACCTCCCTCTGGTCTGCTCCAACCACTGCCCATTCCTCACCGTCCCTGGTCCCACATAGCTCTGGACTTTGTCACTGGCCTGCCCGTCTCCCATGGAAACACCACTGTCCTCACCATAGTTGACCGGTTCTCCAAGTCTGCCCACTTTGTGCCCCTTCCCAAGCTCCCCTCCGCTAAAACCACAGCTGACCTACTTATCCAGCATGTTGTCCGTCCCCATGGCATTCCTGTGGATATAGTGTCAGATCGTGGTCCCCAATTCACCTCCCAGTTCTGGAAAGCATTCTGCACATCCCTTGGCACCTCCTTCAGCCTCAGTTCCGGTTACCACCCACAGACCAATGGACAGACTGAGCGGGCCAACCAAACCCTGGAGACGGTCCTCCGATGCGTGTGCTCGACCAACCCAAGATCCTGGTCTACCATGCTACCCTGGGTCGAGTACGCCATAAACTCCCACGCCGCCTCTGCCTCCGGCCTCTCCCCCTTCGAGTGCTGTATGGGTTACCAGCCTCCACTGTTCCCCAGCCAGGAGGAGGAAGTCGGAGTACCTTCAGCCGGGGCATTCATCCGGCGGTGTCGCCGTGTGTGGCTGTCTGCTCGCCGCGCCTTGGTTCGGGCGGGTAAGACCATGAAGACCACGGCAGACAAGCGTCGGCGCCCAGCCCCTCACTATCGGGTCGGCCAGAAGGTCTGGTTGGCGGCACAAGACATCCCACTCCGGGTGGAAAGCCGCAAGCTGGCTCCTCGCTTCCTGGGTCCTTTCCCCATCCAAAGGATCATCAGCCCCACGGCTGTCCGGCTCAAGCTCCCATCCACCATGCGACGGCTCCACCCGGTGTTCCACGTCTCACGCCTGAGGCCTGTTGCCACCTCCCCCCTCATGCCCCCACCTGAGCCTCCGCCTCCTCCTCGGCTCATCGACGGAGGGGAGGCCTACACAGTCAAAGCTCTACTGGATTGCCGTCGGAGGGGCCGGGGCCTCCAGTACCTCGTGGATTGGGAGGGGTACGGCCCAGAAGAGCGTTCCTGGGTCCCGGCCAGGCACATACTAGACAAGAACCTCATCCGTGACTACCACCAGTCACACCCCAAGCCATAGCCACAGCCCCAAGCCATAGCCATAGCCACAGCCCCAACCCCATAGCCCATAGCCCATAGCCATAGCCCTAAACCATAACCTCAAGCCATAACCATCACCCCATTGCCATAGCCTAAGCCTTAGCCCCAGCTTGCTGGAGACCTAGTAATCTTGTTTATGTTTAGTGTTTCTTGTCCTGTTTCTTGGTTAGGTGTTTTGTGTCATAGGGTTTTTGTCTTTAGTATTTACTTAGTTATTTGTCTTGTGGGATTTGTATTTAGTTTTGTGCGGCTTCATGTATTTTAGTTATTGGTGTTTTTTGTCCGCGTCAGGTGCCGCTTTTGTAAGGGGGGGGTACTGTTGTGTTCCAGGGTTCTGGCCTTTGGCCAGAACAGTATTATTCATGGTTTTAACAGTTTTTCATGTTTCAAGATTTCATAGTTCCATAGTTCAAGTTTCATAGTTCATGCCATAGTTTTAACAGTTTCTTGTATTAGGATTTTACATTTCATTATTCATGTTCCATGTCCATGTTTTTACTTTTCCATGTTTTTGTTCATGCCAGGTCTGCCATGCCACTCCACCGCTTGTCTGCGTTCCGCCCCGTGCCTTCGTTGTTGCACATTTCAGAGCTCTGGGTTGGCTTTGGTATTTCCCTCTTCCTTCTGTGCTGTGCTGGCTTCGGGCCTTTCTAAGCTTAATTGACAATTAACTGTTTTTAAGTTACTAACATTTACTAACACTCACTGGGTGGTGTAATTCTTAGATAGGCACATTACTAATATTACTAATTTAGACAGGGAGTTTATTGTCATGATTCCTGCTTTACTGTTTCAAGATCTTGCTGTGCTTTTCTGTTCTTAACATTCATGCTTGCTTCCAAACTGCATACTTAATTGGTACTTAAGCTGAGCACGCTCATTCTCTTAATGAGCAGGTCATGTCATCCAATCTCAGTCCATGTCTTGATCTTGCCATGCCTCTTGTTTCTCTCTCTCTCCAGGTGTTACCCCTCATGTCATGATTTCCAAGCCTTTATCTGGATGCGGTGGAAGTTGGCTGGCAGACAGTGTCTCAAGTTTGTTTCTAGTCGCAGCTCGTTTAGCCAAGTCCTTGTCAAGTTCCCTAGTCTTGTCCTAGCCCTTTGTCTTGTGTGTGTATATATATATATCTATAGTCTGGTTATTTATTTTTCTTGTTCTTCTTGCCTGGAGTTTCCAGTGCCTTTTGTTTTTTGCCATTTTGCATTTATTGTTTATAGCTCTGTGTAGCTTACCTCAGTTTGTTTTTTGCAACCCTTTGGGCCAAGTTTTTTGTTGGCCCTCGTGCCTGTTTTGTTTTTGTTTATAAATAAATCCTCATTCCCTTTTCCCGCATCTGGTGTCACTGATTCCTTATCACATAGCATTTCTAAGACAATAATTCGGAGATTTACCATTGCACACTCACCCTCAATGTCTCTTTTGTAGCAGAGTTCAACGTCCCACACAATGATATAATCATCAGAGGCTGAGCACAGAAGGAGTGGGTCCTGGCTTGCACCAAACGCCAGGGCAGATATGTGTCCATGGTGACCAATAAGTTTCAGAGGCTACAAAGGGGACACGCCAAATCATTTTTGGGAAGAAATATACAGTGGGCCTAAGTTATTTAGTAAATACTTCGTAAAACCCATAGTTCCAGAACGCCTCATGAATCATGCATCATACTATAATTTGAGGAACGTTTGTCTGTCTGTCTGTCTGTTTGTTCCCCTACTCCTCCGAGGTCCTCAAACGGATCTTCACCAAACTTGGTGGGTCTATGCATGTTGTCCCTGGAATTGTCCTTGAGAGGTTAGTTTTTTGAAAGGTCAAGGTCACTGGGGTCAAAGGTCAATTTTTCGCATCTCCCATCTCCCTGGACAGATTTTCATGAAAGTTGGTACGTGAACGTAGGTCGTCACAAGAAATGACTGCGAGAGGTCCGTTCTGTCGAAGGTCAAGGTCACGAGGGTCAAAGGTCACCGTATTCATGAAAGTTGGCATGTGGACGTAGGTCATCACAAGCAATTATTCTCGCCACGGGTAATTCACTAGTCACAATGAAAACAATAAAACAGGATAATAATGCATGGGTTTGTTCGGAGACAAACATCTGCAGACGTAAGCTGATCGTATACGACTACCTTTGCGTCAAAGTCACTGGTGGAGTGAACCCGCAGTTCGTTGCCCTGCCACGGAAACGCCCAGTGTGAGCTGCAGCAGGCAAGCTGGACATGAGATACCGAAGCAGAAGATAGCATTGTCAAGGCCAACTTCTCCGTCACGATCGCGACCTGGTTCTCCAAACAGGAATCCCCATCATCAGCCATATCAGCTCTTCAACACGCCTGGGCTGGGAAGCACCTGCTGCAGCAGTGAAAACAGTTGCTTGATACATTCATTGATAGTGACAACCAAAAATGATAGAGCGGCGCTTTCTCATATTTGGTGACAACTTGGTCGGTCGAATGCAGCAGCCAAAGTAACTTCTTTGTACACTTTCTTACTTGATAATTACATATAACTACGCCAGCAAAATCGGACTGTTTTATCTGCGATTAAAGGTGACTTGTTTTCTGGCTAGTAACATCTTTATTGATGACATAGCTCAAAAGTTCAGTACTTACATTAGAACTGTTCTTTAAGGACAATTTTGCGTCTTATTTTCACTGGCTTGATAACGTCCGCATGTATTGCATTGTCCGCGCGCTTTTTATAATTTTGACAAGGGCAAGCTCAGTTAACCTGTCAATTCTATCTACCTAGCTGCTTTTAGCTGCAATTAATTTGCTACATTTAGAAATAAACCCAAATAATATCGCCGAATTTTCACAGCCAATTCCTATTTTGTATTTTGAAGAAGAATTTATTGTGTTAGACCAGCAGCCTGATGCGAACTAACTTTGCGAATTTGCCATAGCTAGCTAGCCGAAGTAAGGGCTGATAGGGTTCGTCTACCAGCAAGCTAACGTTGGCTAACAGTGTACGGTTGCCTAGATACAGTCAGCTTGTGCAAAAATTCTTTATCCCTGTTTCCTATGACCTGCAGCCAAAAAAAATTACTCTTCTCGCAGCAAACCCTGAGCATTCTGCAAAAATTTTACTTCAATCATGAAGTTTAATAAATTTGTTTCACTCCCGATACATCAAGCATATTTTAATGTATCCTACTGTAATGAAGCTTGACACATAAAGTAAGCCCGGATGAAGTGCGACTGAAATGGCATTCCACTATATGTCCACGAGGGGGACTACATGTAACAGTTTTCAGGGGAATGTGGATGTTCAAGGATGGGGAAATCGAAGCTGGGGTCCGTAGAAGAACGCGACTTAAGTTACCTGATTTTACCCCCTCGAATTAAGCTGTGCATGTTCAGTTTAATTGTTCGACTCAAGCCAGACGAAGGCGAGGCTTGTTTCAGTACGGAACTTCGCCTCTTCCACTGGACAATCACATTGCCATGAAGTCAGCTTTACAAGTCAACTCTTACAACGGCTCGAAATGGCATTTTTGGCTGTTTGGACTAAGGAACGCGAGGATTGAGGATTTATCCATTTATTTTAGGAACAGCCCATGACCAAAGCCATAAAATATGCTCACTGTTACCATCTTTATTCATTTACTACTCAACATTTGATATGAATATTTTATATTATGTATCACGCTGCTGTCGTAACACGTTTAACTGAGACAAATGCCGTCTATTTGCATCATAAACGATTACATCATGCTCTGACAGGCATTTTAAGTGAAAGACAAGATTATGCAGGAAAGAAAGGCCTTTTGGTCATTTTTGATGAAATCATCCAGTTCTCTTATCCAACTTTCAACATCAACTAAAGTTAATGGTGGAATAACGGATGCGGTGTTCCCGTGCATAAATGACTCTCTGACAAGGACCACTCATGAGCCGACGAATCTCGTTGAGGAACACGCTGCCACTCCTCCTCTAAGACCATCACGAGCTCGTCCAGCACCAGTGCACGGTGTTGCTCAACTCGTTCGGTAACTGCACGCCACAACATGTCCCGCACACGCTCAGATGGATTGAGGTCGGGTGGGCGTGCAGGGCGCAGGCCACTCCATTCTCGCAATTGTCTCCCGCTCCAGGTAATCTGTCACTACCTTTGCCGGATGTGGACGAGCGTGATCATCCATCAGAATAAACTGTGGGCCAGCAATTGGTCTCACAATGGGATGGAGGATCTCATCCATGTAATGAGCTGCAGTCAGCATTCCATGCCTAAGACACAGAGTGGTGTTATTGCAGCCATGTATATGCCACCCTAGATCATCACTAAGCCCCTGCCACAACTGTCATGCTCAGCAAACTGTTGCCTCTAGAATGCTTTTCCAACATGTCTCCAGATGTCCTTACTCTTCGGTCAGTATGGTCCAAACAGAAACAAGACTTGTCAGTAAAGAGCACTTACCTCCAGTCATCCAGGGTCCAGTTAATATGATCTGTGGCCCCCTGCATATGCTTTTCTGCATGACATTGCGTCAAAGGCACCTGCAGAACTGGTTTATGTGACCACAGTCCTGCCTCATGAAGACAACGCACAGTTTTTGTAGAAGCATGCACACCAGAAGCATTCTGCAGATTGCAGTTTGCATCGGATGACGTTTTACCTGAATGACCAAAAACTGATCATTAGCTGCCACAGTTGCCCTGGGCTGACCTCCCTCGTGCTGCTCGGCTACACTTCCAATATTTTGATAGCAGTTCCATATGCAAGATACCACGCTGAGAGAAATATTTAAAGTTTGTGCCACCTGCGCCTGCTTATCACCTTCTTCCAGCATTCCGATCCCTTTGTTGCTCAAACAGCATCTTTGGAGATGCCTTTGCATCCTTTCTCACATTAAATCAAGTAAAAGAATGAAAATGTCGATAGAGCAAGCCGTTAACGCTGATTGTCGTAAATGCAAACAGCCAGTAGCACACCAATGGACAGCAATGTACACGTCATGCACATCTAGATTTAAAATTTTAACTAACCACCATTTATAGCAGTAATTGTTCTCATTGATGTGCTTCACCTGCAGTTTGTTTCTTCTTGTACTGTTTGTCCACTAAGTCCCGAGCCAGCTTGATTTTAAACTTAATTCTTTGAAAATGGACATAATATGTTTATAATAAAATATGCCTTTTTTATGAATTCCAAAATTTTTTAAGAACTCTGTGTCACATAAATAATTACTATAGCCTCTGGCCATTTACTTTTTACCATAAGCCATTTGAGGTTATACACTGTAAAAGACAACTTTGGAGTGTGGTAAATCCTGCCAAGTGTAATGTATAAATATTACATAAAATCACTGGGTTGTTATATTTATTTGTATTATTATTATTATTATTATTATTATTATTAACCTTTATTTAACCAGATGAGTCGATTGAGAACAAATTCTCATTTACAATGAAGTTCTGGGCAAGAGGCAACACCAGAAGCAGTCACTTAATAAAAACAAAAAAAAAACAGATGATAGACAGGCATATCAACAGGTACAATGACATCGTTACAATGAAGTTACTAAAAACAAGTGCAACGATCTTTGACTGTTCAGTATATCAGTTTTTTGAAAGAGTGGAGTGGAATGAATGAAGTTTTAGGATCTGTTGCAGAAAATTCCAGTCATTTGCGGCTGAGAACTGGAAAGAGGAGCGGCCAAAGGAGGTGAGGACTGAGGAGATAAGGAGATTGATGAGATTACTGGAACATAAGTTACGATTAGAGGTGTGAATATTGAGTATAGTGACTGTAGATATGAAGGGGTTTTTCCAATGAGAGTTTTGTAGATATATGTGAACCAGTGGATCTGTCTGCGTGATTGGAGTGAGGGCCAATTAACCATAGTAGAAGAAGCAGTGATGAGTGTTAAATGGGGAACCAGTTACACAACAGATGGCAGAATGGTACAGAACATCGAGTTTGTGAAGGAGGGTTTGTGAAGCAGATCTATAAACTATGTCACCATAATCAAATATTGGGAGTACTGACATTTTGACCAGGATATGTTTTACTGAAAATGTGAAGGAGGATTTGTTGCGGTAAAGAAAACCTATAATGGATTTGACCTTGATGCGTAGTGTGTTTATGTGTGTTTCGAATGTAAGCTTGCTATCGAGCCAGTGCCTAAATATTTGTAGCTTTTCACAAATTCGATCTCAACACCATCTAAAGAAGTGATTGTAAGAGGGCACTCAGTCTGCTGTAGGTGTCTGTTAAAGACCATGCACTTAGTTTTTTGTGTTAGGGGTTAGGTGGAGATCCGCAAAAGCCCTTTGGACGCTGCTAAAACCCACCTGCAATGTAAACAGTGCAACATGAAGGGAGGGGTTAGATGTATAAATGATTGTATCATCAGCATATAAGTGTATATTAGAGTTACTTACGGCATTAGCAATATTATTGATGTAAATATTAAATGAAGTTGGGCCTAATATGGATCCCTGTGGCACGCCTTTGAGTAGGGGTAGGGGACCTGACAAAAGACCCTCCACCCTCATTGATTGTAAGGGACCAGAGCAGTAGCTTTTAAACCACTCCAGACAATTCTCAGAGATTCCATTATCTCTCAGTCTGTCCAGCAGTATGCAGTGTTCCACTGAGTCAAAGGCCTTTGCCAAGTCAACAAATGCAGCTACACAGTACTCTTTATTGTCAATGGCACATGTGATGTCATTAAGTACTATAACTGTGGTAATGATGCAACCGTGTCCAGATCTAAAACCAGACTGAACAGGGTTAATGGTTTTGTGAGTCTCCAAATGTTGTGTAAGCTGCTTGTTGACAAGCTTCTCGAATACTTTAGAGAGGCAGGGCAGGATAGAAATGGGCCTGTAGCAGTTTAAGTCAGTGTTGTCACCCCCTTTAAAAAGCGGGGTGATTGCAGCAGATTTCCAGTCCTGCGGGAATGCACCAGTTCGCAGAGAGAGGTTAAACAAACAAGTGATTGGTGCTACGATCACCTCAGCTGCTATCTTCAAAAAGAAAGGGTCCAAAGTATCCAGTCCAGCAGATTTATTTGTGTCCAGTCTGAGCAACTCCTGCAGTACCTCAGATTCCTGTATCGGCTGAAAGGAGAAAAGAGGATGTCCTGTGGCAGATAAATAGGTGACAGGCTCTGGGTTGACAGGGGAGTGGATAAGAGGAGAGGGATTAACCACACAGGTACAGCCGGCTTTGGCAAAATGCCTGTTAAAAATGTCCGCCAATTTGGTTTTGTCAGTGAAAACAGTACCATCAGATTTAATAGCAGTTGGCAGATAGGAAGGCATCTTTTTGTTTTCCATTGTTTTTTTGTTATTTGCTATTAATGTGTGCACACTAATTTTTATGTGTAATTTCAATGATTAGAACACACAAGAAAAGAAGTATTTTGGTGATTTTTAAATGTCATGGTATAATTACAAGAATCTGTCACGCACAATCGAAAGACAGGAAAATAAAGGGTAAGTGTTACACCAAATACTTTGTACCTCGCAGACATGCACAGTAGGCGCTCTAAAATGAGTTGAATTTGGAAGCAACCAAGGACCTATGGCAAGGCCCAAGAGAAGTTCCTCTGAACAGCACTCCATACATGGTGACGAGAAAACTGCATAAAGACTCCAATGAAAAGTCACTTCTGCACCGCCGTTATTTCTGTGAGGTATGAATTTAAAAACGGGCTACTAAGATGTAATTATTGCCCCTCTGCTTAATTTTGGTTTTGCTTGTACAAGCTGTGTCGTATAGCATTGTAGCATGTGGTATTAACAATGTGACAACCTGATAAACCCGTGATAAGTTTAATCACGGATACATTTTGCAATTACATTTTTGATTTTTACTGAACTGTCACTCAGTTCCTTTTGTCTTGCATTTTAGATTCCAACTGGCTTGAAGACATGCACAAGTTTTACGAAGGTCTGCAAAGCAAGTCATTTGATTAAGATGGATAGAAGCCTAAATATTTTTTCATAAAACTCCTGGCAATATGATTTTTTTCTATGATGATTATTGGACGTTTTCAGTCTGTTTCTTGTTTATTGTAGGCTACAACTCGTAAGAGATTTCTTGTTTTTGTAATAAGGAAAACTGGATTTTAACTTTAACCTCCATCTATGCCTTGTGGTAATGACACTTAAGGGGACATTCCAAAATATACAGTCTGTCATTAACAATTTACACTTTAATTTTCACCTTGCTGCAGTTGTTTTTTTTTTGTTCTTGTAAAAAAGGAAAACAAAATTATATACTTTATTTAATAAAGTACTAAGTTGTTTTGATTGATGTGTGGTTCACTTAAGCTTCATTAGGATTGAACAATGCATTTATAATAAACTATACTATATCGGATAAAAAAAGCTTAGTTTTGGAACGACAATTTGTATTAAAAAGAGAAGTAATGAATACGCGACTATATGACGTCCACATTACCTGATTTATCTGCGTAAAAAATTTTCGGAGAACTGCTGCCGGAAAGCAGCATCGGGTTGCGAAGCAGAATTGACCATTATGGCGCAGGTTCGATCCCCGCCCCGTCCCAACCACCAGGGGCAGCTCCCCTCAGAAGCACCCCGCAATTGGCCAAATGCGCTGCAGGGATGCAAATTGGGAAGGGTTATGTAGATATAGGTCCCTTAGGCGCCACCTGTTCACCAGACAGACGCCCATGACGAAGATGATGCGCTGTTTGAAAGATTTCGGGGTAAAGCTACTGCAGATCCGGAGTCGTTGAAATCTCGTTTTCGCAATCCTCGGTAATTATTAGTCAATAAATAGCGTCATGGTTTTAGTGCCTTCGAGTTAATAAAATAATCCAAATGAGTAAAACGAGTTTTAGTCATTTTAAAGAGCGTGTTCCTGTTGTCAATTGCTTTGAATTCTTGGTTTGTTTTTGCTTTTGACTACAATGCTTGTTTAATCCCATCCTAATGTTTATTATGAAGAGGGAGGGGAAGGAACTCTTCAGTTTAATTTTCTACTATTTCTTTATTTGTTTGGGGTTTTAATAATCCCACGAAAATGGAGGATCTACATTATCAATTCAGTATTACGTAAACTTCATGACTTTCAGAAAGGACTGAGGACTGACAGATGACTATCAATTAGTATTAACTGACAGCACAATTAGTCCCTGCATTATTAAAAGCAGCATAATGTTCAGTGTAGCATCTTAGAAAATCCACTGGAAATAACTACAATTTATCTGTTCATCATTTTAATGTACATCTGCACTTATGTATTGGTGTTTAGTTCAAAACAACTTTTTCATTAGCTTTTTGCATGCAGAAGGTATAAATTTATCTAGGCTTGCATGTACAGTAATATGGAAGGGCTCATTAAACACTATACATCCAGACAAGACGCATTAAACACAAATTTATCTCGCTACACACATAGATTTTATGTATGTCTTTTTATTTTGAACTAAGAGTGCCGTGAAAAAGTATTTGCCCCCTTTCTGATTTCTTTTTCTTTTTCTTTTATTTATTTATTTTTATTTTTATTTTTTTTTGCATATTTGTCACTCCAATGTTTCAGATCAGCAAATAAATTTTACTATTAGACAAAGACAACCCGAGTAAATACAAAATGCAGTTTTTAAAAGATGATTTAATTTCTTAAGGGGAAAAAGCTATCCAAACCTACCTGGCCTGGTGTGAAAAAGTAATTGTCCCATAAACCTAATAACTGGTTATGCCAGCCTCTGCGACAACAACTGCAAGCAAGTGTTTTTGATGGCTGGCAATGAGTCTTTCACATCGCTGTGGAGGAATTGTGACCCGCTCTTCTTTGCAGAATGTTTTAATTCAGCCACATCGGAGGGTTTTTGAGCATAAACGGCCTATTTGAGGTCATGCCACAGCAGCACCATCGGATTTGTAATGTGGGGAAAAAAAAGCCACTAGATAGCAGTATTGACATTTTTTGTTAAGCCCAGTCTGGAGCTAGGTTTTGGGCATGTCCTGGGCATGCCTCAGAGGGGAAAGTCCCAGAGAATTGAAAAAAAGTCTGGAAGGTGGGAGGGGGCTGGAAAAGAGAATATAAGGAGAAAAATTGAGAGAGTAAAGTAGTTGGAGAAATTGCAAAGAGAAATTGTGGAAGGATACATTTGACCAGACCTGTCACTCTTTTCAAGACCTGTGAAGCTCGTTTTGTGGATTTTTGCCTGTGCTGGAGCATTTTCCTGTCCCAGGACATTGCAGATAGCAACCCCATCTCCATTACCAAGGGACTGTAAATATCTCATTTTTTTATATATTCCAATCTTGGTCTGTGCTTTGTTTAATTAAATCTGTTTAAGTTTAAAAATTTTGTCTGTCATCCCTTGCTGTCCGATATGTCATAACAAATTGGGGCCATAACAGATTTAAGTCCGGACTTTGCTTAGCCTGCTCCAAAACTTTCAATTTGTTTTTTTTTTAAGCCATTCAGAGGTGGACTTGCTTGTGTGTTTCAGATTGTCTTGCTGCTTAACCCAAGTGCGCTTGACCTTGAGGTCACCAACTGATGGTTGGACATTCTCCTTCAGGATTTTCCAGTAGAGAGCGGAATTCATAGTTCCATCAATTACAACAAGTCATCCAGGTCCTGAAGCAGCAAAGCAGCCCCAAACCATCACACTGCCACAATCCATGTTTGACTTTTGGTATGATGTTCCTCTATTGAAATGATATGTTAGTTTTACGCCTAATGTAACGGGATACACACCTTCCAAAAAGTTCAACTTTTGTCTCGTCAGTCCACAGAATATTTCCCCAAAAGTCTTGGGGATCATCAAGATGGATTTTGGCAAATGTGAGACGAGCCCATGTGTTCTTTTTGGTCAGCAGTAGCTTTCACCTTGGAACCCTCCCATAGATGCCATTTTTGCCCAGTCTTTTTCTTATTGTTGAATCATGAATACTGACTTTAAATGAGGCAAGTGAGGCCTGCAGTTCTTTAGATGTTATTCTGGGTTCTTTTGTGACCTCCTGGATGAGTCGTCAATGCGCTCTTGGTAATTCTGGTAGGCCTGCCACTCCTGGGAAGGTTCACCACTGTTACTTTGTGGATAATGGCTCTCACCGTGATTTCCTGGAGTCCCAAAGTCTTACAAATGGCTTTGCCACCCTTTCCAGACTGATAGATGTCAATTTCTTTGTTTCTCATCTGTTCTTGAATTTCTTTAGTTCCCAGCATGACATAATGCTTTTTGAGATCTGTTAGTTTACTTCACTTTGTCAAACAGGTTCTATTTAAGTGATTTTTTTATTCAACAGTTCTGGTTGTAATCAGGCCCGGGTGTGGCAAGTGAAATTGGACTAAAAAAAAATGTGGTTAATCACAGTTAATTCATGATTTAACAAGTGGGGCAATTATTTATTCACATAGGGCCAGGTAGGTTTGGATAGCTTTTTCCCCTTAATAAATGAAATCATCACTTTAAAACTGCATTTTGTATTTAATTGGGTTATTTGTTTTATATTAAAATTTGTTTGATGATCTGAAGCATTTAAGTGTGAAAAATTGCAAAAAAGGAAGAAATCAGTAAGGGGGCAGATACTTTTTCACAGCACGGTGTGTACTGAAAATGGTTCATAAAAAATAAAACTTCTATAAAGTCAGAAACATGAATAGCATGTGAAGCAGTTTGTCTGTGCCCTCTCCTCCATGTTGTTCTTGTATATAATATTGACCATGGTTTGCTGTGCCACGTGGGGATGCTCCAATCGCTGGGAGGTTGAGTGCAAATTTACAGTTTCTCCAATGACATGAAGAAGAGAAAAAAATTGTTGGCTCAATTCAGCTGGAGAAATCAAACAAACATTAAAAATTTCAACAATAAAAATCTGAGGTGATCGCATTCAAACACTGCACTTGCACTTTTTCACAACTAAAGACCACACGATTTGGAAGCTTATTGTCCAGTTTATTAAAAGTAAAGAACAGGGAAAGGCCTGCACAGCTCAGGGAGTTAAAACTCAGGGTGTTGGGTGAGTGTCCTCTGTCCTCTTGAAGGGAGGCTTTCATTGAGTCACCAGCAGCTCTTCAGCTGAAGTGGGGGGGGGGGAGAGACAGGAGAAAGGGTTAGACACATCTATACAGGCTTGGATGGAAAATTGTGCTGGAGGGATGAGGTGTGCTCATTGTTCCCTTACTTAGGTTATGGACTCAAGTAGCTGTGATCAACAGTTTTGCTTCTGATGTTTAAGTATTGCAAATGGCATCAGTTACAGATGTGACAGGAATTAGCATTAAGTTGGATCATGTTCTTTGCAGTCTTCAGAATACAGTACAGCTCAATATTTTTAGTATTCAGTATGATTCCCCACTTTGGCCAAACATTTTGGAAAATTAAGCACAGAAGGCTATTTGGCCAATACGTTGTTTTCAATCTACTATTTGGTCCTCCAGCCTCCTTCCCCCTAAATCATCAATCCAAAATTAGCTGAGCAGCAACATAATATTGACAGGAAATATCAACAGAATCACAAATCCTAAAACACTCAAACAAGAGATCACATCTAAGTTTACTGAATAATAGTTATAAAAAGAAAAAAGTTCGGACAATCAATATTAATAGCGATGTACCACAGCAAACGATAGCTCTTCTTAATTATTCTGTAACGTTAACTTTATTACACCAGCTAACGTTAGCTACCTTGTTCTCAACAAAAATCTCACTTCACCACATCCCCTGCTATGATGAGCCTGATGGTATTTTAACGTTAATTCTCCAACATTTCACACCGCCCACCCCACTCCGTAAAAAAAAAATCAAGTTTAAGAAGCATTTTCCCCCTCCAATTTCGCGTCAATGCGAACACAGCAAAGATCAGTGTTAAAACCCAGAAAAAGTTTGAAATTGCGAATCAACGGCTATCAAGCTGCCCTTTCTCCACCCTACAGTGCTTTGCTTCAGTCTTTGAAGTTACAACAGTAACTTGATACCATTGAGTGTATACCTCAGTCTGTGATGCGTGCTAAAGGCTCTAGTGTCTCTAGCACTTGTTTCGAAAGTCAAAACGACGTTTCCCCCGAATTTTTTTTTTAAATGCAAATCTTTATATAACATCAGGAAAAATACAGACCAATCAGGATGTACATAGAATTAGACATCTAATGTCTAAGAATGAATATATCTAGTAATACATAATGTAATATAATATATCTAGTAATATATATGTCTAGTACTAATGAATATATAATAAAATATGCAAAAAATTATAATAAATTCAAATCAAAATATAAATAAAATAAATAAATAAGGCACATAAGGCACTTAATTTTCATCTTATTCCGAGGTTACTGAAGATGACTCCTGAAAATGTAGCAGTGTGCCTTCACTTTTCTTATTTGACATCAGCTCCAAAGTGGTCATATAAAAATTCAATTCTACTGTAAAGATACTAAAGTTAGGTAGGAACTTGGAAAACTTCATCTTCTGGGTGTGAAACTTACCCATCAGAAGCATAAGATTTGTTTTAAAGCTTAATGGTTTGTCATTAAATTCAAATTTCGAGATAATATCTCTCGGTCCGATTATGATGGACTGTCCAGTTTTATCTTAGATGAATTTTTCCATGTCCCTTCAAAATACCGATGACAATGAGCAAACACAAAAGAAATGCAAAATTGTCTCTGGCACATCTCCACAAAAAGTGCACATTTCATCCACTTCAGCAAACTTGGAAATTGATTTGTTACAAGGGTAAATATTATGTAAAATTTTTAAATGAACCTCTCTGATCTTATTTGAAACACAGAATTGGAAGGGACACAACCATGCTCTACACCAGTTTATTCCGACCAACTGTGAATCCCAAAAAAAAAAAACTTTCCTTTGGGCGAAATCTAATGATGTACCTGTAAAATTTTCCTTGCATGTTTGTTTGTACATTTCCATCTATTATGTCAATCCCATAGATCTTTAGAGAAGGTTTCTGAACATTAACATTTTGACATTTTATGAACTCAGTCATACTAGTGGGAATAGCCTTTACAATAGAAACAAACTCTCTGTATTTGACTGGAAAGGTTTTAGCTTTTAGGAAGTCTTCATAACTATAAAGACCCATTATTGTCAAACAAGGCCGTCACAAAGATTATGTCCCTCTCAATCCAACTCTCTTTATATACACTATTGTTGTTAATAGTAATATGACCATTGTTCCAAAGTATTTCTTTGTGTGGAGAAAAGTTGTGAACATAACATAATTTCCAAGATAGTAAGGCCTGTTGATAAAACTTTGAGAGTTTCAGTGGTAATTTAGAAACTGTGATGTTGCAGCTCATTAGAAATCTTAAGCCTCCTACTTGCTTAAATATATTGCGTGGAATAAAATTCCATAGTGACAAACAATTTTTTCAGCCAGTTAACTAAAAAGGTGGAATTTAAGTGAAAAAAAAAAATTCAAAACTTCCAAAACTCCTTCTGCTCTCCCTAGACAGATACTTTCTTTCTTGAGATGGTGGTATTTATTTTTCCAAACAAAAGTGATAAATAATATATTGATTTCTTTACAGGATGCATCATTAAGAAAAAGTGACATAGCTGGATAAATAAACCTTGATACACCTTCAGCTTTTGATAATAACACTCTTCCAAATATGAAAATGTCTCTCTGCAGCCTCATAAAAAGAATTGTCTTAGTTTTTTTTATTTTTGGGAAGAAATTAAGTTGCTGTCTAAGATCCAAATCTTTTGTAAAGTTGAGTTCCCAGATATTTAACAGTTTGTTTGACAGGAATATTAAACATAAGTTGTTCATCAGACTCATGTAACGTTTACCCGGAACTTTTGGATAGTTTGAGTCATGGCGGATGTGACGGACTTGCCTTAGAAGGGGCGGGGTTTAAATGTGTGTCGGTTTCTCTGTATGGTGATTTGTACCGTGCGAGAACAACGAGATTGAGTTCTAGTGAATGCCCGCATATGACAGTGGAGGTCAGAAGGGACTTGAATCCAAGCCGCCGACATTCTTTCTTGCGCGAACGGATTGACGTGAACGAAATGTCACTGTGATCTGACAGTTAACATTATGCCAAATAATATTTAGCTAGCTAGTTGTTTAACTTTATGCGACTTCAACACACTGAGCAAGAATAGCTTACGTTTTACCGGTAACAAAGGAAAAAAAAGAAATAACGGTTTGGAAACTGTAATATGAAAAAAGACGAGGCTGAGGTATTAGGTTTTGTCCCTCAAAAAGACATCGTCTACAATAAACTCCTTCCTTACGCGGACAAATTAGACGAGGAATCCAATGACATTTTGGGCCAAATCAAAGGTAATTTGGGCCGGGCGGTCCAGCTCAGGGAGCTATGGCCCGGAGTCGTGTTTTGGACAAGGAAACTTTCAACGTAAGTAAGACAGCCAGCTAACTGTTCATGTAGTTTTATTTTATTTTTTTATTTGTTTGCTTCTGGTGTTCAGCGGAGTTTATAAAAGAAAGTGCTCATCTAGTGATGCCGCATATCGACGGCTTGACTGGCTTTGGACTGACGAGGCCCAGAAATATACCCCTCGGCAGCTGTCAAGATAAACGCTAGATCTATGGAGCATTTAGCTAGCATTAGCTTCCAGCTAGCCGGCTCTCTGAATAGAAATAAGTTAATTGTTATGGATTCCCTAACGGCGATATAGCGTTAGCTAAATGCTTGGAAGCTGAAGCACTCTCGTCAAATCGAAGATGAATTTGCTAGCTGATGCAAGCAAACTGTCCGGAAAATAAGTCTTGAATTAAGTGTAACGTTAGCCAGCTCGTTGCGCTAACCTAGCTAAATTGGCGAGCTAGCTCGCTGATTCATTGAAGTTTTCCTTTAAACCGAAGCCGGGAGTACAGAGGGTTTTTTTTTAGCCAGCTGACGTTGGCTAAGTTAGCATTCATACTTGGCTGCTCCTGTGCTCAGTCAGTTTGATTGCCCTAACTACAACTGCACTGGGTTGGTTGACTAGCTGGATATGTAGCTAGCTATCTACTAAGTGGCTACTCGCTTGTGAGGTTAGGTAACCCAGCTAGCTAAGTTACCTGCATTTCACATGTCCGTTAACTTAGCTATGTTAGCAATGCTAGCAGGCTAGCCGGGAGGTGCTGTTCTCTGCTTGCGTGCCGGGTACCTGGTTGCCCCATGGTAACCAGCCATTTAAATTCCTCTGAGTTTGTTGCGATGGTAGCTAGTTATCATTGAAAGGTTCAGTACTTGACTGAGTAGCTGCCTGGCTAGTTTAGTTAATTCGTCTAAACTCCTTGTCGATCTTCTCGCCTGTCGCTAACTCCAACAGGTACTAGCGGGAGTTTCACGTTAGATTTTGCTCTTTGACTGCAGCTGGCTTGGTTACATTAGCTAGCTGTTGAACTGAGTTGCCTAGTTTCTAGAACTGCATGCGAAAATTATTTTCGTGGATCAACGTTAATTATAGTCGATTCAGCTGCTTAGCGAGCCAAGTGTATTCTTTTAATGAATTCAGAACAAAACTTGAAACCGCTAACTATGAATGACACACGTCATACTACGGTAGCCCTCTTTATTTGTACTAGTACATTCTTTAATTCAGACAGAGTCCATATGGCAATTAAATTAGAAATGGAAAAATAGTAAAACATAAAAGGAAAAAAATAACAGACAAAAATGGAAGAAAGTACATTATGCAGTGCTTAACCATTAAATTACCATCATGAATATATGTCACACACAAACTACATAGACATGAGGCAGCATTTACCGAAGAAAGGGTCAAGCTAACATGCCAGTGCATTCGAAGCCTGGATGTGAACCGATAGCCCATTATGGGGCTGATTAGGGCCTTAATAATGGTGTTTTCAGACACATCCAGTCGACACACAAAATTAAATTTTGATGGTTATGCAACCCCTTTTTTGGTTGATGAATTGTGAATCGTCGTCAACAATACGCGGCAGTGTGCACTGTGTATCAGTGACTGGTCAGATGATTTTTCTCTCCAGCATGTCAGGTACTCAAGTCCAAATTTCCCTCTGATAATTAAGTCTAGGTAAATAATATTTGAGACCTGGGATATTATGCAATAGATGACGGTATTGTTTTCTAAGGATGTGAATATTTATGTATGAGAAGTAATATTTTCTTACTTCTCGCTAATTCAACCAATTAATAGGAAAAGCTGCCATGAAAATATGCTTGGAATTGGCTGTGTAAGCCTAGTCGGATACATTTGAACTGAGTTAGTCTATGGTTGCTGAGTCATGTAGTTGTGAAAGGGGTGTGGGGGTGGGTAATTTGCCTAACTAAATTTTGAATCCTTGAATTTTCATTGGCCTCCATAGCCTGTCTAACCAGAACTGAGACATTGCACCTTAATAATTGCATGTTCATCCTTGGTCTCTTATTCATTTGGCTAGGACATCCTCTATTTTGGTAACTGGAATATTCTGTATGCTGTATTTACATTCTCCGTAATCTTTTTGAGTTGAGAATGCAGACAATTGGTGATAATTTGAAGTCAAAACTTTAATAAATACATAGACAAACATAAAAAATGTTGTTGTATCCATTTGTTTTCCTGGCATTGTTGAGGTCCACTCCTCCCCTTAAAGGTGGAAGGGTCAATGCAACTCACTGCAGAGTTATTTTGTGCGATCACCTTTGTGTCCTATGATGAAGCATTCCTGCCTAGCATGATGGGAGTAGTCTCATCCAAGATGACAGTGGTCCCTGCCGCATCGGGCGCAAGGAGACACTGAATGGTTTCATGAGGTTAAAAGTTATCCTGAGCATAGGTCATTACCGTCAGTTACAATATCTCATGCCAACTGTACTTATATGGGAGATTTTGGTACAATGTGTTGGACAGCCCTGTCTGTCACCATGATCAAAACCCCAAATGAGGTAATGTCTCTTGAAAGAGTGTTACTCCTCATCCCTTTAGTAAAATTTTATACTTGTAGTCTCTGTGCAAAGGCGAGTTGAAGCTGATCTGGCAGCTTGTTCAGGTCCGACATTTCACTTAGACCGTTTATGTTCATTTTTCCACGAATTTGTTGCCTGTATGTGAGTATGTACTCAATGTCCTGTAAATGCTTTATTTGCAATATGCTAAAGTTGCTTAAACGCACACAGCGCTGTGTATTAGCCATTGAAATGTGAGAGTTATGTTGCACATGCATTTTTAGATCCTGGATGGTCTGTATGTTTACATAAACAGATGGATAGATCATGTGCATAAATCAGGCTTGAATTACATGAGTGCTGAACACTAGCTGCTGAAGATGGTCATTTGCCTCCATGCCAGGGTCAGTTCTGTTGTGGGTCAAAACAACATGGTGAACTGTTGCACAACAGATTAAGACCCTTGAATGCATTTCAAAATGTACGCTATTTGTTACACAACCCCCCTTAAAGTTTTGCAAGATGATTTGATAACTTTCAAAGAATCTGGGAGTTGCAAGGTTCCCTTGAATGGGTTTGCTAGTAGTGTTGTTGTTACATTGTAAGTCAGGAGTTGCTACTGCTGTGTACTATTATGGTTTACATGGTATAATTATCTTGGAATGTGCATATCCCTTGGTGCAGGTGTTGAAGATGAGTAGGAAAATGGGCGTCCATTCTCTGCACAAAGCATAACTTTGTGCAGAGAATGGAAGCCCATTTTCCTACTCCGTGGCAGTAAACTTTGGAGGTGGAAGAGTTTCTCAATGTCTCTGTTACAGCCTGCTTTAAGACGGTGACATATGAGTGTGGTATTTCCAAGGGTCAAAGTTTCCTGCTTAATCCATATAGCCCATATAGACTGGTGGAGTCATCCCTGTGCCCTCGCTAGGCTTGTAGTGACATGATGTTGCGGTGTACTTTTTTGGGCTGTCATGTGTAATCAATGCGCTGTTGAGTGTCTATAGCTTGGCTTGCATTGTCATCATCTGGTTTTATCTAGTTGCATTTTTGACTCCCTCTTTCCCCATACCTTTGATTTCTGAACAAATTTTCTTTCCATTCATATGAATTGACTTTTTTGTTTTTTAAATGGATTATTAATTTATTTTTTTAAAAAAAGATAATAAGCTGAGTTAAGCAATACCTACTGTGAGTTGCAGTGTATGACATCCTTATCAGCATATCAGTTGTGCATTTGCATTTGCTGTAATGGTCGCTGTTAAAAACAACATGCATGTATTGTGTGCGTGCAGGTTCCAGAATTGCACGTTTATGTGTCACGCAGCTTTTGAAAACTCTTTGAATGATTTCATGCTCTGCATTTTAGGAAGCGAACATGATGGCTGCTACCTTTAGTGTTCGCCTTGGTATGAAAATGTTGCATACCTGCTTGTTATATTTGGCGTTTTTTCCATATTCACAGGTATTGTATTGCTTTGCATGCTGGCACTGTCACCAGGCAGTTCTGTTGAGTTCACACTCTGGTTCCCATGACAATTTGCTCACCGTAGGCTTACATTGCACTCAGAGATGTGAAAAGAACAAAGCTGCTCATTGAAGTTGTTGGGCTTTTGTTGTCCTTGAGGGGGGAAATGGGACAGATATTATGGTGGAGCATGTCATTTAATTACAGAGCAAGGCTTCAAGCAAAACCACTGGAAATTTGGGTCAAGATAAGACCAAAACACGTTTATTTTTCATGTATAGACAAATTTTGCCTTAAAGATTTAGCCCGAGATGATGACCTAATTTATACTTCTTGTGTATAACCAGTCTTGGATTCAGACCACTCTCCAAATTATTATGCACTATTTGCATATATACATACTGAAATGTTTTACCTTGTTTTAGCTTAAGTACATGCGCTTAGATGTATAGACCTAGTTGTAATTTAGTGATGTCGGCACCTTAAAATATGGACCTGCTGATCGCTTAATTCGGTTTATGTAAAAGCAAATGACCTGATTCCTTCATTTCTCTCTTTCAGTTCTTTATCTGTGTGAGTACCTGCCAGGATTGCAGATTGATATGTTAATTATACTTAGATGAGGTATTTAGTGGATGTTCTCATAAAGCAAGAGCAAAAAAGTCACTATTTCAATAGTACTGTCGTTCTTGCAGTATGAATCTGGGGTTTTAATTGAAACTGTGACATCACATCCTGGTTCCATAGTCCTAGCTTTGACCAAACATTGACCTTTCCCCAGACTAATAACATTTGATTAAACCAAATCCGAGGAAAGCATTGGTCCTGGCAATCAGTGATGTCCTTACGATTTTTCTGTGACAGAGCAGAACATCTCTGGTGTTCCATGATGTTATTAATTTGACTCAAACTACCTTACCCTCCCACCTCTCCCCCTTTTCCTCCTGGGAATCTCCCTGTTTGGAGCGGGGCTTCTGGGACAGGGTGTCGAAGAACGCCATTCCCCTTTGGCTTGTGTCCATGTGACTCCCTCAATCCCTGCTGGCTCAGCAACATGGAAAGTCTGAACGCCGGAGCTGACTGACCTACATACTCTTCCCAAACCAAGAGATCCATCCTCCCGAGCCTCCTACTTTCCACACTACTGTCAGGGAGCTTGAAAACCTGTTAACTGTAATAAAAAAGAACATACTATAGGAGGGCAAAATTGGACTCTGAACTATATTTAATTATATTTTATATTTTCCAGCAATATTGAAATATTGGGGGGTGGAAAAAATCATGCCAGACTTCAAACTTTAAAGTATGATTTTTTTTTTTTCTCGTGCATTGTGTTCACAATGTTTTTTTTGTGCTTTGCCTTTCAAGAGCGGATCAATGCTGTAACAACTTGAAATGTCTTGTGGATTTTTTTTTTGTCTTTAGCAGTCTTGTGAAACTTTAAGAGCGTTATATGTGTGGGTTGCTCAATGCTTTCCTTGTAATCTCCTCCGTGAATTGTTTTCGGATGGACGACATCCTGCCATTCCTGTGTAGGTGGTGGAATGGTGATAACGTTCTTGCGTTCGCTTCTCTGGTTGGTTTTTGTTCTGGTGGGCAAGGTCGAGGTGGTTAATCTGAGCTACTGCAGAATACATGCTGCCTTACGAATTTGTAATGTACGAAAAGGTGCAGTTTGCTCTAGTGTAGGACGTTTGCACATCAAAGGAGCCCGTGTTTGGTACACAGTAGAAATATTTCTGTTGAAGTGGGGGCTCCTTGCTTTAATTTTTGGTGGCATCTTTCATAGACCATTTCATAGACCATAGACCATAGGTTTTGCGTAGTTGCAAATGCTGGTTGGTCCCTTTGTCCGGAGTTTGGTTTTGTGTTTGTCCTCTTGGCATCCTCCCCAGGTGCTTTGTCATCACATTTCTGCAGCTATATTTAGGGGTATGTTCACATTCTGGCACTTTCACCGAATCATGAGGAAGCGGAAAGTAAATGTGACGGTGGCTAAATGTTCTGCGCTTGAAAGTTTGACGGGAAAGGTAGTGAGCGGCTGGGCAGTTGAATTGCCTAGACTCATGCCTGCTGTCGCACTTACAGTACTTATCGTGAGACGTACTATCTGCATGGCAATCTCTGTGAGCAACCACTATTCATTTTATGGCTCGTGTTCAAATGCATAATTAGGCCGCATTTGGACACGCAAAGCTCTCCTGAGATACCTCGCCGTTTGTTGGTGCAGTGGAATTGGCGATGGAATTTGAAAGTATCGGGGTAAATTTATGCTTGCGCACACAACCAGGGGAGGTTCTACTGAGTTATTCTTGGGTCTATGGGGGCCGCCAAGCCAATGTTGACATGGAGATTTTAAAAAAATTTTCAAGTCTGTATTATGATTGGTCATTATAAGTGGAAAACTCATTGTAATATATTGCTAAACTGTAAAAATGTAAATAATTATGTATATATGTATTATATATTGAAATAAATACATTGAAACTAATTAATACTATTTTTGTCATTCCGTGACAATTTGCCTCTTGTAATTCCGTGACATTGACTTTTTGAAATTTCTTTCCCATAAAGCAGGGTTAAAGTCAATATTTGTTTCTATAACTTACAGTATTAACAAAAAACACCTTAAATATGAACATATTGAAGTTTCATAACTTAACTATGATAGGCACATCACTTTCTGGATAGTTAAACACAACATTAAAAAAACCACGTCAATTTTGTGTAATTCCGTGACGGAGTAGTTTTTGCTCGTTTCTTCTATGAAAATTTCTCAAAAAATATATTTTCACTTAATAATATTAAAGAACAAGTTAATACCTTCAATATAACATATCATACTTGATTTTATCTTATTTATTTGTAGAGTTACAACCCAAAATGTAGTGGGACTGTAATTCCGTGACAGCTTGGCGGCCCCCCTAAGTCCTCCTCGTCCGGTCACTGCACAGTCTCAAGCCTGGAACATTTCTGGTTCCTTTACTCTGAAAACACGGGGAACACGTTGACTTGGTCAGCACGACATGTTCATGTGGCTCAATTGTTCATGACAAAGGTCTGTGTTCCTGGTAGCTGACTTTGTCGTCGGCTGACCAATTGATATTCATAGCCTCCAATCTACAAGTACAATTTTGTTAAAGTACAGTTTTATTGCTATGTAATGGGTGAACCAAGTTATGATATGATAATTTGAATACGAAGATAAGATGACAGATCTTTGGTTGTTGTATGTTCAGATTGTGTGGTGCAAACTTGCGCACAACGCTTGAGAAATGCATGAAACATACGTTCATCCTCCTCTCCCCCACCACTGCCTATAATTTTGTGTCCTTTCAAAAGCAACGGGTGTAAATTCTAAAATAACATTTCAGCTTTGTGTGAAGCGAGGAGGTAGTATGAATAGGCAGTTGGAATGAGCCATCCTGACTGACATGCCCTAATAAAACCTGTGACTGTGGACAATATTTTCTGTGACAAACCATCTTGTGATTTCTAGGGCATTTGAGAGCATGTTTGCCCCTTACGATCATGAATTTCCTGCCCTAATTTGTGGTTGCCTTGGCTGAATATGTGAAATGATTTATGATCAGTCCCATAATTTTTTAAGATTCGTTTTCTTTTGTTGAAAAATTGAGTTTCCAACCCCCAGTTGGTTTAGTATTACTTGCTCTAATAGTTGGGAGCACTATTTTGAGTTTAAACTGCATTTGTTTCCCCAGTTGAGGTTGATCCTGGCAGCTCAATCTTCCATTTTACTTGCATATTCTCTCATTGCTCTTGTCCTTTGTGTTATTTTTAATTTTTTAATTCTAGTGTGCAGTTCCATAACATCAAATTATCGCAATCCTGTGACTCTGCCTGACATACAGAGGCAGATGAGTTCAGTCATACACAGTCTCTCGATTGCTGACTGGCGTCGGGGATGCGGATTGGCAATCTACAGTCCAATGATGGCTGAAACAGCTGGAGGACTTTTTGTCCCCAAAGTTTTTGTCCCCAGACTCTCGGTCCCTGTATGGTTCATTCCCAATAATGCATTGCCCTCTTCCTGTCTTATAACACTAACGATCCTTAACTCTAACCTTATCTCATATAATAGTCCTCAGGGAGGAAAAGTCCATGGGGATGAAAAATCCGGAGACAAAGTCCTGCAACCATCTGAAACAACTGCCCATGTCACCTGTGTTTAGAACTGGCCCTGGTTGTGTTACAACTTAAGACTCTTCTGCCTGTCATTTACAGTGGCATCCCTCATTCTAGTGAAATTTGTTGTATGGTCCCAGCGAAGCGCTGTGTATCACATAGCCCATATCTTCTCTTTGTTGTGCAGGTACATGCGGCTGTACGGAAGAAAGTTCAGCAAGGAAGACCATGTGCTCTTCGTCAAGCTGCTGTACGAGCTGGTGACCATCCCCAAGCTGGAGATCAGCATGATGCAGGGGTTTGGTCGACTTCTCATCAGTCTCCTCAAGTAAGGCCTCATCTCACTTCTGTCTGCTTGGTCTCTCACTTCTCCGGCGCAGCACTCATCATTATCATGGATCTGGTGCAGTGCACTCTATGGTGCCTTCATGTTTACTACCTGGTCTGTTCCTCTACAACCTGGTCAAACTTGGTTCACTTACTCGGGTAATTGTATTTTGGGGAACTGTCAAGCAGTAAATATTACAGTGTCAGATTGCACTATTTAGCGATAATGTGGACTACACTGCCAAGTCTTTGACACCTGTCTGTATTTGTCCATATTCACTGGGTGACAAGTTTTTACGAATACAAAATGGTTGAATTGAATTCATAGGATTTGAGGAAAAATAAGACTGGTAATTTGCACCCCAACAGCAGGGTTCAATGACTGCAGCACCCAAACTGTACGCCATCTTAAATGAACAGAATTATTAGAAGTAGATCAGTGGAATTTTCATTCATGAGCCTGAATGAACTCTCCGATTGGTTGAGAGGCAAGAAATTGACTAGAGCTCGTAGATGGAAAGAGCTATAACATGAAGGTTCCTGAAAGTCTAGTCATCGAGCCATTTTGTTTCCATTGTATTATTGGGCACAGTCTTAAGTGTATGATTTTTTTTTTTCTTCTTTTTCTCTCCGTTTTCTCTCTTCTTGCGTCTGAACATTTGCCCGTTGTTATGTTTGTCAGAACCACTGGTTCTGGTTTATTGCTTTTGCCCTAAAATGACTAAATTTCCCCTCAGAGGAATGAATGTAAAAATCGAACATTTTCCTCTATCGGGGAAAAAAAGGGCTCAGTTTTGCATGTTGGAAATAAAATGGCTCCTATTACTCGAAGACCGACCACATACTTATGTCACTCCTACCCCCTCACCCCTCTTTAGGAAGAAGGAGCTACTGTCCAGGGATGACCTGGAGCTGCCCTGGAGGCCCCTGTACGAGCTGCACGAGAGGATCCTCTACTCCAAGACTGAGCACCTGGGCCTCAACTGGTTCCCCAAGTAAGTTGCTCGTTCACAGTGGCCTATGTATTTTTGGTGTTTTGGTTAGGAGGGTTTCCACGGTCAGCACCTGGATGGATGAATATATAGACTCCATGTAGAATACTTGCTTTCTTCATGTTTGCATGACTGACTTTACGTGGGCACTTGGAACCCAATACATCTGCTTACATGTCTGAATGTTTACGAAATCTGGTGTGCTTTGCTGCGTCCTTTCTCTGTGCAATAGTTAGTAAAGCTTGGTAAACAGTAAAGCTCATGATCAACTGCCACTAGGTCATCATTTCTTTGACCTTCGCCATACAACGCTATGGCCCTATGCCCCCCTGACTGTTTACCATAATTATTTATCTGATATTTCCAAACAATTTCAATAGTATTTGTACTGTTCACCTGCACTGCCAGTTCTAACCAGGCTAGACCCCTTAGTGCAGTTCGGTGAGCCGTCCCACTCCACCTGCCCCTCTCTCCCCACCATCCAGTCACTTCTCGCATAAGTGTCGAAAACAAACCTGCAGTGCAACGCGGTCATGTGTACACAGAAACCAGCTTCTGCTTTATTTCTTCTGTTTTTTTTTTTTTGGTGCGTATTTTATGATGAGAATACATAATGTAGGACACTGTTCTTCAGTTGACTGCCCGGGAGCCATATAGGGCCCGCAAAGTAATTCAGACTGGCCCACTAGTAAGATCTGTTAACTAGTACATCAGTGAGAAATCTGGCAGATGGCCTGTGCTAAAGTCTTCCTTATAACTGGATACTCAGTGCAGTCAACTGAAACTATGATTTCCAACGCAAAGGGAAATTCCTTTTCCATCCATTTTAGCTGCATTCTTCGCGGGATCAGTTTATTTATAAACTTTACGTTTCATCATCATCCTGGGACATAGCAACAGCTAAACATAAGCGCGTAAAGCCTGTTTCACTTACCGTTAGAATCTGGAACAATCCAGTTGCCACAGGATTCCAGAAAGGAAAGTGAATGAATTCTTTCATTCATAATGTCATATTAAATACCTTGTGCGTGTCTCGCAATGGCTAGCTACCTGCTGAAATCTTAGCTGACTTATCCGGTGTTTTATTTCAAAGGGGTGAATGTATACTTGCTAGATGGCAAAATGTCTGTCTACAAAAAGATGTTGTCAATGTATTCATTGAAGTGGCGGGGGAGAAGCCATCGTCTGCTTTGTTACAAATGCGCCTCTGTGGTAAAGCAGTATATTCTCTCATTCGGAGAAGCACAGGGGGAACTGTTTACAGCTGTGTGTCCTCGAATTCCTCTTTTCTGGTCTACTTTTAGCTGCTTCTTGCTTTATCATTTGCTCAGATGTATAGGCAATGTATTAATATTTTTCAAGTACAGTGTTTTCATTGCAAATCAGAAATGCATGTGTGTCGTATGAACCATATCTCATTGTTCAGAAATTATGGTAAAAAAATAGCCCTAAAAATGCATTATTTAGTTTCAGATAAATTATTTTTTTCACTGTTCAAGGAAATGGTCTTTACCCCGTGAATTTTTATTTATTTTTTTGAAAATGTGACAATAGAAAAATGTAATTGAAGTTGCTCTGATCCTGGGCATAATCAACATTGAAAGTATGCCTTGCAGATCCCAGATAAAAGTTGACCTTTGATCTGATTGTGGCTGAATCCAGGCCGGGTGTGTGTGTGTGTGTGTGTGTGCGCGCGTGCTGAATGTGTTCTTTGTCCCTTTTTCCCTTATGTGTAGTTCTCTGAGGGCACGCCATTCACCTAAAAGCTTAATGATTAAAACCATGAGGAGGTGGTAAGGAAAAAGGCTTTTATTTTGAAATGGGTGTTACTTCTTCTGGAGGCACTGAGGTTTATAATGCATGTATCTCTGAGCAGAGGCCAGCCATAGCCCACCTCACCCCCCCGCCCCCCCAAATGCAGCTTTGTGTGGCTCTTGCCCTTTCACCCAAGCCCAGCGTTAACATCCTGTTCACATTGTACATTTTGCACTGCAGCTTGCGGTACCCACAATTACCCCATCACAGCTGGCTGGAACTCCTGGCTACCTGGCGCTGCTGAAAATTTGGCACATGGCACTCAAACCAAGTAGTCTTTTGGCCCATCCTGCACTAGCCTCTTTTTTATTTGCCCTGTTGCCCTGTCCTAGAGTGCCTTGAAAAGCTCTTTAACATGGTGACTAAGGTGCTCTCTAGTAATTGGTGTCGGATCTGATGGATGATAGCGGGGTTGAGCAACTCCCATCAGCACTGCTGTTTTTGGAGGCTTATGTGGTCTTCTTTTTTTTTCTTCGATCATATGGTTGTTGAACCCTTGAATGTGATTGAGCGGGCTCTTTTACCGGTCAATGACTAAAATTGGTCACTTGTACAGAAACGGGAAATACCTGCCAACACTGCTCTCCGGGGTGCGAGTTGCCCACTCCTGGATGATGATGATGATGATATGAAATCATTTTTTGTTGTCTTGTGGTTTTGAGAGAAAAAGATCCCACAGATGCTTAGGTTTGGACCTTGAAGAAGCACATAAAATAACATTTTAACATTTTTTTAATAATAATAAATAATATTAAAATAACAGTTCAATAATGTGGAGAAAAAAAACTGTCCAATGAAAAGATATCTTCAGCAGATCCTGTCTGAAGAGTGGAAGCCCATCTTTTGATGGACACCCGAGGTGTCCAATCAGCTTGACTGGGCCTGTCGGGTAAACTGGTTGGTCCGCCCACCGTAGGCTAAACACCTGTATATTGGCCTCTGAACCCCTGTCAGTGTTCCCGTCCGTAGGCCTACATGCAGTTTCTTGGGGCAGGGTGCCCTGAAGGAGTTGAATTGGAATGGCATCGTAGGATGGACAGTATTTAGGAAGTGAAGAGAGGGACAGTAAATGGAAACAGCAGAAAGGCCGCCCCATACCCCTAAAGCCCATGTTCGTGGAGGTTCCCAGAGGGTTCCGGCATGTCCTCCTGTTGTCATCATTTGCGCATCGTACTCCCTGACATTGCGTAATAATGTGTTCAAGCACTTTATAACTGCACAGTGTGTTCAGAAAAAAGGAAATGAGGTCATTCCATATGAAATCGCACATAATGGGGGAACCTTCCATTTTGGTCTAGTAAGGTGATTTCAAATGAGATGACTCAATAAGGTAATCTTTGAATTCCCCTGTTCACTTGATACTAGGGAGTAAGGAATTCGGAGACTCCCCTCAGCTAATTTGCTACTGGTTGGTACCGCTAATTGTCCCCCACTGCCGCGGTAGCGAGCAGAGCGGGGGACATAGTATTCAGCTCCGTCCGTCCTTCACGTCCTGTTTGTTGTGAACGCGATATCTATTCATCTTTGGCTTTAATATGTATTTGTGTGATACGCCGACCCCAGTCGATTTCAGTGACCTGGCAGGGGACAAGGCCGTGTTTCGTGGCAACACTCGTTTTAATGTGAGTGAGTTTCCGGATAAGCAATTACCTCTCAGTCCCTGTAGCTTTATTCATTTCCAGCATTGTTCAGGCATTGTAAATTCCTCTTGCGTAATCTGGAAAAATTTAAGAAAGGCGGCCATCTCAAAGTCCGTCGGAGATTGTCGGGCAGTCAAACAATACGTTTGGTTTGGCATAGACTGTTTGGTTTCGGATTGCGTCACCACTTATGAACTGATATTGTTCCTGTTCCAACTTTGACAAGCATGAGTGCAATGAATTGGCCCAATACGGTGTGTGTGTTTGTGCTGGTGTGAAAGGGAATTAGAAGCCAAAAGATAATCAAGGTATTTCCATACTGCTGCAATCATTTTTGGTTTCGCATCTTGGATCAAAATTTCCACAAAAGGAGCTGCTTGGATAGCTCACTCGGTAAAGCATTGCATTGCAAAGCAGAAGTGACTATCACATCGCGGGTTCGAGCCCCGCTTTGTACCAGCCGGCAGTGGTCGGCAGCTTTTTCAGAGCAGCCCACAATCGGTTATCGCCCTACAGGGTTGCAGATTGGGAAGGGACTGCTGGGAAAGGAACATAATAGTTGCCTTGTTCGTTGCTCAAGCGCCTTCTGTTGGCCAGACGGGCGCACGTCAGGAAGATTCTAAGTCTATTCATGTCCGGGTATCCTCCGCCCTCGTTCTGAACTTGCGAAGATTCAACCAATGAATGTGTAAGAAGCGGCGGCTGACAGGCGCATGCTTCGGAGGAGAGCCGCGAACTGACTACACTCTCCTGAGTTGGCAGCAAGGGGTTGCATACGAGCGACAAGCCTTGTACATAATTCACCCATTGGGCATTCCAGATTCGGGTGGGATTGGAGAAACCAAATTAAAAAAAATAAATAAATAAGTAAAATTTCCACGAAGGAACACCAATGTGAAAAACTACCCCAGCCAGATTGCAGCCTTCCTTTGATTTGATGTATATTTAATGTTAAGCAGTGAATTAAGAGTTGAATGAATCTCTTAAATTGAGCCTCTGTACTCTCATTTGTGCTCTTTCAGGCCAATCTGAATGGAACTAACAGTGAAATTCCTCAGATGAAGCCTTATTTCCTCATAGGTGACTTTTTGAGAGCACTTAATCAGTGAATCTAACCAACCAATGAAAGTGGTGATGACCAGCTGGTTGGCGTTAATGATAATCTTTGGTCCTCGACAGGGTTTGGCTGTGCACGTTGGTCAGAATGCGTCTAATTGCATCAGTGTGATCAATGCTGTCATTGACTGATTTAACAATAAGCTGCTGTCGCTTCTTTGCTTTGTTGCCATGTTGTCAGAATTTAACGATCTCCCCGTCCATCTCTCTCTCCCCCCTCTGTCTCTCCCCACAGCTCCGTTGAGAACGTCCTGAAGACGCTGGTGAAAAGCTGTCGGCCGTAAGTTCATCACACCCACAGCGCTAATTTACTGGTTTGATTACATTGGATTTCTTCAGGGATATTTACGAATGTGGCTGCTGTAATAAGGGATCCCGCCAATGTCAGACTTGGTCGGTGCAAAACGATGTTTTACGCAGAATATCTCCATGAAGCATGTCATCATATTAACCCGTAGAGTGCCAAATGCAGCTATCGTTGCTCAATTATATCCAAATCAAAGCAGTTGAAAACCCATTAGCAGCAACTTGTTTGAAAGAGCCCTTTCAAACAAGTTGCCATATGATGGGTTTTCAACAGCACAAGAAAATTAAGTTCATATATATATATATATATATATATATATATATATATATATATATATATATATATTTTTTTTTTTTACATTTACAAAACCCAAAACCAGTGAAGTTGGCACGTTGTGTAAATCTTAAATAAAAACAGAATACAATGATTTGCAAATCAACCTATATTCAATTGAATACACTGCAAAGACAAGCTACTTAATGTTCGAACAGGTGAACTTTGTAATTTTTTTGCAAATATTGGCTCATTTGGAATTTGATGCCTGCAACATGTTTCAAAAAAGCTGGCACAAGTGGCAAAAAAGACTGAGAGAGTTGAGGAATGCTCATCAAACACTGATTTGGAACATCCCACAGGTGAACGGGCTAATTGGGAACAGGTGGGTGCCATCATTGGGTATAAAAGCAGCTTCCCTGAGATGCTCAGTCATTCACAAACAAGGATGGGGCGAGGGTCACCACTTGGTGAACAAATGCGTGAGCTGATTGTCGAACAGTTTAAAAACAACATTCCTCAACGAGCTATTGCAAGAAATTTAGGGATTTCATCATCTACGGTCCGTAATATCGTCAAAAGGTTCAGAGAATCTGGAGAAATCACTGCATATAAGCGACAAGGCCGAAAACCAACATTGAATGCCCGTGACCTTCGATCCCTCAGGCGGTACTGCATCAAAAACCGAGATCAGTGTGTGAAGGACATCACCACATGGGCTCAGGAACACTTCAGAAAACCACTGTCAGTAACTACAGTTCGGCGCTACATCTGCCAGTGCAAGTTAAAACTCTATAATGCAAAGCGAAAGCCATTTATCAGCAGCACCCAGAAACGCTGCCGGCTTCGCTGGGCCCAAGCTCATCTAAGATGGACTGATGCAAAGTGGAAAAGTGTTCTGTGTTCTGACGAGTCCACATTTCAAATTGTTTTTGGAAACTGGACGTCATGTCCTCCGGACCAAAGAGGAAAAGAACCATCCGGACTGTTATAGGCGCAAAGTTCAAAAGCCAGCATCTGTGATGGTATGGGGGTGTATTAGTGCCCAAGGCATGGGCAACTTACACATATGTGAAGGCACCATTAATGCTGAAAGGTACATACAGGTTTTGGAGCAACATATGTTGCCATCCAAGCAACTTCTTTTTCATGGACGCCCCTGTTTATTTCAGCAAGACTATGCCAAGCCACATTCTGCACGTGTTACAGCAGCATTGCTCTGTAGTAAAAGAGTGCGGGTACTAGACTGGCCTGCCTGTAGTCCAGACCTGACTCCCATTGAAAATGTGTGGCGCATTATGAAGTGTAAAATACGACAACGGAGACCCCGGACTGTTGAACAACTTAAGCTGTGCATCAAGCAAGAATGGCAAAGAGTTCCACCTGAAAAGCTTCAAAAATTGGTCTCCTCAGTTCCCAAACGTTTACGGAGTGTCATAAAAAGGAAAGGCAATGTAACACAGTGGTAAAAAGGCCCCTGTGCCAACTTTTTTGCAATGTGTTGTTGCCTTTAAATTCTAAGTTAATGATTATTTGCAAAAAAAAAAAAGTTTCTCAGTTTGAACATTAAACATCTTGTCTTTGCAGTGTATTCAATTGAATATAAGTTGAAAAGGATTTGCAAATCATTGTATTCTGTTTTTATCTATGATTTACATAACGTGCCAACTTCACTGGTTTTGGATTTTGTATTTCAGTGCTCTAAGGGTTAAAAATGTGACCAAATGCCTTCTGCTGAAGCGGGGGTGACTTTGATACTGCTGAGTCTTCGAATTTGAAATGGCTCAATGGTTTTTTCACATATAAAATCGGAAAGCCCAATTTTTAGCACGGTAGTGTTAGGTTTACAACTAAATCTTTGCTTTCTTGCTGCAACAAATTTGATTTAAAAAAAAAAAAAAATTTAATAAAAATTCAACCCGTGATTCAGTCAAGAAGGCTTTTGCCTATAGAAAGTAAAGGCAATCAACGCAACACTGAAAAAGTGTGAATTTTTTTGGTCCGTTATGCCTTTCATAAGAGGCTGTGTCGCTGAGTGTGTGTGTGTGTGTGTGTGTCAGTAGCAGCCGCCTCACCAGGAAGAAAAGAGCGCCTTTTTTCCCCTCTGCCCAGCGGCGTGTGCCATCTCCTGTACTCCCCTCTTGCTTCTCTTGTCAAGGTCTGTGGGAGCTGGAGATACTGTTGGCTCCAGCCTGAGGCAGCTGACTCAGACCGTTACACAGCTCACCCTTGTCTGTTGGAAAATTCAACCAAATTTGAATAGGAACAAATTTGTTACACGTAAAATATTATCTAATTTTAAAAAGTAGAGATAAAAGAAGATAATCCTGCAAAAAAATTGATTGGATTCTAGCCCACATAGAGCTCAGTGAGCAAATTGTTTTCAATTAAGCTGGGAGAGAAGTGGTCCTGTAGCTTTTCACCTAAGCCTTATGAGGTCTCATTCAACTGTTGGAGGTCTAGTTGTGCTGCCAGTTTACAGAATCAAGCATACCAGATTAGGGTAGAAATTAAAACCACCCACGTAATGGGTCTTGGAGAATAGCGTTGGACTGCTCACAAGTGCTGCATCTACCTGGCGAGCATCAGCAATTCTCTGAAACAGTTTTTTTTTCCCCTCATTCAAAAATTCTGCTTTGTTGCATAGCTATTTTCCTTTATTCTGTAAATGTGCCAGTAGCCATCATTGAAATCACGATGAGCAATGTTGAAAAGTCTAGTTGTAACTGTGAGGTAAATGCATGAAAAGGTCTTCATCAATTTGCAGCATTTTCTCAGCAGGTGAAAAAGGACCTGATGCTGCTCTTTGCAGAACTTGGGACAGCGACTGACTTTGTGCGATGGTGTCTTTTCTGTAGTGTTCTCCAGCCTCCTCTAGGGGCGCTGGAGTGCAGTTCTTGTGTAATGGGGCAGCACAGGGCTGAAGCAGCCAAACATGTCGTGTGACACATCGCGCGCTGTCTCTGCCCGCAGACAGTAATCCTATTAAACTCCCTTCTAAATCTGGCCCATGTGAGAGTTTCCTGTTACTGAGAGGGATATATTTGGCAGCCAGTGCTGAGTGGAGAATACCTGTCAGGAAGTCTTAATGAGGAATCCTGTGTAATGGCAGTGACTGTGGTGGTAACGGTGGGGTTTGTGGTCGCATTTTATAAAGCCCCAATTTTCAAGGTGGTAACCATCTTTACCCTCGTTCCTGTTTAAGGTAGAGGCCCCCAGGAGGCTGCCCTCGTTACTCCTGTGACAGTCGGGCCTCTGACTGCATGTCTGTTGACCGTTGCGTGAGGCTAAAGTACAGTGCTTTGGAAAATCCCTTCTCTATACAGTGCTTCTCTCCTCAGGGATCACATGGTGCTGTTCAGCCATTTATAGGGATAGGGCTGCTCCTGACATTTTTATAGTGCTACCTCATTTTAAAAAAAAATGTTGGGAGGTTAGATAATATGCTGATAATAAAGAGTGCAGCCATTTATGAGTTATCTTTAATCTTTAATTTTATCTTCAACTGAGAATTGTATTAGACAAGATGTAAACAATATATATGCACATTTTGAGAATGATGGTCTGCCACACCATCCAAAAATGTTGGAACCAGGGTGATGTAGTGTAGAAGGTATAAAGCATTGAATATCATCAATTTAAAACTAGCCAATAATGGTTTAAAAATCAATGCTTCGTGCGTTTGATATTATTATTATTATTATTATTATTATTATTATTATTTGTGTTGTCTATGCTTTCCCTTTTATTTATTCCGTTTTTTTTTTTTGGAAAGTGAGGTAGCATTTCAGGTTGTTCACACCTCAGGCTGGGTTAAGCACTGATATCTTCAAACAGCTGAACTGTTGCGTTGCAGTGGAAAACAGTGTTGAGCAACTGGCTCGAAAGCTCACTTAGGCAATGCAGGACGGTATGACGCAGCTTTGCTTGCAGTCCTTGAGAACACAGAACCAATATTTAGATTAGTCCTGAAATGGACTTTTTCCTGAAGCATTCATTAGTTTGACTGGTAAAAATTAACATACGGTAAAATGTGTATTTAAAAAAAATAGTAATTATAATCATTTAAAAAAGGCCAAATAGAGAAAGTTGAATAGGCTTTAACCTGTTGATGGAAAGGGTTTCCCATTCCCAGTGGCTAATCTCTGTGTGGCTCTTACGTCATTGCAGGTATTTCCCAGAATCCTGCACTCAGGAAATGCTGGATGAATGGCGGCCGCTCCTGTGCCCGTTTGATGTCACCATGCAGAGAGCCATTGGCTACTTTGAGCTCTTTCTGCCCACTACCCTGCCCCCGAAGCTGCACCACAAGGGCTTTAAGTGAGTTTAGCCACATTCCAAACCTTATTTTGCCCTCAGAACTGCACCGTCTATCCTTAATCTGCCCTCAGAACAGTAGCCTTCAACCTTATTTTACCCCCTGAACAGCACCCATTGACCTTATTCTGCCCCCGGAACAGAACACGTCAGCCTTATTCTGCCCCCAGTTTATGCACCCCTATCCCTCCCCCAAAGTTATCCTCAAAGTAATGCACGTCACCCTGTCCCTGTGGAACTCCATACTTTCTCCATTGAGTGTACTGTATCTGTATAACATTTCACTCTGTACATTTCAGGCTCTGGTTCAACGAGCTTATTGACTTGTGGGCATCAGTCCAGAACTTGCCTGGGTGGGAAGTGGTGAGTTCCTGGTTATCTGTTGTCTCATTTGGTCAAAACAAGTAACACCACGGTATTGCTTGGCAAGTTATTATCATATTATCTCTGGTTATTATGGTATTAAGTGACTTATATCTTACAATTCTGAACTTTGAGTCAATTTCAGCACTGATGTCTTCTGCCCTGGTGGTTTCTATGTTTTAAGAGTCAACTCTGATCCCCTTTATTTTTGCAGAATCTTGTGAATCTATTTGCCCGCCTAGCCAATGACAATATTGGCTATATTGACTGGGATCCCTACATTCCCAAGGTGCGCTTGTTTTTGTTGCCCTCCTTTTATCTATCTTGACCTTCTCACCTGTGTATTTCCCATAACTCAGTTGGAGCAGCAGTGTACTGGTGGTCAAATGTGCATTAATCTCTCATATCTGTCTGCCTATGTATTGGAAACAAAACCCCTCGCACCAGTGCCTCCTTCATGGCTTTTTCTGGTGGTGTCACAAACTGACATCTGGTCTGGCTATTAATTGGCCACCTCTTATCTGCCTGTCCCTACCCTATCTGTCAGCTCACTGCAGGTCCTGTTTTGCCTGTCTCAGTTCTTCAAAAAAATTAAAGCTGTGATGGGCTGGCATACTCTTGAGAACAAGATATTTACATTGTGTGATGATATCACTGAGAATGACTCATTATTTAAGCATCATTTGATTCCGCTTCAGTGAATTAAATCTGGCTGGATAGATGCACTTACCTCTAGATGTGGGGGGATGGGTGTCTTCATAATGTTATCATCATCTATTTGGTATGTATCTGGCTTTATTTTACTAATTTTAAAGTGGTGAAGTATGTGTTTTGACAGTGACAAAGCTGTGTACATGACCTTGTGAATGGTTGGACAATGATTGCAGCAATTCCGATTGGTTTAAATTTCAGATATTTACTAGACTCCTGCGGAGTTTGAATCTCCCGGTAGGAACCAGCCAAATGTTGGTTGCCAGGCACCTGCCCAACAGTTACGATATTGGCCACATGGTTATCTGGGTGTCATCGATGCTGGTGAGTATGATCTTGTGTTGTTGTATTCATGCTGGTCAATATGACCCAGCGTCATTTTGTGTCTAGTTTAGAATGGCCCTGTACCGTTCAATGTGAAGGATATTCACATTTTAATTACCCTACACCACTGGTCTATTACCATGTTCCTGGAGAGCTCCCATCCTCCAGGTTTCCTCTTCAACCCTAATTTAGCACATTTTATTTGTGTAATTAGTGCATTAAGATCTCACTGGGAGATGAGTTGTGCTTTGCTTTGCTTTGGAGTGGAAGCAGTCAGGCTGGTGGCTCTTCAGGAACAGGATTGGAGATCACTGCTCAAAGCCATTGTTCATGTATGGCTGAAAAAGATCTAGTACTGAAGAACATGCAAGATTATTGTCTGATTTAGACTAGTTTATTCTTAAATCTTCTGTTGGTGGTTACCATGCAGTTGGCGTGGGGCAAGCGTTGGTTGGTCAATGCTAGAATTGTCCAATTGAATGGTTCTGCGACTGAATACTTCCATGCTATTGGTTGTTATGTGGCAGGGAGGACCAAGCAAACAAGCACAGAAACAGCTGACCGGACTTTTCAACAGCATCACTTCTTTCTTCCACCCGTCCAATCATGGGCGCTGGCTGGTGAGTCACTCTGTCTTCTGTCCCCGTTTCCTGTCTTGTATGTACTGGTAGGATAGGTCTCACATCACCACTGCAGAACCGGTTCAGTTCTGCTGCAAAAGCATTGTAATATCAGCCAAGCAGAGACTGTTCATAATCACCAGTTGTAGAAGAAATTTTCATTTATAAAAATTTTTTAAGGACTTTTTTTAAGGACTCTGCTCATGGCGGCGTCCATAGCAAAACAAACTGCTGACATTGTCAAGCCATATCCCCCGCAACTGGCATTGCATTTTTGAATAGAGAATGTTTATATGCATTTAGATTTCTAAAGAGCTGTACTAATCGCAAAGCTGTTAATTTCCTTGCAAAAAAAAATAGGCCGGAGAGTATGCATCAGAAAACTCAAAAAATTATACCAAATTGTTCTCATGACGCACCTTTATGTCACCTCGATGTGAAATATGATCACGATCGGATGATTAGTTTCAAATTTATAGCCAAGACAGGACACATTACAGATTTCCCACAAATCTGACGCTTTTTGACCCAGAACGCAAACAATTGTGAAGATATTTTCAAAATTGTTTTTCATGACACACCTTTGTGTTTTTACACCTTGATGCCAAATATGATCATAATCGGATGATTATTTTCAAAGTTATAGCCCGGACACGACACATTACAGATTTCCCTCAAATTTGTCACTTTTTGCCCCAAAACGTGAAAAATTACAGAATTATTTTCATAATTGTTTTTCATGACACACCTTTATGTGGTTTTACACCTCGATGCCAAAGACTATCAGAATGGGATGTTTAGTTTCAATGTTATAGCCCGGACAACAGACGTGTCGGACTGACTGATGGACGGACCCCATTTTTATATCCCCCGCAACAACATTGTTGCAGGGGATAGTAATATATAAAGAATAAATGAGTGAATCAATGAATAAATTGATAAAATACCTAATTAAAGACAAGATCCACGGAGAAAGAAGAAGACTCACAAGTGAACTCGCAGTAAGAAGGTTGTGAGTCTGGCTGAGACCCTCTCTGTCTGAAGTTTGCATATTCCCTCCAAGTTCTTTTCTTCCTCTGTCCTACGACCTGCATGCCAGGCCGAATGGAGACTCTTGAAATGCCTGTTGGTAAGAGTGAGTGAGTGAATGGTGTGCGCTGCCTGCGGCGGATAGGTGGTCTCTCCGGATGTATTCCTGCCTCTAGCTCATCACATGCTGCGGTGGGCTTCAGCTGCCCTGCGCTCCTGCCCCGGTGTACACAAATGTAGGGCTGCCCAAATAATCGAATTGTGATTATTTTAAGCACAATAAATAACTGTTGGCTGCAGCCATTGCGGGGTTCGGAGGGCTTATCGCGCAACTTCGGCAAGATTTTCGCGAAATTTTTCAGGAATTTTTCGCACCGCCGACTTACTTGCAGACGCGTTTGAACGCACCCCCAATGCTGCATTCCAAACAATTCGGAGGTCGGATCTTTCTGAGTTGAAAACTCCGACTTCTGACCAGAGCATTCCAGACGAACCGTGTCGGACATAAACAAAAAAAATTAAAAATGGCGGTCAATGACAAGCGAATGTTCTTGTGGCAAGCGGCAAGAAAATTAAACGCAGATAACTTCAGCCTTCTGGCATACTTAAATGAAGATGACAAGGTGAAACGACATGTAAGGTAAAACGCCTTTATATATTTAATTTTACGTTGTATTCACGTGTGGCTGTTCATTGGATGCTGCCATTTTTGTGTGACCTAAGATTAATCTTGAAAGTCGGGGTAGATTTTTCTCTGTTTCCAAGTCGGAGCTCCGACTTCAGGGGCCGTTCCAGTGCACTTTTTCAAGTCGGAGGTCGGAAACATCCGATCTTCGAGTAGCTTGGAACGCAGCCTATGGGGCCATGGATAATCCGTTTTTCCACAACTGCAATTTATCTACCTCATTAGGGTTCACATTGATGCTGTTTTTACATCCTAGCTTATAGCCTGCTCTCTGCATTATGGCTCTTCAGCAGTTTCAGTGTTGAAAGTCGGGAGGGATTACAGCTTCTTCTTAATTAATGGCACGGCTTTCTTCAGTGTGTCCAGACCACAGGGGAAGAAAATTCTGCTCAACCGTGCGCTAGAGAAGTTCTATAAAATCCAAGAGGGAGCCATCTAGTAGCTGAGGTGCTAATCCTTTGCCTTCACCTCCAGTTGCCGGCTGCATTTTTCCATTGAAAGGCATCTATGGACTTTTGCACAATATGTTTCTTTCCATACCTCATCAAAGAAGCCTTAACACAATAATTAGGAATGGGAACATCTTTGTGAATAAACTTTGGCAGTCCTGCTCAGGCATTATTTAGCTGGGTATGAGTATTTTTCATGCATGGAGATTTCAGGGACTTCCAACGGACTGTATTCCAGTTTGACCTTTTGCTAGACACTATGCTGCTAGTTGAAGGTCAAATGAAAAATGTTCAAAATGTAACAAAAAATGTTAAAGCGCTCTGTCAAGCAAGAGTTGACAGAAATGCGTTTGGGCCAGCCAGAGATGCATTGCAAGAGGGCCCTTCTGGCTGTGATTGCGGAGCACTGCTCAGGCTGTTGTCATAGTGTAGAGGCAATTGTTCAGTCCCTTGACTCAGCTGAGCCCAGCTGTAGAGGATCTTGATAGCGTAGGTGCTGTAGCAGAGCACATTCCAGTCCACTGCTGCTAGGTCTCCAAGCCCCGCCTCCACACTATGAGTCATAACATACCCTCCTGTGCTGGAGGTCTGGGGCTGTTGGTGGGCTGTTTGATTGTCATATCTGTTAGTACTCTGGCACAGCAGTCTTGAATACTGTGCCAGCTATCTCCTGGGCAGGAAGGAAGTATCTGTCCAAAGCCTGCATCTCAGGCTGCTAGCGGTTACCAGCCCTGTTCCTGGATGTCTTGCATCCTGTGGGTTTTAGCAGTTTCCGATCGATAACAGTATGGCCACTGTGGCAGTACCCGGTAAAGATCCTATAATTTATTAGTCCCCTACCGAAAACGGAGGGGACTACTGGATTGCACTCCGTCCGTCCATCAGTCCGTTCGTCCGCATTCGTGTCCGCTCCATAACTTCAATACCGTATGACCTAGGAACATCAAAGTTGGTGTGTGGATGCATCTTGGGGAGAGTGTGTGTCATGTAGCCTATTCAGGTCACTTTGACCTACTTTTTAGGAAATATGATATGCATACACCGGTAGGGGACTAGTATTGCACAGCAATACGACATTCGCCGAAAGGCGGTGCACTTGTTCCATTTCAAATATGGATAGGATTAGGACTGTTGAGCTTGGCAAAGCTCTCTGAATTGGAATTCTGTTGAATTTAATGGTGAAGGGCTCATTTAAACTTTATTGGCAAATTTCTGCCCTCTTTGCCATGCACTATATTTTGTTGACAAAGATGATCAGATTATGCCGTTTCGCAGTCATCCACTATAATGAATTCCATCTCTCCTTCCATTGTAATCCATGTGAATGCGGTGTAACACTTACAAAGCGCAGCTCATTCAAGAGTTCATGTTGAGCTTCTAATTGTAGCCCCCAGACGAAGTCGGGCGGCTACTATGGATTCATGCGTGTCGTCTCCGCTGCCTCATCCGCGTTTGTGGACGCTCTACAGGCTGTAAATTTTTGACTACTTTCATATTTGGTATGGACATGTTATACTTCACTTATGACAGCTAAAAATTTTTGTTGCCATGGTGACCACATTGGCCCGAATAATGTACAAAAAAGGGGAGAAGTGGGTTTTAGGGGGCTAAATCCATGCGGTCATGGCTGACCGGACTGTTTTGTTGATAGACGGAGATGTGCTGAATTAAGGTCAACATGAAGACCAACTGAATGATGGATCTGTCCCAGAACAAGGCTGATTGGCATCATGGTGGCTTTTCCCTGGCCCCAGGGAACAGACTTTGGCGGTTTTCTGTGCTAACTGGCCCCCATGCCTGTCTGTTCCTTCGTGTATCCTTGAGTACAGATGAAACTGATGAAGCTCCTGCAGAGGCTGCCAGCCAGCGTGGTGCGGCGGCTCCACCGGGAACGGTACCGGAAGCCGACGTGGTTCACGCCTGTGCCAGACAGCCACAAGCTGACTGAGCAGGACATCACAGACTTCGTGGAGAGCCTGAAGCAGCCGGTGCTTCTGGCCATGTTCAGCAAGACGGGCAGCCTGGACGCGGCCCAGGCCCTGCAGAACCTGGCGCTGATGCGGCCCGAGCTCGTCGTCCCTTCGGTGCTGGAGAAGTGAGTCTGTTCATCCAGAAGTCCGTGGAACACCAACACACTCACTCACAGACCCACAATGGAGATCCATGTGCTGTTCAGTCAACCATATGTCCTTGTGGGCTCACTTGAACTTCTGTTGGCAGGCTCCCAGGTCTAATTGAAGTAATGGGAAGCCTTACAGCCGTTTAACATAGTGCTATCTAAGTTCACTAAATGAACCTATGGAATGTAGGAGGTAATTGGCATTGCATCCAAAACTTTCCTTGCCCACCACAGAATTTACGTATGAGTTTTCCCTTAAGCAGGCTCAAAGATGGAAAAAGGATAATTTTTTTCCCATATTGTTGGACATTGCCACATACATATTCTGTGTTTCATGGTTTCCTGGCTTCTTTGGAGCTATGTTACACTTGTATTTAGAGAAATATTCAAACCTGGCTGCCATGTTTTTATAGCTTCAGCATTGCATTGAATTTAAAGTAGGCTTGCAGTTCCACTGGTTTTAATGCAACGGCCGCATTTGATAGACTCTTTGATAGAATTTGGGTTGAAGTGGATAATGATTTTGCTTGAGGTGAAGTTTGTGCTCACTGTGGTTTAGTAAATGATTGAGCTTGATAAGCATCACCAGTGTCATCTGTATAATACATCAAGACAAGTTATGAGTATCCATAGCCCTGTGGGGTATGCTTGCAGTATGGATGTCTTTAGATGGTATGTATAATATGCACAATATTTTCATCTGCCGCAGTGGCTGAACGTTGTGCCCCCCTAGTTGGTCTTGTAGTATGTGGATAGTTTGAGGTCTTTGACCTGCCATAATCCTTGTTGCTGCTGGCGCCCCCTGCAGGACGTACCCTGCCATGGAAACCCTGACAGAGCCGCACCAGCTGACTGCCACGCTCAGCTGCATGATCGGTGTAGCACGAAGCCTGGTCAGCGGGGGGCGCCGTCTCCCCGAGGGCCCGACGCACATGCTGCCCCTCCTCATGAGGGCGCTGCCGGGCGTCGACCCCAACGACTTCAGCAAGTGCATGGTGGGTAACACCTGATCTGTACCCTGTGGTGTCACAGTGACACTGCACCTACGTAACTCCTATTTTAGGTGTGAAAAGCATAAGGTTTGTTATGCGCTGTGCAGAAGTAACCGCAGGACTCGAACAGAACTACTTCTGTTTCTCAAAAATTGTGTTTGAATCATCATTAGCAATTGTTCAAAATGTGGAAATATTCTTGCTTACAGCGCTGAATAAATTTTCAAGGAATTAAAAATGCAATTATCCTGATCTGTTGAAATCCTGTAATGTGGCAACTTGAGTAAAAGTCAGTTCCCCTGCAGAAGGTCTTTTAAACAAGATGCCACATGGTTCAGCAGAATCTGATTTTGATATCTTACATCATTGGGTGACTACAGTTGCATTCAGGGCTCTAAGGGTTAAAACAATGCTAGCGATGCCATTCACTGACAGGAAGACTTGGTGGATGAAATACACAAATTTATTATATTTGCATAGAAATATATTCATTGATGTAATAACCATTGCATGGCTTACTTAAACTAAACTGAACAGACTGATCTAGTTCGGGGATTCATTCAGCCTTAGAGGGGAAGAAGGCTATTGCCACTTCCATACCTTGCTAGCAACAGTCCGTTTGGTTATTATTTTGTCTTCAATGGCATAGAACCCATATTATTTGCAGATGTGTTTCCCTAGGTTGCCAAAATTTTATACGTTTTTTGGGAGAGATTATGGGAATCATCAGACCCACTCTAATGCTTTATTTTGGCTACCTCGGGGGTACACCCTTCAGACAAAGCAGTCGCATAGATTTTTGTTTTAGCCTCTTTGTTATCGAGCCCCATCATGTGCGCAAAACGTATGACTGCAGAGTCCAGCTGGGCTTTTAATTTGCCTTGGCAGTGTGATTACAGGTGTGAACCCTTCATTGCATATTCCTCCTGTAATTTTTCTAAGGTTTAAACCGATTTGATTATCAAATCAAACATTGACATTGCTACCCTCTAATGTACAAATTACATCAACGATGGGTTAGGCTTCGAATTTCTCTGCATACGCCTCTACTGTCTGCCTAGCTTGTTTGCTGTTGAGTTGGGTGGTTAGAGTATTGGAGGAAGCACATGTTGCAGAATTTGGATTTCATTTTCATAGTTTTATAGCCATTACCTGTTCTGATGAGTGCACAGTGTGCTTCGTTGATTTGTCACGCAATTCTGTCGCTTCGCAGATCACATTCCAGTTCATTGCGACATTTGCTACTCTGGTGCCTTTGGTCGACTGCTCGTCCGCCGTTCACGATCGAGATGACCTGACAGAAGTTGAGCGGGAATTGTGTTCTGCCTCTGCCGAGTTTGAAGATTTTGTCCTGCAGTTCATGGACAGGTACAGGAATCCCCGCCGGACCTAGTTTGGCGTGCTTTTGTGAATGGGAGTGTGTGTGTGTGTTGTGCGCAGGTGTGTGAGTATGGGTGGGCCCAGAAGGTGAATAACCCCAGGTGTGTGTGTGTGTGTGTGTGTGTGTGTGTGTGTGCGCGCGCCCAGGTGTTTTGCGCTGATCGAGAGCAGCACGCTGGAGCAGACCCGCGAGGAGATGGAGACAGAGAAGATGACTCACCTGGAGAGCCTGGTGGAGCTGGGCCTCTCCTCCACCTTCAGCACCATCCTCACGCAGTGCTCCATGGATATCTTCAAGGTCTTACCGGAACACGCACAAAAACAGACAATTTTCTTTACATTATACCACATGGGCACCTTCAACATCACTTGTGTGCTCTCCCAGCTTTATCAGACTCTTGCGGTATGAACACACTGTAGTGACGCTGTGCTAAACAAAGTTGCTGTCGCTGTTCATCGCTGGCTGCTTTTGGGAATTTTCGCAAAATGTCTGAAAGGTCTTGTTTATCATAAGCTAGCAGTGTATAGTCCAGTGCTAGTCAACCCTGGTCCTGGAGAGCCACAGTGTTTGCTGGTTTTTGATGTTTCTCAGTACTTAATTGATGAATTAGAGCAGTTGATTACACACTTAACTCATCTCACCTGGTGTCTTTGGTTTTCTACACCCTATTTAAACCTAACTCAGCACACCCACTGGCTCTACAGGACCAGGGTTGACAACCACATATGTAGTCATTTGGTAGCTGCTATCAAATATTCAGTTCAGGCATCAGACAGGGACAAATATGCACTGTGAATATTTATTTCACATGCAAACTTTGTTGAATATTTATTTACATCATTTAAACAAACTTTTCCAACAACTAGCCTGGCTCACTAGCTTCATTTACATTGTAAATGACCCTATAAACTCACCAAGTTTTATTTTAATCAGTATGTTTTTCAAAATCTAATTGAATATTATAATCCACCAGATTTGCATCATATTTTGTCCCGTAGTCTTGTGGGGAACAGTCATGAAAGTTTGAGGAAATCCAATACAGCTGTCATGATCCTCTCCTCCATTTTGAGATTTTAATTTCCTGCCCCTCTTGCGTGACGGGTAATGACAGGATTTTCAGGGTCACGTTCCAGTGAATGTGGTTGGCTGCGGCTGATGATCGCCACTCCTTTTTTGAACTAAGTTCAGCTCGCCTCGTCTAGTGGCCGCTTGCCTATCGTCACTTTGCTCTCCTTGGAGTCCTGGAGTGCGCTGCATTGGACCTCAATAGAAAATGAATGGGAACCTGACTCAGCTCTCCAAAATATCTCACCGCACCAATACAGTGTGTTCTTACACTTACAATTGCCCTGTACTTCAGCTGTAGGAAACGTGCTCTTCACCTGACCAGACTTTCCCGTGAGCGTCTCCATCCAGTACTGAACACGCTCATACCTAAGTTGTGTTGTCTTGGTCTTGCGTTCATATCTGCCGTGTTTATTTCTGCTGTACACTCAGGTGGCTCTGGAGAAGGTTTTCAACTTTGCCACGACCAATATATTCGAAACCCGCGTGGCTGGCAGGATGGTGGCAGACATGTGCCGGGCTGCTGCTAAGGTAGGTTGACCAGTCTAGCGCCCCTTATAGCTGCCTTCCAACGGAGGTCATGGCAGTTCAGCTGTGTGTCGTACTGTGTTCTTAATGTTGTCATAGAAGATTATTTTCTGTCCTCCAGTGTCACCCAGCAGAATCTCTGAAGCTTTTTGTGCCACACTGCTGCAACGCCATCGCCCAAATTGCTGTCCGTAAGTGTTGAGTAAATGCATTGGTGTGTGCGCATGCCTAAAAAAGGATATGCATCCGGTGTGTGCACGTGTGTTTGTTTTTGTTTTGTCCCACCAGAGTTAATATTTTGTGTGTGTGTGTGTGTTTTGTTCTCACAGATGAGGAGGTGATGCAGGAAGAGGAACTGGATAAGGAGTTTCTCTGGAACCTTCAGCTGCTCTCAGAGGTGAGTGCAAAGGTCACAAGAGAGCAGGTGTTAATTGCATTATGGGAAAATGGCCCTGGGGGGAAAACTTACTTATTCTTTATAAAGGCAAACCATGTCCTCACAATAGAATTCAAATCACCTACTGTACCTTCCCCTCAGCACATGTCGTAAGAAAGACCTACCTGAATATAAGGGCGGTTAATGTGAGGCATCGCAATTTAATTTCCAAACTTTGCCACCAGTGGCACTACTGCTATGCTAGCCAAATCCTTGCATGTGATTGGTTGACGCGCTGGTGGTTATTGGAGGTTTGTTCTGTTTCGGAGTGATCGCTTACGATAAGCACTGCAACTGAATCTTCGCCAGCAGTGCAATGTTAGATCAGTGTACAGAATACAGCTACAGTGTTTGCTACGCAATGGGAGATTGTTGGACAGAATCGCTAGAAAACTGCTATTAGATTGTGTCTCCTAGGGAAAAAAAAAGTACATTCAGGGTTCCAAAATGGTAACTCACTTGCATTGCCTGTTGCATGAGCTGCAAAGGGAAAACCAGTTTCACTTGCTGAAACTGGAAGTGTGTGTCACAATGCAAATATTCTTTAGCCCCCCTTGGCAAGGTTTGGGCATTTTTTTGCACTCTGTCGAATTTAGGTTTCAGTTTGTAATGGGTTCGCACAATATGCATGTGATGCCTGCAGATTTAAGCTTGACATTTCCGATTTAAACCTTAAAATGTTTGCTAATGCTAAGTGTTGGAGTTCATGGCTGAACTATATCACTTTCTGCATATTTACAAACTGCTGTGTACCTGGCTTGCTCCTCTTGGTCAGGTAACACGAGTGGACGGAGATAAGCTCCTCCTGTACCGCACACAGCTGGTCCATATTCTGCAGCTCACCCTGCACCTGAAGTGTAAGCAGGGCTACAGTCTGGCCTGTAACCTCCTCCATCACATCCTGCGCTCCACTGCCCTCATCTACCCCACCGAGTACTGCAGTGTCCCGGGAGGATTCCAGCGCCCCCTGCAGGACTACCTCCCCATCAAGGTACCGGCATACTAAACTCAGCCGAACGCTCTAAGTGGACTGGGTGTTGGCATTGGACAAGCTTCTTACTGATTGGGTGCTCGGTGGTAATTGCGGGGTCAGATTTTACTGATCGCGTGACAAAAGAAAAATTGTTTGGAAACTCTGTGTTGCATTGCAAGTTGATAGGATGACTTTCCTCCATGTTAGTTGGTAGTTCAGTAGACATGGCATCTTACATTTTTATAATTTAGCAGATTATCTCATCTCACTTGACCTCCACCCTTTGTATTTAGAGCAAAGGGTCTTTGTTTCCAGCCTATTATGTTCTAAATGTTACTGTCAGACACAGCAGTGTCCAACCTAGAAACATTGTTGAAAATAAAGTAGTTTGTGCTCTAGAAGAGGGTGGAATTTGTACCATCTTCCAGTTGACTCGGTTATTCTTTCAGAGCAATGCAGTTGGGGTGTTAAAATGCAACTGTGAAAGGGAAGTGGCCCAGTGAACTTCCACAGTCTGATCGTGTTCGTTCTCCTCTTTGAAAATGATTTATTCTTTTGTGTTGGCAGTTTCGGGAATGGAATTAGTATCTGTCTTGCACCTATTCCAGGTTGCTAACTAACCTAGCCCTGCGCCCAAGATGACATCATTGTCAAATGGCCTCTTGCTCTCAGAAGTTTTAACTCAGAGGCTGTTTCTGTCTTTAGCACTGCCCTAGTTGCAATCTTGTTCATGCTAGATGGCACTTGACCTTGGGGTAAACCCCACATTCAGTCATGACGTAGGTCAAACGCTGACCGCATTCAGCTGAAGTGTGAGGCATTTCTCGACAGCTAGATTGACACATTATTATTTTTGTTCGGTCATATATAGTAAGGTGACCACATTGACATTGCCAGCCTGTCCCTCTGCACGCAAGTCGCTATCTGTCACACGGTCTGCCAGAGGAAGTGCACATCCTTTTACAGGAATCGGGCTCCACTGTGAACCGTTGTTGGAACCAAAACCACCAGCTGTTGATGCGGACACTTCAACACCAGGGCTGTTATGCCGACTGAACCTAGATATACAGGCCCACATATGCTGCTGTATCCTCTATCTTTTTCTTTTTCCATGAAAAGGCAAAACCACCAACAATGTTTTATGAATGTATTCAGTTACACAAAATTTGAGTTTATTTTTGCATTTATCGCTATCTTATCAGTATGAATTTTTATTAGCTTCTGTGCCATTGGCTGACATGGTGGCTACAGTGGTTAGTGCTGTCGCCTCATGGCAAGAAGGTCACTGCTTCGAATCTGGCCTTGGCATTTGTTTTTGTGCGTTTTGAGTATGCATGTTCTCTGAATGCTTGTAGGTTTATCCTGGGTACTGTAGTTTTTTTTTTTCCCACTGCACAAATACATACATTTTAAGCTCAATAGAGTCTCTAAATTCTCCTTCAGTACAAGTACATGAGCTAATGGTGTGTGTTTCAATTATATCACGTGTGGATGAGTACAACGGATGACATAAAATACTGTGTTGAAAGATTCATTAACCAATGAATAAATGAATGAAAAAATTCCCCTTCAGTCTTTTAATTGTGACCTGGTTCTGTTTCTGCTCTGTGTTCCCTCTCTGTTCTGGTGTCAGTGCTCTGAGCAGTCTGACCCAGCCTGACAATCCCTGCTCTCTGTTCTCTGATTGGCTGTGCAGGACTGGGGTCGTCCCGGAGACCTGTGGAACTTGGAGATCCAGTGGCACGTGCCCGGTGCGGAGGAGACTGCGTTCCTGTTCTACCTGCTGGACCTGCTGCTGCAGCCGGAGCTGCAGCGCCTGCAGAGATATGCGCAGGGAGAACAGGGCATGAGCAGGTCAGGGGTCAAGGGTCAGGAGGTCAGGGAAGGGTTATAACTTCCTCAGAAGAAAACCGTAACTGTGGTGAGAGTGTTTTGGAGATTCATATTGCTCAGAACCCGTAAATGATGGCACAAAATATGTAAAATTATTGTACAAACCCCAATTCCAATGTAGTTGGGATGTTGTGAAAAACGCAAATAAAAATGGAATGCAATGATTTGCCAATCCTTTTTTACCTATATTCAGTTGAGTGCATTAATTCAAAATGATTGAGTATTTCCAAAAAAAACAATGAAGTTTATCAGTTTTAACATTTAACATTAAACATCTTGTCTTTGTTGTGTACTCAACTGAATATTGGTCGAAAACATTTGCAAATATTCTGCTTTTATTCACGTTTTACACAACGTACCAACTTCATTGGAATTGGGGTTTGTAAATACAATCGGAGCTGACTTGCTGAATGTGTGACTGCAAACTAGGTGCTCCCTGCGTGGATTTCCCGGTGAATATATTACTCTAGTGATTGGATGGCGTGTGGGTAGTGCTGTTAGTTTAAATGAGCATTATATTAGAGTTCAGCATGTGAGTGTGTTATGCTTCATCTCTCTGTCCTCTGTAGGGATGATGTACTGCAGAGCCTGGCCATTGTGCAGCACTGCCTGCTGGGAGCGGGGAACATGCTGCCCCCTCTAAATGGAGAGCCTGTTCCAGACCTGTGAGTTCCTCTCGCACAGAGACATGCACAGACACTCGTGCATAAATACATGCACGCTCAAATGCATGCAAACGTATACGCAGACCTACAGAGAAACGTGAGTGCGTGCGCACGCTTGCATTCGTGTACCGCATTTGTGTCGTGATCGTGTTGCAAGCTGCCCATTCTATCTCCCTCAGGGTGAGCAGTATGGTGAACCTGAACGAGACCACGCTGTACACTGGAGCGGATTACGGTGAGTATCGCCCACGCAAACTACACGATTATGAACACCACTCACTGGGTCATGCTGACCTGTGCAGCTGCGGAACATTCCGGGCTTGGTACCGCATCTCTGCTCGAACGCGATGTCCGCAGGCGACAGCCCAGCCCAGTCTGTTATGCCAGTCAAATGCGTAATCTGACTAATAAGGCCTGGGGTCATCTTGTTTTGGTTATTGTGTGGTGCTAACATTGCAAGCGCTGTTTTCCTGGATGTATTTGTGTGGTGCATAAGTGATATATGACCAGGACAGGCCTTTTACATTGAGAGACAGCGAAAGGACAGTAATGCTGGTGGTAAAGAGAAATTATTTAATGAAGTACAGTGGTTGTGAGGAACAGAAGCATGATTTATGCTGAAAATTATTTGAGAGAACTGTGAGGTTGGGGAGAAGGGAGAGCTGGTAGTAGGTGGTATTGCCTGCAGCTCTGATTGTGTGAGCGGTAACACTGCCTGAAAGCGCTCTCTGCTGCCCCCTGCAGATTTTTCCAGGGAGAACTACAGGGAGGCCATCTGCAGTGTGATGAGACAGCTACTGCGTGAGTCTGCTTCTCGGTGCTAACCACTCCTTTCCGGCTCCTCCCACTATCACCGCTTTCATATAGAACTACCACAGGCACACTCCTGAAGAGCTGTTCCTTATGCATACCTTCCACACTCAAGCATGTCCTCACTGCTACCCCACTTATCCTGTTACCCATCCTGACCGGCCCTTTTACTCTACCTCCTCAGACTACATTCTGGAACATTCTGAAGATGACACAAAGTCCCTCTTCTCCATCATCAAGGTAGGTCCAGAACCTGGGGCCTTTTCAAATACATGCCCACGCCCCCACACACACTCACCTGCTAACCATACACGTACACACCGTACACAGGGGGTAAACCGATAGTCTCATGATACACATGGCATTATGCAGGATCTGTATCATCTAATCATTCACTTATATTCTGTATTGGGAATATTGTTGCCTACTATTTCCTATTGTCTGATCTCATGATACAAAATTACCATTAACATTATAGATACACTGCCCGGCCAAAAAAAAAGTCACCATTTGGAAATAAATGAACAAATTCTATAATTGGATCATTATTGCGGTTATTAATATGTTTCAGCTGGCAATAATCTTTTTTACCCTGACTGATGAAGCGCGTCGCTACTCATTTCTTAAAAAAATCATGTCAGAAGACACATCCCTTGATAGTGGAAAAGATGTTACAGTATCTCAGAACAGGCAAGTTATTGGCCTGTATTTAGGAAAGAAAACCATGAATGACAAAAACAAGTATGAGGAATCATTTTCACAAACAAATTTGCCACCACAAAGTCCTGACCTTAAGCACATTAAAAGTTATAGGGACGTGCTCAAGAAAGACCACAGAGTGGTTCAACCATTATGTCGTGATCTCGGCCAAAAATTATGGCATTTCTGACCGTAAATAAATGTTCTGGCATTGCATATAGTTGTAAAAACAATGACGAGACAAATATGCACTGAAATCAAAGCTACAGGGGTTCCAACTAAATAATTGAGTGTGCGACTATTTTTTTGGCCGGGCAGTGTATTTCATATAATGTCACCTGAAGATTAATATGTAAGCATCATCATTGGAAGTAAGTGCATAATTCTGTAATCACACTGAAGAACTTCAGTAAAATTATGGCATATAAGATGCATAGTAGCTGACATCAGTAATATTGATCTTTCTCCTTGTCTGTGCCCTTTTCTCCCACAGATTATCAGTGACCTGCTCCAGTTCAAAGGCTCTCACAAGTATGAGTTTGACTCTCGGTGGAAGAGCTTCACCTTGGTCAAGAAGTCCATGGAGAACAGGGTGAGTGCTGCATTTCTCAGGGCCTCTGGCTGTGAGCTCGTAGGAGTCAGAGGTCACTGTCTCTTGGGTAATGTCAGTGGCTCAGGGGCTGTAATAGTAACACTGATATGAACGATGGTGGTAATACTGTCCTGTCTCTCCTTCAAACAGCTCCATGGGAAGAAAAAGCACATTAGAGCCTTACTGATCGACAGAGTCATGCTCCAGCACGAGGTAAGACCCGCTCCTCGCCCATGTGTCCTGATGCATCAGGCTTTGTCCTCCTGTTCTCATAACTTCTACCAAATGGCTTATTCTTACATGGGGCTTTGAAATGCCTTCATTTGTAATTAAAATGAGTATTTGTGTCATTGCTTGTTACTTAGGATAAGAGAAATGATATCGGCAGGGTGGGGAATTGACACCAGCTAAATGCTGGTAAGATATGAAAGCAGCTGGTAGATTTCAGATACAAATGAATGATTTAGCAACTTTTGAATTGCTGCTGAATCTGAATATTTATCTGTCAATGGCTTGGTAAATGCTCTCATTTTAAAATGCAATTTACCACCGTGGATATAACCCAATAAACTGATCTTATGGATCCTTCATCCTGTGTTAGTTGGATGTGTAGAGATCTGAGCATTAGAGTTTGTGGCACAGGATAGTATGGATCAGCAGTAATAATAACCTGTGTTTTACGCAGCTGCGGAAGCTCACGGTGGAGGGCTGCGAGTATAAAAAAGTCCACCAGGACCTCCTGAGCGACCTCCTGCGCCTGTCCACCAGCACATACAGCCAGGTGAGACCCTTTTAGCGGGCCAACAGTGCTCAAGGGGGCTCCTGATTACTGCCCTGGGGTGCGTTTCCCAAAATCACCGATGCTACCTTGCGCAGTTAGAAGCATTGCTTGTGAATGGACGAACTTTGTAAGTTGCTAACTTAATTAGCAACTAAGCTTTTGGGAAATGCACCCCGAGACTGATTATACCTGCTGAGGTATTTTTCCAAAAATGTAAAATGTAAATCTTACCCTGGCACGTTTTGGAATGAGAGAGCAGCTTTGATCTTGGGTGTATTTGTGTTTCGTGTTTGGCTTATTAACCCTTAGAGCGCTAAATGCAACTATTTTTCCTCAGTGATGTAAGATTCCAAGACCAAAGCTGTTGAAAACCTATCATGTGGCGACTTGTTTAAACATGAGAGGTTTCCACCAGCACAAGATGATAATTAAGTTTATATTTCTTAAATTTATTTCAGCGCTCTAAGGGTTAAAACCAGGTTGGAGAGCCAGCGTAGAAAGATCAGAGAACCGCTCTTGTTCTTACCACAGCTCGAATCATGATGTCACTGTATTAAGAGACAGTCCGACAGAATGACTGAAGCAGAGCTAAAATTCAGTCCGTGCTCCTGGGCTGGGGGTTCCCAAAAATGCAACCGAGACCCCACAAATGGTCGCCGTCTGGCCGAATGATTCCTTCAGTACAAAACTATACAGAAGCCTCACACAGGTGTTGTGACTGACCGTTGTGTGGACGCTCCGTGTGTTTCAGGTTCGGAGCAAAGCCCAGAACGTCCTGTTCTCTGCTCTGGGCACCTACAACTTCTGCTGCAGAGAGATCATCCCTCACGTGCTGGGCGTGCTGCAGCCGGGCCGAACCGGCATCACACAGCAGCAATTCAAAGTATGGGGACACAGTCTCTCTCCCTCTTCTCTCTCTATCGCTCTCTTTATCTCTCTATTGCTCTCTTTATCTCTTTCCCCCGCACTCGCTCTCTCTCATTCTCCCGCTCTGTCGTTCCCTTTTTCCTTCCACTCTATCCAATCTGTGTCGCTCTGTCTGTTTTAACTGCTATTACGTTGAAATCACCTGTTGCAGTTCCTCCGTCCACTTTTTCTACAGCAGCCATCTTTTGTCATGTTAATTATTTGAGGTCATGAAGTACTCACTGCTAAGGTATTGAAAATCATGGAAGACTGGAAGGAACCTGTAGTGTTACCAATGAGACCAAATTCTCTTGCTACCTGGAAGGAGCGTGACCCTGTTTGACCCATCTCTTGACGACCCCCCCCACAGGGTGCCTTGTACTGCCTGCTGGGCAACCACAGCGGCGTGTGCCTGGCGAACCTGCACGACTGGGACTGCATCGTGCAGACGTGGCCCGCCATCGTTCGCTCGGGCCTCAGCTCCGCCATGTCGCTGGAGAAGCCGTCCGTCGTGCGCCTTTTCGACGACCTCGCCGACAAAGTCCACCGCCAGTACGAGACCATCGGCATCGACTTCACCGTAAGAGCTCGGACCCTTTTGCTCCCTGGATAATAGGGCTTTTGGTCGTGAAATGCTAACTAACCAGTTCCTGGACACCTCCAGCTTTGGAAAGTTCAGTTTGGACATACACCGGAGGAATACAGTTAGTGGACCCGTCCAGCTGATTTTATTAATCAATTTTACCTCCAGGCTCCAGAATGGAGCTGATTGACAAATACAAATCATCAGAACAAAAAGCTTGGAGGACTTCAACTTTCTGAAGTTGTATTTCACACCTGTGAAGATCACCCCTAAGGTGTCATCCATGTTTTCAGACTTTAGAAGTTCACTTCTTAAAGCAACATTTCACCTTGTTGCGCTATTATTGAGTCAAGCAAGGTATACTTTATTAGGTTTGAAAGCCGACAGGATGGGAAACTGCTAGGAACCAGATTTTGGTGAGGTGATTCTCATTGGGTCAGATTCCAGTCCGCTAAATGGTGTCTGTCATTGCAGGCTATTATCATAATGGTTGATTCCAAGCACAGAAGTAGAGGTGGCCATTTTAATGTAGGAGGCGGGGATCAGAGATGGACTCCCCAAGCTTGTAAGACGTGAGCTGAACTGATTGGTGACTCTGTCATGTGACCCCTGCAGATCCCAGAGAGCAGTCTCGCAGTGGCGGCCCGGATGACCAGGTCTGAGACACCAGTCCACAATCTGCCTTCACCCTCCGAGCAAGAAATGGAGGAAGGTGCTCAGAGGCAGCAGGCCAGGAACCAGGAGTCAATGCAGTGAGTACAAACAGGAAGAGCTCTGCTGTGGTCCTGTTCACAGCTACACACCAACCATACATTGAATTCTATCAGGCTTATTGTTGGGTTCTTTAGTTAGACCTAACATAAGCCTGTATTCTTCCAGTGCTGATTCTAGTCAAACTTATCAAACTCAACTTCTGGGCTTGTCTTTGTCCAGGAAATATGAGAAGCTTATCATGGAGCTGCTGGACTGCCTCGGTGACAGGAACTTGTACGTTACACTTTCATGTTTATTTCCACATTTTTGTCGACTTATGCTTGTACTGGATGTATGTTTACAAGAATAATATCTGTGCTCTTTTGCAGGCCCTGGAAGTTTGAGCACATCGCGATCGGCTTCCTTTCCCTGCTGCTTCGAGACGACCACCCCCTTCCCTCTCCCGCAGTGCGCTTCTTCGTTCAGAGCCTCAACCACGACGCGCTTATCGTCCGCAAGGTCCGAGGAAAAGCGCGCTCAAACTCAAACAAATACTCAAATGCGCATTCACGCAAGAATACAACCGGGTATAATCTGGCTATTCCCATTTGTGTCCACCAGGTGGCAATATCATCTGTGGCTGGCATATTGAAGCAACTGAAGAGGCCTCACAAGAAAATACCTATCAGTCCCTCTGACATCAGTGAGTATAAGCAATGAACAACATAATTAATGAACATAATATAAATTCTGAGTCATTTGAACTCTATCTGGTTTTGGTAACAGACCATTTTTGGGAAATGCACCACCTTGTTGGTTTGCACTGCAACCTCAGTGATATACTCCTCATTCATCAGCCAGAGTGTTTATTATGCTGCAAATATTAGAGCCAAATTCATGTTGGAATGAAACCGTATAGGGTTGTAGATCTCCAGGAACTGGGTTGCTTCCCTCAGTGAGAAAGAAACCGCTGATGCTGCTCTGGAAAAGAACGCTGATTCACTGTGGTGGTCACATTGCATTCAGCCGTACCTGTGACTCCCTGTTTACTCTCCTGTATTCCTCTCCCTCCCGTCCCAGCTGGGGTGTCCGAGCCCGAGGCGCCGATAGCGGGGGACAGGCCGGACAATCGCTGGCTGCAGTACGACAGCAGCTGTCTGCCTCGCTCTCAGCAGGCCTGGGACTCCTGCCGCTTCGTGGACAAGACTCACTGGGGATACTACAGCTGGCCACGGTAACCTCTCATCCCTCACCTCTGACCCCTGTCTGTGTCTCTGCCCTCGTCCAAAACCATTCACTTTCTTACTATTAACCACTCACTTTCTTACATACTGCTTCTTACTAGAAGCAGTGTACACTTGTTTACTTGGTAGTAGGTTATGACCTATGTGCTGGACCAGTTTTATTCTCTCTGCCTATTCTCTGCTCCTGAATGGCTCCATTTCCTGTCCACACAGGAAGCTGATGCTCTATGCGCCTGCTGAAGAACAGCCCAAACAGGGTATGGCCAGAGCGGAGATGTCTGAGGTAAATGAATGCACGGCTACATACTGCACCCTCTCACACAAGTCTTAAGTGTGCACATACTCACAGGAAACACTGGGGTAAAAGTGGCGTGAGAAGATTTGGCCCTGATATATGAATATACAAAACCCAAAATCAGTGAATTTTGCATGTTTATGTACTTTTGTATATGCAGAACTGTTCATAAGCTCTTCTAATTGCAGGGAATTTTTTTAAACAAAATTCATTCATCAATACCATGTTGATTCCACTACATTACACTAAGTTCTCAATTTTAAAATGTTATCCTATTGACTTATTTAAGCGTGTTATTGTGCATGTGCTGTTAGATCATTCTCAGCATGAAAGCGTTGAATTAGGAGTGCCAGTTCACATAGTGCAGCCCTCTCAGACGCACACGTTTCTGTCCTGCCTCAGAGGGAGCAGATTGTGTTCGACCATTTCTCCGACCCCGTCTTCATCAAGCAGCTCATCAAGTTCCTGTCGCTGGAGGACCGCAAGGGCAAAGACAAGTTCAGTCCGCGGCGATTCTGCCTCTTCAAGGTGAGAGCAGTGACCCGAGTTGGGGGCCTGAGTATGAGGGGCCCGAGTGCAGGGGCCTGAGTGAGTGACTCAGTGAGGAAGCCCTGAGTGCAGGGGCCCAAGTGAGTGATTAAGTTAGGGGGTCTTTGATAGGGACCCCTAAGGGACTGCGTGAGGGAGTGAGTCCGTAATGTACTCAAGGCTCTGTGTCGGTCTCCGCTGTGTTCCGCAGGGACTGTTCCGGAACTTTGACGATGCCTTCCTGCCGGTGCTGAGGCCCCACATGGAGCGCCTAGTGGCCGACTCCCACGAGAGCACGCAGCGCTGCATCGCCGAGATCATCGCCGGCCTCGTGCGCGGCTCCAAGCACTGGAGCTACAGCAAGGTGAGGGCAGGCCTGCATCGACACGCTCAGGCCTGCTAATTCACTCACACTTGTATACTTAACCACACATGCACCCACTTGTACACACACACACACACACACACACACACACACACACGCGCGCGCCTTCTCATATGTCTACAAACATGCAGATTTACATCCACCAGTGCATGCACTCCTTCAAGCGAACCCACACATTGGCGTCTTAATACTAAGTCACATGCTCACTTTCTCATGCATTCATCCACTTCCCCTTGCTCACTGGCATAGTCTCACACGGACACACAGATGGAGCACTGAGATTTCAGCATGTTACTGTAGTTTGGAGGTGGTGTTTCTCTCATGGTGTCAGGGGTTTAATACGACCTCTGACCTCCCTGTATGACCCTGCTCAGGTGGAGAGTCTCTGGCAGCTACTGTGTCCTCTGATCCGCACCGCGCTGTCCAACATCACCGTGGAGACCTACGCCGACTGGGGCACCTGCATCGCTACCGCATGCGTATGTGTCCACCCTCTGACTTCTGTCCGTCTCTTCTAATCTGTCTCAGTCTCCTCCCTTCATCCCTCCCTCTGTCTCTCTGTCACCCTGTCTGTCTTTCTATCCGTCTCTCGACCTCTGTCCTCTCCCTTTCTCTGTGCTTTTGTCCATCTCTTCTCGTCTGTCTCTCTCTCTCTCTCTCTCTGTCCCCGTCTGCCTCTCCCTCTCTGTCTCTTCACCTGTCCTCTCTCTCTCTCTCTGTCCCCGTCTGTCTCTTCACCTGTCCTCTCTCTTTCTCTCTGTCTCTTCACCTGTCTTCTCTCTTTCTCTCTGTCTCTTCACCTGTCTTCTCTCTTTCTCTCTGTCTCTTCACCTGTCCTCTCTCTTTCTCTCTGTCCCCGTCTGTCTCTTCACCTGTCCTCTCTCTTTCTCTCTGTCCCCGTCTGTCTCTCCCTCTCTGTCTCTTCACCTGTCCTCTCTCTCTCTCTCTCTGTCCCCGTCTGTCTCTTCACCTGTCCTCTCTCTTTCTCTCTGTCCCCGACTGTCTCTCCCTCTCTGTCTCTTCACCTGTCCTCTCCCTCTCTCTCTGTCCCCGTCTGTCTCTTCACCTGTCCTCTCCCTCTGTCCTCTCCCTCTCTCTGTCCCCGACTGTCTCTCCCTCTCTGTCTCTTCACCTGTCCTCTCTCTTTCTCTGTCCTTCAGTCCAGTAACGGTTAAATAAATGAATAAAATCTCTCCCTGTATCTCAGTTTTTCTGTCTCTTTCGCCCTCTGTCTCTCCACATCTGTCTCTGTCTGTTTGTCTCTGTTGTTTGAAGCAGCAGACGCCGCGTATGTGTCCCTTTCTTTATGGCTCTGCGCGAGTCTGACCCCGACTCCTGTGCTCTGCTCTGACAGGAAAGCCGAGACCCTCGTAAGCTGCACTGGCTCTTCGAGATGCTGATGGAGTCACCGGTCAATGGGGAGGGAGGCTCGTTCGTGGACGCCTGGTGAGGACATTCACGCTGTTACTGCTAAACCCTCAGTTTATCTGACTGTGTGTGTGTGTGTGTTTGTGTGTGTGTGTGTGTGTGTGTGTGTGTGTGTCCCCTCTCTCCCTCTGGGGCTGGGTTGTGTGTGACCTGTGACCGAAGTGCTGTTTTGATAGTTGTTTTGCACAGCTGAAAGGGTGGCAGTTGACCTTTGAGGGAGGCTGAAGGTATTTGCTAGCGGCTGTTTAGCATTGATCTCTTCCTTATCACAGAGATGCTCAGGTCTGATCAGTCGTTCAGTGTACGGTCAATTAATCAGATCAGTCAGTTTTTAGTTTACATCATGCACTTCACAGCTTGATAATAACTGTGAGGAGGGCGGAAATGTAAGTGGCGAGGCAGGGGTCTGTAGTGCGGTCAGTCTTGCACTACAGGCCAAAGGTTTGGAAGCGAGATCAAATTTGTACAAAAAAGATCGTAGTTTTATTGGCATACTTTGTAACAAAATAAACATGATTACTATATAAAGAGTTACTTATCAGAATGCATTTTTACTCTCATATTCAGGCCCATATTATGCGGCCCATGATCCTTGTGCCTGCCGGATTTCTGTTGGCATGCGGTGGGCTGTAAACCATGACAGAAAGCGAATAATGCAAACTGTGATTTGTTTTTTAGTTTTTCTCTGAATTTGTGACTGTTGCAAATCTTCTCAACCCAAAAACTAAGCCCCTCCTTTCTTTTGTTAACATTTATTCACCAATGGCAATTGTGCACAGTACCTAAAGGTAAATTGAGGAAAAGATGCATATCAGTGAAAGGAACGTCTAATCATGCGGTAAATACATCCCAAAATCCATAGATTTCATATTGGTTTTTAAGAAAGTCATTGTGAACTGAAACTTGAAGTTGCTTCCAAATTTTTGACCTGTATTGGCCTTGCTTCCAAACCTCTGGCTTGTAGTGTAATAGGAGCTGGACGGTTTTGCGCCGGATCAGTGTCCAGGCTGGATCAGTGTTTATTCATCAGTAAAGGGGAATGCCTGGGTTCGGTGGCAGCAGATGTGCCCTAATTAATATGGCATTCAGCTGGCTGTCAGTTTTCTCTGTGTGTGCATGGTAATTATACTGGGATTTAGCTGTGTGTCCCCCCTCTCTCTCGGTCTCTCCCTTCATCCCTCTATCCCTCTGCCCCCTCCGTCTTTCCCTTCTCCCTCCCTCCCTCCCTCCCAGTCTCTTTCAATTCAATTCAGTTTGCTTTGTCGGCACTATAAAATGTGACATTTTTGTGTCGTTAAAGCATATCGAGGGCTGACTGCAACGAACATTTATGTCCAGAACATGAACAAGAATGGGAACTTTTCCTCAATTTGAGAAGGAATACATTCATAAAATACAGTAACATTGTGATTATAATTAATGTATGTACGTATTTATGAATTTTTTTAATCTGCCCCCCTCTCTCTGTCTCAGTCGCCTGTATGTGCTGCAGGGGGGGCTGGCGCAGCAGGAGTGGCGGGTTCCTGAGCTGTTGCACAGATTGCTGCAATATCTGGAGCCCAAACTCACACAGGTGTATAAGAACGTGCGCGAGCGCATTGGCAGGTAATAATCATGCTTGGGCGGCTGCTTTAAATGTCCCAACTATAGTCCTGAAAAGACTTTGTGCCAGTCAGTGGTAGTATTTAAAGGTACCGCATCCCAGGCGGCTCATTTTTTGACAAAATGATAAAAATCTAAGTATATACAGTTAGTATTAGACAGTAACTGATAACAGAAGTGATTTGACATATCGATGACGAAATTTGGTCTTCTGTGTAAGGAGCAGGGGCCAGAATTAGGCTACCAATCTAATTTGTTACTGACAACTTTAATTGGATGGCCCATCTGTCAGTCAAACTGCCAAATCGACGTGTACGCTATTTTGCACGTGCATTCCGATGTGCACGCACTTTGGCTGAAGCTACATAGCCAGCAATAGCTAGAAAGCTAGGCATTCAGACAGGTTCATGGCGCAGCCGAACAAGCAGCCAGTTTTCCGACCTCCAACTGCTCCCAGCGGTCAACCTCCAGCTAAAAAGACAAAAACCTTCATTGAAAGGTTGTAAAACCGACACACTTGTAGCAGAGTTTCTCTTAGACTGGTAAGTTAGCTTCTTGTCTCTCTCTCTGTGTGAATGCTGCACATTGACAGAAAGTGTAGTCTATACACATTGAGTAGTAAGGTCTAGGCTACTTTTGGCGTTAGCCAAGCAACGTTAGCTACAGCCTAGTAATGGGCAGCTGATGTTTGCTTGTTGTTGTAAGCCTAGAGACTGGCACTAGCCTAGGAAACTTGTGTGTAGGCTATAATGCCCTGGTTATGCTGTGAATCCAGTGTTGAAAGATACAGGTGTTGTTGGTGGCTTTGTGTGCACCATAGATATCCACCGCTGCTAATGCTGTCTGTGTTGTAATGTCGTCTCCGGCTGCACCGGTCAGCTGTTTGTGGTGAAATGAAGCGAGCGCGCAAACTGAGTGGTGGGGGCGTGGTTTGGGTGATTCCTGATTGGACGGAGGGAGCGGGTGCTTATCAGTTGTGCAGTTCGGAAAAAAAAGTCCAGCCGCCTGGGATGGTACCTTTTTAAATGCTTTAAATATTTTACTCACTAGAAACTTGTTGTGTTCACTTCTGTATTAGCATATCTTACTGTTCACAAGTGTTTGTAAGTTAATGTTACAAACCACCTGAAAAGGAATTTTTGCAGCATTCAGCAAGGCCCTGCCTATTGGAAGAATGCTAATAAAACCAGTAATGATTCGAGCCCTGGCCGACCAGGGCCTCCCTGTGTGGAGTTTGCATGTTCTTCCCATGTTCGCGTGGGTTTCCTCTTGGTACTACGGTTTTCCCCACCCACAAAAATATGCATCATGGGAACGCTCCTACCAGTAACCCTGACCAAGGACTGACTTTAGAACTGGAGTTGGTTCCCGGGCGCTGCTCTGTGGCTGCCCACTGCTCCTGACTATAGGATGGGTTAAATGCAGAGGACAAATTACCCCATGGAGTTCAATAAAATTTATCTCATCTTGGTGTGAATCAAAATGGAACAATATTGTCATTGAGCTAACAGCCATTCAACATCCTGAACACATCTGCTGTAGTGTATTATGTATTATGTACAGACTGCTTGCAGTAATTGCTCGATTCCCAATAAAAACCAGCTCTCCCTGAGGTCCTCTGACGGTGTTCACAAAGTGGGCCGGGCTTCATGTCTCCTCCCCTCTCTGTCTCCGCCCCCTCAGCGTGCTGACCTACATCTTCATGATCGACGTCAGCCTGCCGTACACGCGGCCCACCACTTCTCCGCGCATCTCGGACTTCACTCAGCGGGTGGTGAGCCAGTTGAAGCCCCTGACGGAGGGAGAGGAGGAGATCCAGAACCACGTGGTGGAGGAGAACGGGGTGGGCGAACAGGACGAGAGGACGCAGGCCATCAAACTGCTCAAGACCGGTACATGAATTAGCTTTTCAGTTTTGTGCTTGGGTGCGTATAACTGTGTCCCAGAGCTGTAGGGGCTGAAGACTGTTGCGAACTGGGAGTGTAATGTGTGTGTATTTGTGTTTCAGTACTGAAGTAACAAGTGGCTACTGGCTATTGTGTAATGTGTGTGTTGCTGCATTTCAGTACTAAGTGGCTGGTGGCTATAGTTTAATAGGAGTGTAACTTTGTTCCAGTGCTGAAGAGGCTGGTGGCCGTGGTGTAATGGGAGTGTAATTTGTGTGTAACTGTGTTCCAGTGCCGATGGCTGTAGTGTAATGGGAGAGTAATGCGTATGTAACTGTGTTCCAGTGCTGATGGCAGTAAAGGGGAGTGTAATGTGTATGTAATGGTGTTCCAGTGCTGATGGCTGTAAATGGAGTGTAATGCGTATGTAACGGTGTTCCAGTGCTGATGGCTGTAGTGTAATGGGAGTGTAATGTGTATGTAATGGTGTTCCAGTGCTGATGGCCGTAAAGGGAGTGTAATGCATATGTAACTGTGTTCCAGTGCTGATGGCTGTAGTGTAACGGGAGTGTAATGCGTATGTAACTGTTTTCTAGTGCCGATCGCTGTAGTGTAACGGGAGTGTAATGTGTATGTAATGGTGTTCCAGTGCTGATGGCTGTAAAGGGAGTGTAATGCGTATGTAACGGTGTTCCAGTGCTGATGGCTGTAGTGTAATGGGAGTGTAATGCGTATGTAACTGTTTTCTAGTGCCGATCGCTGTAGTGTAACGGGAGTGTAATGTGTATGTAACTGTGTTCCAGTGCTGAAGTGGCTGATGGCGAGTGCTGGGCGCTCTTTCTCCACCGCGGTCCCAGAACAGCTGCAGCTCCTGCCCCTGCTCTTTAAGGTCAGTCTCTGAGCCTTGCACCCGTTTGTCTGCCTGCCTCACTCGCCTCGGCCTCCCGTCCCTCTAACCCCCTCCTGCCTCCCCCCACAGATCGCTCCGGTGGAGAACGACGACAGCTACGACGAGCTGAAGCGAGACGCTAAGACCTGCCTGTCTCTGATATCCCAGGGGCTGCTGTACCCTGAGCAGATTCCTCAGGTCCTCAGCACCCTGCAGGAGGTGAGTGGGAGGGACAGATGCCCAGAGACAGACTGGCTGATAACAGCTCTGCATGAATACTAGTGGAAGCTGGTCTCCTCAAACATGGCCCATGTTGGGTGGGAGAAATGTTTTTGATTGGTTGACTCTAGGGCTTGGCAAGTCTGAGGTGTGTTTGATAAGGCGTGTTGTCGAAAAATTGAGTGATTAAACCCACCTGTGACCCACCCACCCCGCAGATCGCAGGAAGCAGTTCCTGGCACGCGCGCTACACTGTGCTCACCTACCTGCAGATCATGGTCTTTTACAACCTCTTCACCTTCCTGAGCGACGAGCAGGCGGTGCGCCACGTCCGAGAGCTTGTGATCAGCTTGTTGGAGGACGAGCAGCTGGAGGTACACAAAGAACTTGCTTACACTAGTGTACACACACCTACAGGGCTCACTCTCACTCTATATGGGGTCAAGGTCACTGAAAAGGTCAAAATCGTTTTTTGGCCATAACTGTCAAAAAATGGTCTGATTTGTATCAAACTATCTCCAGGGGTTTCCTTTTTCAATTTTCAAAATATAATCATATCGAGCGCTTTAATAAAAAGTGCGCAGTTTCAAAGATTGGTGGGGGTCAAAGTTCCGAATCTGAATTGCTTGATTTACTCTGTATCTCAAAAACTACTGTAGATGGCCACTTGGTTACAGTTAAACGAGAAAATCAGGAATGGAGATTAAAATCACACTGTGATCTTTAAGCTTAAGTGATCTTGAGAAGTCGAATCAAAGATGACAAGATTTCAGGAGGCTGTTTCTCAAAAACCACTATACGTAGCTAGTGAGTGACTGTTAATCAGATAGGAACTCCTATATGGATAGTAGAATGACATCATAACCATTGACCTTCAGTGACCTTGAAAAGTCAAACCCAACAGCAGATGTACCCAAAAAGTGGATCAACTTGAACAGCTAAAATATTTGCCAGGGGGGGCCTGGTACCACTTGTTTAATTATGTAATTATTTTATTTTAATTACCTCCCACCGTACTTTCCATATTACATACCTGATTTGGGATTTCACTCTGCATAGCCTTACACCTCTGAAGGTACCACATCGTTTATCTTACAATTTTCCTGATGATTGATGTATTTCAAGTTTACTTGAGCTCGTGTTTTTGGTTTGTATTTACACCTCCTTAATAGTTCTTACATGTGTATTTTGGTGATGATGGCTGCATCACACACAAAACATGTAAATGCTGCAGGATGTTTTCAATTTGTATTTCGGCGAATGGTTACAGTTTTATCCGCAGTAGCCAGACGCTATCCTCCAGCCAGCTTGCGACACAAGTTACCTTTACAGACCAAACGGCTGAAGTAATAAATCTCTATGGAAAAGTTCAGTGTGTGATGACTGAATTGCATAACGCAACCAATTTTGACCCCGTCTGCGACATAAAGTTTTCCAGGTGCACAAAATGAGTGTTGAGCGACACCATGTTGGCTCAAACATGGTGTAGAGCACTGTTCTGTAAATTAGGCTTAATTTAACACTGCTCTGCATTTTTGTTTGATTTTCATCATGGCCCCTGAAACCAAAAAAATTCCAAATGAGCAATGAAGTTCAACTTTGGTTCTCATTGCTCATCTTGGGGAAACTTTCTGTGTCAGGCTGAGGGTCTCTGTTCAATTTTGCCTCAGTGTTCCTTGTCGGGAGAGAAGGCAGAGAACTGAAAAACATTAATGCACTCTTGTTTAAACGCCCTCTGGTTCACAGGGATCGGAGCACTAATTCATGCTCCGTTCCGTCTGTAATTATTTTACACCTTGTGAGCACGTCACATTGACCTGTGCTCTCCCTCCTCTCAACAGATGTGTCTCCTACTACGACGCTCATTTACAGAGTAGAGCCATTTACTGGGACAGCTGGGTTTTCACTTTGCATGAATTGGAAACAAAACTCAGGAATTCTGGACCCCTTTTAATGATTTTCACGTCACAGTGGCTGTACACACTGTTGTATGCACATCTTTGGGAGTTGTTCAGGTCTCAGGCAAAATTTGTTGTCCATAATTATACACGCATCTATGCTTATACGCGCAAAAAGTCCATATATTCCTGCTCATACTTATGCAAGGCTCGCGATCAGCTGGAGCACATGCGTGTTGGACGAGTCTGCTTGAGGAGCCACCATTAGAGTTGGAGTGAATAATGACAAGTTTGGTCTCTTAGATGGAAATCATCATGCAGATATTTTTGTGCAGGCTCGTGTGGGTGGACCTGCGTACACTCCACCCATACGAGCCTGCACGCACACATCCGTATACGTGCGGCCATGCAGAACACAGGCCCTGAGCCATAGGTGCTTGAGAGACACGAAAGGGTGCGTGTAAAAGCTTTGTGTCCGTAGAACTGCGTAGCTGGTGCAAAAGGCTCAGAAAGCAGAGCACTGTCTGTAAATTTGTGTGTGTGTGTGTGTGTGTGTGAGTGGGGTACTGCGGTGTGATTGGTACACACTTACAGGGGTAATGGTTTGTAGTTTTTGGAGCGTGCGGCTATGACTGTGTGCGTGTTCTCGCAGTGCCCCTCTCATGCTTCCCTTCTGAGTGAATCAGCACCACCACCCCCTCTCCTGTTCTCTCTCCTCTTGCTGATCGCTCTGTCTCCATGGAAACGCCTGGTTGCGAGAGTATTCCGTTGCCATGGAGATCAGTGCTGAAGTTGGCTGGGGGAGAGGACAGGTGGGGATTCAGGCAGTTCTGTAGACCATGTACTCACTCTAGGACAGAGATGCTGCAGATTTCCTCAGATGCAGCTGTGCATGCAAGAGCTGATCCACACAGCAATGAGTCAGTCAGGCAACTGAATCAGTCATGCTAATTCTGCGTACTCCCGAGTACTGCCACCTCGAGCGTCGCAGTCGCTCACGGAAATTGCGTGCAGGTGGGCAAGATTCAAAAACAAAAAAATTTCAATTTTAGGCGAGCAAACTTTGACAGGATGCGCTCATATTTCAGTGAAATAAAATGGGAGACACTCCTGGACTGTGAGTCTGTAAATGAGATGTGGGAAAGATTTAAGGGGGTTGTACTTGAATCACAATGCAAATTCATTCCAAAGGTGTCCAAAAGTAAGCTGAAAAAGCAGAATCCTCAGTGGATGACCAAAAGTATTCATAGGATTTTGAGGGAAAAGAAGAATCTTTATAAGATGTACATAAAGGATAACAATGAGAACACAAAGGCTGAATACTGTAAAACTAATCCTAAGCGCTTGAGCAGTTTAAGCGCAAAAAGAATAAAAATGGATTTGCGGATGCCTTAAACAGTTACTTTGTTGAGAATTTTATTCGGCCAGAGGGCATGTTAAATGCTCAAGATTATGTCGCGGAAATTGAGGTTAGGGATAATGAAGTATTAGACAAGTTGCATAAACTAAAGGCAGATAAGACGGCGGGTCCTGATGGCTTATATCCTAGAGTGCTCAGGGAAGTTGGTGAGATCATCTTTAAGCCGCTATCCGCCATTTTTAGACTGTCTTTAGAAACTGGAGAAATACCAAATGAGTAGAAACAGGGCAATGTAATACCAATATATAAGAAAGGTGACCATACCAAGCCAGGAAATTACAGGCCTGTCAGTTTAACTTGCTTTGCGTGCAAAATATTGGAATCAATCATAAAAGATGAGGTGGACTTATTTCTTGAATGTAACTATATCTTGAGGGATACCCAACATGGTTTCCATAAGGGAAGGTCATGCCTGACAAACCTTCTGGAATTTTTTGAAGAGGCCACCAAGATTTATGATCAGAGAAGGGCTTATGATATCATATGCTTGGATTTTCAGGAAGCATTTGATACAGTACCGCACAAGGGACTAATTTTTGAAAAGAGCTCCATTGGAGTTACAAGAGGTATTCTGGAGTGGATTCAAAACTGGTTACAGGACAGAACACAAAGTGTGGTGGTCAGTGTTATCTCATCTGAGCTAGGTATGGTGGGGAATGGCGTCCCCCAGGGATCGGTGTTGGGACCCCTGCTGTTCCTCATCTATATTAATGACCTTGATAGGAATATTGGGAGCAAATTAGTTAAATTTGCAGATGATACTAAATTGGGGGGTTTGGCAAATAGTTTAGAGTCCACTAAAGTGATTCAGGATGATTTGGATAGAATACAGAATTGGGCAGAAATGTGGCAAATGAAATTTAATGTAGCAAAATGTAAAGTTGTACATGTAGGTAATAAAAACATTAGATGGGATTACTTCATGGGAGGTTTAAAACTGGAATGTTGTCCACACGATAAAGATCTGGGAGTGATTGTTGACCAAACCCTCACAGGCTCTAGCCATTGTGCCATAGCAGTTAAAAAATCAGATGCTGGGATACATTGCCATTAGTATTGAAGTGAATTATGTGGGATTCCTTCGACCAAGTGTTGTGAATAGAACTGGGGGTCACAACTGGAAGTTGACCAAAGGTAAATTTAGCATTGATATTCAGAAATATTTCTTCACCCAAAGAGTAATTTCAATGTGGAATAGCTTGCCTGACCATATTGTTGAGGCAGAGACCTTGGGGTTTTAAAGAGCAGGCTTGACTTAAAGCTAGATACCATTGAGACATTGAATGTCTGAAGGGATATATTCACAATAGTACAAAAACTGGCGAGCGTAGTTGGGCAGAACGCCTGTTCTCGCCATTCATGTTATGTTAAGATGGGGGTGAAGTCTGCTTTTGCTTCAGGCATTCCTATTAGGAACAATCCAACTACTGCCCTGCTGTTGCGGCTGACCGTATGCAAATAGCCCTCCCCACACAAATCCACTTTCATGTACATGCGCTGCAATTATGGAAAGCATCTGATTGAATCCAGACGGGATCTTACTGTATGAATCCAGTGTGATTCATTGCTGTGTGCGAATCGCTCACACCCAGTGTAGATATGGGGTCAGTGCCCTTAGAAGGCCTGATTTAAAGAGCTGAATTGTCGCATCTCATAAATGATTCATGCCCTCACAGATCTGTACTGATGCCGGTTAAAGAGGTTATTTTAAGAGGAGAAATGCATTTCTGGTACTGGGGAACTCAACCAGCTGATGGCATAGATTAGTTATGCCTCCTGTCAGAATTACTGTTTTCATCCGCAATTCCTGGTGATTGGAGTTTATTGATCAGTAGGACTGTTACTGAACTAGATGGTCCACCTTGACCGTAGTGTGATGTCCAGCCAGTTCATATATATATATATATATATTGTCACAGTGACATCAATCGCCTGAGGGATCAAACATCTGAAATGGCAGGTGTGTGTGTGCGTGTGTGGGCAAGCGCGTGTGCGTGTGTCGAAACACCTCAAAATTACAGCTGTCATCTCCACCATCATGAAGATCTCCAGGACTGCTTGGAGGTTGAAGGATAAATATGGACCTCTCTTTCCCCAGGTGCGCGAGATGGCCGCCACCACTCTCAGCGGATTCTTGCAGTGTAACTTCCTGTCCATGGACAGCCCCATGCAGGCTCACTTCGAGACCCTGTGTAAGACACGACTGCCCAAGAGGAGGAAGAGGGAGCTGGGCTCTGTGGTGGACACCATCCCTTCCGCAGGTGGGAAGGACACACCCTCAGACAAATGCTCACACTGCCAATCGTGCCCAGAATGCTCAGTCTTGAACTGAACCGAGTGTCCGGAGCATTCCATGCATCTTCCGCTATGGCTGAGGAACTGAGGTTAAGGCTCAAATCCCAGACTGAGCATTGCTCCTGAGCCTCGACTTCTCTGAAAGGGGCTGTTGAGTGAATTGACGGTTTGCTCTCTGAAGTAGTGGATTGTTGGTCATGTCATGCCAATGTGTTTAAGAATGTCATGTCCCCGTGTGCATAGATCTGGTTCGCCGTCACGCTGGAGTCCTGGGTCTGAGTGCCTGCATCCTGTCGAGCCCCTACGACGTGCCCACCTGGATGCCTCAACTGCTGATGGACCTGAGCGCCCACCTCAACGACACTCAGCCCATCGAGGTAATCAACGCCTCGTCAACCACTCGTAGTGGCACCCAGCACCACATAAACGACTTCTAGTTCTACCCAACACCACTTAAGCAAATTATTGCGTTACTCAACACTACGTTAACAACTCGTAGTGCCACCTCACACCTAAGGTACCCAGTGGTACAAAACACAAATGTCACCTTACACCACATACACGTCTCATAGTGGTCCACACCATCACATGAACAACTTGGCAAAACCCAGCACCTTGTATCTACTTGGCGGTTCACAACACTACTTCAGTAGCTCAGTGGTACCCCAAAACGTTTCGAAGAATTCAGCGGTTCCCAAAATTTAGACTGACCACAGTGGTTCTGAGCACTCAACAGCCAGCCCATAAATTACCTTCATACCATACCTGTGTTAATTCTATATTGTATTAGAGTGGTATCTGAATGTTCTCTCCCCTCTCCTTCCTTTCTGTCAGATGACGGTGAAAAAGACCCTGTCCAACTTTCGACGGACCCACCACGATAACTGGCAGGAGCACAAGCAGCAGTTCACAGATGACCAGCTCCTGGTGCTGACTGACCTGCTGGTTTCTCCTTGTTACTACGCCTAGAGCAGGTATCATGGCACACACACCTCTCACTCTTCAGTTTTCTGTCACTCACACTGTTCTACTGTCAACTCCATCTGCTCAAACTGCCTGTGCCATTGCAGTGTGGCCAGGCTGCTTACTCAAGACTCCTCCCATTACAAGTGTGCAATCTGATTCAGTCTTTTTTCTCTCTCCCTCTCTCTCTCTCTCTCTCTCTCTCCTTTTTTTGCCAGCAGGCAGGACAAATTCCTTTTTTTCCTTTCCGTTTTTTTTTTGGTCTATGGCACTTGGGGTCCTGTTGGAACGAGCGAACGCAAGATGGAGGCATGCCCCGCATGAACGACGCCGAGTCCGATTTCTGCATCCGAGACTAGCCCCTTCAGAAGGAAATGGACAAGGGGTGGGGGCATGGCTTTCTTGGAATGAAAAGGAAAAAAAAAACTAGTGTATTTATGTATTTAGCACTCATTTACATTTTTAATATACTTAATATTTAAGGTATATCAAAGCAGGTAGAAGCAGCCTGCCGCCTGTAATATTAATGTACAGTTTTTGCTCGTGTGTGTGTGTGTGTGCTTGTGTGTGCGCGTGTGTGTACGCGAGTCTGGAGATGATGGGTGCAGATTTCAACCCTCCCTAACATCCTACAGTTTGTAATCTGAACCTTGACCCCTTGGTCCAATACTCGCTCTTTCATTGGTCATTGCTTCCTTTCACTGCAATAAGAAATATTTTACGAGGTCACAGTGTCAAGCTGATTGTAACTGGTATTTTTTTTTTTCTTTCGTTTTTGTATTTTTAATACTTCAAGCACACATTGACTGACTGGAACAAGCGCGTTTATCCACATGTCTGCAAGTTCAAGTGCATGCATGTCGTAGACACGTGTGCACACACGTCATTAACTCAAAAATGTTGTTTAAGTTGTTAACTGAAGTGCTTTTAATTCCCAGGTGTTTGGGCGCACAGAATTTGAAGGTCGTTAGGATGACACACTCATTTGTTCTTGTGTTTGTGACGCAGAAGGACAAACAGGTCTGCAGTGTTTCGGTGGGGACTGGCATATGACTGACGACCCCTCCCAAAATCTTAGTCCCCCCCGCCACAATCTTTGATTTCAACTTGTCTTATCACAATTGCTCATTGTCACCATCACAATTTTTTTTTTTAACTTGTGAGAGAGGGACTGCCATCTCATTTTGTGACTTTCTTTTTTTTGAAGACTTGAAGGTGGTCTGAATGAGGGCTGTTCAGATTAGTACCTCACTGAGTGTAATACTCTGCAAAACCTGTATAGTGTAGTGCCAAACCAGCAGTGATTTTTTTAGGTGTACCGTTTGCTTATATTTAAAAGATCAATAAATGGGTTGTTTGTAACAAAGTTTCTCGTCTGCAGATGTGAATTTGTGTGTGTGTGTGTGTGTGTGTGTGTGTGTGTGTGTGTGTGCGTGCGTGCGTGTGTGTGTGTGTGTGTGTGTGTGTGTGTGTGTGTGTGTGTGTGTGTGTGTGTGTGTGTGTGTGTGTGTGTGTGTGTGTGTGTGTGTGTGTTCTTGTACTTGCCACTTACTGAGGACTGGAATGAGTTTTTAACCAACAAAGTGAAGTATTTTTTGGGAAGCGAGGACATTTTGGCCGGTCCTCACAACTTCAAAGGCAAATTGAGACTTATTAGTTAAGGTTAGTGGTGAGGTAGGAGTTAGGGATAGGTTAGGGTAAGGGTAAGGGTTTGGGTTAGGCATACATTGCTTATTGTTAAGATTAGGGAAAGGCTGTAGAGACAAAGGAAGAATGAATGGAAATCAATGTAATGTTCTCACAAAGATATAAGTGCAAGGATGTGTGTGTGTGTTTGCGTGCATGATTTATGCGTGTACGCATGCGTGTGTGATGATGGGTGAGCCTGGGTCTAAAAGACCCAGGTGGAAAAGGAATCACTCTGTGCTGATTCCAGTTCCTTCTTTTAAATGAAGTTTTTGAGGCGAGATTGCAAATACACAGTGAGAAGGTTGTCATTTAACACTCAAATGCTGATGTATAAATCACTGCTTGTAAAAAAAAAAAAAAGCCACGCTGTTATCAAAGATTGACTTTAGAATCTGGGAACAAATTTTCAAAAAATTAAGCCGTTCAAATATTATAAATTTGTGTTGGAATTTCAAGGTCATATGAATTGTTACCGGGTCCTGTTGAGTGGGCGCAGTGTTCTGACATTTGGATTCACGGGGTTGGGGGTGTTTGTCTCCTATGCTGCTGCACTGACGGGGGGCCAGTTTGAGAGTTGAGACTCGCTGTCCTCCTCACCCGTTACTATGGTAACTTGCTGCTCAGCCACACTGGTTGGGCTCTGAACTCCTGACCTGAATCCCAATTTTCCTGCTAGAGGAGTCACAACATCTCCCCAGCACTTCCCTGCACCTGCTCCTATTCACTTCCACGGTCTCCCGACATTGATGGACTACTGCTGCCCAATTATCCACCTTGGAATACTAAGCTACTGGTGGCTGTTATTTCTACTTGGCTGCTCTACTTCACTGCAGTGTACTTGACTCCTCCAATGGTTGCGGGTGCTTGTTGTCAGTGTTGCTTGTTGAGTTCGCACAAACATCACAACCCGACTGCTGACATAATTGATGTTCCCTAGCCTCCGGGCCCAGGAGCCATGAATGCACTTCTTTAGCAAAAATCAGCAATGATTAGGCGAAAAGGCACGCAAATATAGCCACCTCCATCCGAAGATGTAAGTCTTGCGCCGCTTAACCAGCGCGTGCACCGGGTGTGAGATTATCCCCCCCTCCCCATTCACTCGATTGTCCCGGTGTTTCCATGGCAACGGGGAGTGCGTGCTCTGCATTATATTGCCGAGGCAGTTGGCAGAGATGAGTTGACGGAATTGACAATCTCAAGTTCTTTTAATTCCTGGTACGAGGAGGAAGGGGGAGATCGAGAGGACAAATCAAAATTCAACGTAGTGATGGATTCAGGTAGATGGCCCAAAGAAAAATTACCCATCACAGTCAAGAGCAATCCTTTTTTCTCCATCAAATGAAAACGTCAGACTGACATTTGATCAGAAGATCGCTATATCGACAAATGACATGGGGAGGGAAATGCGTTTGCTCGCCATGTTGCTTTTACAGTTTTATTGCGCTGATTGCTGATTATATGCATCAGTGTTTTTATTGCCTTTAGAGCTCCAGAAAAGAATTACAAGCCTTTTTTTTATGTTTAGTATTATGACCACTGGCCTGCGTCCTCTCCACCCCCACTTCTCATTATTTGTTGAGTTTCTCCATCTTTTCACGAGTGCGCGCTCACGCTACTCCGCAAGCAGCTGTCAGATTCTGGACTCGGAGGTGGACGGTGCGCGCAGCCGTAGACTGTGTGACTTCACTCGCTGCTCCGCATAGGTTACCGTGTACCGCAGGAAAGACGTGGGAATTGAGAAAAAACAATACATCACCGACGCCAAGAAATGAAAGAAAAAGGATGTTCGTCGTTTTTTTCTGGGGAATAATTCATGTTCCGATGGCGATGTCGACGGTAAGTATCTGATGATTGTGCCAATTGTCATATCGGTATTTATTTCATATGTATTTAGGACATGGCTTTTTCCAAATATGTATAGGCTGAATGGATGTATTTGACATCATGTTTAAACATTTTTTTGGCGTTTTTTGTCTTCGATATCATCGCTCATTTTTGATAAACCATATTCAATGCTTTTCGTGAGAGGATGGTTTCGTTGAGTATTCTCACATGGATATATTTATTATCGATGTCCCAAATTTTTGTTTGTGTTAAAGGTAAATCATATTCTAAAAAGAAATCTGCATTAAAAGGGGGAGTAGTGCATCACGGTTTTCTTTGGGCGATTAAATAAACCATCAATGTTGATAAATTTGCCATTGCGCTTTCCCATTTGCAGAATCTAAAATGTACCCCTCAAAGTGTGTTTGAGTGTGTGTGGCCTTCATTCATTTCAAGCCCTACAACCGTTTCCATCTCCAAATGTGTCGTGGGGAGGCATACATAACATGGTGTATCGCTTACACCGAACCTAAAGGCAACTCAGGTCAGGCCAGCTGTTGTAGGCTCCAGGGCCTTCTTGCCTAAAGACCGTCCAACTGCAAATTAAATATCACCGGAGGTAATCAGTCAAATCACTCTTTCTCCCCGTGGGACCAATGTAATTTGGATGGGGAGGGGGGACATGTATCGATTGATTAATATTTTCAAAGCCTTCCCTTGATTTTTGTGATTCATGTAAACCGGAATCTAACAAGAAATCAACCATGATTGTATCTTTACAAGGAAACACTGTTTTTATTATCTACTGTATTTAACAAGAATTTCATATTCTCTTCGTTCTATTCCAGAAATGTTCACTTCTGCCCTTTGATGGGATACATAAAAGGAAGCATCTGGTCTGTGTGATTATGGGAAACTCAAGCCAAAGTGGGCCATTTGAAATGGAGTGATGTTGTGACCGACGCAGACCCATTGTGTACGATGAATGCGACCACGTTACCTGCAGAGCTGCTGGACGTTGTGCGGGAGGGTTCCTACAATGGCACCTTGGGGTCTCAGACACCCCCGCGCTGGGCCCTGGTTCACACCGCCACCCTGGCCTCCTGCTCACTCCTCCTCATCCTCATCTTCTGCCTGGGCTCTTACGGAAACCTGGTGGTGTTCCTCTCGTTCTTCGACCCAGCCTTCCGCAAGTTCCGCACCAACTTTGACTTCATGATCCTCAACCTGTCCTTCTGCGACCTGTTCATCTGCTGCGTGACCACGCCCATGTTCACTATGGTGCTCTTCCTGGATGCCGGGGGCACCAGCGGGGTAGGGGGTGGAGGCATGGGGGTGTCCAAGGCTTTTTGCTTCACCTTCCACCTTACCAGTTCAGGGTTCATACTTATGTCCCTGAAGACGGTGGCAGTCATCGCTCTGCACCGGCTCCGCATGGTCCTGGGACGACAACCCGATCGCACAGCCTCCTTACCCTGCACTCTTGCTCTGACCGCACTCCTCTGGACGACCAGCTTTACCCTCGCTGCCCTATTCACCTTGCGCACATATCCTTGGAGGTCCCGGCCTTGTTTGCCCCATGCTGGGCTGGTGGCGGTGGAAGGCAAAGCAGTGCTGTATCTGTATCTGGCAGACTTCGCTCTTTGTGTGGCCGTGGTGTCCATTTCATACGTGATGATTGCTCAGGCTCTTCGGAAGAACGCCCAGGTGCGGAGATGCCCTGTAATCACCGTTGACACCACCCGCCCACCGCCACTCATCACTGCCGGGTTCGAGGGTGTGCAGCGAGCTGTGCCGGTCCCCGCTCTCTACCGCAACCAGACCTACAACAAGCTCCAACACGTACAAACTCACGCCTACACAAAGAGGGGGAGCCAGGCTGGGGCCACCGGGGTCGGGCAGGCTGGAGGGGCCGCGTGTTGCCAGATCATCTCCTCCGTGAACCTGTCGACGGCGAAGGACTCGAAGGCGGTGGTGACATGCGTGGTGATTGTGTTCTCTGTGCTGCTCTGCTGTCTGCCCATGGCTGTCTCTCTAGCCCAGGACGTCCTTTCCCCCGACAGCGGGTTCCTCCTCTACCAGTTCGAGCTGTGCGGCTTCACCCTCATCTTTCTCAAGTCGGGCATCAACCCGTTCGTATACTCGCGCAACAGCGCGGGCCTGCGCCGTCGAATGCTCTGGTGCATGCAGTGCGCTGCGCTGGGCTCGCCCTGCTGCAAACGCAAGACCCGCCTGCGCGTTGTGGGCAAGGGTAGCCTGGAGGTCAACCGTAACAAATCCTCCCACCACGAGACCAACTCCGCCTGCGTGCTCTCGCCCCGCCCACAGAGGAGGCTGGTCGATCAGGCGTGCGGGCCCAGCCACTCCCGTGACAGCGTACTCAGCCCCCCGCCCACGACCAATCGGCGGCCCCGCCCCCCTAGCAGCTCCACGCCCATCAACACCCGCATTGAGCCCTACTACAGCATCTACAACAGCAGTCCTTCAGAAGGGCCTAGCTCTCCAAACAGCTTGCTGCCCACTAACTCCACCTTTGGCTTTGCCAAATCTTATGTGGCAATGCATTACCACACCCACCAAGAGGCTCTCGAGGACTTCGAGAGCGTCACCACCCACCAAATCCCCATGCCGTCCGTCTGAGAACCATTGCATTGCTTTCAGGTGTGCAATGGACCTTGTGGGGTGGAGGCTATTGGATTGTGGTGTGGTGTTTTTCTGGATCAAGACAAGCCAGTATTAAATTTTTATTTTGCTAACCTTTCTAAATGGAAAGATTAGAAAGAGGATGGTTTTTCCCCTTGAGTATTTGAAATTGTTTTATGAAGAGTATTTTTGCTTGTGGTATTAAAGTTCCAGACCTGAGAGGGCATTTCATGAGAGCCGGATCAAACTTGCACAAAAAAAAAAAAACCATGTCAAACCTCCATTCTACACATCATTTCATTGCAGAAGACCAGAATTATATTTTTACATTGATATAACATTTTTCGTATTGTAATTTTGCAATTCTCTTTCGCCCTCGGTTGTACTCGTGGAAGTCACACATTTTCTATTAACATATTAAATGTATTGTAAATGCACCATTTGAGCTCAACATCTTTGTGTTCATGAAAAAACAATCCAAACATTTCATTTTTGAATTTAATTGTCCACATTTGGGTTTGCTTGTGCCACAACTTGGCACAGACTTTCCAAAAATGGTCACAGATGCACTTTATTTACTCGTACGCAGCTTAAATTTTCAAAAATGGAAAATAGTTTTATCAGTCTCTGCCTAATGGCCATGAGCAGTTTCACATTCACTGGCCAACCTACTGATGAGAAAAGTGGATTCCGACTGAAGGACAGACAGTGCATTTTCCCTCATTTTATAGTTGGACGGCAAGTTACTGACTCAAGGAAATCCACTGAATAAAAGGATAAAAATAACAATGCAAATGACTCCACACCAGCAGCCAGTTAACTTAAGTATCTAAGAGGTCTGCAATACTTCTCTAAACAATGGGAAAATTTTGTTTATCATTATGTTTATATGATGCTAGTATTTTTCAGAATCAGCATAACAAATCACAATGGATTTTAGTTTTTATTCACACGAATTCCCAGATGATGCCTAAAATTTCAAATATGCACATACAAACCTAAAAATAATTGCTTGGCTTAACACCAGTTATGCAGGCTGGTATTTGCACTACACAGTGAATAAGTTGACTGACTTTTATGCATTACCAAGTACCTCAGTAGGCATATCATTCCCAGTTTTGGTCAAACGCTTTATTTTGGCATAATTCACTGTACTGAGGAAGGATCATTTGCAATTTTAGATGATAGGCAGGTGAGCGATTCAGTGCTTTTTCTTTCTTTTTTTTAATGAATCTAGTATGATTTATTGCTCCGGTGGGAAAAAAAACTGTTGTAAAACGTAACCGCCAAAACTAAAAATGACATGAGGACATTTCATCCAGACATATTGGAAATCATTCAGTTTAGCCCATTTCATGGTAAGCACTGCCCCCTTGTGAACCTTAGTGGGACTGAATTTGACTAGACAAGCCTGATTCACGTCCAAAGCGCGAAAAGCACAGGCTTAAAACAGGCTTTCTGTTGCTGCCTCGAGCCAACCGAAGAAAACACCCAAGGTGGGGTGCGTTTCCCGAAATCACTGATGCTAACTTACATAGTTGGGCCCATTGACTGTGAATGGACGAACTATGTAAGTGCTTTTGGGAAACGCACCGCTGAATAGTTTGTCAGATGTCTACCATTTTCAAATAACCAGCAACACAAAATCGAAAACATGCCACATTCTCGCAAAACTTTGCACCACAACACTTTGACTTCGATGCATTTTCACCAGAACCAAACTTTTAAAATCGCACGGCCTGGAACAAACCCAGATATGAACCAACCAAGTTATCTAATTATGTTTCTGGTTCTTTGAAAAAGGTAGACATCAGACAAACTTTTGTTACAGCTAGGCTGTTTTCTTTGGTAGGCCTGTTCCAGATGATTAACTACAGTGAATTTATCAAACAGGACCCGAAGATGGATGGATCAGGTAGAGATTCATAAAATGGAATTCTAAGGTACAGACTCACAAATGACATTAAATCATTACCACTGAACGCAGGTCACCTGCCATCATTGCAGCTACTGCAGTTTACAAATCAAATAATGCCTAGTTTGGCTACTCCCAGTTTGAAATTATCCAGATACCGATAGTGAGTATGGGATTGTGGATATTCCAACCAAATGCTACAGTCCATCAGCAGCTCTCCCCTGCAATCGAAAATTTTGATTTGCAGCACAGATCTGGAGATTTCATGTGATTACAATTTCAGTCATTTTAATTGCATTTTAATTCAATTTCACATCCATTGCCTCTTACTGCAAAGTCCAAAAGCCCAGCTAAGCACCAGTCCACACAAGCAAAAATCAGTCAATGAACATTAAAATCCACAAAATGACCCGACAGGTTGATGGCACCTATCCCTTCGACTGGATGACGGTCTCTTCAGTCTAGCGACTTAAGTTCGCTTCAGGAAATGCATCCAGCCACATCTCCTTGAGGGCCGGGCAAATCAAGTTGTCCAGGCAGACGCTTATCCCGCTTATTCTATGGTCAACATTAAAAGCAGTTCATTTTTTTTTCGCCAGCAAACCTTTTAGTTTTACAGAGTTCTTTACACAATATTTACAGGGTTTGCAGGTAGAGGAGGTGGCAGGACAGGAGAGCTCTCTGGTTGAGGTCAACATCAAAGACCTAAGCACAGGTTCGCGTTCCCCTCTTGTTCGTGGTAGTGAAATTTCCAAACCCTTTCTGCTTCATCGCTTAAGTCCACTTCTTCTTCTTCCTCCATCTCCTTCTCACCATTATCTCCTGTTAGCTGGGGATTGACAGGAAGCCATTCTCATCTGCTGTGTCCAGGATCTTGCAGATAACTGGTGACTCCACCTGATAAGCAAACACAAAAGTAGGTAAAGACACTGTTTACAGGAGTCTGTCATCAAAGCTCAGTCAATATTTGACACTTGACAGAGTTGCTTTCCCCCCCTCTGCTCTTGAGCTCACAGATCACCAAAATGAACAAATGAAACTGCATTACAATTCATATGCATATTTATTGAGGAGTAAAAAAAAAGAAAAGATGACTGAATCTGGTTGTGTGCTAGTATGACGGTTTGTCTGTCCATCTGCTTGTCTCTCACCCCCAGAATGTACTGGCACGTCTGAGGTTCCAGCATGTACACAGTCACTGCATGAGGAGACTCGGACTCCTTGCACCTGAAAAACAGAGAGGGGCGGAGGGGAGCATAATGTTGTTAGACATTCGTGATAAGCTTCCGACAAGAATCAACAAATACATCCCCAATTCCGAAATAGCTGGGACAAAGTGTAAATTGTGAATAAAATCAAAACATAGTGACTTTCAAATCACACCAAATTTTATTCACAGAAGAACAAAGATAACATAGCAAATGTTGAAACTGAGAAATGTTACAATTTTATCCACAAAATGAGCTCATTTCAAATTTGATGGCTGCCACAGGTCTCAAAAAAGTTGGGACAGGGGCCTGTTTACCATGGTGAAGCATCCCCTCTTCTTTTTAACACAGAGTGGAGGTGTCTGGGCATCGAGGAGACAAGTTTCTTGAGTTTAGCCATTGGTATTTGATCCCACTCTTGTATAATACAGGCTTCCAGCTGCTGGAGAGTTTTGGGTCTCCTTCGACAGAGTTTTCCTTAAATTATGCACCAAATGTTCTCAATCGGTGAAAGATCAGGACTACAGCCAGGCCGGTTCAGCACAGGGACTCTTCTACTATGAAGCCATGCTGTTGTAATAGCTGCAGTATGTGGTTTTCATTGTCCTGCTGAAATATGCAAGGCCTTCCCTTGAATTGATGTTGTCTGGAGGGGAGCATATGTTGCTCTAAAACCATTACATACCTTTCAGCATTCATGGTGCTTTTTAAAACATGCAAGTGTCCCACACCATATGCACTAATGCATCCCCACACCATCAGAGATGCTGGCTTTTGAACTGAACACTGATAACCGGAGAGGTGGCCTTTCTCCTCTTTAGTCCAGAGGACACGATGCCCATGATTTCCAACAAGAATGTGAAATTTGGACTCGTTTGACCACAGGAGATTTGGCCACTTTGCTACAGTCCATTTTAAATGAGCCTTGGCCCACAGACCATGGTGGACTGAGCTAACAGACAGTGGTTTCTTGAAGAATTCCTGGGCCAATTTAGTAATGTCAATGACAGAATGATGCCTGTGAATGATGCAGTGGCGTCTGGGGGCCTAAAGATCACGAGCATCCAGTAAAGCTCTTTGGCCTTGTCCCTTGCGCAGAGATTTTCACAGTTTCTCTGAATCTTTTGATGATGTTATGCACTGTCGATGATGAGACCTTCAAAGCCATTGCAATTTGATGTTGAGGAACATTGTTTTTAAAGTATTCCACAATTTTTTTTATGCAAGCCTTCACAGGTTGAAGAGCCTCTGGTTACTTTACTTCTGAGAGACTCCGCCTCTCCAAGACATCCCTTTTATAGCCAATTATGTTACACACCTGATGCCAGTTAACTTAATTACTAGCTAAATTTGTTTTTAAATAAACTTTCAGCGGATTCTCTTATATATTAATTGCTTATTCAGCCCTTTTTTTTGCCTGTGTCCCAACTTTTTTGAGACCTGTTGCAGCCAGAAAATTTAAAATAAGCTCATTTTGTGGATGAAAATGTAAAATGTCTCAATTTCAACATTTGAAATGTGATCTACGTTCTATTGTTAATAACATATTGGCTCAAGTCAGCTGAAAGTCATTGCATTTTGATTTAATTTACACTTTGTCCCAACTACTTCAGAATTGGGGTTGTAAGCTAATGTCACCAAAGTAGGATACGACTGAGAAAACACTTATCACACTGAATATTAGGTGAAGTTGAAACGGCAGAAGTCCAAAATGAAGCAGCATCATCATCGATCCCAGTTTCTCCTGGTCACTCACTTCAGCTTCACGATAACTTGCCGAGGCTTCCCCGTCAGGTCACACACATCCCCATGGCCGTAGAAGTGGGAAACAACCCTGAGAGGAAATTGAGAAAGAGTCAATGGTTGAACTACCGAATGCTTTTGGTCTCCAGAGTAATCCTTCCTTTACCACGAAACAAGTACAAACCCCATGAAATATACTCCGAGATGACGGTTAGATAAAATGCAAAAGGAGCAAAAAGGATGACGGCACGGAGAGATGGATGAAAATGAGACATAAAGACAGAGACAAAGTGAAGGAGAGATGACATACTTGACCTTCTGCACCTCATCATCTCTCAGCTGATAGGACCGAGCCACGTTCTTCCGGGCCCACTCCAGGTGCTCATCCTCATTCCAGCTGCCCACCACTACAATGCTCTTCCCCTGCTCCTTGTCCTGACAGAAGAGAACACACAGGCACAACATCTTCTCTGGGAACCAGAACGCCCATCCATTTGGGTTTAAAATCACACATATTGCATCACAAGCCATTTTAGAGGGATTCACCTTGCATGACTACTAAGAACAGTCAACTCTATAAAGAATTCAGCCAAGCAGATATCATAGATAACAAATGAAGATGCGACTGATTCCGTGAATCGAGTCCATACCTCGTGATACTGATGGACATGTTTTCCATAGCAAAACTCATACTTCCACCAACCGACTCCCTAGAAAAACAGATGCTTATTTAGACAAAAATTGTAAGTTTCAACAGCAATGGTGTCTGGTCTAAATCTCAAGCCGCCATACCCAGAAAAACATCAATTCCAGATCAGTCCAAACACCTCAGTCCCTGAAGATTTACCATCCTGTGGTTTATGTCGACCCAAATCTGGTACACCTGATACATTTTGGTACCCAATTAGCAGCTCAATATCTGCAGCCTTTAAATGAGGCGAACTTTGAAAGGGGAAGATTGAAAACCAACAGGACTGTAAATCTCCTGGAACAGGGTTGGTTACTACTGCTCTAGATCAAACAAGATGAGTCATTGTTTAGTTGGACTGACCCCATGCAGACAGTATGAGCCACTGAGGAACTCCTTAATAAGCTGCTCATCGGTCAAGCGGGAGATGTGCGTCGTTCCCACAGCAACCTGAACCTGTCCAGCCACTGCAATGGGCTTGTGTGTGGAGGCGAAGTGCTCTTCTTTATCTGGGGATGCCACTTCCTGGGATCAGGAGTGAGGTCAAAGGTCAGGGGTTATCATTACCGCATACATTTTCATCCCTCAGCACAAAAACAGAACTTTCAGTTTATCCAGCCATTTTGCTTCCTCCCATACCAACTCAGTTCAAAATGCAGAAAATAAAAAAAAAAGTTAAAATATAACTATCACAACGGGTGGCACGGTGGGTAATGCTATTGCTTCACAGAAACAAAGCTGTGGGTTCAAATATGCCTAGGGGCCTTGGTGTGGAGTTCACTCCAGGTGTGGTCATATCCCACAATGCATCCTGGTGCCATCTCTTCCCCAGGTCAGTGTCGATGAGCCTTGGGCTCCCAAAACTTCAATGCCAGCTTGTGGTTTGTCCCTCTTTGGACCAAAAGCCTTGCAATTTCAGTGACCCAGTCTGACCGACTTGTCTAGCTATGACAATTAAGCCCTTGTCAAAGTTGATCGGGACTTTACGTCTGCTCATTTTTACCCTATCCAATACGTCCACTCCAAGAAACGACTGTTCCCTGAATGTAAATTTTATAACAGACCTTGGCATGAGCCTTTATTTTGAGATTACTATATTCCTTTCATCTATGAGTGGTCATATGTTTTGGCCCAGTGTACGTACGTACATACGTACGTACAAACACACAAACACACAAACACACAAACACACACAAACACACAAACACACAAACACACAAACACACACACACACACACACACACACACACACACACACACACACACACACACACACAAACACACAAACACACAAACACACACAAACACACAAACACACAAACACACAAACACACACTTCATTGTTTTAACAAATAAAAATAACTATTGAATCAAATTACACATTACAAAAATAAATCATTGGTTGTCGCTTGCATTTTTCAGAATACTTTTTTCTGTTATTCTGCCGAGTTCAGTCAGGCATAATGAATGCTGCTTGTCCCACTGGTGAGAGAAACTTTACGAAGCAGCCTGTTCCCCTCACCTCCTTGTCTGGAACAGCACTGAATGGAGGTTTGAGGAGTTCCTCCTGCTCCTTGTCCAGCTGCGAGAGGCGCTGCGGCCTCAGGGGGGAGCCCGCTATGGCCTGGCAGAAAATGTCGTTCACCGGAGAGGACTTAAACCTGCAGAGAGATCAGCAAACACCTGTAACAAAAGATGTGACCTATACTGGGCACATAATCACACCAGTATGTAAAGAGGTGTACTGGTATCAGGTTACATAATAACAGCTGTATGTAAAGAGATGTACTGCTATCAGGTTATATAAGAACACCTGTATATAAACAGGTGTGCCTGCAATGGGGCATGGTCACAGCTGTATGTAAAGAGGCGTCCTGGCACAAGAAAGGTCTACTGGTATTCAAGCACATAAAAACGCCTGTATATAAACAGGTGTGCCTGTGTTGGGGGACATTATTGCACCTGTATGTAAAGAGGAGTACTGGCACAAAAAAGGTGTACCTGTATTTGGGATGTCCACAGAGCAGAGGGGTCAGCACCACAACCTCGTACTCGCAGGTGGTGACCTCAGCAATGGACAGGATCTCGTGTTTGGCTTCAGGGTGACAGATGTACAAGACGGAGGTGGAGCGAGGCTGATTCTGTTTCAGCACGCAGGGAGTCCCGTTCCCCATCTCTATGGGATAGAACGGCGTAAGCTGTCCCTCCACGTTTTTCGTGGGCACCTGGAGACATGGAGGTAACCAGCGAGAAGACAGTGTGCAAGACAGTGAGCGAGTAGGCAAAGATGGAGCATGACTGCGGATGTGAATGAATAGAACTCTACCGAAGCAGAATATTTGAGTTATTACTTTTTTTGGTCTGTTCACCAACCTCTTTCTCGCTCTCCTCTTTATCACTGTCACCTTCTTTATCTTCAGATGTAGATTCTGTGAGACATAGGTGCAGGAAAGAAACCTCATGAGTTAGCATCCGCATCATTTCCAATACTTATCTTTAGCCCCTTGGGCCAGAGATCATCTACGATGGCATGAGATATTGAATATACCCTAGAGCAGAGACTCCCAACCCTGGTCCTACAGATTGACAGAGGTAACCTAACCTCCTACAGAAAGTCTCCTTTTATAATCTTATTTTTTTCTATTTTGATGTTTAATTCCTCATTTCCCCAATTTTGTTTTATTGCTTTTATGTACATGTATTTTTACCTGTTGGTGAAGCACTGTGCAGTATTGCTTGAAAGGTGCTAAGTAAATATATTATTATTATTATTATTATAACCTTAATAAAGTTCACCTGATTCAAAAGCAGGGATCACGTTAAGCTGCTTAGTAACAGAATAAGGTGTGCCAAATTAGGGTTAAATAAAAACCAACAAAATAACAAACCCGCAGGAAATATGATAAGCAGCACTGGCTTAGTTGGGACAAAATCGCACAAACTACATTGAAAAATTATGTAAATTGCATTTGTGGAAGGCTAGGTGACTGAAAAAAGCTAACCAATTGATGCCTTTCTAATGTAACAGATTTCTACAGTTGTTCGTCTGTGATTACCGCCATTCGTCTCTGTACTAAAGTCCCGTAACTGACCGATTGGCGGTGTTGATGCGGCGGCTCTGCACCAGAGAGGAATCCAAATAGGGCAAACCCCGTACGTGTGCAAAATCTAATGACATGCAGCTAAGGAACACATAGCACTCAGTGCCTCAAGTCCTCAGAATCTATCGCAGTTCATAAATCTTACATGGCCAAAACAGAGCTGGCTGCTGTACGAACAAGTCTACATCAGCAAAGCTGCTCACCTGTCAAGGAAGTCTCCCTCTTCTTCATACTTCCAAGGTAGTATTCCTGAATATTGATTTTCTGCCATGAACACAGGAATTCATAAATTTTATATTCAATTTTACCCACCATAAAAGGAGAAATGGTAGAGCTGACATGGAATGGTCCTTTGGTAAGATGTCAAAATTGTGATGAGATAAAGTACAAGATTCCTTTCATTTTTGCTTGCAGGCAATATAAACTTTGAACAGCTTCAGACAATACCGTGCATAACCATAACATTCTGCAGTATTTTGCTTATGGTGCAACACTCAGGAGATCCATTTCACATCACACTTCCAGGTAAGGGAGCACCAGCATTTCTCAACTCGTGTGGATGATGGTTTGAGTAAGACGGCTCCTCTCACCTGTCCAGTTTCCTTCTCCTCGTGGTACTGCCTCACGTGCTTGCCGTGGCACACCTCATACGTCCAGTAGGACTCGATCTGAAACACCAGGAGGAAGAGGTATTTAACAGCATGGCAAAGGAGTCTTTTCCTACACCATAAGCTTACAGTTCCAGAGAACATATTGCATCAGCATAATGAACTCTATATTTTTCAGTAGTCATCTGATATTCCCACAGAGGTCACTCTTTTCTCCCTCAGCAGTGGGTTACAGTGCCCACACACAACCTCCTCTCAATGGCCTTTTCACCTTCAACTTAAACAGCAATTTTTCGCACAGACATCAATCAGTTTACCCGTACTATGAATGTCCGAGCCCTGTAGTAGAGGCCTGCAGCCGAAATGACATTTCACAATGTAACTGTTTTTCTCACTGAACTGGGCCATTTCATTGTGAAACTTTCCTCACCCGATATGAGCAGCTGCTCTGCTTGAATAGAGGCTCCAGAAGGAGAGCTGGACTTGGCCCGGAGTATTCCTTCTCTTCATCCTGAGAATGGGGAGAGGCAAAAGAGGCATCCGCTAAGGAACAGTTACAAGGGTTCTCCATTTTGGTTAAGTAATGGGGTTCATGAACCTTACATTCCTAATACAAATTAATATTTGCAATAAATTTGTGAGACAAATCTAACCCATATTGTTTCAAAAATGTTCGCTCCCAATTCTCAGATACCTCTCAAATTCAATGCATCCAGCTTTACCCGCGGTGATCCCTATAACATAAAAACACATGCCTCTACGGTGACAGATACTCACATCATCTCCGTTTGACAGTGAAGGCAGCAGACACTTGTACTTCTCCTTGTCTGTGGTTGTCATTATGACATAGTCGTCGTCTCTGTAAAGTGCTCCTGTTGGCTGAGGGAATTCAGGCAGTAAAGTGACCGGGGGTTCACACGTAAAACCAACGGGAAAGGTGTATTTTCAAGATATCTCACGGTGGCAAGTTAGAGCACATCTTATCTCTGCGGGCGATAAAATAATAAAAGCGCATAAGCGCACAGAGCGAATTACATACCAGTGTAAACTCGGGTCCGGGCCAATTGATCTTGAAGGGAATTTCATCGGTGAAGGGAGATGGGCCCCCTCTTGCTGCTGCGATGTTTCCATACAGCTCCAGGATCCACCAAAACCAAATGAATAACCTGTGAACGTACATTGTCCCGCCACAGCTGGCTCGCAACCTTCGCCCGTGTCGCCGACGGGCAGCTGTCTCCGCTGATGTCTGCGATCAGGGGGGAGCTGGTTCGGTTTCGGGAGAGTATCAAGCAGCCAGCTCAAGTGACTTGTTGTCTACTGCTCATTCGACTACACAAGCTAACAGGAAGCGATGTAGCAGCCGCCACGTCTTCTTCCGGTACAAAGCTGTCAAACTACATTTGGTCCGGGTCGAATATTCGTACTTAAACATTAATGCGTGATATTTATGAAAATGTACGGAATTTGTCGCTTGGATTACAGAAATTAGAGCTCAGTTTGGGATATCGATTATATCGGTAGTCAATGAAGTGGTTTTATGACTTTGCTTTTTTATGAGTTAACATTGTAGCAAACTTCACCAGTGAAACAACATCAGCGGATACGGAGTCGGTGCTGATCTTTACAAACGGAAATAATGTTATAACCCCTGAATAAAGGAGGAGACCGCACATCCGCAAAGTTACTTATATTACGGCGGAAAGTAAAATTCTTGAAGTGTCAAAAACGCATAGTTAAATAAATTTTAATTGGGTGATGATCCAGTGCGATGCATTTTTAAACCGGCAAGTCTCCAAATCGGCGTCAATATCAGGGTGCAATCATTTTTTACTTGGGGAATCAGGCTGTGTACGGAATGCTCACTCACTCCCTGTATTGTTTTAAATGTAGAACATTCAGTGCAGCGCCATATATAGTGGGTGAGTGTGCAGAATTCTACTTTCCGCTGAAATATACTTTCAGCAAAAAATATTTGCCGAAGTACGGTCTCCTCCTTTAATTAAATGGTTTATTAGCTAGCTAGCCGCGCGCCGTACCTGACGAAGTTGCCTTTAAATTATGGAATCATTAGAATTCTGCTTCAAGGAACAGATCAGTGCTGCACTGTGCAAGCATCCATTGAAGGGTGATGCTATCATTTATATACTCTCAATATAACAGTTTCGTTTTAGATGTCGGATTGCACGCCTAAAAATGGCAAAAGAGTGATTTGGTCATTGAATGGTCAACGATGAGCAGTCTTGGCGTAAACTTGGAACACACGCAAGTTTTAGTTCCAGACTGAATTACCGGTCTAGAATTTTCACACATCGTTCTCTGAAGAACTTTGCCTGAAAGCAGGGGCGCAGATAGAACTGGGAACTGGGGGGGGGACACACAGACATGTCCATATGACAACAATTAGTCCTAGCTTGTTCTCAAATGTTTTCCTTTATTGACGCGTTTTCCAATTATCGTTTCTGGCAACTGAAGACACGGGTTCTGTCGATATGGGATCTAACAGCGATGAAATCGACTGGTTTGCAATTTTGAATAACGTTGATTTAAATACAGCAAATTCACGTCCAGGTGAATGATTGCCGTCTTACTTAATCGGAGAGAACAAGCAGCACCTGTTAAGTAGTGATGGCCTAACGAGGCTTTATGAAGCTTCGGACTTTTTTGGACCTTTGAATCGAATATTGGTTCACTACTCGAAGCTTCATTCATTGAGCACGTGGGTGACATCTGCTGGCACAGAGTTTGTTGTACAAACTTGCAAAGGTGACGCTGAGGCACCTGGCGTGTGCACTTTGAGTATGTTGTATTCTGAAAAATTCTTAAATAAAGCTGAAATCGAACTTCGTCTCACATGTGTATGTTGTTTTTCTTCCTTACCTTAATAATTCACATTATAATAACAATAATTACATCCACAGCCTTATTGAATCCTGTAAATATTTACTCTGTCCAAAAACATATTGTATTGATTTTTCATTGTGATTAGTGTATACTGGGTGCGCTTGAGCGACTTTGGCATTGTTTTTATGAATAGAAATGTCGAACAGAGCGCTGTTTCATCCATCTTAAATACATTTGAATTGCGGCAATGTTTCAAAGCTCCGCCTATCGAACCAAACCGGTCAGCTGATTCAGTCTGAATGAAGCAGTGAAGTGGTTCGAACGTCATCAGTCACGTGGTTTTCCCCGATATGAAGCAAGCTCCGGCACAGTGCTTCAGAAAAATATGCTGTCGAGTTTGAAGCGTGCTTCGGAGCCTTGGTATCAGCGATAACATCACTACTCTTAAGTGTGGAGTGCTCTCGGAGTGAACCTTCTCAGTTCTCAGTCATTTTCTGAATTAACAAAAGGTTCACTCCGAGAGCACTCTACACTTAACAGGTGCTGCTTGTTCTCTCCGATTAAGTAAGACGGCAGTCATTCATCTGGACGTGTATTAGTTGTATTTAAATCAACATTATGCAAAATTGCAAACCTGTCGACCCCCACGCAAGTAGCCCATTTCTGTACTGAATTTAGCCCATGATTTCATCGCTGTTCGATCGCATATGGAGAGAAACCGTGTCTTCAGTTGCCAGTTACGATAATTGGAAAAACGGGTCAATCAAGGAAAATGATTGAGAACCAGCCAGGACTAATTGTTGTCATAAAGGACATGCCTGTGTCCCTCTCAGTTCCCAGTTCTATCTGCACCACTGCATGAAAGATGTATTTACATTATTATTCCACATGGTCCCAGGAATACACTTGTGATGCTACAGGACTAGCAATATAATTCCAGTGTTCATTTTGTTCTCATGGCACTGAATGGCGAACAACAGTAAATAAACTCCTAACTTGACTGTTAATTATGCAATAATGCAATTTACTTTTTATAGTACTCCTTAAAAATAATTGCAAGGCACATTCGCCTCATCATTCGCTCTGACTTTGAATGATCAATTATCATCTTGGTAGATGGGATTAGTGGCCAGGTGTCCAGACGACAGTAAATAGAAGCTTATGGATTCACCTGTCTATTACCCTTTGTAAATCATTGACATCTTTTACGCCATTTTTTTCTGAATTGATATGCAAGCATTGTATGCAATCTAGACCAATAAGCTTTAGATGCCCTCAGAAATTATTTTTTTTTAGTGTATGCTTCCTGCTACTTCTAACAGTACGATTTGACGAGTTTTAACCATCTTGCTCGAAATCTGATAAATACTATGTAGGAGCCATGAATGAGGTTAGTTTTATAATCATATTAATATTTATTATTATTATTTCCAGCATTTGGTATTGTTATTACCTCCGCCAAACGTAGTTGGCAGGAGGCTATGTGATTGGTGCTGTTTGTTTGTTTGTGAAGAAGATAACTCAAAAAGTAATGACGGGATATTTCAGAAATTTTGTAGGTGGGTAGTTGCTATTTCATCAGGGCTGGACCCTATTGATTTTTACTGCGATCAGTTAAACAATATTGCCACCACGGCAGCCATCTTGAAATCCTATGACACGCGGTGACCCACTCACCAAGATTTGGACTGTGCTGCCTTGTAGAGATGGCAATTTTGAACTGTTGAAACAGTTTTGAAACCTCTGAAATTACCACTGTTTCAAAATGCTCCAAATTGTTTCGAAACCAGATTTATTTCAGTAGTGTACAGCCTTGTGGCAAAAACATTTACTGCAGCTATTAAAACAAACAAGCATTCAAACTTTCCCGGGGCATGTAAAGATTTTTTTTTTTTTAGAGGGGGCAGGAAAAATGTCACTAGTCACCTGACAGAGGTTTTGAAGCAGAGTCGTAAACCCGGAAGTTTTAAACATATTCGAAACAGTTCGAATCTGTGTGTCGAAATTGCAATCTCAACTGCCTTGGCGGAGGTTTGCACTCTCAGAGTGCCTGTAGTATTTTCTTTGTATTTTGTCATTTAATAGTGTCATTTATTATTATTATAATTATAATTATAATTATAATTATAATTATAATTATAATAATAATAATTATTATTATTATTATTATTATAACCATAACAAGTGCTGCCAGGCAAAAGAAACCTTGCCCGCCAGCAGTTATTTTAGTGCTTTTCATACTGACTCAGTTTTACAAGTGTGACCTTACCCGTTTTCAGCTTATAGTCCTTTGAAAATCTGTGACCTTCAGTTTGACCTTTCAGGGTCATTCAAGGTCAAAGGTAAAATAAAAGCCCATAAAGGAGTTTGTATAAGACACGAGCTCTTGGTTGATATGCATTTTTTATTTACAGCGCCCTCCATAATTATTGGCACCCCTGGTTAAGATGTGTTCTTTAGCTTCTAATAAATTCAGTTTTTTTCTATATAATTTAGGACCACAATGAAAAAAGAGGAAAATCCAACCTTTAATTCAAGTGCAATTATTCAGAGAGAAAAAAATCCCATATTAAGAAATAATTCTTTAACATCAAATCATGTGTGCCACAATTATTAGCACCTCTGATGTTAACACTTTGTACAACCCCCTTTTGCCAAAAAAAACAGCACATAATCTTCTCCTATAACGTTTCACAAGATGGGAGAATACAGAAAGAGGGATCTTCGTCCATTCCTCTTTGCACAATCTCTCTAAATCATCCAGCGACCTGGGTCCTCTCCTCTACACTCTCCTCTTCAGGTCTCTCTACTGGTTTTCAATGGGGTTGAGGTCTGGGGACTGAGATGGCCATGGGAGGAGCTTGATTCTGTGTCTGGTGAACCATTTTTGTGTAGATTTGGCCACATGTTTAGGGTCATTATCATGCTGAAAGACCCAGTGACGACCCATCTTCAGCTTTTGGGCAGAGGCCGGCAGATTCTGATTTAAAATGTCCTGGTATTTCAACGCGTTTATGATGCCATGCACCCTAACAAGGTTCCCAGGGCCTCTGGAAGAGAAACAGGTGCACAGCATCACCGATCCTCTCCCATACTTCACAGTGGGCATGAGGTGCTTTTCTGCATACTCATCTTTTGTGTTCCGCCAGACCCACTTAGAGTGTTTGTTGCCAAAAAGCTCTAACTTAGTCTCATCTGACCAAAGCACACAGTCCCAGTTGAAGTCCCAGTACCGCTTGGTGAACTCCAGACGTTTGCGTTTATGATTGTGAGTGAGAAAAGGTTTTTTTCTGTGCATGCCTCCCAAACAGCTTGTTGGCATGTAGATAGCACCTGATGGTTGTTTTGGAGATTTTGTGACCCCAAGATGCTACCATTTGTTACAATTCTTTAATAGTGAGCTTTGGAGAACTTTTTATTTCTCTTATCATCCTCCTCACTGAGTGTGGTGGCAAAATAACTTTGCGTCCTCATCCAGGCTTGTTTACCACTGTTCCAGTTGTTTTAAACTTCTTAACGAATCCTTTGACAGTAGATATGGGCAGGTGCAGGCGAGTGGGTATTTTCTTGTAGCCATTGCCTGACTTGTGAAGGTCAACACACATCTGCCTTACTTGAATGGCGTGTTCCTTTGCCTGCCCCATGTTGAAGAGTGGATAAGAGAAATGGCCTCTGTGTCACGTGATATTTATACCCCAGGGAAACAGGAAGTGATGATTTACTATTTAAATGTTCCTAGATACTCTGATCAACTTTGTAAACTACTGTAGAAATGACAGAAATACTTCAATTACATTTAATTCCTAGGAATTGTTAGGGGTGCCATTAATTGTGGAACAGGTGATTTTATGAAAAATAAGTATTCCTTAGTCAGTGTTGGAGCCATAAATATTTTCTTTATTTTTTGCTTTCTTTTAATGGGTCAACTTTATGGGTATTGGTTTATTTGGTTTGTGCTTTATTTTTATTGGTTACTGTTGGATATGGGTGTGGTACTGGGCGTGTGCAGTGCGCAATTGGTAGCCTTAATTAGTCGTACCTGGCACCTGTGTTTCAGTTCAGTTTGGCGTGGGGTGAGCACGGGGAAAGGCTATCTTTTGTGTACCGCTTCGCTTTACATCGCATGAACTCAAGTTCGTTAACATGTTCTAGCTCAACCTTGCACTTGAAAGACTGTTGGGGCCTAAGTAATGAAATGGAGAGCAATAAACCAACGAAACGGGAGTACTGGTGTGGACATTGGATCTTTGGATGCGTGAAAGACAATATAGTTTCCCCTGCTTTGCCCACCGTTGCTTCTGAACATTTGGTGTTGTAAATGGTAGCCGCAATATTTGTACACACAAGACGCTCATAAAGCGAGCATTCGAACTTTGTTGCCGAATTTTCTGAAAGGGATCAACGTGTTCACTGCTATTGGAAGAAGCTGGCCACGTCGTTGCTGGTGTCATCGCTCCATCCACCGAGCTACGAGACGATTGGAGAAGACGGCTTTGCGTTCCTGTCGGCGGCATCCTTTGATTCATTCATTCTCCAGTTCCTGAACAAATGCAAACTTGCGAGGGTAACTAGGCTACTGCAGCGGATCATCAAAGCCTCATCGTGATTGAGTTCGCCTCCTGCACTACAGCCTGGGTAACTACTGCAGCGTTTCAAGCCTCGTCGCTGGAATCAAGGTATCGCAAAGTTTATTGACTTATCAGTGTGGTGGATTATAGTCCAACTGCGCTCGGCGTCTTTGATATGAAGGCTCCGCTTGTTGGATTAATTCGTTGATCATCATAGCCTCGTCGCTGGAATTGAGGCATAAAGACTCTTTGACTGAATCGTATTGGCTTATAAGACTGATTGGAATATCGTGGTGTTGCTTATGAACGTTTCAACTGCCTGCTTTTAACTGTGGATTACGAACATTGTTGCTCATTGCGTCTTGTGAGTGTTGTCCTATGGAACGTTTTACTGCTGTGAGCTGGCTACATGCGACTCGCCTGGTGTTGCGCTGAACATTTCAATAGTTTGCTGCTATGGACATTATTATGGACATTTGCCCATTACTCTCTTGCTGATGGTGTTGCCCTGTGAATATTTCAATTTCTTGCTGCTGTGAATTAACGTGAACTGCTGTGTGCTTATGGGTTTGCTGACAGTTTAATTGCTTGCTGATGTTGCTTATGAATATTGTTTTGAACCGATGTCATGGTGTTCAGTGTCCAATGGTAATCAACCTATGGTCATTTATTTGAATGAAAATGAGCACCGAGGAATTAAAGACAACTTGGTTCAAAATGAAGGTTTAGAAAGAAGACAAGTTAAACCAACTGCCAAAGCAGTTGCACTTAAACTTGAAGGTGTTCAAAAGGAAAGGCAAGCAAAAACGACCAAACTAAAAGGTTTAATTCAAATAATAAATGACTTAATGGAAAACCGAAATGAACAAAATGTAAAAGCCATACTGTCCCATCTTGAAAATGGTCATGCCCTTTTTAAAGATGCTACCCAGCTCCATAACACTGTCATGCCAATGCTTCCTCTGGGGGAGCAGGAGAAACAACACACCTGGTTCACAAACCTGCATGCACACAATGCGTCTTTTATTGAAAAAGTAACAAAATGGCTCTCTGTGGCTGGTCAAACTGATGTAGCCCAAGATCATGCAGAACACTCACTTACTAGGATTGTGCAACATGAGAATGCACCTGCTAATGAACATGCTACAGCTGATGTTCACTTGTCTGAATGCAATAAGGATAATGGAGATCCTGATGCAATGGAGAATGCTACACAAATGGATGATGTAAAACCAAGTGACAGCGTTTCTAATGTTTTTTCAAAACAATCCAACACTTCAAGGAGATCCAACACTTCAAAACGATCTAATACTTCACCTACCAGTGCAGCACACATTAAAGCCAAAGCAGAAATGGCTGCACTCATGGCTCGTCAAAAACTGTTGCAAAATAAGCATGCATTGGAGAAGGAGGAACAATTACTCAGGAAAAGGAAGGAACGGTTGAATCTGGAAATGGATATTGCTGCATCTGCAGCCAAGTTGAATGTCTTCAAGGCATCTGACTTTAGTCTATCTGATGTCAGCAGGAGCAAAATAAATGGGAGGAATTCTCACCTGCATGGAAATGGAAAGGAAAAAAAGTTAATCTTTGTTCATTAAATGCGGAAGCTGAGACATTCGTTCCAAAATCATCAGTGCAACAACCATGTAACGCTGCAACAGGAGACCACTTGCTGGGCGCTAGGCCCAAAGTGAAACATTCACAGGCCATCTGCTCAACCACCAACTATGACAGTAAATATGGCATCACATTCACAAGTCATGTCTACTTACCTGCGTTCAGCCCATCCACAGCCTCAAGTTAAGCGTCACCAAGCTACATCTGAAATGCAAAGTTCTGAGTCTGAACATCTGGCAGCAGTCCTAGAAAAACGAAACGAAATCACATTAATGCTAGTGGAGCAGCAGTACCACTCTTTACTCCCAAAGCGGGACATGCAAACCCTTTGATGGAGACCCCTTGCAGTTTCAAACGTTTATGAGGTCATTCGAACATAATGTTGAGCTAAAGACCGACAGTGCCAGAGGTCACCTGTATTTCCTCGAGCAGTACAACAGAGGGCAGCCTCGAGCTGGTACGAGGCTGTGAACATATGCAGGTGGAGGAGGGATACACAAGGGCTAAGTCACTGCTACAGGAGCAGTTTGGTAATCCCATGAAGATAGCTGCTGCCTATATGGAAAAAAATACTCACCTGGCTAGTAATAAAATCTGAGGACGTGAAAGCGCTTCAAGCATACAGAATCTTTTTTCGGCAGTGCAATAATGCAATGAGTCGAATTAACTTCAGTCTGGAACTAAATACACCAAGTAACATGCAAACAGTGATGAAGAAGTTGCCATACAGGCTCAAGGAGAAATGAAGGGAAGTGGCTTGTAACTTACAGGAAGTGTCAAAGCGCAGAGCTTCCTTTCATGACATTGAGTTTGTGGAGAAGCAAGTTGAAATCGCAAGTGACCCACTGTTTGGAGATCTAACTTTACATGATCCAGGTGCTGTAAAAAGAGAAGTGAAACATGTCAAATCCCAACCTTACTCTGCCAAACCTAAAGGAAGTAGTTTTGCAACTACTATTGCTCCTATGGATAAAGGCTCACAACAGCATGCGAAAAAGTCAGTGTGTGATGACAGAGTGCCTCACCTGCCACAAAGAATTGCTTGATCTGTGGAGCAGGACATACCTTGGACCTATGCTTTTCATTGGAAAAGAAAACACACAGTGACAAGATGTCTTTCTTGAAGGATAGTGGCGTGCTATGGCTGCTTGTGCATTGGGCACAGAAGTAAAGACTGCACAAAACGTCTATTCTGCAAAGTGTGCAATCTGAGGCATTCTACCTTGTTGCACATCCACTCAGAGGAATCAGAACCTGGTCCAGCAAAGGTAAATTAAGGAGGCAAGGGAAACGGCGGAGGGGCCAGTGGCAGTGGTCCAGTCGCTGTACAATCTTGTGGGCTTACTGGGGCCGGAGAGCGTGATTGTACACTTGTCATCTTGCCTGTCCAGGTGAAGTCTAGGAAAGGGAATGAAGTGGTCACAACGTATGCCTTCCTAGATCCAGGGAGTTCTGCGTCATTCGGTACAGAACGTCTCATGAATAAGCTGAACGTTACTGGAAAGAGAACTGGCATTCTCCTCGGGACAATGGGTCAGGAGAAAGTTGTCAGTAGTCACATTGTGACGAACCTAGAAGTCGCTGGACTGAACACGGACTGTTTCTGTGCACTGCCAGAGCTCTTCACACAGAAGTGCATGCCTGTCCACCAGGGCAACATTTCAAGGCCGGAAGACCTTCTTAAATGGCCACATCTGAAGGATGTCAAGCTAACAGAAATCAATTCTGAAGTGGACCTGCTCATTGGGACGAATGTCCCTCGTGTCTTGGAACCTTGGGAGGTCATTCGAGGTGCAGATAGTGGTCCTTATACAGTGAAGACCTTATTGGGATGGACTGTGAATGGTCCACTGAGGGGGGGACTGCAATGATGACTCCACTTGTGTTAATCGAGCAGCCACAGTCAGCAGGATTTCCATACTCACGCTTGATGATCTTTGGGAGCAGCAGGAAAAGGCTGACTTCCCTGAACGTGTTCAAGATGAGCAGCCAGGCATACCTAGAGAAGACTGCCAGTTCATGGAATCTGTTAAAGAATCAGTTGAGTTGATTAATGGGCATTACAGCATTGGCCTGCCCTTAAGGAAAACGGATGTCAAGATGCCTAACAGGAATGTGGCAGTGCAGCGTGCATTGAGTCTCAAAAGGAGGTTCATGAAAGACTGTCTGTTCCACACTCATTATACAGACTTCACGAGTGACATAATGGCAAAGGGCTATGCTGAGAGAGTGCCCCCAGAGGATCTAGGCCGCAGTGATGCAAAGGTGTGGTACCTCCCACATCACGAGGTGTACCACCCTCAAAAGAAGAAGCTGAGAGTAGTCTTTGTGCAGCAACTTTCCAGGGCACATCATTAAACGCCTAACTTCTTCAAGGCCCAGATCTCACAAGTTCATTGTTTGGTGTTAACACCAGGTTCCGTAGGGAGTTAATTGTTTTCATGGCAGACATCACAGCTATGTTTCATCAGGTCAGAGTACCAAGAACAAACTCTGATCTGTTGCACTTTTTATGGTGGCCGGATGGAGAACATGATCAAGATCTGGTGGAACACAGAATGGTCATCCACCTGTTTGGCGCCACCTCGTCTCCCAGCTGTGCGTCTTATGCCCTCAAAGTGTACTGAAGATAATTAAAACCTGTTCAGTCAAATGACTGTTGAAACTGTCCTTCACAACTTTTATGTTGACGACTGTTTGGCCTCAGTAGGTACTGAAGAAGAGGCCCTAACACTATCAGGAGCTGTGTGCACTCTGCAAGACAGGAGGATTTCAGCTCACCAAGTGGATCAGCAACAGTCGCAAAGTGCTTGCTGCTATACCTCAGGATGAAAGATCTCTTGAAGCTAAAGACCTGGATTTGGACAATGAAAACTTACCTGTGGAAAGAGCCCCTGGGAGTTCAATGGTGCGTCCAATCAGACACCTTTAGGTTCAAGATAATGCTACGGGACAGACCTCTGACAAGGAGAGGCATCTTATCTGTCATTAGCTCCATTTACGATCCCTTGGAATTCCTGTCACCAGTCGTGCTTGTTGCTAAAAGAATTCTGCAGAACCTGCGTAGACGTCAGCTGGGCTGGGATGACACTCTGCCAGCCGACACTGCTCAAGAATGGACTACATGGTTGGAGGAGCTCCAGCAGCTGGATGACTTTAAGGTTGTCAGGTGTTTCAAGTCTCCTAGTTTTGGAGAAGTTGCATCCACCCAGCTTCACCATTTCGCAGATGCGTGTGAGGATGGATATGGAACAGTAACCTACCTGTTACAGCAGAACATTCATGGACAGAGTTACTGTGCCTTTGCATTGGGAAAGGCCTGCGTGGCACCATTAAAGCCTGTTGCCATCCCACGCATGGAGCTTACTGCAGCAGTCATGGCAAGTCGAATGGATAAGCTGTGCAGAAAGGAGTTAAGGTTGCCTCTGCAAGACTCTGTGTTCTGGAGTGACAGTACGTCAGTACTTAAGTACGTCAACAACAAGACCTGACGATTCAAAACCTTCGTGGTAAATCATGTAGCAGAGATTCTCTCCACAATTGAACCATCTCAATGGAGGTACGGGAACACCTCTAGTAATCCTGCAGACTTGGCCTCTAGGGGAACTAGGGTGAACACATTCCTGAAGTCTGAAGTATGGCTGCTGGGCCCAAGCTTTCTCATGGAACCTGAAGTTAAGTGGCTAGCAAACATTGACCTTCTGGGAAGCTGTCCTCAGAAGACCCTGAAGTTAAGGCAGTTGTGTCTGTGAACGCAGTCAGGGCTGAACAGGCTGGCTCAGTCATGCGCCTCATTGAACACTTCTCGTCTTGGACCCGGCTGAAGAGAGCTGTCTGCTGGCTGCTTTGGTTCAGGAAGTGGATGTTGAACTGTCGACAAGGGAGGAAAGAGCTGATGGAAGAGCTCACTCCATCTGATGCAGCAGAACCGCTGGATAGGAGAAGATGCAGGAGAAGATGCAAAACGTAAAAATGCAGGCTATGGAGAAGGGACCCCTGTCAACGGAGGAGTTTGCTGGGGCTGAAAAGGCAATTATCATCTTTCGCCAACGACAAAGGTTTCCAGACGAACTTGCATGCCTGCATAATGGAGAAAAGGTGAAGAAAAGTAGCCGCCTTTACAAACTTGACCCCATTTTGGAAGATGGTGTACTGAGAGTTGGTGGAAGGGTTGATCGAGCAGCTATGCCAGATGAGGCAAAACATCCAGCTATCCTGGCTAAAGACCTCCACCTTTCCACTGTCATCCTCTATCATGTGCATCAAGTCACGGGTCATAGTGGTCGTAACCACATGCTGGCACAGTTGCGTCAGAAGTATTGGATTCCTAGCGCCTTTGTTACCATAAGGAAGATTCTGTCACAGTGTGTGGTCTGACATTGGCTGAATGCAACACCAGCAACTCAGTATATGGCAGACCTACCTCATTCTCCTGATGAGCCACCTTTCACCAGGGTAGGGGTCGACTGCTTTGGACCTTTTGAGATCAGACGAGGTCGAAGTATTATAAAGAAGTATGGGGTGATCTTTACATGCCTGACTATAAGAGCTGTGCACCTGGAGGTGCTGTCATCCTTGGACACAGATTCCTTTGTCCATGCCCTCTGACGTTTCATGGCAAGGCGAGGCCAAGCGCTGGAGCTACGGTCAGATAATGGCACGAACTTTGTTGGGGCCGAGCGTGAACTGAGAGAGGCAATAGGGAGATGGAATCGCGTCCAGATCAGTGACTACCTTCTCCAGAATGGCATGAAATGGACTTTCAATCCTCCTGCGGGTTCTCATCATGGTGGAGTATGGGAGCGGCTGATAAGGTCTGTGAGGAAAGCCTTGAATTCTGTCTTGCGAACACAAACCTTGATGAAGAGGGCCTCCACACAGTCTTTTGTGAGGTCGAAGCCATAATCAATAGCCGCCCCATTCCTAAGGCCTCATCATTTGAATGACCTAGAAGCATTGACGCCTAACCATCTCTTGCTGCTGAAATGCAAACCGTCATTACCACCAGGGGTATTCCAGAAGGAAGACATGTACGCCCGTTGGCATTGGAGGCAGGTTCAGTACATGTCCGACTTGTTCTGGAGGCGATGGTTAAAGGAATACTTGCCTCTACTTCAGGAGCGGCAGAAGTGGCAGTCTGTCAAACGGAACTTTATCCCTGGAGACCTTGTCATCATTGTGGATGAAACTGCTCCACGTAATTCATGGATCACTGGAAGAGTTGTTGAAGCGGATCCAGACAGAAGAGGATGTTCGCAGAGTTCGCATCAAAACAAAAACTGGATTCTTGGAGAGACCAATCACTAAACTATGTCTTCTTCATGAAGCAGAGAACTAAGGAGCTGTATGATGAAAAATAACAGAATAATATATCCTAAAAGAAAAATGCATTAAAAGATTAATTTAAGGAGTTCTAGATCCACTAATAGAGACTATAATATTAGTTATTTGGTTTTTGTCTCCTACATATTTTGTTGTTTTGTAATTATGGTCTAAAGCATAATTAGGGGCCGGAATGTTGGAGCCATAAATATTTTCTTTTTTTTGCTTTCTATTAATGGGTCAACTTTATGGGTATTGGTTTATTCGGTTTGTGTTTTTATTTTTATTGGTTACTGTTGGACATGGGTGTGGTACTGGGCGTGTGCGCAATAGGTAGCCTTAGTCTTACCTGGCACCTGTGTTTCAGTTCAGTTTGGCGTGGGGTGAGCACGGGGAAAGGCTCTTTTGTGTACCGCTTCGCTTCACATCGCATACCACATCACATGAACTCAAGTTCGTTTACATGTTTTTGCTCAACCTTGCACTTGAAAGACTTTTGGGGTCTAAGTAATGAAATGGAGAGCAATAAACCAACGAAACGGGAATACTGGTGTGGACATTGGATCTTTTGAATGCGTGTAAGACGATATAGTTTCCCCTGCTTAGCCCACCGCGGCTTCTGAACATTTGGTGTTGGAACTGGTAGCCGCAATAGTCAGGGATCATTTTTTTTCCCTTATAATTCACTTGGGTTGAAGGTTACATTTTTCTACAATTTTCAGTGTGAGAGTATGCTTCTGCAATAAAAGTTGAATTTATTTTAAGGCTTTTAACACATCTTAACCAATAATTATGCCAGGTGCTGTATTGTTGCTATTTGGGCTTATTGGAACCTGATGGCATAAATGCACCCAGTTTTTATACTTATTAACATTTTAAACAAAGTTCAATCCCTCTGTACACATTCGTTTACATCGTGTTTAGCGGCATGCTAGATCTTAACATTTACTCATTTTTGTCAAATTTGCATGTAATGGCAAACTTACAATGCTTTTATGCATATCTAAACAAGTATAAGCCGTGAAATATCATTGGACTTCTTACCTTATCGATGTTTGGATTTGAAGTGGCCACCCGAACATTCACTTGCGCTCGCTGCCATTTTGAATTTTTCCTGTAGTGTGTTGTACCCTTATAACACCACTGTCCACACATGTGGTTATTAGGCCCCAGTTAAGCAAAATTAACTACTGTGGTAATATAACCCAACATGTGATGTCCTCGCATGTGGACGCTAAGTCTTAAGAGGTTAAAGTGAAAATCTGTCCATCTGTTACCATTCTTGAGTTATCATAGAAAATATTATATTATTTTCACAGATGACCTTGACCCCCCTGACATTTAACCCCCAACTGCTGTGGACGCTATCAAAGCTACCCCATCATACAGCATGTGGTTGGAAGCAGAATTGTACAATGCACATTTTGATTTTCGTATTGTTATGCAAGAATGTTTTATGTACAGCACTGTATATCATTTGTAAATGGAGATTTGTTAGATTTGTGCTGCTTTACTGGTCAGCTATTTGTTTTTTTTTATGGTTTAGCACTCTCTGGTGGTATGTCTATAGAAAAACATGATCTGATGCAATACCACTTGTTTGTGATGAAAGACTTGTGCTTTCTAGAAGTTTCTGGCTTCTTCTTGCCTGGAGGGGGCCAGATCATCCAGGTTTTTGTTTTGGCATCAGAGTTACATAGTGGCATTAGAGTGTTATTATAACATTAAACAGTGGATCATTTGTAGAAATATTTGGACCTAATCAGTGAAGAATAAATTTGTTGAAGTTGTCATAGCTGGTTTTCTTTTGTGATTTTCAAGTCATAACAGTATGAAGTCAATGTGATGAATTTTAAGGAAGTTATCCATTGCCCACATGCTGTGAAATTTTACAATCAATCAGTGCAACCCTGTAGACACTTGATTGCTAACACACATGAACACACAAACAAATGACAAACCGCACCAATGACAATACCTCACCCCTCTGACTTGAAAGATGTGGGTTACATGGATAGGGGCAGTGACACTCATATGAGAACCTCTTTCCTATGTGCATTGTGTGGCAGAGAGGGGAGTGGATGGCCATATTTTTTTGTTGACTGCTGGTTTCTTTCTTTGATTGCTTTGTTATATGATTTGATTATTATTTTGCTCACAATTTTTTTCTTTATTAAAGTCCGTTCAGGGGGCTGCCAAGCTGTCATGGAATTACAATCCTATTACATTTTGGGTTGTAACTCTACAACTAAATAAGATAAAATCAAGTATGATCTTTAATATTATTAAGTGAAAATATATTTTTTGAGAAATTTTCGTAGAAGAAAAAGGAAAAACTACTCTGTCACGGAATTACACAAAATTGATGTGGTTTTTTTAATGTTGTGTTTAACTATCCAGAAAGTGATGTTCCTATCATAGTTAAGTTATGAAACTTCAATATGTTCATATGTAAGGTGTTTTTTGTTAATACTGTAAGTTATAGAAACAAATATTGACTTTAACCCTGCTTTATGGCCAAGAAAATTCAAAAAGTCAATGTCACGGAATTACAAGAGGCAAATTGTCACGGAATGACAACAATAGTATTAATTAGTTTCAATGTATTTATTTCGATATATTATATACATAATTATTTACATTTCTACAGTTCAGCAATATATTACAATGAGTATTCCACTTATAATGACCAATCATAATACATACGTCAAAATTTTTTTTAAATCTTCATGTCAACATTGGCTTGGCGGCCCCCTTCAATTGAATTTTTGATCTCAGCAAATCCTTTTTTTTTTTTGTTATCATGTCATGCAAGCATCCAGGCCAAACTCACAGTTTATTTCCTGAAGATGCAAGATTTTTTTTATGGAAATGAATCATTATTAACATTCATCAATAGGGCCTCTTGAAAGATACAAAATCTAAATATTTATATTTCAACAGAAATTACATAGTTAATAGGATTTTTACTTTTTTTTTTTTTTTTTTTTTTGAACGGGTCCCAATGAATCCTGTTTCTATTTTTGATACGAAGCTGCGGTAATGCCACTCAACCAATCGCGTGACGACATTGAAACCACGTGCTATCTTTGGAGCACGATTCCTATGGTTGCTTTTTTGCTAGCTGGTGAGAAAGGGTGGAGTACAGACCTATGTATTTGTATTTGGGTTTCACTGCAGCTCTCTGAGCCCCCAAATACAAATTGCCTATCAGAAACTCCGTTAATGAACACAATAGCCCAGCAACACAACCAGACCAAGTCCCAAGTCAATATTGGTTTATATGAAGGCATATTAAAGATGATATTAGGTGCCCATGGGATAAAAACGATTCCAAGAAAATATAAAGCTGGTGATCCTAGAAGCATGGGATGGGAGAATAAGCCAAAAATGTAGGAATATGGGTTCAACCTTTGCTCGCTGATGTGAGCTGATGGAGGAACAAGGACCAAGACAGAACACTGCTGCTGCTACGTTTTTTTTCCCCCTGGACCGGTAAGCTGAGGTTTGCTCGCTAGCTACATCAACTTTTTTATGCGCAAGTGTTTTATGTGCTACATAGTTTAGACCTCAGTTTCTTAAACTTTTCCTGAAAGAGCGTGCAATTTGTGTTTTCATCACACGGTTGACACATTTTAAGCCAGCCAGTATGCTAGGTACATTTAGTAGCTTGCAACATCATGAGCTAACACTAGCAAAGTAAGCTGCTGCTGGCATGCGTCGACACTGCAGGTGCTAACAGCAATACCATAATCATTTCTGTGGAAAAAACACTTGCATGTCAATCCTGGAACATCGCAGCCAACTTGTCTTAACAAAATGAGCCACCAAAGCACCATTCTGTCAGTTTGTAGCTTGGAGCCTAATGTAAGGTACTATGGTATGTCTAGGCTTATACTTGTAAGAAAACACTGTCCTGGTGCGATATGCTTTAGCTTCATGCCGCATATTTAATGCTCACATCATTACCTGTTAGATCCATCAAGTGAAGCCCACAGGCAGTGATCAATCAATATTCCTGGCAGCCTGTTGTGGCGGCATTTGCTTTTAGCTGTTCTCGGCTGCAGTTCTCCCCATATGCACTAAAACACTGAATTTTCCCGAATCTTGTATCTGTCACCTTTCAATCTCCCAGTTTTGAAAAATGAAAAGCTTGTTAAAATGATGGGATTCTGTTGTTGGAACAGGTACCTGCATGTGAAGGCGTCCTCCAGGACCAAATCTGAGAACCTCTTTTCAAATATTGATCAAGCAGCAATCTCTGGGGCTGAGAAACATAAACTGTATTGTAAGATGAGTGAAGCAACCGTGAGGTCACCCGTTGGTTTCAGCATACCATTTAGGAAGCCTCGATTTTGGCAATTTGAAAAGCGCCATTTTGTCATTTTGAAACCAGATGTGATTCCTATTGGACGAGAGCATGAATTGAAGATCCAGGGAGGAGCGAGGGGTGGATCTATGGTTGGAACTGACCGTATCTGACGAGGACCGCAGGATACCCACACCCCCAAAGCATATGTGGCTTTATCTTTTATTCTAGTCTATTTGGGACCATAATTTCCAAAAATGAACATCATAATATGTCGAGGGAGACTTGAAACTTGCGATAGATACCATAAAATAATGTGGAAAATCATTATTGAAATATTAAATCAGGGGAGAAAGTAGGCTCATTTTCTCATAGACTTCTATACCATTGAACTTCTTTCTGCAACCACTGATATCGCTTTCTGCTGGCCATTAAATAGAATGCAATTTTAAGATATTTCCGCATTAGCCTCACTTTTCAGACCCAGGTGCTATTGTGTCTGTATTTTCATAGTCTTTGCCGAGAAATGAGACCGCTGCGGAAGTGCCAAAAGCTCCAGTTCCTCAAATGGCCACTTGAGGCTGGGCACAAAACCTAGTCAAACCCCATGGACTCCCATGTTAAAATGCCTAACTTTACCCCAGAAATAAACATTTACTGCCTGCTACAAGCAATTAAATGGCTTTGGTCTCCATAGCTAATTTTTTCACTCATGACAGCTGTATGGGAGGAGTGAGTTTTATATAACTTACCCATTTAAATTATATTATGGCTTAAAATCATGCATAATTAAAGGTGTAGTCACTGTGAGTGCCAGATTGATGTCATCATCAATGGTGGCTAGCTGTTAGCTTGCTGCTAAGCATCACCTCAGCTAGGATAATTCGAGTCACTGAACTGCCACAATTGTCGTATTGGTGACTTTTGGAAATGTTTTTTTATTACAATATTGGGCAAATAATATGTTTTGTGAATGATTAATTTCTCTTACAGACCATTTGCGTAATCTTTGCTATATTATTATTATTATTTTATTTTATTTTTTTCTGTTGAGTAAAATTATCATATTATTTTATTGATGGGTAAAGCCAGTCTCTTTGGGCAGCGATGTAATGAGATATGACAATAGAAATTTATAGAATCTGTTGTAGTTGGTGACTCTGTGGAGCAATGCATACAGCAAGATATTGTGCAGCAATCGCCATCGCATCACTTAAATTTTTTCATAGTGGGCGCATATAACCTTAGTCTTAGCCTAGCTTGTTATCCATCGCTAGGTTGGTAGCTAGGTGGGAATGCTTCAGCAACCAGGTTTCATTTGGCTCACCATAGCTCCACCTAAGAGCCATCTCTTTGCCCACTTTAGGATTACCTGGCTGGGAGTTAGATGGAATCATGCTTTACCAAGATGGCGACCGCTTGGGGTCAACCACTGACAATGGCTGTTCATAAACCTATGGATGACGCCATGGAGACCACAACCAATGTTTCATACGATCTATGATGCTGGTAGGTTGGTGATAGATATTTCATGTATCAAGTTGTGTGATTAAATTTCTACATTTCTGAGACTGTTGTGGACAGCCATCTATTTAATCCTGCTGTGTTTTTCTCGTTTAAATTGAACATCGTCTTTTGCCTCATTATAAATCTCCTACTGCCTACTGTATTTTTTGTTCTTTTTTCCTGTTTCCAAATTCTCCTCTGTCTGACAGTACCTTTTAATCGCCACAAGATGATGCTGTTGTGTACAAAAGAACTGGTTATTTCCCGAATCTCCATCAGTCACAATGTTTGTGAATTATTATGGCTCCTGCCCACTGTATGTGCTATTTTCCGGTCGTCTGTCCGTCTGTCACACCGTCTGTGTCACACACATCTTGTGGGTGTGATACCCTCTGAAGGACCAGACCAAATCAGACATGGTAACTCTCCACAGTCGGTAACTGATTATGGCTGCGGTCAAAGGGTCTTTTTGCTGAGGGAAAATTCCTAACTCCCTTGAAATGACCCAGAATTATTTACATGGCAGATGTTTAAGAGCTGTTCATAAACGCTGAGGAAAGGTAATTTGGTCCTTCTTTACTTGCATCCTTTGTCAGAGGCTACACTAGACCATCCTTTGCGAAAAGAAATGAGAATTCTGTTCCACAAATCCTCTCTGCCACAATATTCAAAGTGACATTGCATGCGTCTGGCAGTTCGCAAAATATGGACATGATGGAAAGGGGTAGTACGATGACTTTTCCAAGTCAACGTGCCATTGGATTTTCTCAGCACAGCAGTCGTTTTTTCCTAAGTCTTTTTGAACTCTCCTTTACATCTGTCGTTAACCTTTAGATGTTGTCTGTCGAAGTCACAGAAAAAGTGCCTGGGAATTAGACGATGGGACATCATTTTTTGATTATTCAAGTGCAGCCTAGGTTTTGGAGGTCAATTAGGCCAATGGTAAAGGTCACATAAGGTCAGCTTTTTTTCAGGGACTAATAATATTTAGGGCATATAAAGCTATGGGAGGAGGTGGCATAGCCTTCTTGTTTATTTATTCTACTATGTTTATTGTTTAATAACACTTTCAGCACTTTTAACGTAGTCATGTGTTACCCGTAACGGTACGCTAAACACGTTTGCGAATTTAATAACACTCCATTCAGTCTGATATGCATGACTTTGGGGAATTAATCTCTTATTAACCTGACATGCATGTTTTTGGACTGTGCGAGGAAAATGGAGTATCAGGAGTAAAATGCTCATGAACATTTGGAGAACATGCTCACTCCAGACCGAAAGGCCCCTTGGTTGGACTGAAGTCTGTGACCTACTTTGAGCCAATAGGAAACAGGAATACCAGCACTAAACCAACACAAACATGGGTAGAACATTCCACACAGAAGGTCTTCAGGCTGGATTTTGAGCCCAAAAACGATTCTTGCTGTGGGGTAGCTGTGCTAGCTGCTGCTAAACTGTGCTATCCGCAATGCTCATAATGCATACATGCCAACTCCACAGCTTTAGGCGGTAGACTACAGGTTTCGGGGTGTTAAATTCTGAGGGGAAAAAAAAAAAAAAACGCCCCAAAAGTGGTAGCCTACCGCCAAAAGTGGTAGAGTTGGCATTTATGATAATGGTTGCATACTCCTGATATACATGCCACCCAAAGTCTTGTCAGTGAGGTGGTTCAGTTTAGGAATACTGTATTCACTAAAGCAAAGAGTTAATAAAGTCTGTTTGTACGCTTGATGTTTATCAAAATAGTCAAACATTTCTCAGCAGGGTTCCTTGACTTTGCAGTAATTTAAGAGCAGTCTAAGAACTATCTAAAAAGCTACATTATTAGCCAAAGTCCTCAAAAGGATCAGGATGGAACACTTCACTGTCATGTTAAGCTTTATAACCATTATAAGCAAGAACGGTAAACGTGACCGGAAGAAATTCTGGGACATTATCTGTACCATAAAAAATGTCCCAGACATTTCTTTGCTAGGTTATTGGTATTGGGTTTATGAAATCAAAGCCATTTGTAAAATTATGGCACTACTTCAACGAGCAGCACATCATTAGCATTTATTGTCCGGAAAAGTATTAGTGTCGCCCTGAGCAGTGGCTGCATGTAGAAACTAGAGGCACTAGTAGAGTGCAAACCTCCACCAAGGCAGCACAATCCAAATCCAAATGAGCGGGAGCAAAGTTCAGTGAGTGCATGTCATACGATTTCAAGATTGCTGCCATGGTGGCCATGTTGTTTCACAGATAATGGTAAAAATTAATATCGTCCATCCTTGAAGTAATAGCAATGCACCCACAAAATTTCAGACAAATCCATGTATGACTTTTTGAGTTATGTTGTTGACAGACAGACAGACAGACGGGCAAAAACATAACCTCCGCCCCAACTTCGTTGGTGGAGGTAATAAAGTAGTGCACAACTTGGAATTATGTCTATCCTTTAATAATTTTGTATCTAATTGGCCTTGCTTGTTAAATTCCACTAATCACTGTTTATTTATAACTATGACACTTTTAAAGCCAGAATCTCTTGTTAAAAATTTGCATGTACACACTGTGAGACTGTGTATGTTTACAAACCTCAGCACCGTTGAAAGTTGAATTTATCACTGAGATTTATTTGTTTTTCCCTCTGACTCCAATGAACAGCTGCTGTGCTGTAGTGAGCGTTCGTTGAGGTGAATACTAGATGTGTTTACATCGGCTATGGTGAGACAAACCCTCTAATTTTGGAAAATATTTGTAAAAAAAACAAAAAAATATTTGAAGGATGGAGCTATTTATGTTCTGCTTATGCAAATTTCATTTTCTTGTAAGTACTTAGCGGGAGATTTATTCAATTACTGCTACAAAAGCATGCAAGCATTATTCAAGCCACAGTTGTTTCCCTCTGCGAGCAGTGTTTGGAATTAAGTTTGTGGAAAATCCGGGGTTCCTGTTGCTTGGTATTCACAAACAAAGTGATGGAGAACTAAAGATGGAGGGCTTGCAAGTGCCATCATTCAAGGCATTTATTTATTATGTTAGTCATGTTTAAAGTAAATTTTGACTGCAGTGTTTGGGATATGGCTGTAAACAAACAAGCTCATCTCATGGGAGTATTCATTATCTGTTCACATTGTCAGTATGGTCAGAAATAAAAAGAGTTAAGAAATTCGAACATTTTATTGGTATTTTTTTAACCCTTTATGTGTTTGCTGTATCGCCGTGTGTGTGTGCGTGTGTGTGCGTGTGTGTGTGTGTGGCCGCGTGTGTGTTTGTTTGCGTGCATGTGTTGCGTGTGTGAGTCTGTCCACGGCTAATTCTCGCGAACTACCAAACCCATCAACCAAATATTTTCTGCGCACACTTATGACTATGCTCAAGGACCTCTCGTGTTTGCAGTGATTCACAATTGGAAAAAAGAATCAATTTTATTGACTGGTCTGTTTTATACTGCCATCGACTGACTTTTCTCCCCTCAAAACCAGCCAGTGAGGCCTGCAAGTGATCAACAACTGCTTCAGTTTGGAATCTCGTTTCTTTGATGATCTGCACTCCACAGAGAGCTCTCTCTGGTTTTCTGATGGATTCACGTGAGGCTGTAGCAGCTTTGCTGATATTGAAATTCAATATTTACAAATGAATAGCGTGTGCTGCCTTCATTTAAGTCAACTTATCAGCTTAAAAAAGTTAACTGTGGCACATATTGAGTGATTTTAAGTGATCTTGAAGAAAAAAAGATCACATAAACCTTTTTAATTGCTCAAATACAGTACTTTGCGATGTAACAGGGACACAATTTCAATATTTATCGTAGAGGAGGAACAATCCAGCCCTGGAGTGTTGGTGCTTATGTGGACTATTGCTTCCAAGCCTTTACCGTGGCTCTGTTAGCAAATAAATGCGGCTTTCTCATCCAGTTCCAGTTAATTTGTAGAATAGACTACTGTAAAACCTTCACCAGAGTACAATTAGCTAAAATGACAGGTGAAATACAATGGCTGTGCTAAATAATTACGGGCTGGTTCTGGCAGAGGCTGGTTTTTTGTCCACCCCAAATGTCTACTGACATGAGTGGCTGAATGCTGCTTGTCAGAATGTAGAGGGGAAAAACAGCCCTATAATGGTTTCAAAGCATGCCATAATTATATAGTTTTACTAGAAAATGCACGTGGAGAAACTTTCCAAATTTTTACATGGTGAAGGTTACCGTGCTTCAATTTCTGCAAACATTTCTGAGAAATATACACATTTTTCTGACAATCCAGTTCACTATCCTTTGTTGTTATACCTTGCATCATAAAGAAGTCTTTTTCACATGTATGCATACATAGATTATACAGGTGAGTAGGCATAGCTGTTATTAACCCTAAGAGCGCTGAAATAAATATATATAATTAAATCTATATATATCATGTGCTATTGAAAACCTATCATGTCACAACTTGTAAACTAGTTGCCATATGAAATATTTTCAACAGCTTTCAATTTGATATCTTGCATCATTGAGCAACAATAGCTGCATTTGGCACTCGAAGGGTTAACTTCGTCTCGATTACCCAATTATTTGTCAGTGAAGTTATTGAATCCCCTGATAAAATCAGCCCAATGGAGAGGAGTGTTAATACAGATGTTTGTATAGATGTGCACTTCCTGTTCAGCAGGAATGTTACTATTAGAACCTTCTATGTGTTTCTGGTGCATCTCTCACTTCATTCCCCAGGGGGCAATGAGTTGCGAATCGTGCGGTTTTTCAAGGAAATACACGGCGGGAGGGCTGTAAAAATGATTCCTCCACCTCCGAAGCGCAAGGTGAGTGAGAAAGGTGTGCTGGGGCATGCTCTCCGATAGAGATGGAGAGACTGCTGAAGGAGGAAGGCTGGTCTAATGTACCAACCATTCACCTTGCACTGTGAGTTTGAGTGAAAAACATAGGGGGTGAGGAAATGAGTGCAATGGCTACATACTCCTCACTGTGATGCTTTAGGAGTGATGGACTAGCAGCACAGTGTAGGGGATGTATTTTTGGTCCAATTAAATGAGACTGAGCTGGTGAGTCGAAGTGGCAGCCGGCAAGCCGTGAGAATACACATTTGTGCACTCTACTGACCTACAGTACACTCTCCGCTGCAGGAGGCACTGAGACATTATTTCTGTAAATTAAACTGCAGCAATCAAAACCCACTTTTCTGAGATCCCCATGGAGTTTTCCGTGATCAATAATCCATAGAAACACACAGTTACAGCTATATGACCCATAAATTTCAGCGTAATACAAAGTGTATGCTATCTGAAACTGTATTTCAAGAGCTGGTTAGTTGTTGGAATGGAACAAAAATAATTCAAATCAGCTAATCATTATTGAATATGAAATTAAGTAAATGATGGTTTACCTGACATGAGGTGAAAAATGAATGTTTTAAACTGCAAGATACCCAATTCAAGCAGAAATCAATCTACTGTATATTTCAAATTTGATTCATAAAGCAATTTAGAGGTATATTAAGCTAAATTCAGCAGCAAAATACTTCATTCTCCCCTATTATTGTTTCTAGGGAACTCCAGAGAGGCAGCTCGAACTTCAGTTAAACTTGGAAACGAGGAAATTGGGTAGTTGCAATTTGCAAGGCCTCATTTCTTTCGATGCCTGCTGGGCTGCAAAGAAACCAGCAGTTGATGTTATTCGCTCCACAGAGCCTGTGCTTATTCAAAACACAGCCATGCGAAGCTCTCCTCTCACTTCCTCTCTCTATCTGACATGTGGCCGTTAGCTCGCAGTGGTTTAATGCAGATCACCAGGTAATGTGGCAATACCTGGTATTGCATTATCTGCAGTGCACAGGCATCTCGTTATTTTCTAACTCTCGAGGGCTTACATGAAAGATGATGAGACCGAAGTTATGTGACGTATGCAGATGTAGTTTTAGACAAAGCAACTGCAGCACTGCAACACAGCTAATCTATCTAGTAAGAATCTCGATGGACAGGTGCATAAAATCCCAAAAATGCCAATAGAACATGATGCGCTGCTTAGTGTATTTAAATGGCCCATGAAAGCATCAAAAACTCATTTCCGTCTCTTTCGTTGCGAGTCCCATAAAAAGGCAGGCATGTTACTGTAGTCGAGGATCCAGGGAGGTTGGACGTTCACTCAGAAAGTAATTCTGCACGAGAAGTAAAATGCTCTGTTGGCCTCTTGGTGGAGCTAGCGATAAAGCTGAGAGACCTGGGAACGGTTAGACGGGAGCAGAAAGAGTGGGAGGGAAGGAGAGAGGGAGGGAGTGAGCGATGACAAAAGAGAACAGAAAAGACTGGTAGGACTACACTTTGACAGAAAGAGAGCTAGCGGAGGGGGTTGGCAGGCATTTTGGAGGATGTTTGGAGACTGCAATGGCTGGCGGGAGAGAGTGGAGGCATTTTAATTTCGGAATGCGAGACAGACAGAAGGAAGTGGATGAGCACATATACTCACATACAGGCTTCCCTGACCCTTTTAGGTCACAATTTCTCATCTTCAATTCTTCAATTCTTCTTCTCCTCTTTCGACTTTCATTAAAGAAGCTTCAGCTGCTCCTCGCATTAGCCATTGTTATTAGCACACTCCCACCCCACCCCTGCTAATGGCCTTGTTACAGTAATTGCTACATTTGTACTCAACTGATAGCATTATGTTTCTCGGCCCCCATGATACAACCTTTCCTGAGCAAGCACGCTGCATTTGTATGCATAGCTTTTAAAATTCTCTGTGTCAGACACCAGCGCTGTGCGACTGCTGAAGAGCGAGAGATATCGGCACTCGAGAGGAATCCCTCCTTCAAGCGCAGCAATATAATGCATTCGGGTATGATGATTCCCCAGAGAGCATGGATATTCCTTCTGAAAGCTAGGCTATGAGGGGATTTGTCTTCCCTACTTTCCTCTCCGTGTGTCTGGAACTAAATCAAACTCTGACCTTCAACCTTGTCTGGAATCTGACATGGGCTGTAGTGTTCGTTAGACTGCTGCATCTACAACTAAAAGAAAAAAAAACAAGTTTTTGCCACTAACATGGCAATATCCCCCCGCCGCCTCAATTTTATACGGACGTATGGACAGACGGGCGGAGCCCAATGCTTTATCCCCCGCTTCGTACTAATCGTGCAGTGGGGGATAAAAAAAACATGGTATACATTAGATAGTGTATTATCTCACTAAAATATTTATTTGCTATGATGTGCTGTTAGGAGGTTGCCACATCAGCCACAAGGAAAATAAGTCATATCCAATGTAGATATATATTTGTGGTTACAAGTCAAGATTTGGATTAGAGCCATATATTTGCACAGGGAAGCTAAGATTTTAAATTAATATTGATTGATATTTTGCAAAATACAGAATATGTAGGCTTCATTTTTCTAATGTCAGCTGGCACAGTGGTGCAGTGAGTAGCACTGCTGCCTCACAGCAAAAAGGTCATGGGTTTGAATCCAGCCTGGGGCCTTTCTGCGTGGAGTTTTGCGTGTTCTTCTGTGATCGCCTGGGTTTCCTCCCACAGTCCCAAGATATGCATGTTAGGCGAATTGGAGAAATTTCCAGCAGATGTGAATGGTGTGTGTGCCCTGCAATGGATTGGCAAGATGTTCAGGGTATGTGCCTGCCTTTCACCCATAGACTCCAGCTCCCCCGCGTCCCGAGTGAAGAAGAAGTGGTATGGTAATGGATAGACAGATTTTCCAATTTACCTGACCAATACCCTTGCAAACAGTATTGCAATTTAAAAGCTTCTTGATCATATTTTAAATTATGACATGTTTTGTCTCTGGGATATACCATTTCTGTCTTTTAACTCTATTTTTACTCAGCCTTCTGGTAATGTCAAAGTATGTCAATAACATTAATCTTTTCTCTGCATTTTTACAGCAACTGTGTTCCTGTCTGTTGCTAAATGACTGGCCATGAACCATGTAACATATTTTTATGATTTTAAATTGTGATGCCTTTGTTTACTCAATGTTCATAATTCACAAAATGAATGGAATATGTTTCAGAATATAAAAATATTCAGTGTCATGCCGAATCTCCCACCACTAAAACTCAGAAAGACGGTGTACACACAAACGCTCACACTACGATAAGAAAAAAAAAAAAAAAATATATATATATATATATATGATGAAAATGTAAAGGAAAGACCATATTTGAAATTTCAGATTGCAATGGAAATGTGTCGATTTAGAAACCCCTTTTCAGTTTGCATGATTAAAAAAAAATTGAGGCAGAACCTCACAGAGAATTACTTAAAATATGTTGTCAAAAGATTTTCTCTTGCAGTAACATGACAGCAACTATAACATCAATACCAAAAAAAAAAAGAAAATAAATGAAAATGCCTGCCAAAAACAAAGTTGTGTACTTCTTTTACCGAGATACTTTGCAATTCAGCCGTGCAGCTTTATGTATCCCCGTGGAGTATGCAGTTTAAAAGCTTTTTAAAATTGCTCTGGCAGAAGTCCAGAGGAAGACTGTGTGCACTGCCTTTTGATCAGCTCTGCACTGATGAGGTGGACACCAGCTAAATGCCCCTCTACTCCAATCTTTCTGCTTCCAAACAGATGTGGCTCAGGAGCTCATCTGAGATGGGGGGGGGGGGATGAACTGACCACTGCTAAAAAGGTACAGGCCCTGAGCGCTGTAGGCCAGATGGGGATTTTGTGTTCATGGTTGAGTGCCTGCTGAAGCTGTGTCTTCATTTTTAAATATGGAGACTGGAAGTGACACAGCGTGAAGCCAATTTGTAAATTCAGCCATAATTGCCATAGTGCATGGCTTCAGAATATTCTGGAAAGAAATTGATGTCAGCAGCAAAGGTTAAAATTGTTTGAGGGTAAAAGTTCTGTCATTTGTCTGTTCCACCCATGAATTCTGCTAACTGATTTCACTTGTTAGGTCTACCAACTGGCTGAAGAAGGTAATTCAAAAATTCCTGATTGTTGGAAGGATTTTTTATTTTAACTGCCCAAACCTGGATCGAACATTTATGCTCACACTTTCTAAACCTGGATTGGACATTAATGGTCACCAGGTAAGGCCAAAGCTGGAGATATACTTGCTTTTTAACTGCATTTTTGCATTGACCACTGCAACCTTGCGAGCAATATTGTTCATAAACTTGCTAATGTACTTTGCATGTTACTGGAGAATTCCACTAGAGGGCGCACCAGAGAACTGATGGATCAGACGATATTCTTAACATGGGCTCTCAAACTGGTCTATGGAAGGGCTAAGGGGCTGCAGGTTTTTATTCCCTCTGAGCAGAAGCGCTGCTGATCGAACCAATCAATAGTGCAGACTGAGATAATTTTATTGAATATTTGTTGTATCAGGTGTGCTTTGGCTTGGTTGGATTGAAAACCTTCCACCCCTTGGCCCTTTTACAGACCAGTCTGAAACCCCTAGAACTTCTGAATTTGCATGATGTAAATCCCGGACCCTGTCACATCCCCATATTGCCCCTTGCACTGCCCCAACTACTCTGTTCCTTATTGCGTCTTACGGATGTTTAACGGACATTTCTGAGGACACGCTCAACCAACGCTCCAAACAGGCTCAAGATGCGCGAGTCAGCCATCATGCTCATGGAAACACATAGTTAAAAGCAGGTTTATCTCCAGTCTAACAGAAAGAGAGAAGGCAATGGGCCTTCACTAATCTAATCACTAATTTTCTTAAACTTTCTTAGTTGTGGCTGACCAGGAAATCGATTAAGAGGGTCTTTTTTTTTTTTTTTTTTTTTTTTTTTGCTGAATTATGAAATAAGAGAAGCTTCCCAAATATACTGTGAATGAAGAAAGATGAGGCCATCGTGTACATTGACATATCATTGAAAGATGAGCCCATCATCGACATATGCATTAGAGGAACAAGCAAGGACATTCCATTTAACAAATTCACATTTCTTCAATTACCCCCATCTTGGCTCTCTTGTTCGCTTCTTTTCCACTTCTCCCCAATAAGAGTAAACAAAAAGAAAAGGCAGGAAGGTAAGATGTGAAAAATCAACAACAGGAATGAGCCAATAGACTCTTGATGGTCAAGTGTGGTACCCTAATAAAAGTGAATGCTTTTGTAACTAGGTTATAAACCTGCACAACCTGTTCTGACAGATTTCTTGATTTTGAGCTGGCCTCTGCTGTTATTTATTTTATTAGCTCAGTCTTATCTTGATTTGACATTTGAGCAAGTTGGGGAGACCGGGTCTAGTTGTTACAGTTTTTCTTTTAACGGCTGTAGAATTGACCTTATCTGGTTTTTGTTATCAATATGCACTGCAAAGATAGAAAGTTTATTAGACTACATGGATGATCTGCAGCAACCCCTATATTCTGCGCATGCGTAATGCTGGTTAGGAAAAAATAGACCCCTGACACCTGTTACAAACTACCCCATATATGGGGTTGTTTGTTTCAGGAGGGGTAGTTTGTTGCAGGTTGTGGGGCATTTTGTTACACTACAAGAATTTGCTTAAGTGAGACATGTATCCCACTTAAGTAGGCAAGTTAAGGGGGATGCATTGCTACTGTTATCCCATGAAGCCACAGTAAGGAACCTCTTGAGTCATTCTCTAATGGCATTGCCATGTTTCGTTATCAATTTGTAATTTCAAGGCATCTTTCTGAAATGCAAAAAGGTAGAAAGTCATTCAGAGAGGTAATTTAATCTTACCCAAGTTGTTACAGGTTTTGGGGCAAGTTCTTACTGTAACAACTTGGGCGTATCAACTAGTCCATCAGCAACCCTTCGCCATTGTCCCGACATTTTGAAATGTTCCAGTGCAATCTTTGCATGGGTGTGCCATGACAGTGGCTAATGTCTTCCTCTCTCATAATCCAGAAAATCTCGGATATGTTTCAATTACACTCGATATGAATCGAAATCTCCCAAACACAAAGTTACTTTTTCGAGCATTTTTCTGAAACAACAACCTGCGACTTTCGACGTACGTCCCTCTGTCACAAAGTCACGGGTCACCTTCGCGGAGCAGCAGGAAAAAATTAGAGCGCCATCTGTGTTTTATTATCGGAACTATTTAAATGTAACAACATGGACGTGTAACAACTAGACCCGGTCTCCCCTACCAGCAATTGTAACGAACACCAAGTACATCTCGCTGGTCTCAAGAACAGGAGTGAACCAGAATCGTTCGTAAACCTGTAAGAAAACTAAAACTACGGTAATTACTCAGAATAAGAAACAGCTTGCAAACCGACATTGTGGTGGCTTTTTAAATTTGTAGCCAAACTGCAAGTGCTGGTGAATAGCTGCTCTGTAAACACAGGCTGGGATTGTAAAATCCATGCTAATTAATGTTTACTCTAATGGTGATGCACCAGTCTCATGTATACGTGGCTGGCATTATGCACAGAAGTAAGTTTTACTGGTCACAGGTAAAATGTCTTCATAATTTGGCCCAAAGGTAACTTAGTTCTTGTCTTTCCAAATTTGATTGCCTCATTTGTGAAAAGAGCTAAAAGGTGTTTTGCATTTCTGTGTGCAATATAACGTGCTTGAATGTTATACTTTTGAAAGAGCCATTTCTGATCAGTGGTTTGACGACTGTTCGATTAACCCTTACAGCGCTGAATAAATTTAAGGAATGAAAAAAGCAATTATCCTGAGCTGGTGAAAATCTATCATGTGGCTATTGGTTAAAATGAGCTCCACTGCTGGAGCTTTTTTAAACAAATTGCCACATGACAGGTTTTCAACAGCATCTAATTTTGATATCTTACATCATTGGGCAACTTCAGTATAGTTGCCCATAGTGCTCAAAGGGTTAAATGCCTGTATTCACCTGGTAGAGTTGGGTATACTGCACTATATTTGTCATTAAAAAAACTATAATGATGAGAAATTTTCAAACAATTTGATACTTTCATCTTAAAGCATATAGATTTTGGTTCCTATTTTGTTACTGAATTGAATTTGAGCAGTAATTTGAATGGGATGGATTTGGTTGGTGCTGTTGCCTCATAGCTTGAAGGTCACGGGTGTTACACTGGCTGGGAACAGTCTGATTTTGCCTGGTAAGTGTTGTTCTGGGATCAAGAAAATAATGCTCATTCAGGAGTAATATTATAGTCCACCGATGCTCTGTTGTCTCCTTGTTGAGGTTAGAAAAATGTCTTCCTGTGAAAAAAGTATCATTTATATATTTAGAATATTCTCATTTTTTCAAATTTTCTGCAGGGAGTCAGTCCTTGTTAATTGCCTACCTGAAAACAGGGGCTCTGAGAGGTTGACAATCTGTGTTGACTCTGTGGAGTTTGGAATCTAGGGGTGACATTTGCTGGAATATTTTGGACTTGTAATATCCTCAGTGGCCTCAGTTCTGGACTTTGAGATACTTGAATTCCATTCCACACTACTATTTGGTAGAACAGAGGTTCCCAACCTGCGTGCTGGTTTTTGTTTCAACCACGGTGACAATTCCAGAATTTCAACAATTTTTATTCGCTGCTTTTCATGTATAAAATGATTATTTTAGGACTCATGATTCGGTGGTTGAACTGTGCGTTTGAGCTCTTTCACTTCAATCCGCAATATCAGCACAATGTAGGTTCAGTGATTTGATATCTGCAGTCAATAAAATTTTGGTGTCCATGCTGTCACTAATAAGCTGCTTATTGATTTACCTCAGACTTTGATTTGATCCTGTGAATGGTTTTTCACCACTAAGCTACCTTTTTTTTTTTTTTTTTAAATTCATCTCAAACACCACGTAAACACAAGACATTGATTATTGTGTAGCCACAGTATGTGATGGTCGTGTGAGGATTTACAAAATGGACCACTCACGAGAACCAGTAAAATGCAAAAAGGAGACTTTATTTCTGAAGAGGGAAACCCCCCAACAGAGCAGGCAACAGTACGGAGTCCACAATCCAAAATCAGAATCCAATGGGTGAAATCCAGAATCGTAAATAGGGCGCCAATCACAAAAATCACGGTCAGACGAAAAAGGTTCAAAACACAAGAAGGCGGCGAAGTACAGGGAGAATGCAAAACTCTGTAGTCAAGGACGGTCCAGTCAGAAAGATAATCATGATGGGTACGAGGCGAAATGAACGTGGCACAAGTTGGCATGAGACAAAGCAGTGCTGTGAAGAGACACCTAATATACACTTCAGGGAGGTCACATGATAACAGAACACAGGTGGAAGCAGTGAGACTGATTACAAGGGAGCAACACATTAGGAAGAACCTGATCATATGAAATTGGCAGAAGCCAAAACGCGGACAGGGATCACGGGACAAACCTATAGACAATCACACAGCTCCGGTCAAGGAGTTCTACCGTGCACAGATACTAAGAGAAAGGAAAGCATAAGGTGTGGAGATTCCACTGAAATGCAGCAGCGAAGATTAGGGAGAGACAAGGGGCGGAGATTAGAATAGGGCGAGTGCTGAGAGCTTGTTAATCAATTAGTAAGTGCAGCTATACAATCCCGAGTGCTCGTTAGTAAGTTCCTCTTATACACAATGTTAGTCTTGGTTAGTAAATTAACAAAAACAACAAACTGTTAGTATGTGTTAGTAATATAGAAAAAGCAAGGGGAAGGAAGTAAACGAGATGGGGTAGGAAGATTGAAACCAGAAACCATTAAATCACCCGAAGGAGTGGCACGCATTACTGGGGCTGTGAGCAAAGACAAGACCAAGGACCAGACAGGGGGAGACAAAGTGCAATGCATGGAAAAATCAAAACATGGAATGGAATAAAACTATGGCTATGAGTAAAACATGGAAAATCAAAACTAAGACAATACATGAACAAATAAGCAACCAGAATACAATGCATAATTCTAAGGAATCGTCAGACATGACAAAGAATCAAAATACACAAGGCAGTCAGAACATGGCAAGACATGGCTAGGCAGAACCAGAATCACAACAGGTCGGTTTTATGAACCAAATTCTCCCTGGAACGATACAAAGAACAGCAGAATAAGAGACAAACGCTGACAAATCAGAGAGGGAGACTCGCGCTTTCAAAGGCCCTAGATCCAGTCCGTGTAACAATAAGGAAGCAAAGCGAGTTCGACAGAACGAATTGAAAGGGAAAAAATCTCGGAAACCGAGATGAAAAGAATTAACACCAGACGGTGCTCAGAAAGAGGAAAAACAGAAAGATTCCCTTGCTATCCAGCACTTTCCTCTTTTGCAGCTAATACCTCAACAACTTTCTCACTAGAGACCTTACCGGCTAAAGTGCAAACAAAACACTGACTCTAGCAAGGGCAGTGAGGCGGAACTTGGGCTTAAATAGAATCCGGGCGCCGCCCCCAATTAATGCCAGCTGGCCCAAGAATCTGATTGTGAGCAAACGGATATCGTCCCGGAAGAGAGCAACCAAGAAAGCTCTCAAAGCCACCACCAGCCTCCAAAACCATTTCTGAAATAATGTGAGCTAAGAGGTGAATAATTACTCGAAATGCGAATAGCTCTTTATCCAGAAAAAAATAAATGCTTGTTTATAATCTGGAATCGCAACTTGCCCCAGGAATAAAAACCAACACGCAGTCCCCCAATAGCATGGCTGGGAGCCATTGCACTTGTGCATATACTGCAGAGCAAGGGAGTGGTTTGATTTAATTCTACACCACATGCATACAGGTTAGAACCATCTATCACTATTCTATTAAGGCAGTAGAGCAGAATTTTGTCATGCTGAGTGGTTTTCGTAACATGCAGAAGCTGTAGGCAAGACCAGGTGTGCGCAACCTGATTCCATTGTAACCGTCTCTGCTTGAAGGAGAGCGATAGCTGTCACGCATCTGTAACTTGCCAGCATGGGACATAAAAGGGATCAGTCTCCCTCAGCATGCTCACAATGTCCGTCTGAATTTACTCCAATCACGCAAGCTGCATTTGTATTTCTCTCTGATTATTCTCCATTGTGTCAATTTGCTCATAAATAAATACCTACATTGAGGTGTTGAGTTGGAAGCTCTCTAAGTATCTCGCCCTCATATTGCTTGTGTTGTTTGCTAGCTGTGATATGCAGACCTCTAATTCAGTCTTTCATTTATTTTTTTCATTTTCGGAAATGGGAGTGGACCCTTGCTCTGGTTTGGGCGCCTTTTCATTTTGCTGTGCAAATTGGATTTCAGGATTTGATTGTTAATTTGACGGAAGGCTTTACGGTAGCAGCATCCCCAAAGCGTCACATATAAATCGCTGGTGTGTGTGTGTATGTGTGTGTGTGTGTGGGCTTGGGGGACTGTTTTGATTGAATATTAGACTAAGAGATTGAAGTTTTCATTTTGTTTCCATTTGATTCATCAAGCACTTGAGTGCCATAAATATTTGCATGGATGTAGCTGTGGCTTTGTTCTATTTGTCAAATTTAGCGTTCATTAATTTATCTGTCCAGTGGGATGGAAAAATCTTGATCAAAATAACTGCTTGCAAAATCGGATCTAACGATAGGCATCCCTCATGACTAATGATCCCTCAGCTCCCAGTGTTTCTGGTGTTCAGCTCCCAGTGTTTTTCATGTGAGTGTCAAGTTTGAGCCCAGGCTGTCATTGCAGTGGAACGAAGATCTGTTATTCTCCAAGGCTAAGCTGCTCCACACTACATTGAAAGAAAGTTCCAAAAACTTAACGGGTAAAAATCACAACTATTCCACTGAGTGAGCTTTTGTGGGAGTATTGAAGAGCATACTGTTTGTATGGGATAGCATCACCCCTTGCCATCCCACCCTGATCGAATCGCTCTGCCCGATCCACCTTATTCCATACTGTAGATATGATCATGGGTGCAAATTCCAGTGGAAGTAGCTGTTAGCGAGTGGCTAGTCAGTAATAGCGGTGGTTCATTCAAAAATGATTCCGTTAACTTGGCGATTACAGCTCGTTTTTTTTTACACAAATTAACTTGCTTTTCTTAAAATGTCCCTTCGGAGCTCTGGCACCTGTTGTGTTGTGCTGTTTGAGGCTGTACCAACGACCAGAGGAAGCTAAATTTATGGCTCGATCAACAGTGTTTTGAACATGCACCCAGAACATAGGGGATTGTCCTTGTGTTCGGTGATTCGGTTTCCTTCGCCTACCTGCAGAAGAGGAAGCCAGAATGTGGCCAAAAAAAACCTGACTTTGAATCGTCCCCCAAAAACATTAGGTGCTCATTTTATTATGTCGACAAACAGCGATTCCTCCTTTATGCTCAGACAGACCGCTGCAGAGGAGATGCCAGGTCCTCAAAAGCATTTTGACAGCAGTGCCAGGGGAGCACCGGGTATGATTTCACGTGCAGGGTGGGGAGAAGATTGTTATATTCGTCTGGTAATGCCAGTTAGTGTAACTAACGTTTCATCCTGCACAGTTTAAGATGAGGCTGTAGAAATAGCAATAGTCTACTGCAATATGAAAACCGCCAACTCTGTTTCAAACAATAGTCTTGCACTCCAAACCGCAATTCACTAAAATTTAAAAGTGAAATGGCAAAATGGACTTTGTGTGTTTTACATGTTACAATATTGGATTAGCAAGCGCCTTCATACTGTATAATGTACTTTGCTGTGGTAGCGCTAATTTGCCTCGTACTGTCGGATGGCTTAATTTACTCAGCATAACAATCCATTACATTTCATATCATATGTAGAGCAATATTTACCTCTGAAATATAGTGTATCCTTCATAAATATTGTCAGAAAGTATATCTGCTTTAAGATGCATAAGATCGTGTTCTACCTCCTTTAATGAAACGCGACCAACCTTGTTACAGTAGAAGCACTGCATACGATTCAGAGCTTCTAATAGACTGTTCATAGCTTCGCAGTCTGTGGCAATGCAGTCGCTAATGTAGGCAAATACGCTTAGCGTTCGTTATCTGTAGCCACTGCTTCAGGTCGTACTGTACAGGATACTGTAACGTTATCCCGTCTGAGGAGTAAAAGGTGATGTTCCCTCATATATTATTTACCGATTGCTTAAAAAAAAGATTATTAGTGTTAGCCGTTACCATGGTAAACTGTTCAGTGACAGGATGCAGTGGACGTTGCGCCCATAAATCGCGCAAGGGGTCATGGGACGTGAGAATAAGCTGGATTGCCAAACGTCAACATGAGCATGTACAGATGAGCGCAGATTAAACCGTGAAAATTCAGGCACACTTGGGTCAGATACTCATATATAGATAGGAGACCCACACCAATAGCTTATTTTTACAGCCATCCTAGCTCACTTGTGCCAGACCTGGAAACTGAGGTCCGCTATCCATTAAGACATTGAAATCCTTCGGATGAAATTTCCCCAAAGTTTCCAAAAGGCGTCTTGAGCAAGGAGAGGCAAACCCATGAATTGCAGAATGTTTCAAGGAGCAAGCACATTGCCATTAATTGTCATATTTCTTTCAGAATCCAGTGTTGATGTTCTTACCTCTTCTGCTTGTACTCAAGACAAGGAAGGCAGGAGGAAGTATGTGAACCGTAAGCGGTTTGAATGTATCCATTCACATGAACTGGGGGGTGGGATATAGTTTATGTAGCTGTTGAAATTCTTATTTTGGTCAGTAAATGAAAACCCAGAGGGTGAGTTAATTCATTGTAATCTGGCCACGCAGTTGTAGACCATCCAGGCCAATGGTTGTGATGGAAACGAAAGCCACATGACAACAAATAAAGTACCCTCAAATGAGCAGTCGGCCATCGAGGTCTTTAAATCTAATTTAATAGTGGGAATAAACTGCTGTAATAATCATGGCTGTGGATCTGGTTGAGGGGAATAGAAGGATGGAAATGGATTTGTAGGAAGTCCAGGGAAATGTTCTTATCTGTTGCCGAACTATTTTTGCTTTGACTAAAGGTAGATCAACTTTTTTGTCTGCCGTGGTCTCATTCTGACCACAACATTACAAGAACTAGACAGAATTCACTGACAAATGAAGACGAAAACATCCGATTGGTGTGATAATTGAGCTAATTAATTAAACATTGATTCTATTGAGGGCCAGGACAGTGTTGTAAATGGTAAGACCAGTGCCACTTCAATGAGAAATCATTGAAACCCCAGAAGTGCACTTAGTCTATAGGCTATATTGAAAGTAGGTTAAATGCTTGAAAATGCTGCCAATGAGCAGCAGTAGAGCTGAGAGAACATGCAAAGTGTAGTTAATTTCAGAATGAAAGTAATTCAGGAGTGTTCTAATGTAAAGCCAATGTATTTTAAAAACACTGCATGGAGGCATGGTATGAACCAGTCAATCCAGACAGGCAGCTTTTTTCATTATAAACGACAAGCCCAAATCAGAAGGAGTTGGGACAGTGTGTTAAATCAAAATTAAAACTGCAAGCAGTGATTTGTAAATTATCCTTGACTTGTACCTATTATGTTGAAAACCGTAAAACAGTACATTATTTTATGTTTCACCCCATGAAGTATATTGATTTTACTAAATAAACACATCTCAATCTTGATTCTTGCAACATATTAAAATTACGTTGTAATTTACGCGGGGACAGTAAAATATTTCTGCTTTTTAATGCTGCCATTCCTTTTCACAACACTTTATAAATGCTCAGGAACATAAAACACCAAGTGATTGAGTGTTTTGGGCATGTATTTGACCCATTTTATTTTTCTCCTGCAAACAAGCCTTAGTGTGCAACAGTACAAAATATTTGTTGTTGCTTTTCGGGTTTCAAAATGTGCCGCCCATTCCCTGTTGGGGACTGGCCAGTCCAGCGCCCTCACCTCACTCATATGATGGCAGGCCTTTGCAGTAATTGTAGAATGTAGTTTTTTGTGTTGTCTTATTGGAGGCTCTAGATGCAGTGCCATCTTAAACCCTGTTTACACCGGACTTGCGAGCAGGTTGGTAAATGATTGGTTATGGTCATTTTTTTCATTTATTGGTTGATTTGTGGATTTTGGCTTGACACAGAGGCGATTTGATTTTGGGAGGGATTTGGATCTGGATCCGGATCCAGATCCAGGATTTGTTTGGAGGATTCAGCCACTTTATGAAAGAGGGCAAAATATGACATTTTGAGTCAAATCTCCACAAATACACAACAATTTTAACTGAGAAAAATAGGGAGGCATTAACCCAATGACATCAAGAAAATATCACAAACTGATGGTGTTGACAAATTGAGAATTGTTCAGCCTTAGCAGAGGTTTGCAAACCCAGATTCCTCTTCATTTGATATTGTGTTACCTCTTGCCTTTCTGTCCCTATTGTAAGTGGTGGTTTACCTTGTGACTGATCTACCTTTCGGAGACAGTACAGTATCATTGTTTTTTAACATAATCTACCAGCAAGTGTCAGTAGTGTGCAGAATTATGGGCCCTCCACTAGCAAGTGTTGGTAGCATGTTGCAGCCTGACTGGCTTTCCATAAAAAGTAGTCTGGAATGCACAGAATTACTGCCAGAGTTTGTGCAAAGGGTGTTTTTTTTTTTTTTTTAATCCCTGCCAATGATTTGATGAGGCCTTATGAACATGATCATGGGTAGAGCTGTTGTACCATCCTCTTCAAGTCATTCTTTCAGGTTAACCAATCGTCTTTGCGGACTGAAGCAAAGAAACAAGTGTTTACCACTAACATGGCAATATCCCCTACTGCCTCAATTTTATGTACGCACGTAAGGAGCCCAATGCTATATATCCCCCGCTTTGCGCTAATTGCGCGCCGGGGGATAACAACTACTGAATCAACGAAAACTCAAAATGGTCTCCGAGATGTGGTACATAATTTATAATACTGCTTGGCATGCCTATATCAAAGCAATCAACAAAACACATTTTATTAAGTTGAAACAGTACAATTTATTTAAATCTGCAAGGCTTATTATTATTATCCCCGCCGCCAAGTGCGATGGGGGATATTGGATTTGGGTCTGTCCGTCCGTCTGTCCAGGCCGCAATGGGGACAAGATTTCTCAGAAACTAATAACCTAGATGCGCGAAATTTTATATGCTTAATAAGCTACTATGATCTACGTTGGGTTCAAAAATGGATGTTGAAGCATTTTTTTTTTTTTTTTTTTTTTTTTTACTAAGTTATGGCCCTTGATCATGGTGGGGGTGGGGGATGGTGATGACACTGTCTTGTTTTTCACTGAAATAAAGTTAAGTGCAATGATGCTGCTTTATGTTGACTGAACAGCTCGAATGTTGCATCATCGGTGACTGGCTTCAACATCCACCTATTAACATCTTTTGCCTCAATGAAACAGGATTCAAAGGTTAGTCTGAGAATTCAATTCAGTGTTCAGAGTGCCTTGGTTCCCTAAAAGGTTTTTAGTGCAAGCATACTGCATACTGCATACTGCATTTGCATTACAGGCTGTGAAAAAATGTGATGGGCAAAAAAGGCTATGGAATGCATCATTGCATCAATCTGTGGGAAAAAGTTGACGCATTCAAAAACATCTTTCAGTTGTATGCTCTGTGTAGAGTAAAGTGCTATAAATAGCCATCTGTTGACATTGGCAAACACTGTCAAGTGCTTATGACAGATCAGACAGTTTCTGTAGAATGAAATATTGAGAAAATCCAAACCATCGCCTGAAACGACTGCATATGCGTCACTTCTGTTTTCCGCATCTTACTCTCCAACAACGATAACAACAAACAGTCTCAGCCAGTTCAGTGCGGTATTTGAATATGAGCGTTGTGTGGAAACTCATTAGTGAATGCCCTTCTCAACAAGTTGTCTTGAGTTTTTGAATATGTACATGGCATGGACTCTCAGAATCTAAACAGAGTTGATGAGAAGCCGTAGCTGTGCATCACTATTCAGGCTCCAGGCGTAGTGTACAGAGTCAATGCGGCTCTCCTTCAAATATGCTAAATTCTGTTTCTTCAGGTCCGAGTTTTGAGAGCATTAATGAGACAGGCCATGTGGTCACCAGGCGAGACTGTAATATCGACTCACACCAGTCAGCGGAGAGCAACTGCTGTCTCCAGATCAATGGCATCAATCGATGCTATTCGCCGAGGTGTCAATCTCTACACTCCGAGGGATCCCGTTTTGACATCACCAGTCATGCAGGTGATGTCACACTGAGGTTGGGTGTTTGAGCAACACCAGGGGCGAAGCGACTGCTGACAGATGGGTTTCGCAGTCAACGCGTGCACCGAGGAAGATGATAAATGATGTGGCCTCAGCACTGCAGGCGCACACTAGCATGCACACGCTCACCAGTCATATCAAAATGGCTGCCTATGCCGGCCAGTTTTGACACCACAGCAGCTGACACGTCCTCTTTTTCTGTCAATGCCAGTAATGGTATAATCCAAGCTTCTGTATTCCTTTATAGGCATCAGGATGGTATAGATGGATATATTTGACACACCGCTCTCTCTCTCTCTCTCTGCCCTCCACAACACTAACGCCCTGCTGAAAAGACTGCAGGCAGTGATAACCTTGTTCCTCCAGCTTTTCTATCCACCTTTATTTTCTTCGACTTGCAAGCATCCTACTCGTCCATTTCCAGCCTATCTCATACCGCCAGCAGATAACCCCGGCCGCTATTTAAATAACTCTGCGCCTTTGGAGTTTCTCTTTTTTTTTTTTTTTTTTTTTTTCTTTTTGAAGTCAGCCATTTTTGAGCGTGGAAGAGCCGAAAAGAATCTAAAGTGCGCGAAGGCGGGCGTCTCAGCTCAAATGCATCCTGTCTTCCTTATCGCCTCCAGGAGTTACCTCTTATGCAAAGTTTATAAGCAACATACAGGCGAGATTGAGCGGATGAGAGAATTCAGGCCATAGCCAGTCCCAGATTTCATTTAATTTTTTTTTTTTGTACGCCGCGTGAATTCCATTTACAGTACGTTAAAACATGAATGAAACATGTTTTTTCATTATCACTGCGGAAACACCAGTCAAGGTTTAAACAGATATCATCAGTATGACATAGGGAAGCTAAAATTACTTTTAGAGGTAAAAGCGATATTCTATGACTGGTCCTTGATTGGTCTGAGCAGTGGAGAGTAGTACACAGCACTAAGTAGGATTCAGTTTTTTGACCATGAAGTATAAACCCTGTGATTGTGATTGCTGCGCTCATTCAAATGACTTTATCTGAGCAATAGGAGTTTGCTTTCTTATTTGACTTGAAAATAAAATAGTAAATCACTTTCTTAGATGATATCTGGGTTGGCTGTAGAAATTAATTAATTAGTCATTTAGCCAATTAATTTACTTTTTGTTTTTTTTGCTTCATTTTCAGTATGACCTTTCCAACTTTGGACTACTATCATCCAATAAGTAATTTCTTTCTGCAGATAAATTGACGCAGTTATACTCAGTAATTCACTGGCTCCATGAAAGAGGCACGAAAACATGCCTGTCAGTTTTTTTTTTCTTCTCTTCATCAAATAGCATTGTGTTCAAATCTGGTTTCTGTTAAGTACATTTTTAAAAATATTGCGACACCTGTGTCTCTCAATATTTCTCTCTTCAACCCAAGAATATACAGAATAGGACAAATACTGTTTTCATAACCGCAGAAAGTGATATAGGCTGAATCATTATAACGACAGGAAGCACAAGGCAGATGAACGTAGTGCATAATCGTAAAACCGCTCGAGAATTTATATTCAGTCTCCCAATCTAATCCCTATACTTACAGCTGCCTGGGATCATTAAGGAGTTGATTCATTTAGCGATAAAAACCTGGAGCATATTCTTAGAGACTCTGATATCCACACTTTTGGAAAGGTGATGGGACTAAATACTAATTAGAGTTGCAATGAAAGCCCTTCTTCTACATTTAGGAGTGACATGAACGGCCTCTGTGGAAGGAGGTAATAAAAAAGGATGTGACCGAGAGGAAAATGAGCTGAAAGAATACAGATGGAGGAAAAGTGAAGGAGTCGACATGCATCTCATCTTACGGTCACGTCATAAATTCATCTGAAGTGTACTGCGCTTGACAAAAAAATGAGAATCCTCGAAAGACGCAACCTACCTGAGAGGGGGAGAGGGCAGATAGAGGAAATAAAAATGCCAGAGAGGGTTGGGAGAAGTATACAGGATTCGTGGAATGGGCCACCAGAATAAAGGTGCATGGAATACAATTACAAACAGGATGCGTGAACTGTAAATTATGTGTAATTATGATATGATCATAATTGTAGCATTGGAATGTGTATCTCATCATCTGCCATGTAATGCACTCTAGCCTGAGGCATAAAATGGATTTGGGGGGGGGGGGGGTGCTGTATTTTTGTCACTGTACAAAAGCACTTCGGTGGTGGTTTCCTACATGGGCACTGGTAAAGTGAATTTGCTCCAGAGACTCAGATGGAGTTCCTTTAGATGCCCGGAGAGCATTCTAGCCTTCATAGGTGTTACCATAGAGGCCGAAGAGCCTGCTAGCCTCCAAAGGTGTTCCCATAGAGACTGAGAGAGTGTGCCAGCCTCTGATGGTGTTATGGACATGCGACCAGGAGTGCCTGTTGCCCTCGGTTCTTAACATAGTGGGGTAATGAAGGCATTAGAGCCTATACTTCATCCACAGTTGGCATAGTTTTCAGTCAGGCCTGGCTGGGAACAGTGGGGTAATTCTACCACTGAGATAAGGGGGTCCGAAACTGGATGTGTGTGTGCGCGTGTGCGCGTGTGCGCGTGTGCGCGTGTGCGCGTGTGTGCGTGTGTGCGTGTGTGCGTGTGTGCGTGTGTGCGTGTGTGCGTGTGTGCGTGTGCGCGTGTGTGTGCGTGCGTGCGTGCGTGCGTGCGTGCGTGCGTGCGTGCGTGCGTCTTGAGCACATCAAAGCTGGGGAGGGGAGCACACTCTGGCTTGATTGCTGGAGATTGAAGGAGTTTCTCCCATGACGGGGTGTGACCTGTGTTCTCTCCCCTATTAGTGCCACAGTGACCTCCTCTGGACACAGTGTCACTGCACCCTTTCATTTCCTCACTGAAATTGTTCTGATTTGGGACTTTTCAATTTAATCAAAACCCACTATTACACCTTTCTAACTGCCCTCATGTCATCACTGGAGTGCTGTTATTCTATCTGGGATAATAGTGATGTGAATTTCATGGGAAATGATTCTGTTGGGAAGGAATTTCATGACAACTACATCATATTTCTTCTCTGTCATCATGTTTGGTATGTATATCTTCAGCTAAATTCAAGGAGTTGAATGAGATGCATTTCATATACAATGTACTTTAAGAAAGCATAGTTTAAAAAACTCAGTGAAGACCTGTCTGTAAAAGTGTTACCTCTCTCAGTATTTTTTGGGTTTCCTCTCCCCCCAGTAATTACTTTATTACATCCTCCAGATGATGGGGTCCAAATCCCGGATTTGGCTAATCCTCCAGGTTAATTTATGGCATCGCTACCTGGATCAAACTCTCGATTTTGCATAAAGGGAAAGCAGGCAAACTCAACAGGGAAGATCGAAGTGCGTTTATAGTCTATAATTATGGAAGCTTCGTAATTCGAACTTCCCACACGCTTGTTCCTTGTGTAGCCTTTTCACCAGGTATGACTACACTCTCATTATCTTAATTGTTTGTAACTTGTAATCGATTTAACTTTATTTGATTTAAGCTCTTGCCTACCTGGTGAATGAATTATTGTTATTCCTTTAAACTTGCGTGGTCTCAGTGACTCTTAACCCTTTTACATTCTTTCTCGCCACGTTACGACGGAGACTTAGGCCCGTATTCAGAAACGTCGCTGACACTCACCCTCGACTCACCATATAGTGAGTACGATTGAAATGTAACTGGAGTGTGAGAGAGAGATCGACCTACCTCTACCCGTGGGAGCAGTTCCACTCCTCGCCAGGTGATATTCACAAACACCACTCGAGCATAACTGACAGTAGTGGGCACTGGGTAAAACAGGCGGTGCGTCGGCTGCAGCAAAGGCACGCTCAGCTCACCCGTCCAGTGCTGAATGACCTAAACCTGACGCAGTTTACTATTCTTGATTAGAAAGTTTCTCAGTCTGCTTGGTAAAACGACAATGAAATGTATTTTAATAGCGTTGTTCTACATTGCTTCACAAAATTGGGGCGTGTCTTTCGCACGTAAATGACGACGTGAATATCAGAATGTCTTCATGAATTCTGTGGTCGAGTGGCTCGCGAAAGGCGCAGGACAGCCCGCGAGGCTCACTAAGGAACAAGCTGTGAAACGTGCCGGACATTTCCTTCTACATTCAGCAAATAAGAATGTAGAAAAGAATGGATTATTGTGACTTACAGCTACATGAGCCTCGCAGACCGATCCACACTCGCCCCACGAGCCAGCTGAGCGAAGCATTTTCCAACCCATCAGTTAAGAAAAGCACGAAAAATTTGAATGGGTGAGAGTTGACAGATGTGTCATTCATGAACACTGGCCGCACCTGATAATGTTTAAAGTTTTCGGAGTTTGTGCAATGGTAATTTAGTGAATTGAAAACCGAAATAATTATCAGTGCTCTTTCTTACTGCAGTCAAGCTATCACCAGTTCACAACTTAAGTAGAACTTACGACACATGATAATCATTAGGATTTTTGGAGTTCAAGTAAATAAAATTTTATTAAATGATTGAAAACAGGTCATGTCCAATCGTTATTTTTGAGGGATGGTTTTGAGCTTCCCCTATTGCCAGTTCAACAGGAGCCACTGGTGGGTACACAAATGCTAACCTCGAGTTCATCACAGTGCAGTTCGTTAACACTGAAACCAGGTGGTCAGTCAGCAAGTTATTGGCATCGTTATCATCATTAAAGTTAAAATTTGCATATTTGCAATTGCATCAAGCACGTGGTGGTAAATGATACAGAGTTTCTAATGTTTGTAATCACCTGAAAGCCAAGACAACGAAATACCGGCTCAAGTTAGTGCGGCTCAAGGGAGGTGTTCCCTGCATTCAGCCTTCACTCAGATAGGGATACTAATTTCAGTGTGAGTGAGGTCATTGAAAGCAAATGAGTGTGAGGGCAACCTCTGACTCGTTTAGTATAACCTGACACTAACTAAGTTTTAGTACTCGCTCACGCTCAATTAGTGTGTGTGTCGTTTCTGAATACGGGCCTTTGGGGTTAAGCTCAACCAAAGACTGACTAATCAGCGGCTTTGGGATGTAAATTGTCCCTCCAATTTAATAAAACCAATCATGATCTACTTACATAGAGGGGTTATGCATTGCCGGTTCTGGGATTTTAACCTTAAAGAAACCCACAGACGAAAAGTCAGTTATCTGTTAAAATCGCCTGAAGGAACCCACGGGCGTGCCTAGATCTGGGTTCGCAGTATTTATGCCAAAAGATGCAATTCCTGCGATGATTGACTTCAATCCCTTGGTATTACCAACGAATCTAAGATTCAGCAATCATGCTAAAACCCGGGGGCATATATTTAGTAACACAGGCCTTCACCTACGAGTCCGAGGTGTAATCACCCCGAGCTCCACGCATGTTTTCCCTAAACTATAAATTCTAGATTCTACTTGGAGTCAGATTGAATGTGATGATCCCTTTGCAGTGATCACTGATATCTTTTGATGTTTTATGTCCCGCCTCTTTCTGGTGTAATATTCTAATGATCACATTGAATTATTCACCGCATGGTGGCAGATTAAATATATCCATGATTACAGCATGGCCCCGTTTGCGAACGGAGAAAGTTTATTAATATTATTTTATTTTTGCCTCACAACAGCCTGAGTACACGGATGAGCCTTTGCTCCCAGCTCTTCCATCATTGGTTTAGCTGTGTGAGTTTTGCACCATAGAGGCCAAGAGAGCGTGCTAGCCTCTAAAGGGGTTCCCATAGAGGCCGAGAGAGCATGCTAGCCTCTAAAGGGGTTCCCATAGAGGCCAATAGGACGTGCTAGCCTCTAAAGGTGTTCCCATAGAGGCCGAGAGAGCGTGCTAGCCTCCAAAGGTGTTCCCATAGAGGCCGAGAGAGCGTGCTAGCCTCCAAAGGTGTTCCCATAGAGGCCGAGAGAGCGTGCTAGCCTCTAAAGGGGTTCCCATAGAGGCCGAGAGAGCGTGCTAGCCTCTAAAGGGGTTCCCATAGAGGCCAATAGGACGTGCTAGCCTCTAAAGGTGTTCCCATAGAGGCCGAGAGAGCGTGCTAGCCTCCAAAGGTGTTCCCATAGAGGCTGAGAGAGCGTGCTAGCCTCTAAAGGTGTTCCCATAGTGGCCGAGAGAGCGTGCTAGCCTCTAAAGGTGTTCCCATAGAGGCCGAGAGAGCGTGCTAGCCTCTAAAGGTGTTCCCATAGAGGCTGGTAGGGCGTATTAGCCTCTATAGGTGTTCCTGTAGAGGCAGAAAGAGCATGCTAACTTGATAGGCTGTTCTCCTAAATATTTTATTGGGTCATTAAGCCACAGCCACATTCTGTAAGGCGGTCCCGCTGGCCACTGTCACTCTGTCTTCCCCCCTGGAGTACCAACTGAGTGACAGAGTCAAACCTCTGACATCAGGCGTAATCTTACGTTCCCCTCCTTCCGGCTACCACTTCATCTGGCTGCACCACACTGGGGATCTTTTTGGAAGAGAGCGTCAAATCAGCGTACCATCATTGCTGCGGCCAAAAACAGGTTACTAATGACGCAATTTAAAATTGCAGTTTTTAGGTGATGGGCTGTTTGACCCTCTGTTATACACAGTTGAAAGCGAGAGAATCTCTTTGACATTACTCTCCCCTTAAAATGAGGCACAAAAAACCTATTGTGTATGTCTATTTGTGTCCTGTTAGATGTGCGTGCGTGCGTGCGTGCGTGCGTGCGTGCGTGTGTAACATGTTTACCTACCCTTGCGAGGGTAATGTCCCCACCAATGTTAAGGTTGAGATGAGGTTAGGGTTAGGTTAAGGTACTGTTGAGGTTTAAGTTCAGGGAAAGGGGTTAGGGAATGAATGGAAGTCTATGGAATGTCCCCACAAAACATAAAAACAAACGTGTGTGTGTGTGTGTGTGTGTGTGTGTGTGTGTTGAGCAGCTCCAAAAATATTTAGCTCCGCCTGCTGTCACGGAAGCAACTTTGCCAAAAATGGAAGAGGGTCAAGGTGAAATATTGCCTTGTTTTTCTTTACTGAGAATGATTTTGGGTTGAGGAATAACAATAAGGAAAGCAAAGATAAAATTCAAGCAATAAATGCAAACACATTTAGATCGTCCCTCATCCTTTTGTGTTCACAATCAACGCACTTAATTTTCACAAAACACTTTCCATTTATTGTATATCAAATGTGTTTGATTTTATGTTAAAAAGGAAGCCAGAAAAGTTGAAGAACCTGATTGCCTCCTTTGTAAACAGACATTCGGTCCAAGAATTGTGCAAATTATCTTGAAAATGGGCGATAACCCTTCAAGTAGCAAATCATTATTTTCTACAGATTTCACATAACTCATAAGATAAAAAATGTTATTCCATTTCACAGGGGAAAAGAGTTTCCGAATGGCTGTGACATCACTCACTGGGGTGCATTTTGGTGTAATATGGTTTTCAAAGAGAATTTTTCCATTGTTCATCTTTTAGACCTATCTGTGTGTACAAACCTGCTTTTACAAATACTATTATCCTTCACACAATAACCTTGCAGTACTATCTCCTTACCTGGTTTACGGAACTTGAGAGATCAGGGCGTTCCTTCGGGAAAGAAGATGCAGCATCTGACCATTGTAGATGACCGATGAAGGAAAAAAAAAAACCATGTCCAGTTCATATGGCAATAACAGGTGAATAAGTGTTCTCTGTGTGGATGATGGATGACATGTAAAATTTTATGCTAAAATTTTTATTTATGTTCAGACAAATTATTTGTTACATTTTACAGTCAAATTCCATCACTCGTCTCGAGGTAATGGACTGAGTAACCTGAACATATCCTATCACAGGAGGCGCTGGAAGCAGTGGTTGGGGACAATACAATATTTGGCCTATTTTTTTCAAGGTCACTGGCCTAAAAATATCACCAAAAACTTTGACATTTTGTTTCATCTCATCAACTATTTCACTTACAGGCTCCTAATTTTTACTGGACATACATCTCATAAAACCCTTCAAATGACGTGCCTAAAGGTGACCTTGTCCTATTTTTCACTGGCCGAAACATATCACCAAATCTTCGATATTTTGCTTTATCTCATCAACTATTTCAGTAACAGGCTCCTAATTTTTATGGAACATGCCTTTCATAAAGGCCTACAAATGACATGCCTAAAGGTGCCCTTGGCCTATTTTTTTCAAGGTCACTGGCCTAAAAATATTACCAAAACCTTTTACATTTTGTTTAATCTCATTAACTATTTCAGTTACAAGCTCCTAATTCTTACTGGACATGCATCTCATAAAGGCCTACAAATGATGTGCCTAAAGGTGACCTTGGCCTATTATTCATGGTCACTGGCCTAAAAATATCACCAAAAATTTTTTACATTTTGCTTTATCTCATCAACTATTTTAGTTACAGGCTCCTAATTTTTACTGGACATGCATCTCATAAAGGCCTGCAAATTACATGCCTAAAGGTGACCTTGGCCTATTATTCAAGGTCACTGGCCTAAAAATATCACCAAAAATTTTTGACATTTTGCTTTATCTCATCAACTATTTTAGTTACTGGCTCCTAATTTTTACTGGACATGCATCTCATAATGGCCTACAAATGATGAGCCTAAAGGTGACCCTGGCCTATTTTTTCAAGGTCACTGGCCTAAAAATGTCACCAAAAACTTCGACAATTTGCTTTATCTCATCAACATTTTCTCTTACAGGCTCCTAATTAGCTCTTGCTGCTCGAGTGCCACAGGAGTTATGGCATCGTAATCCATCCATGCATGCGTCTGTCCATGCGTGTGTCCGTCAACAAAAACTTTGACATTTTATTTCTCTTAACATCGGGAGCTTCTGTGGCCGCCACTGCCCTATATTTTTAACAGTGTCTATGGCTTTTATGAGGTGTTGACTAGGTAGCTGGTCTGGGGGCTTGGTTCAGGAATATAAAGGGAGGCTAGGGCCACTGAACTTTAACAACAGTGATACCTTTCACAATTTCAAACAAAGGCTGACAGTATTTTTATCTACTTCCTTTAGAACACACCCTATTATCTGATAAGATTGCTGAGGATTCTCCATGGTATCACTTTTTGTTTCCTAAACTGTTCCCATACATATATTTCTTCATGTGATTAGATTTTTTTTTTGTTGCAAGACAATGTTAGGACAATAACTTTGAGTGAGTTGGGATTATAGCAGCAAACCGTGTTATATGGAACTTTTGTGAAGGCTGTCGATGAATTGATTTAGAAACTTTGACTGTGGCGAATACTGAACATTCTTCAAAGCATGCGCTGTCAAAATTCTACATTGTGAATCAAGCCTGCTGCTTGGCCTGCAGACTTGCACAGTCCGTAGGGGGCAGTATGCCAAGCCGTGGCATGGTTTAATTACGGCCTCTCCAAAGAGATGGCATTTTCGAGTGACGTGGGGCTCCAGGGTGTGGATTCTGACTGGGCCTGACAGGAAGTTAATGATGTCTGAGATCTGAAGGCTCATTAGGATCACTGATAATTTCTCAGGTGAGCAGAGCGGCTCTGCTCAGTCATCACTTGACTGCCACAGATGACTAAAGCTTGCGTGATTGCAGAGACACATAGTTCAGAGTGGGAAAACAGTTAATGCTCACATGATAGGCAAAGCCTCTTGTATTAAATATTCATACACAAGCGGGCATTCACCACTTATTTTCATAGTGTGTAGTGCAAGAATATGATCTCCAAAGCCGCCTTGGCAGTTTCTTTTCAAAGACAGTTAAGCCCTGTTATTTTACACATGGATACTTTTCAAATGAGCAAAAACCATCTTCATCTGGGATTTGAGTAGGGTTTCTTCTTCAAATGATGAAGTGTGATGCTAAGACCTGTTGTGATCTCTGAAGGAGAAATTTCCTTTGATTCGGTCTATCCGTCATGACAATCTCCTATAATCATCTATAATTTGTTTGTCCATCCCTCCAGAACAAAGGATATATTTGTTGCGCAAGGGAATCTGAAACATGCAATATCAGCACTGCAGCAGTTTTGATATTGTGCCTTCAAACATTATTCTTTTAACCACTGTTTTTTTTTTTTAGCACACTGGATTAATAGCTTTGACAAACATCAAATTTTAATGATTAATTGAAAATGTGGTGGAGTAATTCTGATTTCAATGACAAAGCTTATTTTGCAAGGATGAGATGAGGCAAACCTATTGGAGGACGATCAGAAATATACCTTCCAAAGTTTCCCTCAGTGAATGTTGGAAATGAACCATTACCAAGACATCAAGACCATTACCAAGACATCAAGTAAAAATTGAGACCTGGGCTTTTTTGAGTATTTGCAAAGTCTATTGTATGTACCTAAGAACATGCTGAAGTTGTTGTTTGAACTGACCCAGATAATTTTTTTTCTGTGAGAGAAAAACTTATTTCAGGTGATGTTACTCAATTTGGATGACATTCTCTGTAATTTGAGGGAAATCTACAAAGTGTCACCTTTCATAAGAGACCATGATTCTGCCTGTAGTAGAAGTGTTTCAAGAAACGTTAGTTTGGGTGGAGATTAGCTCAGAAAAGGCAGAACATTAAGGGCTTAAATACTTTTCAATAGTAAAATTGCTGCTGGTGGTGGACATGTTGAACTTTCTTTGTTTGCACTGACCCAACTTGATCCTGTCGGCCAACGCTAACTGTTTTTTGGTTCATTGGCAAGTACCTGATGGAGGCCTGCAGATTGGAACAGCTGATTGGCCAGTGGGCAGCTCTTTCCCTCCTCCTACTGGTAGCTCTGTTTCTGGACTGAGCCTGGGCTTTTGGCCAGACTTCCTACCCTTAGGGTCAGCTGACCCTGCTGCTGAGAAACGGAGACATTGGATGCATCTCAAAGTGTAGGCTGCATCCTTCAAAGGCTGCATTTTTAGGGCTGTCACTGAATTTCATTCACCAAATTGACATGTCATTTCATCTCTGTTAAACAGCTTTGGTTTAACAGAGTTGTCCCTGTTTTCCTGAGACGTAACCTTCACTCTAACCCAGAGGTGGGCAGCGAGGGCCGTATCTGTCCCTGGTTTTCACACCAACATCTGGTCTTTAATTAGTTGATTGTCTCAATTAGCCAAACCATTTATGAAATCTGACGTTTCATGCGCATTTCTTTAAATTATCATGAAACTACAAAGACTAGTCTTGTCTCCCTTCATAAAACATTTTCCTTTGATCGAATCATTGCGAAAATCTATATTTGTGCATGCAATCAATGAACTCAATTAGTCAGGGTAATTGATAGGAATAAAAACCTGCATACACACCGGCCCTCCAGGACCGTGATTGCCCACCCCTGCTCTAACCCCTAACGCTGGCCCCAAACCTGACCATAACCATAAATTTAGCCATATCCCTAACGCCAAATGTTAGTTTGGCGGATGGAAGTAAGTGACGATCCCTAAAAATCCAGCCTTTCAAGGGTTGCAGCCAACGCTTTGAAATGCACCCTCCTGTTCAAGGCAGCCTATATAGGCCTGCTTGCTACGTCCTGCTGAGCGGGCGTTTAAATTCAGATCTCCCTCAAACCCGTGTCTCAGGATGTGCCCCTCCACCCTCACCCCCACCGAACCCACCCAACCTCTGGAGACATAAGGTTTTTAAACATTTAATTGCAATTAATGGAACGAGTCAGAGGTCACGGCAAAAAAAGTGGGAAACCGCAAGAGATGGTGAGCAAAAATGACTGAGTGATTTGACCCTGTAGATAACGTTTCTGTCTATTGACATATTCTGTTTTGCCTCAGACGTCTATCAGAGCAAAGGCCTTTAACACAGTACTTTCAGCTTTTTTGAAGTATCAAGAGATTTTGCGCCTTCAACACTGGCCTTGCTGTATAACTGCTGAGTGACTACATCGTGATCCGTATTGAAGTCTTTAATCTTTAACAACAATTGACAGCCAAATATTGCCTGCAGATCACAAAGCAATGGCCTTATAGGTAACCTTAAGCTTTTTTTTTTTGGATCCTAAGAATTCTATAGAACACGCAATAGTAGTCCTGGCATTTATTTATTTGGACAAGGCTGCACACTAGGCCTTTAATAGAGCCTTTATTGGAAAAACATGACCTTGTCATATATGATAAAAACACCAAATCTTTGATCTCAATTTGAGAAATGCATTGCAACATTCACACAAAATTATGCCATTACAGTTTCAAAAATAGAATTCATTGGTCGCATAATTTCATATAACCAGTCAAAGGTACCAGAATGTTTTTAATGTGATACGAACAGCATGGGCTAATTAGACTTTTGGCTTTATACTGTATATACCTTAAGGTTTTGAATTACTGTGGATCATAGAACATGTAAATAATTAGCAAACTTTTAAAAGAAATATTTAAAACATCACTCCGGGCTAACTCACTCCTCTACATCATTGTCATTAATATCATCAAAACAAGTCTATTGTTTTTAAACTCACCATTATCTTCCTTGACACACAGGTTGTGACCTACCTGTTAGAGATGGGCTGTTCCAATGCACCCCCACCCCCCCTCCCGAAAAAAAAGCATTATTTAAGGTGCTTCACTGTCCCACCTATCGCCACTGACAGTCCACACACATCGAAGGACTTCCTTATTTCCTCTTCCAGCTTGCCTTAAGCATGAACAGATGGCAGGCCAGGGCTGTCATGGTCTCCTCTGAAGTGTAGCCCTTATCTGTGTCCCCAGCCTTCCACTAGTTGTAACTGTCATGGAGACTGGCTTTGAAAGGCTGGTTTCGCCTGACATCAGGAACCTGGATGAGCTTTGTGTACCCACCAGGTGTCACAGTTGATGCAGTGTCGTGGCCGTGTTTGAGCTCTTCTTTTGTTGCCAGGCTATTGTGGCACCGCTAAAAGTTCCAAGTCCCAGCATCCAAGATGTGAATGGGAATTTAGTTACAACTCTCTAGTCATCTGTTGCAGGGAGTCAGTTACCCACCAGTCTGAGATGAGGCAACAATGGCCCCATTTACATTCTGCAATGCCCTCGCATCACATACCCCCCCCTCCCCCAGAAAGACTATGTAATGCCTCAGTGTGGAAACTTCACCCTTTGGTCCTGTTATCACAGTGAGGTGGCTTTAATTTTGCTGAGTTATTTTCAGCATTATACTCCGCACAGCACACAACTCTACTGGAGTAGACCCCGCCATTTTGAACCAGATGGAAGTCTCGTCCATGGCAGTGATGCCATTTCTTACCTTCTTCTTTGCCTTAATTTGCTTTACTCAAAGGTGGAAAATCCGTGCTCTGAAAATAAAAAGCCCAATCCACCATTTTCCGCCAGTCACTTGAGCTCACTGATGGTTCATTTGACTAGAAAGTAAAACTAGCTAAATGGTAATATTAGTACTTAATAATATTTTTCACTTGCCTAAATAGTTCAAACTTTACGAAAATAAATAAATAGATAGATAAACATCATCCTGTAGAGCAGGCTATGAAACATATGCTTTGTGATTGCATAAATGTGAAAAGAGAAAACGAAGACTGAAATGTGCACATTTTTGCATCCATATCAAGCATGTTATTTGTCGTCTTACCTTAACAAAGAGAACAGGCAACACCTGAGAGGGTTGAATGTTCTCGGAGTTGATGTATTGTTAATCAAGGAAAATGACTGAACACAGATCAAGACTAATCAACCGTTTAAAGGGTTTTTTTTTTTCTGTTCAGCTGCCACCTTTGCCCATGACCTCCTCGGTCCTGTGTAGCTCTAAATTACCCTACATTTGGGAATTGATCCCTTTTCCACACTGGCACTCAATCCCAAAGTGCCTGGCTGTCCTTCCCCTGAATTTTGCTCAGAACACAATATTCAATTATTAAAAAATTCTGACTAAGAATCAGTTATATAAAACTCACATTTAAAAAAGTGTCTCCGTTACAATTGCCATGGCAACTAGATATAATTTTGACCTGGCCTTCATTGGAGACAAGCTTCTTTTGTTTGTTTGTCTGGCATAAGTCATTATTTTCCTGCATTAATTGGAGACGGGGAATAATTAGACCCTCTGCCCTCATATGACATTTTACAGTAGGCCTATATCAACATCAGTTTTTCAATTAAAATGCAATACATAGCCAAACGTACGTGAACTTGTCATTGCTCCGGGGCCATTTTTCATGGCTAGGGATGCCCCTTTCTTGTTTCAGTGTACTTTACTTCCCTTAATATTAACCAGGTCTCAGTCTGATATCACACCCTTGGGATGCGAGGGAACTGGGAATTCGGTGCATGAAGTTTACAAATCCGCTGCAACAGCTTGACGCAATCATGTTAACATGGGAGTGAATCTCTAAAAATTGTTTCCTACATCTAGCTGAGTGCATGTCGTCATGAAAAATTCAGGCTGTTTGAGGGCAGTGAAGTGATCTAATGAAGTAACTGAGTGTATGAAGATGAAAAATGGATACTGAGGAAAAAACTGGTTCAGAATTTACTTTGAAGGAGAATGTCCAGTAAGTACTTCAAACTTTTGCTACTTTCCATGGAAATTAAAATGATTCTCCCTTATTTACACTGGCACAGACAACAAAACCTGAACAATGGCTCCAAAAATCATTGTGTTTTTACTCTGCAGTTTTGCCATGATTAATAAACAAGGTCAAATTTATTTGTCTGCAACATGCATGCATTACAGAAACTAGAGCAATTTTAGTATCAAGAAAACCACAATCACTTGTGGACAGCCTTTTTAATACATTAGATTAATTAACCATTTTGAAGTATACAGGCAGATGCACAGGGATTAAAGACCATTTTCCCACAAAAAAAGTATTCATCAGTGATTAAAAAGCATGATATCAAAAGTTACTTGTACCGGGTCCTGTAGTGCAACAGAAATACTCTCCAGTGGCCTACTGGGTTCATTTATATTCTTCATGTGTCTGAAACCTCCTTAGGTCCTAGCATGAACTTTACAATGCAGTGAATAATGGCAATTTGAGTTTTGTGCATAATTAATCAGAGTGCTCGGTATCTACTCGTAATGAGATTCCGAGTGCTCAGTGCTATCTTGGCCACCTCTCCTCTCAAAAAATCAAAGCAAACCTGACTCCAAACCCACAGAGGAAGATGGAACCAGCAGTATTGCTCTCTGAAATCAGAAAACAGTCGCTGTCATTTAATTCTGCTTTGTCTCCGCTAGAAACGTGAATTCCTCTGCATGAACCTGTGCTCTCAGCTGGTAAGGAACAGTGATAACATACAGGGGGGCATTTCCCAAAATCACAAATGCTAATTTATATCATTGGAACAATTGACTGAGAATGGAGGAACGTTAAAAGTTTTTAACTTAGGAACTCAGATTAACTTTGCATCTCAGATTTAGAAATGCCATAATTTCATCACGACGCAGTTACAATTTTGTGGATAAGTGCTCCGCCGAAAGTGTGCAGAGAGCTCGCCAGCTCCAACCTGGTTTACTTTTTGTGCAGTGGTAATTTGGTTGACTGGCACACAGTGCGCACACGTCACCGAAATCTCACAGGCAGGTTTCCAGACTGTCAGCACACATCAATGCAATAAATAATTTCAGCAAGCACTATTTAATGAAGCTATATGAATCAGCACATAAATTATAGTATCTATGTCGATTGTCCTGATGTTAGATCAAAGGTGGTTGGCACGGGTAATGGAAACTCGACCTGGCTTAATCAACGTAGCTGAATCTGTGATGCAAGCTAACGTCTTCACATCTTCCTCAGCAGCCACAAACTGCCTCGGCATCAGGCAGTGCGTTCAACCCCAATTTCGAAATAGTTGGGACGAAGTGTAAATTGTGAATAAAATCAAAATGCGATGACTTTCAGATCACATGAGCCAATATATTATTTACAATAGACTCGAAAAATTTTCCCACAAAGCTCAAATATTTAAAGGCAAAAAACACAATCTCAAATTAAGTTATTTAATCTACTGGTTGAATTTTTGCTGATTTCCTGACCAGTGATTTGTTGTTAAGACCACAGAATTATTTATTTATTTATTTTTTTTTTTGGACATTTTAGCATTCAAAAAATTTTGGCCATTTTTAAACTTTTATTTATGTATTTATTTATGCCTAGGAATATATACCATGAAGAAAAGCAGGCATATTTTTTCATTGGAGCTTGTTGCTAAATTAATTTTCTTTTTTGTGATTAATTTGCACTCATATTTTAATGTTCATACTGTAGATGATTTGCATTAAAATAAAAATCCCTGGGCACTAAATGAGCCCAGTTTTTGTATCAATTCTCCAGTCACCTGAATTCAACTGCGTGCATTTTCATCGATAATTATTGGTATGTAGTCTGCATGTCGAGAGAAGCCTGGATTAAGGCACCAGTTTGGAAAGACATGCATTTCACAGTAAGGCACACTTTGCATGATTTTTAGCCATGTGCTGCTGAGGTCTTGTGTTGGAAATGAGAAAATAATATTTCTCTGTTTCTATACCCGCCTACTCACCAGTATTTTCAAAGTAATCTTTCTTATTCTGTCATTCTTGGTAAGAGCATATCCCACTCTTTAACTGCCTGCTGAAACTATTAGTAGAGCACAATCTGAGTTGCTGCATCTAATTGAATGATGCGTTAAACTTTACTGATTGGATTTTTTTAAGAATAACATGCCGCAACCAAGAGTTGGAGATGCCTTAATCAGGTGCAGTTCATCACAAGTTTCAAATATATATATATAGTGACTCAAAAAGTGCTCTACCAGATGGTTGAGGCAGTTAAAGGGTTAGACTTGGCTCAAGGCATTTCAGAGGGAAAAACACACCGGTTAAGGGCTGGGTGTGCTCTGGTCCTCACACTCCAGTCTGAAAACATAGTAAAAACCCATTCATAACTTGCCCAACATGTTGTGCAGCTAAGAATGAAAGAAGCACTTCTTTATTGTGAAATTAATCTTGGCACAAACCTGTCTGAAAAGATTGTCTTGCCATATCGAAAACTATAGGGCAAATTTTAAGAAATTTTAAGTGTTTTGTGTGTATTCCCATCTCTGCATTAACTTTGAATGTAATCTGTTGTGCGAAAAATTCATTCCGCGTTCGGTGTGAAAGCGGCTTAAGCTACATGAATCCATTCCACAGAATATGAATGATGGATTTTTCAGAGTTTATGCCCGGGAATTGGATGGCAGTTAGATTGGCAAGCCTCCTGAACAGGGTGGCAGCTGACAGTCCTTGCCTCCCTGTAAATCCAGCTGACTAACTGTTGATAATAATAATGGTAATAATAATAACAACAACAACAAAAATAATCATAATAGTTATTTCAGAATAAAACAAATTTTTTTATGCATTTTGAGTAAAGGATTGAAAAAAATACATGATTGTGTACAGAGGAGCTAATCTTTCATTTTTGAAGCACCAAAATATTGACACAGTCCCTTGGAAATTTATGATTGAAATGGTTGTTTATAATGCGGACGGAACTTGGAGCACCCATGGCAATTGAAGTTGTAGTAGATCTGTTGATTCTTTAATGCCAGAACATTTTGAGAGATATTAAAGTGATTGCACATTTGGAAACTGCGTGGCATGAAATGTTTGTATTTAATGTCAGTTTAGTGATTTAAAAAAAAATCATGTCAGTTAGAGTAAACAGCATTTCAGAATTGAAGAAAACTACGGAAACAAACGGTAAAAACCAGAAAAGTGGAACGTATGAGAGGGACATCGGTGTTTTCCTGAAATAAGACAAAAAACTAAACTTGATTATCCACAGTCCCTAAAATACAATACTGTTTCAATGAAAAACAGGTAAGTCAGTCTCGCCACAGAAAATAACAGCTGCAAGAGGTAGACTTGAATCCCTGTTGACAAATGGCGATGTCCCCATCTCTCAAAGTGAGGCATAGAGAAACTACACTGAATAAACAAAATCCTGAATATTCCCCAAACAATTTCCCAGGCTTTCATCAGTTTTTAGTCTTTTTAAGTTGTAATACTAGACACAATGGCAACTTCATACTATTTTTTTCGCTCTTTGCATTGTCCTCATGGAAGTAATTATTAATATCCAGTCAGAGAGGTGGAGGTGAAGCCACATAGGTGAAAACAAATCTTAATGTGCGGAAAAATCCAGAAATCAATCATCTAATGCCTAGTGAAGATATTTTGGTTCAGCTTTTAGGGAAACATGAACCAGGGCTTAATATAGCACTCTGCTACTGACTGTCAGCTTCAGAGGGTATTGTGAATGCACTGTTATTTGAAAATTTAAATTTAGGTTGTAGGGGAGGCTAGAATAATAATAATAATAATAATAATAATACTAAACAGACACATCTAGGCTGTTATGATCCTGCCATGCCTGTCTAGACCGTCCCACGTTTTGATATTTGCCTTATTGTTTTCCTGACTCTTTGCAATGTCTGACCATTCTTAGGATTGTGTATTGTGTATTGGTATTTGGATTTGTCATGTTTAGTCTAGATTACTTTTCCATGTTTTACATTTTGCCATTTATCCTTCTGGTTCATGTTTTCCATTTTGCTTTGCACTTTGTCTCTCCCCAGTCTTGTCTCATGTAAGTCTTTGTCCACGGTCCCTTGTCTTGTGTGACACTCATTCGGGTGATTTATTGGTTTCTGGGTTTCAATCTTCTTTCATTATCTCGTGTTCTTCCTTCCGCTCTCTCTCACTATCTTACTAACGCATACTAACAGTTTTTTGTTTTTTGCTAATTACTAATCGACACTAACCTTGTATATTTTTACTAACTTACTAACATGCACTCGGGATTGTATAGCTGCACATACTAATTGACTAACGATCTCTCAGCAGTCGCCCAATTCTTGTCTCCGCCTCCTTGCCTTTCCCAATGATCTCTGCTGCTATTTTCTGTGGATTCCACATTTACTTTGTGCTTTCCTTTCTTTTTACTATGCACTTTAGTACTCCTTGACCGGAGCTGTTGCTCTGTTCATAGGTTTGGCTCGTGATCCCTGTCTGCGTTTTGGCTACAGCCTAATTCTTGTAATTAGTTTATTCCTCGTGTGTCTCTCCCTGATCATTGTTACCATTGATTGCACCTTTTCTCCCTGATCATGTGTTTACCCCGGGTGTGTATATAAGATGTCTGTTTGGTTCACTTTCTTGTCAGATCGGTTCCCGTGTTTATCCTGTGCTGCTTTTCTTCGCCCTGCTAATCATTGAGTTTCTGATTCTGACTGGAGTGCCTGACTACTGATTTTTGGTTTGCCCTTTTGGATTACTGTTGCATCTGTGTATTTTGACCTTTTTCTGCCCGACCTCGATTTTGTGGATTGCTGCCCTGATTACGATTCGGACTGTCTTTTGGCTTATGAGTTTGCTTCTCCCACAAACCTACGCCGGTGTACCGGATCTGTTTCTGCTGACTACAGTTTTTGTGCTTGGTGCCCGGGTTACGAACTCTGCTCTGTCCCATTGGAATTTGAGTTTTGGATTGCGGACTCTGAACTGTTGCTTTTTTCTCTGCGGGGGTTACCCCCCTTATTCAATAAAGCTCCTCATTTTTGCAGTCCCGTGTCCTCGCATTTGGTTCCAGATCGATACCTTGCATAGGCATGATTGCTTTCAGCCTTCTTGAATCTAAACATTACTTGAATAAAAACGGTCTGGCAATGTGAAGTGGACAAAGAGCAGCACATTATGCCATAACATGAAAAAAATTTCAAGAACAGATGAGAAACAAAGTTGTTAACATTAATTTGTCTGAAAAGGGTAACAAAGTCATTTCTAAGGCTCTGGGACTCCAGTGAACCACAGTGAGAGCTATCATCTACAAATGAAGAAAAATTGGAACAGTGGTAAACCATCTAAGGTGTGGCCGGCCTATCAAATTTCTCCAAAAGTGTATCGATGATTAATCCACAAGGTCACAAAAGAACCTAGACGAACATCTAAACAACTGCAGGCCTCACTTACCTTTAGTTAATCTATCCATCCATTCTCTATTCCGCTTCATCCTCTCTGGCGACTCAGGGGAGCTGGAGCCTATCCCAGCTGACCCACCCTAGACAGTTTGCCAATCCATCACAGGGCACATACACCATTGACGCACCATTCGCTCTCACACTCATACGTATGGGCAGTTTAGCATCTCTAGTAAGCCTTACATGCATGTTTTTGCACTGTGGGAGGAATCCCACTGGAACATGGGGAGAAAGGCCCCAGAGCGGATTCAAACCCGCGACATTCTTGCAAACTACTGCGCCGCCGTGCCACCCTTGTGTTTGTTACTATTGCCAAACACTCGGTTACTTTTACCAATGAACACACAGGTTCATTTCACTCGCTCCAAAAAACATGCTGATGACCCCCAAGACCTTTGGGATAACGTTCTGTGGACTGATGAGTCAAAAGTGGAAATTTTTGGAGGAGATGGGTCCTGTTACATCTGCCATGAAGCTAACACAGCATTCCACATTAAGAGCATATTACCTAATTGTCAAACGCAGTGGTAGAAGTGTGATGGTCTGGGGCTGCTTTGCAGTTTCAGGACGCAGGCAACTTTCCATTATTAATGGAACCATTAATTCTGCTCTCTACCAGAAAATCCTGAAGCAGAATGTCTGGCCATTAGTTAGTGACCTAAAGGTCAAGCACAGTTGAGTAATACAGCAGGACAAGGATCCAAAGTATACAAGCAACTCTACCTCTGAATGCCTCAGAAGAAAAAAAATGAACATTTTGGAGAGGCTGGTCAAAGTCCTGACTGAATCCAGCTGGGATGCAGTGGCATGACAAACAGGCAGTTCATGCTTGTGGCTTGTGGCTGAATTTAAAAATTCTGTCAAAAAAACTGGGTCAAAATTCTTCCAGAGCGATGTAAAAGACTTGTTGCCCGTTACTGCAAACTTTTGATGGCAGTTGTTGCTGCCAAGGGTGGAATAACGAGTTTTTGGGATTTGGGGACATTTTTTTTTCCCACGGGGATGATGTAGGTTTTGAAAAACTCTTTACCTTATTTAAATGACTTCATTTATTAAATCACTCGCTGCTAGCCGCTTTGTAGTGTTATGTATGATAATTTTGTACAGCATTATATTCCATTTGTAAATGAAGTTTGTTACATGCTGTTTTGCTGCCCAGCTGGTCAGCTATATTTATTTTGTTCATTGGCACCATCTGGTGGCGTGCTTGTAAAATCATTAAGAAAAGTCTAGTAATTTCTCGAAGCTTCTGGCACTTTCCTGCTTGGAGGGGGCGGGATTTCCCTAGAATCCTGTGGATCTTTCTGGAAGGTTGCTAGACTATAAAAAGGCTGTGATATTAAGCACAGAAGAGACAGACAACAAAGAGAGCAGACAGCAGAAGAGAGCAGACCAGAGTTTTGTTTTGGCAACAGTTAAATAGTGGCAGAGTGTTATTAGAGAATTTAAATAGTGGATATTTTTTTGTGCAACTTTTTTTGTAAAGAATAAATTTGTTTTAGTTGTACTTTCCCGTTTTCTTTGTTGTGATTTTTCCAAGTCATAACAAATTGGAGGTCCCACCGAGATTGGATTCACCGAAGATTATTATTTTAAATCTTTTGACTAGTTAAAAAACCAGCAATCATGACATTTGATGTGGAAAGTTTTTTGAAAACTCCAACCCAGGAATTAATTTTGTTGGCAAAGAAGAAGGACTTGCTACAAATAGCCTCAACCCTTGGATTATCTGATGTGAGGTCATCAATGAAGAAACAAGAAATATTCAACATTTTGGTGCAACACTTCATCGATGAAGATATCTTTGGGGAAGAAGCAGCAGAATTAATTAAAGCTGTGGAAGTGCCTGCAACGGAGCTGCAAAGACTTGAATTTCAGCTACGCCTGAAAGAACTGGAAGAGAGAAGGTTGGAGAAGGAAAGAGAAATGGAGGAAAGAAGGATGGAGATGGAAGAAAGAAGGATGGAGAAAGAGAAAGAACTAGAAGAAAAAAGGATGCAGTTCGAATTGGAAATGAAGAAAATAGAAGCAGGTACTGTTCCAAAATCATTTGGACTTTCTGATCATTTTGATGTGGTTAAACATATCAGACTTGTTCCTCCTTTCTTAGAAAATGATGTTGACCAATACTTTACCCATTTTGAAAAAATTGCTGAAAATTTGAAATGGCCAAAAGAGCATTGGACAATGATGTTACAAAGTGTTCTTACTGGTAAAGCTAGAAAAATCTATAACCAGTTATCTGTCCAACAGTGTGCTGATTATGATTTTGTCAAATCTGCCATTCTGAAGGGTTATGAATTAGTCCCTGAGGCTTACAGGCAAAAATTTAGGAATTCTTGCAAGGAAGCCAGTCAAACTCATGTTGAATTTGGCAGGTTAAAGGAACAGTTGTTTGATCAGTGGTGTAATTCCATGAATGTTGAAAAAGATTTTGATAGAATGAGGCAACTTATTCTGGTTGAGGAATTCAAAAGGTGTGTCCAGCCTGATATTAAGACTTTCCTTGAAGAAAAACAAGCCATTACTTTGCAAGATGTTTCTACGCTAGCTGATAGTTATGCATTGACTCACAAGACTTCTTTTGTCCAAAAATCTACTTTTTCTAAATTTCAAAGCAAGTTTCAGTCCAAGACTACTTCTAATAACACTTCTAATGATTCTAAGGCCACTTCTGAGAGGAAACCTTCCGGTGAGAAGCAATCCTCTGATTCTTTACCCTCTGTGTCTTGCCATTACTGCAAAAAGCAAGGTCACCTTATTTCTGAGTGTTATGCTCTCAAGAAAAAACAACAACGAGAAGAAACCAAGCCAACTGCTTTGACAAAGAGAGAATCTCTTGTATCAATGGTCAGTTCACCTGATCTTCTACCTTCTGTGTCTGATCCGGTTATGGAGGGTTTTGAGCCATTCATCACTGATGGTTCTGTCTCACTTTCACATGATTTTTCCTCATCTGCTCCTGTTCGAATTCTAAGGGATACTGGGTCTTCCCAATCTCTTATTCTTGCAGATATTCTGCCTTTCTCGGACAAATCGTCTACTCAGGCTAATGTCCTTATTCAAGGAGTAGAATGTGGTTTTACAAGTGTACCTCTCCATAATGTTCATCTCAAATCAGACTTGGTCTCTGGACCTGTTACTGTTGGTGTTAGGTCTTCTCTTCCTTTCAAAGGCATTCATTTGCTTCTAGGTAATGATCTTGCTGGGGATAAGGTTGTACCCTACCCTATTGTAACTGACACTCCTTTGATTCATCAAGAATCTGAATCTATAGAGGAGGAAATTCCAGACCTCTATCCTTCATGTGCAGTTACTCGTTCTATGGCCAAAAAGGCTATTCAAGATGATGCTGACCTGGACTTTAACCTGGCTGACACCTTCATTGGGCAGTCTTTTCATCAGGAACCTTCCAGTCCTGAGATGTCTGGGAAATCTTCAGACTTGTCCTTGTCAGGTCATTCTAATGACATTTTGTCTCGTAAACAACTTATTCATGAGCAACAACAAGCTCGTGATCTAGCGCATCTTCTACCACAGGCTGCAAGTGAACAAGAGGCTACTCAAGTTCCTGTCTGTTTTTACTACAAAAATGGTGTGCTTATGAGAAAGTGGCGTCCACCTGATGTTCCTGCAGATGAAGAGTGGATGATCACCCATCAAATTGTTCTTCCAAAGTCTTATCGTCAAGAAACTCTTAGTCTGGCCCATGACAATCCTATGTCAGGTCATTTGGGTATCAAGAAGACCCTTCAACGTGTCAGAAACCACTTCTTCTGGCCTTCCATGAGGTCTGATGTACAGGAGTACTGCAAATCCTGTCATACTTGTCAAATGGTTGGGAAGCCGAACCAGAATATTCCAAAGGCTCGACTTAAGCCCATTCCTGCTTTTGAAGAACCTTTCAGTCGGATCATCATTGACTGTGTTGGACCATTGCCGAAGACTAGGTCTGGTTGTGAGTACTTACTGACTATCATGTGTGCTTCCATCCGGTTTCCTGAGGCAATTCCACTTCGTAATATCAAGGCGAAGACTATCATCAAGGCTCTAACCAAGTTTTTCTGCTTTGTCGGTCTTCCTAAGTCTATTCAGTCTGATCAAGGATCAAATTTCATGTCTGGCATATTTCAACAAGTTATGCATGACCTTGGTATTAAACAATACAGGTCATCAGCTTACCATCCTGAGAGTCAAGGTGCTTTGGAGAGGTTCCATCAAACCCTGAAGAACATGATAAGGACCTACTGCCTTGACACAGAGAAAGATTGGGATGAAGGTGTCCATCTTCTTCTGTTTGCTGCCCGTGAAGCTGTTCAGGAGTCTCTTGGGTTCAGTCCTTTTGAGCTCGTTTTTGGGCATACAGTCCGTGGACCTCTGAAGCTACTGAAGGAAAAGTTGCTCGCTGAAGATGATGTCCCAATGAACTTGCTTCAGTATGTCTCTGACTTCCGTAATCGTCTCTCTAAAGCCTGTGACTTTGCTAAGTCTAATCTCAAAGAAGCTCAGGGCAAAATGAAAGCCAGATATGACCTTCATTCAAAAGATAGAAGTTTTAAAACTGGTGACAAAGTTCTTGCACTTTTGCCAGTTCCTGGAAACCCTCTAAGAGCCCGATATTTCGGCCCTTACACTGTCCTCAAAAAGGTCAGTGATCTAAATTACATAATTTCAACTCCTGGAAGGAGGAAACAAAAACAAATGTGTCACATCAACATGCTGAAGGAATACATTGATAGAGACACACAGCAAAAGCCAGTCAATGTGGTAAATACAGTTGAACTGGAAAATTCCGAAGATTGTGACTGCCCCTTAGAAAATGAACCTGGTCCAGTCAAACTTGAAAATTCAGACATTCTTGAAAATATTGACAGCAAGTTGTCCCACCTGGACCCTTTTCAACAACAGCAGCTAAAGCAGCTCATATTTGAATATAGTCACATTTTCCCTGACGTTCCATCAAGGACTGATTTGGTTTACCATGATGTCATCCTACAAGACGATGCCAAGCCTGTAAAACAGCATCCCTACAGAATGAATCCAGAGAAGCAGGAATACCTTAAACAAGAAGTCAAATATCTGCTTGAAAATGACCTTGTTGAACCAAGTTACAGTGACTGGAGTTCTCCATGCATCCTAGTTCCCAAACCCAATGGAACATATAGAATGGTGACAGACTACAGAAAAGCGAATGCTTTATCAAAAACGGACTCATATCCTATTCCCAGGATTGATGACTGCATTGACAAAGTTGGACAGTCAAAGTATGTCACAAAATTTGATCTCCTCAAGGGCTTCTGGCAGATCCCTCTAACTGATAGAGCAAAGGAGATCTCTGCCTTCGTCACGCCAGATGGATTATACCAATACAAGGTCATGCCATTTGGAATGAAAAATTCTCCAGCCACCTTCCAACGTCTGGTAAACAGAGTGATTGCTGGACTGCCAGGATGTGAGGCCTATATCGATGATATCATCATCACCAGTGACAGCTTCCAAGAGCACCTCACCTACATCAGAAACTTCTTTCAGAGAGTGAGTGATGCCAAGCTGACTATCAACCTTGTTAAAAGTGACTTTTGTGAAGCTTCAGTTGTTTACTTAGGTCATGTTGTAGGACAGGGTCAAGTCAAACCAGTTGATGCAAAAGTCAAAGTTATCACTGAATTTCCTGAGCCAACAACTAAAAGACAGCTCATGAGATTTCTAGGGATGGCTGGCTACTACAGAAAATTCTGTAAAAATTTCTCTATCATCTCTGAACCTTTGACAAATTTACTGAAGAAAAATGCAAAATTTTTTTGGGATGAAAAATGTCAAAATTCATTTGACCAGCTGAAAGCGATTCTCAAAAATGCACCAGTTCTCTTATCTCCCAATTTCAAAAAGGAGTTCAAGTTGGCAGTTGATGCCAGTGACATTGGTGCAGGTGCAGTTTTACTGCAAGAAGACACTGATGGAGTAGATCATCCTGTTTGTTACTTTTCCAAAAAGTTTGATAAACATCAGAAAAACTACTCAACAATTGAAAAAGAATGTTTGGCACTTGTTTTGGCTTTACAACATTTTGAAGTCTATTTGACTTGTTCAGCTACTTCCATCAAGGTCTTCAGTGATCACAATCCCCTCACATTCTTGCACAAGATCAAAAACAAGAATCAAAGATTACTGAGATGGAGTTTACTTTTGCAAGAGTATGATTTGGACATTTCTCACATCAGGGGAAAAGATAATGTAATCCCAGATACACTTTCACGCATGTAATTTTATTTCTTTTTTTTGATTGTGAAAAATGTAATTTGACTTTTCTATTTGATTGTGAGACGTACACTGGTTGTTATGTATATGATTGTTATCATGATCAATAATACGTTTGTGTAAAGTTCAATATTGTTCTGATTATAAAACTGTGTTAGTTTTAACAAAAGAAAGCTTTTAGCAAACCTTTCTTTTCTTAAAGAGGGGAGGTGTTATGTATGATAATTTTGTACAGCATTATATTCCATTTGTAAATGAAGTTTGTTACATGCTGTTTTGCTGCCCTGCTGGTCAGCTATATTTATTTTGTTCATTGGCACCATCTGGTGGCGTGCTTGTAAAATCATTAAGAAAAGTCTAGTAATTTCTCGAAGCTTCTGGCACTTTCCTGCTTGGAGGGGGCAGGATTTCCCTAGAATCCTGTGGATCTTTCTGGAAGGTTGCTAGACTATAAAAAGGCTGTGATATTAAGCACAGAAGAGACAGACAACAAAGAGAGCAGACAGCAGAAGAGAGCAGACCAGAGTTTTGTTTTGGCAACAGTTAAATAGTGGCAGAGTGTTATTAGAGAATTTAAATAGTGGATATTTTTTTGTGCAACTTTTTTTGTAAAGAATAAATTTGTTTTAGTTGTACTTTCCCGTTTTCTTTGTTGTGATTTTTCCAAGTCATAACAGTAGCCCATTGTTTTGTCGCTTTTAGATCACATGAGGGAGAGAAGCCGTGTCTTCAATTGCCACTTGATTATTCTTGAATTGAAAAACATGTTAATCAAGGGAAACCATCTTGTACCAGCCAGGACTAATTTTTGTGAATAATCGCCGCCGAATTTTCAGGTGTAACGCCAGCCCTGCGAGTGTTCAACTGTCAAATTTGAATTTGGGAGCTGTCAAGTTCGAGTAATGAGAGTGCTGCATTCTTGGACGAACGCGGTGCCCTGTCAAAAGCCTGGCTTTCGTGCAGGCTGTCTTATCACTCCCTCGGCCCCATCACAAACAGTAGCCTGCTTGCAGGTTACCTCAACGCACGTTCGTAAGGACACTGCGGCTCCTAGTGGTGCAACAGGATATAACTGCGCGCATCAGGTTATATAAGTTTACCCGCTACCCGGAGTGAAATTGCCATTTTTTTTTTTTTGCGTGCATGAGTGTTTTTCAAAAATCGGGCGATGTCAAGTCCTTCCTAATGTCCAAGTCGGTATTCACAGCAAATTTGGTGATAATCGGTTGAGAAATGTAGGAGAAAAACGTGTGCGCGCACACACACACACACACACACACACACACGCGTGCACGCACACACACAGACAGACAGATATCGACCTCAAATATATTATAGATTTATAACCTGTATTTAGTGTTTACACATACACATGATGTCTGTTTAATTTTAAAATTAATTTGATCATGTGAAACCATCAAACATGATAAATCAAGAAAAGTAGAAGAAATTCAGAAGATGGAAATACTTTCACAGGAAGGTACTTGGAAATTAAAAGTCTCTGAAAATTAGTTTTTTTATTTTAACATGCAAAGTTTGATAGGATACACAAATGTTGAAGAGTTGTTGACTGGGTGAAACTTCCTTGTTGAAAGACTACGAATGAAATGGGGGGCTGGCTGTAAAGGGTTATATTTAATTCGCAGGATAAATTCATTTAAAAATGCGCAAAAGTAAGCTGGAAAAGACTCCACGACAGGTGATTACAGCTTTTTGGAAGAGTTAGAGAGAAGAGAATATACTTCACAATATAAAAATGACAGTTGGGCTCAATATTGTAAAATGCATGCTAAGGTTAAAAAAAGAGCTGAGGGTAGCTACAAGACTCTTAGAAAGGCAAACTGCTGAAGATTCTAAATTTACTCCCATTTTTTTTTTTTGTAGAAAAAAGGGAAAGTTAAATAAGAGTTTAAGCACATTAGGCATAAAGATGGATCATAACTGTATGTGAGTAGGGATATAGCTGATGCCTTTAATTATTAGTTTGTTGAAGGTTTTGCAATAAAGCAGAATTCTAACATTCCAGAAGGCATTGCTAGTGTGTCCATTACAGATATTAAGATGAGAGATAATAAAAGTACTCAATAAATTGCAAAAACTAAATGCAAATATGACAGAGGCCCCTGATGGCATATGGGCTACCCAAGGGTACTTAAAGGCGCAGGTGAGATCATCTCTGCACCTCTGTCGGCTATTTTTACATCTTATGCGTGTGCGTGCGTGCGTGCGTGCGTGCGTGCGTGCGTGCGTGCGTGCGCGTGTGCGTGTGCGTGTGCGTGTGCGTGTGCGTGTGCGTGTGCGTGTGCGTGTGCGTGTGTGTATTGCTTTCAGCAAATGGGCCCGGAGACCTTGTTGAAGTGAATGGCTACATGAAACAGGACCAGGATATCCAGATCCTCAGTGAGAACATTAACCAATCTGCTGAATAACTTGGCCTTGGGCAGGAGTGGATCTTCCAACAGGATAATGATCCTAAACACAAGGCCAAATCTGTCAAGAAATGGTTAGTGGACAAAAAAGTGAACATTTTGGAGCAACCAAGCAAGCCAGACCACCGACCTCAATCCTATCAGAAATCTGTTGAGGGAACAGAAGACCAAGGTCGTGGCAAGGAAACCCTTAAACCTCAAGGATCTGGAGAGGTTTTCCAAAGAGGAGCGGGCCAAAATCCCTGTGCAGTTGTGCAGAAACCTTGTGATCAACCACAGGACGCGTATGGGGGCTGCAATCGTGAATAATGGCTTTGCCATCAATTACTGAGAAAAGGGTATGAATAATTCTGGACATGGCATTTTTGTAAATCTGTCAAATACCAAAAAGCATTGTATTTCTTGAAAAATTGTTTACTGTACTTCTTACAGCCTTGAGTCCACTTACTGTGTCATTTGTGCAATAATAAATTTGATTTGTCAAAAAATATCACAACCAATCATTGGTAGGGGTATGAATAATTTTTGGGACGATAGCGGCGGCTTGTGAACTGGCAACAGGGAAGGCTCAAACAATCCCTTAAAATTAATGATTGGTTACGACCTGTTTTCAATCATTAATTTAAATTACTATCATAGAAACTCCGAAAACTCTCAACATTATCAGGGCCAGTTTTCATTTCATGTCAGCTTCATCATGGCTGTCTGCTATTACTTGGAGGGAGAGACACAAGTGAGACCGTCAGTCTGCGGAAGAGTGGTGGCAAGTTTTCCACTCTGCTTTGAACAAGCAAAAAGCCGATGATCTTATAAACTTTAGCACAACAGGACAGTGTCCCACACTTTTTAGCAAAAGGTAGTTACACTAAATATTGGTTTGATGTCCTTCATAACAGTTTCCAGCTCTGTTTAGTACATTTCTCAGTTATTAGAAACTTTTTATTAAATTACTTTTGCAAGCATATTTGCCCTATAAAATTGCTTTAAATGTGCCTAAAACCTTTCCACAATATAGTATGAACACACTTATTTGGAAACAAACTTTTGTATGTGTATTGATCGGTTCAGCGACCACAGCTCTTCTCACCTACTGTACATTACTGACCTTGACAGGAACATTGAAATAGATTGGTTACATTTGCAGATGCCACTAAATTGGGACACTAGATGATGCTAAACTGAGTCTATTCAGGTGATTAAAGATAATCTACTGTGATGGGTTCGATGCACCTGCCTATAGTAGATGGTAAACACAAGAATAACTGATCTGTACAAGCCAATGTCTTCGCTGCAGAAGAAGGAATCGCTGTGCCAGATTTCACCCTTTAATGAGTCGTCTTTAACATGGAATTTATAGAGACTATTGTGTACAATTACCAAACAGTATTTTACAGGACTTCGTATCACTTAAAAAAAATCACCATATTGTAGCAATTGTTTTCACTTTTCTCATCTTACTGTTTGTCTCAAACGTTATCTCCTATGGCATATAGGCTAATAATTGCATGCGCATATGGTTTGAGTTTGGGCCCCAGTTGGGTTTTGAATCTTTTGCACCGCAACACTTCATAAGATTATATTATTATTATTTTATTTTTTTTTAATTTATGATTATTGTTTTTTTCCCCAAAAAATGGTCTGTAAATTGCATGGTAGTTAGCCGTAAAATAATGCTCATGTGCAACATTGGTAAGGCACTCTGCTGTTCTGTAAAGTACATCCCTGATTTATGGCCTGAGTATCCAAAGAATAGGTTTTACGTCCACTCAAGTACAGCCCAAATGACTTCATGGGTTTTTGGATGAGTTTCTTTAAAATGCATTACAAAGGAACACTTTTAGTCTGTTTTTGTGAATTTTTTGTTTTAATCTGCTGCCAAAACTTAACTTTCCTTAGAGGTGACCAACAAAAGGAAACATGATCCACCCAAACGCAACCACAACACAAAAGATGAAGACAGGGCAATTTATTAAAGCTGGGTGAAGGTGACCTTGTGATGGATGTTGCTGTCAGAAAGGGATCTCTGCATATCGCGCTCACTGAATGGGCCTTTTCTCCTATCCCATATGAAAGCACTGATAAAGGTTTGATTATTCCTTTAACTCCCCACTCAGTCCCTGTTCATGCAGATTCATTCTAGGAAAGTGAAAGAAAAGTAAGCTATGTTTCCATTCTCATGGCTCTTTGGGTTTCACTACCAGATGTGATGCTAATGCTACTTCAGTAGCTAATGATCACAAAGGTGAAGATTTCAAATGATGCCTGTTCTCAAATTCTGTCATGTTTTAATAAGGCATTCATTAACACATTCATCAAACTGATTGAATACATTGACGGGAGATACCACGTAGCAGATTCGACATCATTCACACGTTACACTCTTAATATGCAAAAATTGCCATTCAGTTTAAATGCAGTCATCCTTCAAGTTATATATTAGGCAATTTGCTGACACAATAGCTAGACTAAGGATTCTGACAGGTTCCTTTCTGCATTATTAGTCGCCAACACAAATAATTACACGCTCCTATTTCCTGGCTAAGTCACAGTTCTATATTTTCTGTGTAATAAAAGAGTTTGCGTTGTATGGTCTTGAAATACGCACAAAGAACCATTCAATTTGCAACTTAAAAAAACAGTAAGAATGTATAATTTGGATATTCGTTGCCCACAAAGTGATTGTAGCTTGACAGCTTCATGGGGATGCTATACAATAGGTAGCGACTGCGTAGGACTGAAGGCATAGGAACCAAGAAAGAAAAAAAAATGAAGGAAAGGAGAGGTAAGTAATTCTAATGCGGCTCCGTTTGATTTCCCGGCGAAGTGGTGCCTTTTCATTTAGCCCTGTGTTATTGCTCCTGGCAGGGGAGGTAATATTGACTGACTCCGAGGTTTATTAAAATGTTGAAGTGATAGACAATCTTAAAAAAAAATAAAAAATGCGCTCACGCACCTGGAATGGAGGAGAGCGGGCACAAATAAGCCGCTGCGAGAGATTTGCGTCCTACGCACAGACAACATCACTTTCACATAATATTTCTGCCTTATTTGATGGATGATGTCATTTGTAGAACTTGGAGTCAGTAATAAAGAGTCCTCCAGACCAGCTGGGTGGCTCACCCTGGTAAGACGGTGCTCTAATGTATGGAGCTATGCACGGCTTCCACTGCAGTGTGATCTAAAACCTTTGATTGTGGTAGTGCTCTTTCAGACAACCAGTCTTTTAGGGCAGCCTATAAATGGCAGAGAGCCTTATCTCGGCAAGGGTTCGCTGCAGTCAATACCACTCACAAGTCGTCGACCCCCCAGTGATAACAGTCAGTGGTTCATTGTTGACTCCAAGGATCCATGAGAAATGGCAAACCCGGATCCCGAAAACAAGTTGATCAAGAAATCCCGGAATTACATGAGAATTAGTGTACGTTGATCAGCAAGTCTGTATTTTAATGGAAATTCAGGCTCATGAAGTAACTTCATACCATATGCTGTAAAACAGGACTGCAACATAATTTCAATATCTCGCCAGCTTGCACTGATGAACCAAATCATGTGACGAGATGCCTCTGTTTGAGCAGTCATGCTCTATAACATTCAGATGCGAAAGAGAGATATGCTGGGGAATTTTGCATAGTGATGAGATGAGCAAGATGTTAATCCTGTTTGCGCTAATAATAAGGCTCGATAGTTACAGACTGTCGCATATCCAGCCACTGTTCTGCTAAATACATCACGCATCATTTATTCATTGTGAGACGGATACTGCTGGAATAATATGAATTACTTTCATCCAATCTTTGACAGAGAAATGGAGACACTCAGGAGGAAAATATAATTATATTATTTAAGGACAGTTATGTCTCTGAGGCTGGGCTACCCGCATCAAAAGCCATTAGATGGAAGGATTTCATCAACGGAGCTCCTTGGAAACAAGACGTAATGAATATCCAGCCAGAATTTAAATTAAGATTTTTGTAGTTTGCAGGATTTCTTTTTTTTTTTTTTTTTTCCCCCACACAATGCCAATGCTAACATCCATCCTGTACTTTTGAGATGAACTGTTACGTCTCCAGCCAGCCGTCGGTTCGGATGATCTCAAACATTTTTTGGCTCGGGTGGTATAACTCATTACTTATTTGTGAAACAAGAACGAATGAAATGTTTATGATTCGTTCAACATGTCTGGCTTGCAGTTGTGCTCTCTTTGTATTGTTTATTTGCCTGTAGGCTAAAGGAGAAGAAATGAAAATGAAAAAACAGCGTATTTTGCAGAGCATGCTTCTAAGATTCAGCGGACAGTTCTCTCCACCCATTTGCAACCCGGTATTTTTCTTTTGAGCGCAGTCAACAAAGACTGTCACAATACTCTAGTTCACCTCCAGCACGCTGCGCCATTCAAGGAGCTCTGTATGTTTTAGAGTCTGAGAGAGATGAACATGTGTACAAAAAACGACTTCATAAATAAGGCATTTCAAAGCAGTTGAAAAGGGAGCCTGTAGTCACGCTGGTGAATATTGCTCTTTTCTCAATATGGAGCAGAGCTCTGACATTGAAGGTTTATGAATAATAAATGCATTTTTTGCTGTAATTTAAATTTCACTGATATAGCGCTCTCTCTCTCTCTCTCTCTCTCTCTCTCTCTCTCTCTCTCTCTCTCTCTCTCTCTCTCTCTCTCACCTACAACAGCACTCAGGAATTCTCCTTCATTTTAACGAAGAATAATGTGTCCTTGCTTTTCTCCTCCACCTGACTCCAGAAGTATTTGTGCAAAAGCTGACTAATATATGAATTGAATTTGCACCAAAACTAACTCATATGCAGTTTCTTTCCTTTCCTATACAGCCTTTGAATGCCGTACCAATAAAAACTGCCATGTCTCTAGACACTGCGTAAAAGAAAACACTAATGACACCAACGGACTAAATTATTTTCTACAGAAGGGGGATTTTGCTGAGAAAATGAAAAACTTCATCATATAGCAGTTGATTTTTTTTAAACTCTGATGCATCAATATGTGTGTAAACCTGAGAACAAAGAGCCATAATAATTTTGTTATTGGAAAGGACCTACATCATAGACCACTGTGGTTTTTGCGATCCCCTGAACTGTGGCCTTTTCCTGTTCTTTAAGAACCACTCCTGCACCCTGGCATCAAATGCGACTGAGGTGGCAGATCAATGCAATTATGTGGGAGGCCTTTAATCTCCCCTTATTCACGGCAGCTAATTTCAGTGGAACTTTCTTCTAAAGGTGACTTTTAATGAAGGAATAATGTAACAAATGTGAATGTGCCACGTTAACATTTACAGTGTGGGAGACATTTTTCTGACAAGGCATCGCCTCAGCACTTTATCTTGTCCAGAATATTTGCTGTGCAGTTTTAAAAATATTTCTAAGCCTTCACATTATTGAGAGATTCGTGCATTTTTGAGTTCTTCTTCTTCTTTCCCTTCTTTTTCTTCTTTTCTTTCTTCTTCTTCTTTTCCTTCTTCTCTTTCTTCTTCTTCTTCTTTTCCTTCTTCTTATTCTTCTTCTTTTCCTTTTTCTTCTCCTCCTCTCCTCTTCTTCCTCCTCCACTTCATCTAGTAGTTGAAGAAATGGTATTTGCGGTTACTTTAGTATTATGCTAAATCCCTCAAGTATGACATTTTGCCACCTGTCCCCATCATCCTATAGAAACTAATTTCATTTCTGTTACTTCTGTTATGAATCAGCAGAAATAACTAAAACAATCCACAATTATAGCTGTCATTCGACGGGCGTTCCTGGCACATGGCTGCAGTTAGCTTCAGGAAGCTGCAAACCCGTCTCCCCGTACCTTGCAGTACCTTTCGCATCACAGAAAAAGCCAACATCTGAGGTGATATCCTCAGGCATCCAGACTGATCGTCTCCATTGGACAAATGGCGCCATTAGTATGCAGCGGTTAATGCTCCTGAGTGGAGAGAGGGGAAGACCCTTTGCTAAATGATGACCCAAGGTTCAGTTCCCTTTGGTGTTCAGCTTTGTCGTCACTGAGCCAGAGCGGTGGTGCTCTGCCCCCTTCTTTTGATTTACTTCTTTGATTTTTTTTTTTTTCTTTTCTGACTTTTCTTATTCGAGCTTTTCCCTAAAAGCAGCTGTCTGGCCTTTGTTTAAAGATTGGATGCTCCTGACCGCTGGAAGCATAGTTTTTGACTTATTTTCTTTTGTATCTTACATACACAGGCATGCTCTTGTGCAAAAACACGCATACAGTAGCGCGTGGGTGCACACACACACACACGCACGCACGCACACACACACACACACACACACACACACACACACACACACACACACACAATTCAAGTCTCTGATAAAACACCATTCATTCATTAAATTGTAAACTATTTTGCTTTATTAGGTATCACCGTACACAATGTTCTGAATACTGTGTATATACTCCCAAAACACAAACTGGAACTAAGGATAGAATGACAAAACTCATTAACTACTGTATGGAATGCACCTGAAAATATGCTTAGTTTTTAACGCAGACAATAACACCAAAAGAGCACTTTAAGTTCAGAATTCGAATGAACCTGCTGGAAAATGTTGGATATACAGTGCAGTAAATATAGAAATTAGATGCGCAGACGGAAGCGGAGCCACCTGACTCCTCGGTGAGGTAGGTTACAGAGTTGTGAACGATGATTAGTGGCACTTCCCCAGGATTTGCATAATTTCAGACTTGAAGTAAATATCCTTCCTTAATTTTCTCACGGCTTGAAATTGTGCAAATTAAATTTACATTTGGCAGTAAAACATTCATCGTATGCAGATAGTCCCACTTTTCATCTGAATTAATAATGCCATGCAAACCAATAAAACCAGGCCTGCTTTGGGAATCGCAAAGTCCCCAATGAGCAGCTGTTGAATTAAGTTTGCCCTGACCTTAGATGCACCACATAGCCTATATGAAGACAAATTGTGCACTGCGGAAAAAAAAAATGTATGTGCAATTATTTCCACAAAACTGCTTGCGTGGAAGCTGTAATCTGAAGCTAAATAATTCATGAAATTGAGGGAAGTGGCCATTGCCTCTGTTTACCTGAATATTAAAGCCACATTCTCTGCATGAACCGAGCCAAATCTTTGTTTAAAGAACCTGAACTCCTCTCCAACCTTCCCTGACATTTTGTTGCTTTAAAAAGTAGCAAACTCTGTGGGGGGGAAAAAAAAGCGAGTTCTGTACATTGGAGTTCACCAGTCATAGAACCTATAATTCAGAACAGGAGATATTGGCCTCCAAGAGGCTGAACAAGAGTTTCAAGCTCACCAGAGGTCAGATACTAGGTTGTTGAATACTGAGTACTACTAGATAGGACATCTACACCTGCTTTTAAATGGACGGGTCAGCTCAGCTTTCCCATTTACTATATGACACAAGAAGAGTCCCCTGCCCATAGGCATCTTCTGATTATAATACTTGACATTCATGAAAAGAACACAGACACCAAATTAATTGTTAGATTAATATAATGGCCATCTGTCCTGTAGAATTTGTTGCTACAAAAAGGAACTAAATTCCTTATGTTCATACCATCTGACCAGGAATTCCTTGTGTCCGTACCATCTGATCGCAGTCAGAGAATATTTCACCACTGAATGAATGCTTCAAAGCGCAATGTCTTATTCATTCCCAAGTTCACCTTCTCTGAACTGGTAATCTTGAGATTCAATCACCTTTTAAAATAGACAGTCATCGGGAAATAAAGCATGCAACTTTTTCATGCAGGTGATAATGGTTTATTCATATTGGCATTGACAGAAATCATTATTTACAAGTGCTCTTATCTTCTGTACTGCTATGGCCTTTTCTTGGTTATTAATGGAACATCGGAGTAATGGAAAATAACGTCCAGAGTACTGCCATCAAGATCCAAAAACCTGCAACCAAAGAAACATACACACACAGACACACACTCACAGACACACACACACACACATGCATATGCACGCGCACGCCCACACACACACACGCACTCATTTCCCAACACGGCTGAGACTATGCTAATTGCCATCCCTGACTCAATGTTGTTAGCGTGTGCAGTGCTTTTAATGAAATGAATCACACAGCTTCATCTTTTTAGATCTCTGTGCACTGCTTTAAAAAAGGCTATATGAAATACAAAACCCAAAACCAGTGAAGTTAGCACGTTATGTAAATTGTAGATAAAAACAGAATACAATGATTTGCAAATCCTTTTCAACTTATATTCAATTGAATACACTGCAAAGACAAGATGTTTAATGTTAAAACTGTGAAACTTTTTTTTTTTTTTTGCAAATAATCATTAACTTAGAATTTAAAGGCAGCAACACATTGCAAAAAAGTTGGCACAGGGGCCGTTTTACCACTGTGTTACATTGCCTTTCCTTTTAATGACACTCAGTAAACGTTTGGGAACTGAGGAGACTAATTTTTGAAGCTTTTCAGGTGGAACTCTTTCCCATTCTTGCTTGATGTACAGCTTAAGTTGTTCAACAGTCCGGGGTCTCCGTAGTCGTATTTTATGCTTCATAATGCGCCACACATTTTCAATGGGAGACAGGTCTGGACTACTGGCAGGCCAGTCTAGTACCCGCACTCTTTTACTACGGAGCCATGCTGTTGTAACACATGCAGAATGTGGCTTGGCATTGTCTTGCTGAAATAAGCAGGGGCGTCCATGAAAAAGACGTTGCTTGGATGGCAACATATGTTGCTCCAAAACCTGTATGTACCTTTCAGCATTATTGGTGTCTTCACATATTTGTTAGTTGCCCATGCCTTGGGCACTAATACACCCCCATACCATCACAGATGCTGGCTTTTGAACTTTGCGCCTATAACAGTCCGGATGGTTCTTTTCCTCTTTGGTCCGGAGGACACGAAGTCCACAGTCTCCAAAAACAATTTGAAATGTGGACTCGTCAGACCACAGAACACTTTTCCACTTTGCATCAGTCCATCTCAGATGAGCTTGGGCCTAGCGAAGCCGGCGGCGTTTCTTGGTGCTGTTGCTAAATGGCTTTCGCTTTGCATTGTAGAGTTTTAACTTGCACTTGCAGATGTAGCGACAAACTGTAGTTACTGACAGTGGTTTTCTGAAGTTTTCCTGAGCCCATGTGGTGATGTCCTTTACACAGAGATGTCGGTTTTTGATGTCGTACCGCCTGAGGGATCGAAGGTCACGGTCATTCAATGTTGGTTTTCGGCCTTGTCGCTTACGTGCAGTGATGTCTCCACATTCTCTGAACCTTTTGACGATATTACGGACCGTAGATGATGAAATCCCTAAATTTCTTGCAATAGCTCGTTGAGGAATGTTGTTTTCAAACTGTTCGACAATCAGCTCACACATTTGTTCACTAAGTGGTGACCCTCGCCCCATCCTTGTTTGTGAATGACTGAGCATTTCAGGGAAGATGCTTTTATACCCAATCATGGCACCCACCTGTTCCCAATTGGCCCGTTCACCTGTGGGATGTTCAAAATAAGTGTTTGATGAGCATTCCTCAACTCTCTCAGTCTTTTTTGCCACTTGTGCCAGCTTTTTTGAAACATGTTGCAGGTATCAAATTCCAAATGAGCTAATATTTGCAAAAAATTACAAAGTTTACCTGTTCGAACATTAAGTAACTTGTCTTTGCAGTGTATTCAATTGAATATAGGTTGAAAAGGATTTGCAAATCATAATATTTAGATTTTATTTACGGTTTACACAACGTGCCAACTTCACTGGTTTTGGGTTTTGTATAAATGTTTGAAATTCCATATCATGCTAAAGTGGCATGGCATAGCCTTGCACTGTTAAACAGTGTGCTACACTCTGCAACTTCTTGTTAGTGCTAAGCTTCCAAACAGCCTCAGGTTGATGGATCCTTTGCATGAAGAACAACGTGTAAAGGGTAATTGGTTCATTTGATGTGGCAAAAAGCCAGAGTGTCTTCCCCTTTTAGCATTTGACCTTATGTAACATATTTGATTCTGTGTTTGTGAACGTCATGGCACACTATGTATGCACTCGCTTGTATGTGTATAGTAGCGGGATGCTTCTGAGAGCAAGACAGGCGCATTTTGCCAGAACATTTTACCAGTCAGAGCTTTTATTATGAAGCAGACGTACAATGCGTTAGATAATAAAAGACTGTATTGTGATTTCGAAATTCACAGAGGAGTTGTGTGAAGGTTTGCCAGAACATACTGGTTTTTGGGGGCCACAAGATGCTGTGAGAATGTCCTCACCAATTTCTGCAAAGTGCATAATCAGTAAAAAGAGAAATTAGTTCAGTGGGTGTGGGATGACCACTCCCCAAATACCCAGAATGATTGTCACTGTTTTTGTTGCTGCAATGTCTTTGTTTGTCACAAAATCTTTGTTTGTGTAAAATCCAGGGGTCAGAAAGTAAAAGTCCTGCCAAATTTTTCTCCTTCCCACAAAAAGAGCTGATCACTCATATTGGCTCTGTCTCCTGGCCGAAGTAAATCCAGGTGGTTGGAATAAAGTTCTGGGGAGGATTTTTACTTTCTGAACCCAGACTTTACATCTCCATTTATAAATGTCCTTATAGCCATACTAGGGTGTTTGGACTGTGCAGAGAGGAAGGACTTGTTTTTGAAATGTAATAATCAAATTTTACCATTTGAAAGACATTTTATCATGTACTCACTGCTCAAACCTGGTTTTCTATTCGCTAAATAAAGTCTAGCTGGCTTCCTGCATTGTAAACCATGATTGACAGGATTGTCGTTACCTTGAGCATGGGAGTTAAATCGCTCAATCAAAAATATCTTTTTGTTTTGATGTGCTCTACAAGATAATGTAAGGATGCAAGATATTTAACCAAAATAGGGTTACGCAACTAAACAATTATAAAAACAGTGGATGCATGCAGGGGACAAATAAGATCTGCTTGAGTTTGTACCCACTGCAGTGAGGATAATTTATTTAATTTATTATGAACGCATGCTCAGACACGAACAATGACGGTGGGGAGTACGTGCTGTGTTAGCTAATGTTCTTCTTCTCACATTATTTCATTCAACAATCAGTAAACTCCCAGATGATTTGCTGCGTCCTCTCGCTTTTTTTTTTTTGTTTTGTTTTGTTTTTCGTTCGCCCCCCCACCCCCAGGGACGAGGACGAATCCCTGCGTGTTTATTTCTGAGTACGCCTGCGATTTCTCTCCTCGTCTATGAATTCAGCGCATTCCCAGACCACCAGCTTAATTATGTTCTCAATTTGACACAGGAATAATACAATAAAACTACTGTTCCAATTATGAGAAACACCCTCAGACTGAGACGCCACTGACTTTGGAGGCAGACGACTCTGCATTAATTAGAAAACAATCGAGGGAAAAAAAAGAGTCAGTAATTGGAGTTTGGCTCCTACTTTTTATAAGTTTGAGGGTGAAAATAAGATTGGCTTTCTAATGAACGACTCTTAATAAGATTCTTTCTCCCACACTGTTTTAAAAGCAACTAAGAATGTGCAGGTTATTTAACAAAAAAAAAATTGCTACCCAAGAGCCAATAGAAATGTATGTTTTTTCATATGCCAATCAACTTCTCATATGCTTTTTTCCATTCATCATTGTTTTACTGTTGATTGGGGATTATCCTTCTTAATGACACCACTCGCGCCCAATAGAAACACGCGCATTAAAATATAAAAAACACAAAGGTCTGTTTTTTGAGTTCTTTGTTTTCTTTCATTGGCACCAACTGTATGTCCCATCCCTCGCTCAGGAGTTCCAGAAAAATTAATTCAGCTGTCAAACCGCATAGTATTCAGTTCCAATGTTTGGATGGAGCAATTACCTGTCCTTTACTCCCTTTTCAGTTTATCCAGTCATCGCTTTAACTGGTGACATTCAGCTGAACGTTTGAGAACTGTTAGGAAAGGGTGAAGCTTCTTGCTCCTTGCAATTGTGTGTTTCTTTTTTCATTGCTTTATGCTCTACAGCCTTTTAACCTGCCAGTCTTTTTGTAGGCTCTAGGACTCTTCGTCTCCGAATCTTTCGTCCCTGCCTTTTCATGCGGACTGTTCGTCCCCAGACTTTTAGTCCCCATGAACTTTTTGTCCCAGGACTCTTCGTCCCTGGGTCATGCCAAATAATGCTTTGCCCTCTTCCTGCATTATAACACTATCCCTGACCCTAACCTTTATCCTGATATCATGGCGATCTGTCCATTGTTCGTTTGTCCATCTGTCTGTCAACAATGGTGGCACATTTTTTTAACATTAGGGCATGAAAAATCTGAGGACGAAAAGTCCTTGGGGATGAAAAGTCCAGAGATTAAAAGTCCAGTGACGAAAAATTTAGGGACGAAGAGTCCTGTAAAACCTTTTGGCTATACTCAAATATAGCTCATGTTAATTGCGTAGTTCATGCGTTACTGGTCCCTGACTGAGCTCACTGCTGGTTTATCTGAATTGCACCTCTTCTATAACATGTTGTTTAGCTGCTACAAAATCCATTTTCTATGCATTCTCTGCATCTACTGTAACTTTGGACATAAGCTTCTGCCAAATAAATATAATGTGATGTAAGAGCAAAGACTTTTTTTTATAGTCCTGAAATGGGAGCCTGATAAGATTTTTTGTTTTTTCCAGAATTTACGATTTGCTTCTCTGTCTAAGCAAAACTCTATCTTCTCGGTAATATTCAAAGCACCACTTTATTAAAGGTAATCAATGCATTTTATACTGCATTGCCAGTGACTCTGGGTAGGTTTCTGTCTCTGTTACCCATTGGGTACCTCCAATTTAGTCTGTTAGAAGTTGCCAAATTCAGGCATTGTAGTAGAGTCAGTTTGTGTCCAGTTCTTAATCACAGCAGAAGATTCAATTATTCAATAACCTCTTCTCCCCATTCACTATCACTGATGTGTAGAGTAATAACCTACCAAAAGATGGCACTCTTCAGATGAGTAATGATGTACGTTCCCATGGATGTCTGTCTTCTGAAGTATCTGGGAAATATGCAAGTACTCTGACTCCTTCTCAGACTGAGAACTTGGTTATACAATCACATTTTTAGTACGTTGCCAGCACACAAAGTAATTAGATTTTCATTTGCACTAGTACAATCTGTGTTGTATTGAAGCCGATACTGCTGTACCTTTAACAATGCTTTATCAGTTCATTCAGAATGCACAGAAGACGTTTAATTCCGCATTTGAGTGCATATAAAATGTGTACTACACTCAAGCTAATTCGGAAAAACAATAAAAATACCACAGAAGTAAAAAGACAGAGTTCAGGAAAAGGAGAGAAATAGACTTCCATTTTTCGCAAAAAAATATAAAGAACCATCTTGGCTCTTGTGATTATTATAGAAGTCAGGTCAAGGCTCAGTGCCATTAGGGACTGCATGGTGCGGTGAACAATGAATGATGATTGCTAATCAAAGCCTCTTTATCAGTTCCCCAAGTCAGTCCACTGTCCAGTCTGCCGCGGGCTCCGAACCGCACCCGAGCACCAGGGTACCTCTCTTCGTGTGATTGCGGTCACAAAAACTTCCACACTCATTCCACACAGCCATTAGCGCATGATTGTCTTGCTGCTGAAGGTGTCTTTCCAGCCCACAAAGCCATTTGTATCAATCAGGCCAGCTATGCACGCTCAATTAAATGGAAAATTCGCCCGCATTGGCATTTACAAATGAAATAGCTGTATTTGTCCTTTAAAGCATGTTCTCTTTTGCTACATCTAGTTTGACATTTAGTCTCATTCTCTTCGCTGGTTCCCAGATATCCCCTACCATTTCTCGCTAAGAAACAGGGCTACCAAATGAGCGTTCTATTACAAGCTTGGTTGAGAAATATTAAAAATTGACCGAATAAAATTTAGAATTAATATTGTTAGAATCAAGAATCTGGGAGGGATGTTCACACATTACTCCTTTTGGTGCTCATTTTACCCTACAGCAATAAAAATATAATTTACCTTAACTACAATGTCAGGATCTTTCAATGATTTCGACAGTGTGCGAATTATTTAACATATTGATAGTTATCCAGTCAAAGTCATTTATGATGTGATGTGATTCATATGCCAGAAATGTGTCCTCCTTTATATTTTACAATAGTATTTCATGCTAACTTTATTAAATTGGTTGTGTCAAGTTATTTTCGCAATGTTTTCTCTGTCATTATCTGGTGAGAACCATGCATGCCTTCAAGGCACCATGGGACACATCAACTCGGGCTTTTTCCATCGGGAACCTGAGGTGTCGAGGATCAGACAGCTAGAGCAAAACTTGAGCCCCAGTTTATGCAGTGTGGCATTGAGCCTGGCGTCTGTCACACACCGTTACCCAGAATGCCCAGCTCCCAATGCTCCCATCATCCACGGTGCGATGGATTCCCGCCTCACGAAATAAAGAAGGTTGTCCCTCTCTCCCAGCCTCATTGAGTCTGGAAGTTCGCCATCAATTAAAGTGTCGTGATAAACTTTTCAAACTGGACGGCTCAAGACACGACTCAAGTAGCAAAGCAGCAGATGGTGGTGAAACAAAAACACACACACACACACACACACACACACACACCTTCTCTTTTTCACAAGCACAATGCACATAAAGCGCTGCTGCGCGAGACCTTTGTTGCGTGCAAGAAAAGATGCATGTAGTTTTGTGTACATCTTAATTATTGAATCCATCACAGAGCTTATTCACAGGGAAGTACATACTTATGTAGAGCTCATTTGTATCCCTGTCAATGTCCTATGAATTTATTTGCATGGAGATACATCCATATATCCAGGAGCCAAACGTGATGGCAGGGAAGGGGTCAGTCACAATTCTTTTGAGGTGGCCTCATGTCATTATGGTAACCCTGCCATGCGAGATTGACCAATGGGCATGAGGGCATGAGACAATGGGTAATTGCGATCGTACGCTGGAGAGTGATTGAGATCAGTGTCCATGGAGATAGTTGATATCTTGGGGGGAGGGGGTCGTGATGGATATTGTGTTCGGCTTGATATACCCTCATGAAAAATTACTATAGTGCCAAGCTATAGTTATCCTATAATAAATAGGTGGTATTTTACTGATTCTATAGTTATTTAAACTACAGCAATATAGTTATGTGGACTTTAGGAATATCATGGTACTGTTGACTATATAATGCTATATAATGTGATGGCTATAGTTCTACTCTACTTATGCAGTGCAAACTATAGTAATACTATAGTTTTGCCAAAAATACTATAGTATTACACATTAATAACTCAAGTCATAAGAGTACGATCAGAGCATGCCAAAGGCTGGGCCATATCTTTCAAACCATCACTACCTTCAATGATGCCCCCCTCCATAACCAACACCTGCAGTGAATACAAATCATACCAAGTGTCAGGTTTCAAAGAAGCTTCATTTTTACCATGACTTTGCCTGTGAGGAACAAAAGTCCTCTGCTGATGGTCTGTTTTTGTCTGATTAAAGTTTAGGGGAGGAATTGCATTGTAACACAAGCTCACATCTATTATATGTGTTGAACTCTCTGCCACAGGCAGATAAACACAGATCGACAGATTTTGCAGTACAGCATTATGCGGTTGATGAATGTCATATTTTTTCTCATATGCCAGAATCATCTATTTCTTTCCTTTATACATCCAGGTGCCTACCGGGGGAAAAGAAGGCGTTTTGAGTGTACTTTTTTTCTATTGCACTTCACATTGGCAAATTCATAGTGAAACAGAGTTAGTTTCTTTGCCGTTTTCTATTTGTCTAATGATTGGGAAAATTAACATTTATCATTCATTGAATTCATAACGAAAGTGCATCATTGTCATCATTAATAAAATCTGATCTGCATACAGTTGCAATGCATTCAGTGATCTGTTACTCAAAACCATTTGACTAAATGTGCACCAAGAGAGACAATTATTTGCATTTAGAAGCAAAATAAGAATAATATAATAAGAAAATAATTATTTTGTCAGAATTTAAAAGTAGCAACAATTATCAAATAAATAAATTTTCTAAAAGCAGAGCAGCAGGGTAGTGTAGAAGTAGGTTGCTTGACTGGTAACTGAGGAGTTGCTAGTTCAATGCCCTGGTGGATCTTGGGATTCTGAGTTCATCTGGAAGGATGAAGTTGGGTAGGAGCCTGCTGTTTGGTCCTTGATCGAGGCCCTTAACCCCAAAATTGTTCTAGGAGCTCCTGTTTCTCTATCCCTCCTCATTTGCAACTGCTTTATCTGGAACTCCTCCCGAAGCATCCTTGAAGAAGAGAACTATATTCTCAATGGCATTTCTCTGGTTAAAAAAGGCCCATATAAAGTCTGAGGCCAAACATGGATTCTTATCTTAAGCTTCACCCATCTGCAAATGTAAGGTGAACATCAGCCAATAAAGTAACAAAAAGAGATCACCATCCATCATATATACTGCATATACCAGACAATAATTCAGAACCTGCGCCTGCCACATCGTAATTTGATGACGTGATAATGGAGCTAAAACAGTGGACAATAATCAGGGGAAATTTGTAAATTAACCGATGTTTTCAAACAAATCCTTCAGCATGTGGCAGTTGAAGGGTCCTGTCACTAGAAATGTCTCCTATAAGTACTCGCCCTGGCTTCCTTGCCAGTGAGCCTGGCTCTTTGGCGATGTGGTCAGCGAGTTTGACTTTCACCTGGGAGTCTGGGGTTCAACTCCCTGCCCGGGGCTCTCCTTCAGCCTGTCACAAACAGCATGATTCAGTGGCTGTGGCCGAACTGAAAATTAAGGTAATAAAAAACCATTGTTCCAAAACTGGTGATTAGTCTTGTCTTCTCTTCGTTCATTAAAAAGTTTTTATAGAGAGTCAAGTTACCCATTCTCACATACACTCACACATTCTTTCTTCATCTAATTGGAAGGTAAATAGATTTTACACGAAACTTTGATTCACCAAATTATAGAACTTCAGCCTTCATCTTGTCTGATATCAGACGGAATGTGCAAAAAAGCTGACGATTTTGTCTAATATCAGGCTATAGAAAGGCTGCATTTCTCGGCTGTAATTGACAGCCCGTTTTCAATGGAACAGCTTGCGATCGCATAGCAGCCTAAGAATGCAGCCTTCGAAGGATGCGGCCTGTGCTTTGAGAAACGGCCACAGAAGTTGCATGCAGCTTACCTTTGTAGGTGTAGGTGATGCATTAAAAAATATTGAGCAAAGACTGTTTGTTTGATTTGAAGGGAATATTTCAATGCAGTGGTTCTTATGACTTTTAAAATTAGCTAAAATATCACTGAAATTAGCTTCAAGTACTGTCTTTTCAACATGACACAGCTGAGTTTAACAGGCTCATACCAAATAACATCCTCACTCCTCTCAAGGTCAGTCATCTGTGGCCTTGTAGCAGCAGTATTGCCTTTAAAGGACTGGAAGAATTGTGTGTAGGTGTGTGTCTGTGTGAACGTGTAGGGGGGAAGTGTTTGGCTTCCGTAGAGCAGAGGTTTCTGCAAGGAGCATATGCTTTTATGGTCCAGTGGTATTTGTACACCAGTGGTTCAGATGAGGGGTTTGATAATTTGTTTCATTTTAACTGGAAGTGTTGCCACAGTGGTCTTGCTCTGCTCAGTCAAAGGGGACTGTTATCTGGGTTATGGGTTACAGGTAAACATGGCTTTTTCAGTGATTGAGTTTGGGTCAGTGAGTTTTTTGCCCACAAAAGTTTTTTTTTTTTTCTCTCATATGTTCATTATCTCTTCCTCCCAGAAGCAGGGCCAGATGGGACCAGTCAGCTAGGTCATGTGTCTTTAAGACAGATTTATAACATTTGATGTACTGAAAACAGCTCCACTCCTCTATTCAAACATATATTATCATAAACCCACCATTTAAACCTAAGTAGAAAAAAAATATTAAAAATAAAAATAAGTAGCTTGTTGTAAGCAGCATAAAGATAAAAAAAAAAGGACTCTGGTGACTTGCTGGCTGTTGTAACTGACTAGATAGCAAATTAGAATGAATTGCAGTTGATGACATGAACTTGAAGATATTACGGCCATTCTTTTTTTAGCGCAGGCACTTAGTGTAATTAAATTCATAATCTCATTTGATAGGAAACAACAATTTTGGTTCTCATTTGTTTTTAAATTTCTTTATATATCTGCTGTTCTTTACCTACTTCACATCACCAGACAGGTTCTATTTAAATGATGTGTAAATTCGGCCGGGCTGGCATTAATCATGCCTGGGTGTTTCACATGAAATTGCACCCAATTATCAATTCACTAGCAAGGATCACGCCACAACGAGGTGAAGTTAATGGTTTAATGAATTGAGGGATTGAGAGAGTGGGGATGGAAGTGAAAGAGGGATGTTTGTTAAGATTGTCTGGAGGACCTGTTGATGGCTGGGTGGAGGAGACTCTGTGTGGGGGCTCCGTCTCGGCGTTATCCACCCGAGCTGACGTCGAGCCCCGCAGATGGTACCTGGATGAGACATGAGAAAGGTATGCATCAGGTTGAACTGGAGGAGATGAGTGGGAAAAGGATGAAGAGATGAAGGAAGGGATGTGGATGGGATGAGGTAGGAAGGGATGAGGATGAAGGGATGTGGGTGGGAAGGGATAAGGATGATTGGACAAGGATGAAGGCACGAGGGAAGGGATGTGGATGGGATGAGGTAGAAAGGGATGAGGATGAATGGGAGAGGATGATGGGATGAGGTAGGAAGGGATGATGATGAATGGGAGAGGATGATGGGATGAGGTAGGAAGGGATGATGATGAATGGGAGAGGATGAAGGGAAGTGGGGAGGGATGTGGGCGGGAAGGGATGAGGATGATTGGACGAGCATGTAGGGATGAGATGGGGAAGGAGATGGATGAAGGTAAGGGGAATAGGGGTGAGTAGGTCAAGAGATCTGAGTCAAACAGAGAGGAAGGGGCTGAACAGGCATAAATAGGCTTGATCGGCGATTGAAGGTGGAGTTGAGGCGCGGCCCTGCTCCCGAACCTAAGTTAACTTATTAACTTCATTTCACTAGCAAATACCACACCACAATGAGGTGAAGTTAAAGGTTTATTGAATTGAGGGACTGAGAGGGTGGGTATGGAAGTGAAAGAGGGATGTTTGTTGAGGTTGTCTGGAGGACACGTTGATGGAGGAGACTCTATGTGGGGGTTCCGTCTCGGCATTATCCACCTGAGCTGATGTTGAGCCCCCAAAGAGTCAGAATCAAATTGAGCAGAGTTGAGCATATGCTTGATGGAGGAGGAAGATTGTTGCGGATGTCAGTGCGATATGCCTTAGAAGACAATCGACTGAGGACCTGGATAGTTTGATCAGAGATGCTGCTCTTTTATGGAGGGAATGGCTTGAATAGTGTTCTGGGGAAATTGGAAAGGGGCAGTGGCGGGTAGCGGGCAGAGAACAAGGGCGATAAATATGTCTTTAAACTACTTATTAGTCTTGATCTGTTTTTCAGTCAATATCCCTGGCAAAAGACACTTGAACTCTCCCCTCTCAGGTGCAGCTAATTGTCGTTGTTAAGACAAAAAATCAAACGCACCACTTGAACGCAAAAATAGAGCGCATTTCAGTCTCTTTCAATTAAACAATCATTACGCAAAGGTTTGGCGACTTGCTTAGGATGTGAAAAAATTTAAAGCGGAAAATCCACAGTGGTTTTTTCCTGAAGCATTGCCTATAAAGGGATGCCAATTAAACATTTTATAGAATTTATGATTCTCTTGCCTAAACATTTAATTATAAGCAAGACTAAAATGTTGACCAAGAAAAATGATTGAAATCGGGTCACTAATCTCATCCATTTCAAGGGATGTCTCCCACGCCCCCCCCCCCCCCCCCCAGTTTTCCGTCCACCGCCCGCCACTGGAAAGGGGCAAATACTTTTTCACAGCACTATACTTTATGAATATAATGAGTGTAAATGTACATTCTATGACGCTGTTATGATTCTGCCTCGTGTGTGCTGTCTATGCGTTTATTTGTGCTTGTGCTTTACTTTCATTTAATATTTCAGCTTTCATGTCGACCGTGACGATCCGCTCCCTCTCTGCCTTCTCCAGTGATGTCGTGTGACAGCCTTCAGCATGCCTGCGTCTCGTCATCCAATCACGTTTCCTCTTTCGCTTTAGGCTGTGGTATTTCATTCATTACTTCCACCTGTGTTTAATTCTGGGTCTCGTGAAACTCAAAGTGAATGCGTTCTCTGATAGGATAATTACTAACCCGTACGAACCAGCACTTATTTGAGGGTGATTGTAAATATTTTGTCACGTTGCATTAACCTTAATTAACTCATTAACTAGCGCGTGTGTTCCTAGTAAATTCTGCCAAAGCTGTCCCTGATTAACTGCATGATAAGGTGTGCTTTGCTTCTCTCGTGGTGCTTTTTACTCGTCACGTTTAGATTTCCTTCTCTAAACTGTCTAGCTTGATTGATGATCTTGCGTCTTGTCTCAAGTCATTATTGTTAACCCGGTTCTCGTGTAATTGTTTATTTATCCGATGTGTTTCTGTTTCCAGTTGTAATTGCATTCCGAGTCCCCGCCTCCTCTCGTGACTATATATATATGGCAGAGAGGGGAGGGGCCGTCAGACGGAACCTTGTGTTTGACTCAGATCTGCATGGTGGAAGCGCAGCTCCAGGTGCCTTCCGAGTATTTCCTTTGTATGATTCCCGAGTCTTGTATTTTGCTGCGCCCACGTCTTGTCTGTCCCTTGTTTAAGTCTCCCAGTGTGTCCGTCAGTCTAGTTAGGTTCAGTTTTTGTTTTTCTTGTTTATCCACTCTTGGAGTGAGTATTTCTGTTTCCCCCTGCCTTTGGCAGAGTACTTTATTTTTCCCATTTGTTCAGTAATTGTGCACGGTGTTTTATTTCTGGCGTGTCTGCCAATTTTCTCTAAGTATTTTGTGTTTAATAAACACTTCTGGATCCTGCACCTGGTGTTCTCCTGACCTCTTCTTACAGCTACATCAAAAATAAGCTGTATTGTCCATCATTTTCAATCTGAAGTCCAGCTCTCTCTATTTTCATTCAATATGATCTTTTAAAAGTCCAATCATGAGTACTCTGTGAAGTATGCAATTATTAATCCTCACATCCAAGATCACAACAAGCCAGTACAATAAAACTAATGCAAATAACAAATAATGTTGAACTTAAAATGTCGGATTTTATGAACTGCGAGTGCAATGCTGATCTATATTTTACTTTAGTTTTGGCGACAGTAAAATGTGGTTGTACATTTGAAAATGTAACACAAATTACACACATTATGCGAACTTTGAGTCCGCTCATTTGTTCATTGACAACTGGGACTAAATTAAATGCCTCAACTGGTAGCCTACTTTTATAAGCAGCTAATTGGTGACAGTGACCAATACGTCATGCATTTTGGACCCCAAACACAGGTGCTCACTCTTTTTACCAGTCAATGTTACACGAAGAAAATGAACGGGAAACAAAAATTTGCAAGAAGTACATGTGACAACATTTTTTTTTTTTGTTGCTTATTTTGACAATTGTAGCGGTTGGTAGCAAAAACAATGTTCTAGGTATCCTCTAAATACACAAAATCTCCATTTGGCCCACCGCCTAAATGGTTTAAGTGATAAAACAAAACATTTTGTTACATTGTGGAACATGTATTGCAATGCCTGTATTGTTTATGCTCCCAAATAATCACCTGATCCAAAAGCCAATTGTCATATTCAGATAATTTTGTTCAATTCATTGCAAATTCAGCAATACAGCCATATGAAAAGACAAGACTAGGGACAGCCAAGCTTTTTTGTTTGTGATACGCCCCTCTTCCCTCTCCATCTCTCACTCCCTCCCTCCCTCCCTCTCTCTCTCCCTCTCTCCCTCCTTCTACCTTGCCCTCTTTCCTGCCCCCTGCAGCTCGCTCTCTCCCTATAAATCATCCTTCTCTTGATCCTTCCCGCGGTCTTCCAGTCTCTCTCGCTGCTGTTTCTCTCTCTCTCTCACTCTGTCACTCTGCCAAGTGCTCTTTTTTATGCGCTGGTCATTTCCCATATGTTCTTGATTAGAGCTCGTAAAGTGAGGAAGTGGGCTTGACGTGATTGGCAGTGGGTTGTTATTGAGAGACTCACTAATTGCGGACATAAAGGTTATGGTAGAGATTATGGGGCAATTTGTGAATGACAGAGAGGTTGAGTGTTCACGGAGCGGACCAGGCCATTCAGCTGTTTTCATTATGCCTACTGGCTTGAGTTTTGAAGGTGTCCTAAAAAGATACACTTGCTGATACCAGATCCATGTGGTGTTATAGCATCATCGTGTGTAACAGGTGTTAATGCTTTGGCCATTTGCTCCTAATTGGGCATTAGGCCATACATGCCTTCGCAGACCGCATGTATCGCAGAAGTACGAGGGCATCTACCTTAAATTACCATACTCGTACTCACACATACACATGTAAATTCAATCACAATGCACCTCATAAAAATAAAAAAAATTGAGCACATGCACTGGTTCATAAACGTGTGCAAGCGTTAGTACATGCATACAGCGTGCATCTACATATTAACCTTGTATTATGATAGATACTCTATGAATATAATGAGTGTAACGTATAGTCTATGCTGTATTAAAATTTTGCTCGAGGTAGATTGTATAGTGCATCATTTTAAGCCTGAGGTCCAGTTCTTTCTGTTTTTATTCAATATGGCATTACAAAAGTCCAAGCTCAAACACACTGCCAAATTGGTGGATGACATAACCAATTCTCTGAAAAGGCCTTGAACATCTTGAACAAACCGGAAAGAATGCAGAACTCCCGTTTTCTCAATAGGCCAAAGTATTGTGTGCTTGGTGAAACAACATATGGCAGATTGTTAATGCTCCTCTGAAGAAAAGTGGGGCAAATTGCCTCTATTGACATGACCGAGGTTTGTAAGTGAAGGGTGATGAGTCAGGCAGTGCCAGTAAATAAGATTTTTAACGCTCACCATTTTCTACTGAAGCGAATGTAAGCATTATTGTTTTGAGGGCTCGCAAAGCAAATTACTGGTAGATCTCGCTCAACTAACTTCCTCATTATGCACCAGTTTCAGAGACTCCCCTGCTGGTTGTTGAAGTAGAAGGTTGGCGTGTTCAATGAATAAATAACACACTCCAAGATTGGGTAGCATGCTACAAGAAATGTAGCTTTTCTCTCGGAAATAACAGAGAAATGAGCTGTTCTATTTTTTTGTTTTTAGCAGATTTTTGTGTCCCAGTCCTTATACGATATATCTTCTCTCTTTAACACCCAGAATTTAAAGCTTTGTAAACTCACAAATATTACTGATTTTGAAGCTCTGTGCAATGTCTGAAAACTTACATAATTCAAAGCTTCCAAACTGTATATTATGAAATCCCTAACCTGTCGTTGCGAAATATACATCCTTTACCTCTCCTCATATATTCGGTTGACAAACTACATCTCTACTGCGAGACACTGAAAAGGCTTTTGACAGGATAGTGCCAAACTATTTATGGACTGTATCACAACAAAAGGAGTTTGATTCTGCTTTTATCAGCTGCGGACTTGATAGCCGTTACCTCTCACAGGAGAAAGAAGGAAAGGCTGTCCACTTGATGCTCACAAAGGTATTGCTGCCTTTCTGACATATATAACATGAATCTGAATTAATTTTTTCCCAGTCATCATTTGAAATACAGTTTTATATCAGGTATTATGAAGTTGAGGGCCCCCACCCATACCCTGTTATAAACTTGTACCATTTTTTTTGCCAGTTAATTTAACTGTAACTTTACAATAAGTTTACTACAGAAGTACTGTGTATGTCAAGTATAAACCACAGTTAAATGTGCGCAGGACTCCACTTACAGATAAAAAAATCAGGAAGCAATTAGTTAATTTAATTGTTAAATTCAGTCAGTTTGTAACCGTGTACTCGCAGGCATCTAGTGGAAGCCCTAGTGACCAAAAGGGGTTTAATTTCAAAAGCACAGATAAATATTTTGCAATCGATGTCACGAACTTACAGTCTGTATAGTCATTGCATTTAAAATCTGTTTGGGGAGCCCAGCAGTGAATTCAAAGATCACCTTTTGAAAAGTCTGGGTATGAAGAGTAAACACCTGTGTGATGCAACTTCTGAACCTCAGCCCTGAAACTAACCTTGGTGCAGCTTTTAAACTGTCAGTCCTCGGTTTCTGCTGTAATTGTAGCATGTGTCCATTATTGGAACACCCATTAAACCTAATTATCCTGTGTGTTTTAAGGTTTGACCATGAAAGCTGACCCAGCCGTGCAAAGTTACTGATGTATATACACCATCAGTGAAGAGATATGTGCATTGAGGGGCACGCTAACGGCCCTACAGGGCTTATGGGCCGTTAAATGGCCTTTGTTTAAGACCATGTTTAGTGTTTAGAGGCTGGCAGGGAGATTGCTCTTGTGTCATCCATATTGGGTGGATGCCTGGCTAAGTTATTGCACCGTCCGGTTTTGAGTGAGGCGCCGAGACGTGATTTGTGTCAGTTGCCCGTCGATCGATATCCACTCCCCGATCCACAGCAGCGGGTCAGAGGTAGAGACCGCGCCGGCAGTGGAAATGGCACATTTAAAGGACGGGGTTCAGACCTCTTTGTGTGTATTAGTCAACGGGCAGACAGCGCGGCTGGCAGTATATAAAATGAAAACAGCCGCACTCAGCAGCGCACAGAGTCTGAAACAGCCCTCACAGCTCCAAGAGACAAAGCCATCGAATGATAGATGGCGCATATCAGCTGACAAATCCGGTACCGACCTCTGCGAGGGAACTGCAGATGGGCCGAGGCCCGGCAGCGCCACAGCCCCGAAATGATGACGCACGGTTCCACTTTTCCTGCCCAGACGCAGTCAGTGACCATCCAGTCCATTAAAACACTCCAACAGGGGGTCTCAGCACATCATTGCTGCAGTGCACATGAGGAGGAAAAATAAAACTGTGTTCCAATCGATCCCGAGAACAGTTACCTACCACTATCCCACTGTTAGATTTACACTTCTTTTCAGGATTTTTTTTTTCTCTCATACTGCACACTAGGATTTTCGTGCAATGCCTCGTGGGGTGCATGGCTATAAGAATAGCATTTCCCCATTGTCACCGTTCAGATAGTGAAGACAGTCCTGAAAATATCCACGGCATCTGCCACAGTTCCTGTGAGAGAAAAGATCATTTACCATTGGTTTTGGTCCAATCAGCTTAACGCATTGCCCTCGCTAAGTTCCCCTCTAAACTAACCAGGGAGGATTTGATGCAGCACTGAAAGTACTGTGTTACGATTACTGCGCATGCTCAGAATTTACATCCCATGAAAGTGAATCTGCTTCACTGCAGCTCATAATCTTATTCCGTCCTTGCCAATTCATCTTCGTTTTGCATTGTATTTACATATTTTAGTTACTCTCGGGCATCACGTTTTTTTTATATTCAGGGTCTATCTATGGAAATTCGACGATTCAAAGCGCCAAAGGACACGATGAAAGTAAAATGGTTGCCATCGCAAATAATCATAGAAGAAGAAAAATACCTAGATTTTGACCTGCAGTTGAACAGATTTGCCTCGTTCAAAGTTGTGAGCGTGCGCAGTAATCGTGGCACAGCTCCTTTAAGCCTTTAAGTGGGCGCTCTAATAGACAAGAACGCGCATGTGCAAAATCAGAATATTCATGGAACTGGACCCAATTTTTTGAGGCGAGAGAATTCGGGGAGATGCCTATTGCTCCTGTTGCTGATGCTTGTGTGTTTTTTATTTTTTATTTTTTCTGAGTCTGGTGATTGGTTTAAATTGCATATTGGATGAAAAGAGAGCCTGAAATCAGCCATAAATAAGATATAAGAAATTCTGGTTGAATGATTTTTAGAAGGACCCACTCACGCTACTTGTGAGTTTATATGCTGCTTATTGAACTCAACAGCCATGATGAGGTTGTGTAAGTAGTTATTGTTTAATCCCTTCAGACCCTGTGTCCATTACAATGGACGTCACATGACAAATGTTTTTTTTTTATTTTTTTGCAACATTTAACGCCACCTAAGTCCTCAAGACCATTTGAGTGGACGTTTAGCAACCAATCAAACAGCAGTATAGGTATCCTTGTGGCCATTTTTTAAAAATACAACACACTGAAGAGAGGCATGGCAGGACCTCACTCCACACGACGAAGTAAGGACTGTTTTCATCAGTTTTATTCACATTTATAGATATTTGGGCAAAGATACCATACTTCTAAAGCAATATTGACGGATGGAATGTTTGAATTAAAGCATAATATCAAATGTTTAACAGCAAGTTTTTACTCAGGATTTTTTCAAATGTTACTGTCCATTTGAATGGACAGTGGGTCTGAAACTATGTCATTGAACTCAATTCTCACTAGGGAAGAATGAATTTGTCACTATAAAAATAGTACATCATATATAGTTGGGAAAAAAGGGATTGCTATATTTTTCACAACCTTGGAACATAATTCAGGTCTGAAGGGGTTAAGTTAAAACACTACACATTAATAAATCCTAAAAATAACAAATTTTGCCATTTATGTCGGTGGATTGTTCTGTCTTATACCAGTAAATCAATATTCTCGAGCTTTTTCAGTAGTACAAAATTGCGGTCTATCTGACTAATGAACTACCCTGTCCTTTTTTCCGGACTGGAAGGTGACAGGAAGTTTGATTGCCAAAATTTTTAAGCAGGAAGTTCAGGGTTGATATACTGCATTCTGGGCAATTTCAGTATCCTAAATTCACAGCTTTCTGGATTCATTCTCTTGTGCCAAATAGAGGATCATGGGACTGATATTACATTCTTCTCTTGCATTTTTTATGAACTGGACTGCACAGCAAACGGCCAGTGTTCAACTTTCCATTCCTGCAGGGATAGCCACAAGAGGCAAAGGGCAAGGGGTTGAGCAGGATGGTGTGAATTTTAACCGACTGGATAGCAGCCATTTTCTTTGTCAGGGAAAGAGAGTCATAGGGAGTATTTCTTTCCTTGTTATGTGACTCATATAGATTGTATTGTGTATGACCTTCCTGCAGCAGCTTCTCAGAAGGTATAGTCCTATAGCAAAGCCCAATTCAGCAGTTTAGCAGAATAAAGGCGCCTCAGCTGATTGGGTGAGCAGTGAAGTACACCCACACGGTTGTTCCTCAGCTGACAGAAAAAAGAGAAAGTCAGACAAGCTCGTAGAATCTATTAGAGTGCTCAAATCTGAGATAAAACATTGTAAAATGGCTGATTTAAGGTGGTTTAAAATAATCTACGATCTGAGAAAGAGGTGTGATTGTTTTGGGTCAATTACCCAGAGCTCAATTTTAAACAGCAGGAGTATTATAGCTCTGAAAAGGCCAGGGGTCAAGTTTTGATGGAATCTGCTGCTGGCGCCAACGGTAGAGCAAAGGATATAATTGGGATGAATATGAGCTAGAAAAATGCTCAGTCAAACATTTCTCTCCGTGTTGTGAAGAAGCTTCCCTCAGCATTATACTCTCAGCTCTGTGCGGTTCCAGGGCATCTCCCCCCTTCCCTGCAGCCAGCATCGCTTGTTGTGTCAGCTGATGTTGTCAACCTGTACAAAGCAGCGTTTCAAAACAGTCGCAATATTTAAGCAAATATGTTGAGGCTGTGTGCATTTGCATAATTATTTTTAGTAGACACCTACTAAATTGACAAGCGGTGCGTGAACTCGTTTTCTCAACGCTTGCATAACTCGCAGCTGTCTCAGTAAATCCTCCGCTGTCATTGTACACAAACATTTGACGATTGAAGATTCATTTGGCTTCTTTTTTTATGCAATATCCATGCATTGGTCTAAAAAGAAAACAAAAAACTGGTGTTAGTATTTTCTTTATAGAAGCTTTGAATCCATTATGTGTCAGTTTTGTAATTCTCTTGGTTGTGTTCAGTTACGTGTAGTGAATATCATATATTTATTTGAGTACTTTTCATTATTCTGTTTATTTAATTTGGGGTTTCCTTTGTGTTTTCATGTTCCCTTTAATAACCCTCCCTGCTCTATTTTCCTTATTGTTCCATATTTGTAGCCTTGCTCTCTTGCGCAGTATTCCCCTGTGCCTCACCTGTTTCAGTTTCCTGGGTAGGTCCTTGCCTGTCTACTCGCCCGCCTGCATCTCCTAATTGGTGTGATGTGAATCTGTTTGTTAAATTTTGGTATTATTTCAAGATTTTTGTTTTTAACTTTGTTGTAATAATTTCAGTTCTGCTTCAAGTTTCTATGCGTGTTTGTTCCCTGTAACTCACTCCGCGAGCACTCCTTACTCTGTTTGTTAATTAGTTAGTTCATTATTTCATTTGTTGCCACGCCCCCAGTCACGCCTCCTTTTTCTCCCCCACGCCTGCTTTGAGTTTGTTTCTCCTGATTCGTCAGCTTTATAATTTTATGGGTTTTTTTTTTCTTCTGTAGGTGAGTTTGTTTCACTTATGAGCCTGGTCCTGTGTAGGTTTTCTATGGTTGATTTTTGCTTGTCCCTGGATTTTTAGTTTTGGGTTTGTCTACTGGTTACCATTTTGCTTGTCCCTTACTGTTGTTTCTTTCCCTCTGACTCTACTGCGTTCTGCTTTTTGGATTTTTCCCTGCTTTTTGAATTTGATTTTTAGCCACTGATTTTGTATAGTAATCGCACCTCATCTTCAACCAAGACTATCTGACCCTTATTGCTGTTTGATTAAACATTATGGGCTTTGTACTACTTGCTCCTAGGTCCATCCACTGCCTCGACAGTTTGCATGCAATTATAGATTATTCTCCTTCATTGTGGCTTATGTTCCCCATTAATATAATCCCTTATCCAATTATTCATTTCTGTCAGCCTACTCATGTAATTGCCGCGATAAAAAATAGATACAATGATAGATGGGCATCTAGGCTCTGACCCTGACATATCCTGCTGCTTACTGAGCTTGAGATCAAGCAGGGAGCATCAGGATAGCCACAGTGTCATGGCCCACAGGTGAATGCTGGGGGAAGTGGAACGTCAACTAGCAGCAGCAGCAGAGAGTGATGCAATGCAGCAGCAGGCAGGGGAATACTGGCTGCAGGAGAGCAGCTTGAAACAGCCCACCATCTAGAGGGGCATAGCAGTGTCTGACATACACAGGAGTGTCTATGGGAATGTAAACATACCTTGTGTAGTCTGTCAGGCCAAGCTCTGCAAGCTACGCCCCATTTACTGCCCATTAATCAATATTGCTAATGATGTGAGAGAACAGTGTTCATATTCCCAAAAACCATTATTGATTGATAAATTACACCTCCTCTAAAATCTTTTGTAATGCGAGGTATTGCATTTTTTGAAGCCTTTAGCCTGTCCCACTCACACTGGGTTTCAGCTATACTTGTCTGTCATTCACTCTGCAAGGAATATAATTGGTTAATTTTACCACGGTAGTAGTCACAACTGCTTTACCAGCGCATATGTTAGGACTCACTGAGCCAGCTCCCACAGTGTGCTCTTCCTGGTACTCAATCTAAAGCAGTGTCTCACTCACCATATGCCTCGCAGCTGTAATTTGAGGACAGGAGATAGATCAAATCTCTGATAAAGCCCAGGTTTAGCATCACTCTCAAATTCCCTTCAGAGCAAGTGACCTGAAACCTGGAATGTGACCGGCCCTAGAGATGCTATGACGCACTCATGCTAATGAGTTGACCGGCAGTGACACGGTGACAGCAAAGATCATCGTCCCGCCGGCGGCATGGCTGTCCGCGTTGGAGCCGGTCCGCCGAATCCGCGGCGTCAAATAGGCAGGCGAGGGCTGAACAGGAAGCCAGGACACCGGCCTGCATCGCATTCAGAATCTCCCAAGCGTTCCCTTCCCCAGTCACTTATCCCAGTGGATGACAGCAGTGAAAGCTGACGCAGGTTCTATCTAAATGCTCATGAACTTTCGGCTTTCTGTGGGATTTGAACTCAGTTTTTCTTTCATATTTCTGTTTGCTATTTTTCAGTGTGGCAGGATGGTGTTTTAATCTGTGCACTGAGAGCAGAGGGTTTCTGTTTTTCGGGAGGGAGACCAGCCTGTCAGAGAGAAAACAGTCTGGAAAAGGACGGAACATTACCCCCAACCACACGGATGGGTGGCAGAGGAGAGAGACAGCAGGTGCCTGGCCCCTCCTGCCTGGCATATATTGGGCAAGAGGGACCCATGGTACGCCCACGTGGCGCCGCTGAGTACATCTTTATTTGCCTTCACATCCGTCACCCAAAATCTGGCCTCGAGATGCCCTGCAGCATATGTGTCTTCCACAGTGCTGCTCCTGTAAAAGACTTCAGCCTCCCCTCACTCAGATCTGGTAATATGTGTGTGTGTGTGTGTGTGCGTGTGTGTGTGTGTGTGTGTGTGTGTGTGTGTGTGTGTGTGTGTGTGTGTGTTTCTCTGTGAGTGTTTGAGTGCATGTGTGAGACTGTGTGCTGTAAGCCACAGGGACGTGCATTTTAGCAAGCATGTGCATGCGTGTATGTATTTGAAGACTTTCGTGGCAAAACACACTTTTAGAAAAATGCACATTTTTGTCCTGGGAAAAGTAAGCACAGAAGAGCTTTTTTATTTGTTTGTTTTTCCTGCTAAAAAAATAAAAACTCAAGATGCAATTAAATCTAAAAAATAATGAATTTTGTGAAAATGTGAACTTTGTTGGTTTTATTTGGCAAAACGCATGAGACCTTGATAGGCTATAGGGTAGCTTTTCTTGACAGACTGGGACAGTGAAATTGTTCTCAATTACAATTTATTATATTTAATTAATAGTGATGGTTGGCAACCTGTCCAGGGCGGGTCCCTGTCCTTGCCCGTAGTCAGCTGGGATAGGCTCCAGCTCGCCCCGTGACCCTAGTGAGGAATAAGCGGGTATAGAAAAGGAATGAATGAATGAATGAATTCATTGTGATCATTTTGATAGCTAATCATTGAACAGTCCAATACACTTGAAGACGACAATGGAAAAATGATTAGAGTCACATTTTCATGTGGTGGAGGAATGCTGAATTTCAAAAAAAAAAATCGATCTTAGAAACAAAGCACTGAAAAAATATGCAAAAAATATAAATATTATAATATATAAAATATGCAAAAATGCTACATTTTTTGTAGCATTTTTAGCACTCTGTTTTTCCTTTGTGGTCTTCACTTGCCAATGTACCTTTAAAAACTGGGTAACAGAGACTATGCTATGATACCATACGTAAGCCTTTGTCATCCTTTGTTTATACTGCTGCCCAGTACTATCTATGACAAACTTTGCAAACTTCAAGGCTACGACTTCAAATTACTGCTCACTACAATGTGTCCCCTCAGTAGGGATAGAGAAATTTGACCATGAAAAAGAAGTGCTGCTGTATATCTGATTGAGACTTTGACTTTATTAGACTGTGATCAATTCATTATGAATTCAGCTCAGAGCAACTTGTCTCATCTCTTTGTCTTTTCGGTCTCATCTCTTCCATCAATTTCACCAGAAAAGCAGGGATATTATAAATCACCGAGTGTTCAGCAAACAAATAAATGTCCCTCTCCTCTATCGGATTTGGCTCACCTATACTGACTTGAATAAGTAAACCTATGAATGTGAAATTGAGGCAAATATGTGTTGCTGGGGAGAAATAGTTAGTATTATATCCTTGATAAAAGGTCTCTAACCTGTTACCTCCCCCTAAATGAAATGTTATTTCGTTTCTGATAAGATTCCAGCTTTTCTGTTGTTCAAGATGCCACTTCACTCTGGCTATTGTCAGCGCCTCATACCTCTCTCATCCAGCCAGGATCAGGGAAATTTCCGGCAATCCCTCACCTATCACTAACTAAAGAGAAAACAATGTTTATCAAGCATTAACAAACCAGGAAACGGAAGAATTCTGCCAAGGTCTGTCTAATTAGATTTGTGTGTTATATGTGGAATCGGAAGCAACGGAGGAAGGAAAGGTGTCTGACCTGCCAGGTCACATGACCTCTTGGCGGCTGATTACAGAGGAGTGTTGTAACACAATAAAAGCTTCTTCCTAAAATGCAAGGAGACAAAATGGGAGCAAACCGGAGGAAGAATTGCAAGCTGAAAATAGAGGAGAAGGTGGTGCTGACTTGACAGGGTGGTGGGAGGCATCCGAGTAGCTGCTGGGGAAAATAGAAGAAAAATGAATGAATAAATAAAGGACCGAAAATGAGTTTTAAAAAAAGAGCAAGAATGAAGACGTCTGAGAGACAGAGAGGGAAAAGATTGGAAGGAGAGTAAAAGATGGGAATGGAATTTAAATAAAACATTGTCCGGTGGTGTAAAGAGTTCAGTCAGACTGCTGAATGGGGAGAGGAGTGAGTTATGAAAAGGAGCAGAGGAGAAAAAAGAGAGGGAAAGCCAAGGGGACAAATACTGTCGGGTTCTAAAGTGCGTGAAGAGTGACACGAAATGGGCGAGGAGTGCAGGTCATTTGTAAATCCTTTGCATTCAATGACTGCCTGAAGTTGAAGGGCAAAATGCTTTGTCGTCTGTCATCGGGTCTACTCGTCTCCACTAGAGGGCGCTGTATCTGTGCTGTGTCTTATTCCTGTCCTCGTTTAATTCTTCGGCCTTTGATAGCTTGTTTCCATTTTTGTTTCTTCCCTACTCGTTCTGATTGTACCATCATTATTTTCCTGTTTAAGTGCGTTTATACCTCCTTGTGTCTGTTATTTTTATATTTTGCTTTGCTATTTGCATGGTTAGATTTACTCATTTTCCCCGAATGTACTTTCCGCTGCTATTTTGTATTGTGTTGTGTTGTTCAGGGCTTAACTTGCCCTTTTGCTTTAGCTCTTTGTTGCCTGTGTTTTGGGAACAAACTCTAATTCAGTTAGTGCTTTCTATTATCCTTCCTCCACGCTGGAGTTCACCCTCATCTGTTTCTGACAAGACGTCAACAGACGCCAGATTTCTTCTGTCATGATGCTCTGCCAAGATTTCACAGCGGCTGTCTTCTCTTCCCACTTAATCTTGGAAAATTTTTCCTCCAGTTTTGTCATGAAAAATGAAATGCAGGCTCCCTTGAAGTCAGGTCAGATGTTTGACTCAACCATTGCAGAAGATCACACTTCTCTGCCTTAAAGTAGCCTTTGGTAGCTTTCTCTGAGGATGCTTTAGGTCATTGAGCACCAATACTGTGAAGCTTCATCCAGGGAGTTTTGAAGCATTTTGCTGAATCTGAGATCAAATATAATCCTTATCGATCCAAAATTCAGTGGCAAACCATTTAAAACTGAAAGTCTACCATTCAAGCACTTTTTTAATTGTGTCATCCTTCGGAGTGGCATACAAAGGAAAGATAATGGAAATTGTGCCACTGTCCAAATACATGTGGACCTATGCATTTATTGTGATAATTGAAAGAACAAAATTGGAATTATTTATTTATTTTTACCAGTCATACTTCATTCAAACATTTGCAACATCACAGACTCACATCACTGCTCATGTTGACACACAGCAATGGAGGAAGTCTTATGTGCACAGTGGGCACTTTCAAAATGTTCCATGGTAGTGGATATGCCTTGATCAGCTGTCATACAAAGTATTGCCAGTAAAATCCTAGCCTTTATCAGGCAATATGGAGGGTCTCTTACTGCACTTCTCATTGGTGAGTGTGGGAGTTGTTTCCTGCTATTGGCTGAATCCTGCTGTCACATGGTATGAGGATTCAGAGAAAGCCTAAAATGGGCTAAATGTGTCAGTGCGCAAGCAGATTCCACAAAAACTGAGCAGAACAGGGTTTATATCAAACTCTATGGCCATTGAATGGTAAGATTACTGTAACTGCACAAGAGCTGAGCAAGCAATAACCAACCATCTTGTAAGACCTTTGGATGGCAAGACAGTGTCCCTAATTTTCAAGCAAAGGGTAGTTACACCAAACATTGATTTGATTTAGTTTTTAACATAACATAACATATAACATAACATATATATATATATGTGTAACATATAACATAACAACATAACATAACATATTACATAACATAACAGCATAATATAACATAACAACAACATATAACATAACATAACAACATATAACATAACATGAATGGCGAGAACAGGCCGTTCAGCCCAACTAAGCTCGCCAATTTCTTGATACTATTGTGAATATATCCCTTCACATACTCAATGACTCAATTGTATCTAGCTTCAAGTAAAGCCTGGTCTTGAAAACCACCAAGGTCTCTGTCTCAACAATGTGGTCAGGCAAGCTATTCCACATTGAAATTACTCTTTGGGTGAAGAAATATTTCTGAATATCGGTGCTAAATTTACCTTTGGTCAACTTCCATTTGTGACCCGAGTTCTACTCACAACACTTGGTCGAAGGAATCCTACATAATTCACTTTGTTAATCCCTTTAACATATTTAAAGACCTCAATCAAATCACCCCATGGTCTCCTTTTCCTAAGAATAGCTCAGATGAGATACCACTGACCACCACTCTTTGTGTTCTGTCCTGTAACCAGTTTTGTATCCACTCCAGAATACCTCCTGTAACTCCAATGGAGCTCATTTTAAAAATTAGTCTCTTCTGCGGTACTGTATCAAATGCTTTCTGATAATCCAGGTATACGATATCATAAGCCCTGCTCGGGTCATAAGTCTTGTTGGCCTCTTTAAAAAATTCCAGAAGGTTTGTCATAGATGACCTTCCCTTACGGAAACAATGTTGGCTATCCCTCAAGATACTGTTACGTTCAAGGAATAAGTCCAGCTCATCTTTTATGATAGATTCCAATATTTTGCACACAATGCAAGTTATACTGACTGGCCAGTAATTTCCTGCAAACTTTCTTATATATTGGTATTCTATTGCCCTGTTTCCAAACATTTGGTATTTCTCCAGTTTTTAACAGTTTACAGCACTGTGTAGCACATTTCTCATTAACTAGAGACTTTTAATTTAGCTATGTTTGCAAGCATATTTGCTTGACAAAATTGTTTTAAATGTGTGTGAGACTTCAGTGAATGAATTTATAATTTAAATGCTGTACTTTTTATTAATTGACTTTGGCTTCATCCTCTCTTAAAATTAGCCAGATGATCTGAAACATTTACAAATAAGCAAAAACTGAAGAAATCGATAAGGGGTCAAATATTTTTTCACAACCCTATACTGAACTGTCTCTATCCGCCTTCTCAGAAAGCCGGCACCCTCTCCAATAGGAGTATAAGGAGTAGCATGTAAAAGAAATACCTTTTCTACTACCTGTTAAAAACTAATGAATAAACATAGAATTGAAATGAAGACATAACAACAGCTTTCTGAGCTTATTTATATCTGCTGTCACACCTTTAATTCCCCTGAATCGCTAGGGAAAATATAACTTTCCAGAGTTGTTTTTGCTGACAAACCTGTAACAGGGCAGCTGACACCTGTGCGATGTCTAGGCAAAGTGATGATAACATGAGTGTGAGACAATTATACTGAATTCTGGAAGTTTTACGGTAAAGTTTAAAAAGTTTTGTGCAGCTAATTTGAATATATTTTATTCAGTCTTTCGATATTTCAATATTTCACTTAGTTTGAAAATGTTTCACCTTCTTGCTCTTCCTTTTAATGTGTCACAAGTCTCTTCAGTAGACATAACCGAGCTAAAAAGTGCCCTGTTCAGTAAAACAGAGTTTATGCAGTTTTGCTCATTCCATTTTTTTCTCTCCCTCTTCTTGTCTCTCTGGTCTTTTATCTTTTCTCATATGAAATACTGTACGTCATCTGTATAAGAACCTCATCAGTACCAGACCCGAGGTCGGATTATTTCACAAGTAATTGTACAGTACAGTAACAATGTTTAATAATTTCACATGCCATTTTATAAATAAATGCATCAATATACGTGTACCATTATAAAGATATCTCCACACAGAAACCCTTGTCTAACCAGTCGTAATCTAGATTGGAATCATAATCATAGTCATAAATTCTAAATGCATGCAATTGTAATCGTAATCTTTAAAAAAAATATCTCGTAATCATCGTAATCATAATCGCACTGATTATGCGTAATCCACCCCAGGTCTGATCAGCACTATTGCTTTAACTATCAATCCTGTGGCATTTTTAGCTGGTTAAACAATGTAGACTTTGACCTGTTTGAAATCCAATCCTCATGGGGACAGAAATGTCCCCAAAAGAGATGTGCTACCTGATTTATTTATCCGTATGGGAACATTTCCAGGTCCCCAAGAGGAAAACAGAGCTATTTTAGAATTAGGGGTTAGGGTAAGGCTATGGTCAGATTTAGGCATGTAATGTATAAGGTTGAGGTCAGGGAATGGGTTTGGGAGTCAATGTTACTCGTGGGATGCCCTCATAAAACATAAACACAACACTTGCGTGTGTTCGTGCAAGCGCGCGTGTGCGTCTGGATGGTGTGTATGTGTTTATACCGTTTTTTTCTGTGTGTTTTGTGTCCTGTGCTTTGAGTATTTTCCCTGGTTCCAGGAGATTTAGTCAACTAACTAAACCCACAATCAGAGCTCACCCTGAGCTTCATTTGGTGCTGTAGTCTAGGATACAAACCTATTTTAACCCATCGAGTGCTAAATGCAGCTATTGTTAAATGATGTAAGACATTAAAATTAAAGATGTTGAACACCTATCATGCGGTGACTTGTTTGAAAGAGCTCGCACAGGGAGTCACCACTTGATGGGTTTTCAAAAGCACAAGATTATTACATGTATATATTTTTTTTAATTATTTCAGCACTGTAAGGGTTAATAAGTCACCTTGAGGCTGCACTTGAAATCCATTTAGATGGATTTGGTGGCATTGGGTGATGAAATGAGATATGGGCAGGCAATTTTCAACCAAAATGAAAAAAAAAAATCAATGAAAATCTACCAAAAGCCAGAATACACAGCTGAGTGCTTTGGAAATTGTGAAATTGAATTTGAGTGCAGCCTCAAATCAAGCAGTGCAGTACCAGCAAACTGATTTTTCATTACGATTTATCTTGTTGGTAGTTTTTATTTCAAAGTCAAAATTTTGAAAATATCCCTTCTCCCCTCCATCTAGATTACTCAACTGGTTTGCTGTCACTTTAGAATACAGCGTCTATCAGTTTATCAGTAAATACCACAATCAAAGGCAAATTGCTTTGCAATTTTTTGAATGGCATCAATTTTCACAGCTGGATATTCACTGGACAAATTCAGCTCATCTTAGCCCAAAAGTATGACCACATTGCTCTGCCTAGGATAGGAAGTAAAAACCTACCAGTGACGTGCTCATTCAAGTTTCCTTTTCAATACACTGGCCTCAAACACCAGGTCAGTATCATGATTTGAGAATGAGTTTCTCCTCGGTGGAATCGGGCTCACCGAATTGGATGATGTAGACAGTTCATCACGGAGACCCAATCGGACCAGCACAGACCGGAGGACCTGAGCAATGTATAACGCTGCTACATCTTTCCAGAGGCATTGGACCTGTGCGGACCTGCTGAGAGTACTTCAGAGAGGAGCAGGCAGCAAATAACGGATGCTGACCTACTGATCACGTACGTAGAACACAGAGATCAATTAAACCCTAAATACACTGCCTGGGGGATGTGACTGTGGCAACACTTTTTTGTGTCCCTTCCCAACCCTAAAAATATGCGCTTTGTTTGTTTGTTTGTTTTCAAAACACAGTATCAGTGTTTTAGAATGCTGTCTTTTCCAATTAATACCAAAGAGTGACTAATACTTTTTTCTTGTCTGATGCTGTAAAAAATTGGTGGCTGTATTTTTATTTTTATTTTTTGGAGTGGCTCATACTAGTTTGATTCCTCGGAGTAGTTTTTTATTGAAAAATTATGATGGAAGCCCATTAGCTTGGGGTAAAGCCCAGCTAAAGCACATAAATTCCATGGAAGCCCTTGACTTTGGCACACAAACAAGATATTATAGTAACATAACAAATGCTCTTCACGTATACTCATAATATATCTATAGTGAAAGCAGTTAACAGGCTGGATAGTCCCATTATTCTTTGCACAGGGTTTTACTGTAAAGGGCACTGTGGCAAATGTTTGTGAAATGCACTACACAAATAGAATTTGATTGATTAAATTTGATTTGGTCCATTTCTTCCCAAAAAAGCCCCGAAATACTTTTTTTGTCTGACCACAATACACATTTCCACAGTGTGATGGTCCATCACTGATGCCTTCAAGTCCAGAGAAGTCAATGGACACAATTGACATATGACCTCCTTTTAAGACAGTAAAGTTTTAATTGGCATTTGTGGCCATAACTATGCATTATAGTACTTCACAAAGATTTGCTAAGGTAATCCTGACTCCTGGTCTCATGTGGAAATATGACTTATAGATAAATGACCATTCTTAATGCAGTGCCGTATGCATTACCGGAAATCGTGGGTATTTGGCATAGGCTTCCACCCTTGCTCTTTACTCAGAGAACTTCCTCCTGGTTCATTGAGTCTTTTAATGATGTTATGGACCATAGAGGATGAAATATCCAAATCCCTTCTGATCATTCTTTGAGTTTTATTGGTGTTTAAACCTCTCAAAGATTTTCTCATGCATTTGTGGTCAAATTAGAGATCCTTGACCCATTTTTGCTCCTGAAGGACTAGGCCTTTCCTGGTTGCTACTTTTGTACCAGATCCTGTTTGCAATCACCTCTTAACTGTTTCAAATCACACCATTATTGATAATTTTTACCTCAGTGCTAGTCCCAAATTGCCCCTGTCCCAACTTTTTATGAATGCATGGCAGGCCTGAATGGCAGAAATTAATGTAAATTCACAAAAAATAAAGATGATGAGCCAAAACAATAAATACTTTGTCTTCATACTGTCAAAACAAGTCAATTCATAAATCCCTACTTTCTGTTTTTAAATATATTTTCCATTTTGTCTGAACTTCTCCAAGTTGAGATTGAAAAAAACTTCTAATATAAGAGGAATTACAAAGGTTGAGCATGACTTGTTAAAAGAAAAAGAAAAAGAATGATCTGTATTCAAAACTTGTCAACACAACAGGACCATTCATAAGAATTGACTGATAAGCTTTACTTTTCCGAGGTTGGTTGAGCAGGGTTGGCTCTGATAAAAAACCGAAGGCGGATTTTCCACCACAATCCACCCAGCCACTGCGGTCATGTTTATGAATGAAGACCTTGGGGTGATGGAAAAAGGTACCGCAGTAACCTGGAGAGAAAGTGCCAGTCCTTCTACACAGTTGGAGGGCTGAACTGTATTTGTTCTGATTGCAATTTTTAAAAGAAGATGGAGAGGCAGCCAGACACTGCCGGGCAAGCCCCCATCCACCGCTCACCCCCCCCAAACCCATTCATTATTAATGGCAGAAAAACATTTACAGTCCTGTGTACGGAATTGAGTTGAGATAATCTGACCAAAAACTCCATACATGAGGAGGACTGGGGTTGTAAAAAAAGATGTGAGAGTTAAGCCCACATCACTCATCTGGAGAAGGCCATGGTCTGAGTGAGTGAGTGAGTGACTGAGTGAGTGAGTGAGTGAGTGAGTGAGTGAGTGACTGACTGACTGAGTGACTGACTGAGTGACTGAGTGACTGAGTGACTGAGGAGGACATTAAGCAGCCTTAGTCTGGTCATGGAGATATTTATGTCCTAAATTCCCCCTTTTTTTGTGCTTCAGAGACTTTTGCGGGCTGTTACCGCTTTTCATGGCTTTAGATCAGCTGGGCACTGACGCGGAAGACGATGAAAACTGCAAAATGACAAGCCAAGAAAGACATTTAAAGACCTGTGAAAAAAAATAAGTAGACCAAAAGAAGAAGATGACTGAAAAAAAGGTGCATGGAAACTGTCACATAAAAAAAAAAAAATCGTACTTACACATGCACTTGAAAATTTCAAGATGGGTGACTATCTTTTCAGTATTAGAATACTTCTACAGCTGCTGCAGGCGGTGCTCGTATTACCGCCCCTACTATTACTACTGCCACTACGTACAACTACTGTCACTTCACCATTACTACTACTACTACTACCACTAATAGTACCACTGTTACTGCTGCTACTTACCACAACCACTACCACCTCTATTACTACTACTACTACTACCACTACTAGTAATAATAGTAAGAAGAAGAATAATGATGATAAAATGAAGAAGGCATGATAGTGGTGCTTTAGGAAAGCTAAAGTGCTGACAAAATCAGGTGTGGTTTCTTCCTCTTGGGATTATCAATACGTGCAACAAATTTCATGGCAATCCTAGCTGTACAATTTCCTCAAACAGTCAGGTTAATCAAAATTTTGGCATTTTTGTCACTCACCACTGCAAATTGGAGATGAAACTAAATGATGAATATAAGCTCGATGCCCTCATAAGGTTATCAACCTCCAAAGTGGCTGAAAGGTGTGGGACTTACAGCACCTCTTATTCAGTATCTCAAGGAGTAGAGGATCACTTTCCCCTCGGCTGCTAGTTGCATTTACTGTGATACCAAACACACAGTGAGCAGACTTCCCAAGCTGCATGGAAAATAGTTTTCTGTCAAGCTACCGTTTAAGCAGCAGTGGATCAAATTTAGTATTATCAGATCATCCCATCTGGGGCCAAATTCCATCGCTATGCACCTTGCCAAGAAAGGTTTGTATAAAAATATCTTTCATATTTACTATTTCAGAAATGATTACAGATACAAACAACAAACTGCATATCTTATTTGGCACCGTTTATACCACCAAAATTCAAATGATGACACTAAACAGCGAAAGCAGGTGAAAATAACAAAAACATGGCACTTTTTCCAACTAAATTAGGCCTAATAGTTGAAGAGAGGGAAAATTATCATTAATCATTTCCCAAGATGATCGTGCATTTTATTTGTATGTTCATACTGAGTGGGGAAGTATTTTCTATACATACCATGGTTATGGGGTAGCTTTATTATATTGAATTAGAAAATTGAATTGGAACCAGGAATAAGCTATCAAGTAATTATTTAACGTCACGTTGACATAATGACTCCACCCCTCAGTGAATGCACATGAGCATGTATGTTTATGCACATTTTCCTACATATGTGCGCAACATATACCACAAGTGATCGGCTGCTAGCTGACCACACAACGGAATTAAACAAATCTTGATGTTTACGCCACTGCTGAAGTCCAACACATTCAAGCTGATAAAAGGCTGATAATTTTCAGTTTTAAAAGTCAATTCTTTACCATGAATGATCCAAAAATGGTGGCTAGCTTTTTCTCAAGCCAAAAGAAACCATTTTCTTCTGCGCCAGTCAGATCATGAAATTTTATACCACCAGTGTTATGAAATATCAAAACAGCAACAGAAAATCTACTTGTCACATCATTCAGTGTAAGCTTGTTAGCGGTAGACAGATCTTTTATCGGTGTCATAAAATGGCAGTTTTAATGATGTATTTATGAAAATATCATCTGTTCAAGACCAAATAATCAGCCACTCTTTATGATCTGTTACCCTTTAAAACACTGTATCTACCCCAGCCCCCTATTGTGAGAGATCAAATATAATTGGACATTTGGCTGCTCAGCTGTTGACCAGGTATATGTAATTCCCTCATTTTTCATTTAAAATTAAGCAGATAAAATATATATGGTTCATTTAAAGTTTGGCATTTACATGAAGAATCTGTAGGTGATAACTTAATACAAAGTACTGTACATTGCCAGTGAAACAAGCCATAATTAGGCTGAAAAATCAACATGAAAACCTCAGAGAAAAGTTTTGTGTCACTTTCTAAATATTTATGGACCTGACTGTGAATATATTTGGAATGGATGGATTGAGACATCATTACATCATCTCCTGGGCTGAGTAACAAACAAATCAGATAACTGGCACTTGGATCAGAAAATATACATCAGTGTGAATACATTTTTGGCAATGGTGTATTAGAGATTGCCAAAACTAATAAACAAGTAACAAGTGTTGGAGCATTTACCTGAAAATCGACTTGGGGACCTTTCAGAAATCATCAAATAGTATTCAAATGATAAATATGATATAAATAAGAAAATAAAATAAAATAGATAAATTAAAATGATAATTTAGTCATATAATTTTGCTTAAATTAATGATTTGCACATAAGTTAAAAATATAAGCATACAATAAAAACTAAGTTTATCATGTGCTGCTGTTATTTTCTGGCTTGAAATAAATGAACCACATAATGAAAGCGTGTATAGTCCATTTCTCACTACCTTCATTAGCTGCAATTGAGGGCATAGCCTACTGTGCTATAATGTTTTATTGATGTGGTAGAGGGAAAAAAATTCACCTTTTGAGGAGTGGATAATTCAACGTTGGTGATACCTGCTGGAATACTGTTTTCACAGAAGTCTCATCTTGCTGAAGGCTTGAATACACCAAAGGCTGAAAGTGGGGGGGAAATCACCTCTCTAATCATCTAAAGGAAAAGGTTCTCAAAGAAAAAAATGCTGGGTATTTGGCTGCCTTGCTATTCTAAGATACTGCCAGAGAATATACCTTCCACTACAGTAGGTAAGCACCATGGGGTGTGACAATAGTCACAAAGTGCATTTTCATAGTCTATCCAAAGGGCAGGTTAAGGTACCTTCACAGACCCAAAACAGACTGGGAGTGGACAGCTGTGGATGTCTGTGTGGGCTGTCCGCACACGACTCAAAAATTTCAGTTCTCTCCAACCCGTCTGTGAGGACCTTTCCGACTTGTTCGTTGACATCCCCTCTTGCCCCCACAAGAGCAACAACAGCAATGTATTCTTTTGGAGAAAAGCTGATGGAGGGGGGTTTCACATCTCAGATATAATGATAGGCCAAAATTTAATCATCGTTATGGGAAAAGTACAACCGCCAAACAGAAAAAGTGGTTACAGTATCTTAAATTGAAATTAAAACTGTAAGCAGTGATTTGTAAATTATCTTTGAACTCGATCGGTATCAAAAAGAAAAAAGTTGAATTCCAGCGCTTTTGAATGTAAGGAGATCCATTTTACAAATTTAAAAGGCAAATCTGTCACCGCCTTCCAAAGCTCTAAAGCCCATTGAATACAAGCACTAACTGGTCATTCTAAAACCCCCTAATTTGTTAAATCAGCAGCACAGCCATTGGCATAGCCCAGTCCGCACCAAGCAACATGTTCGCCATGCCCAGTGAGCATACATTAAAGTTAAATAGCTTATGCAAGGTAGACAGCGAGACCCATAATAACACCGAACACCGAGCTGATTTATGTCGTAACCCCATCATAGCCGCTTAGTCTCACACTACCCCTTCTCATTTTTTTGCAGACTCAAGATCAGTTAAGTTAGCAGGACAAAAAGGGCAACTGAGGACAAAAGCACTGAAAAAAGGCTGACTTTTATTCTGGAAAAAGTGCCAACACAATAGGAACCTTTTTAATGCATTTATCCTTACTACTTGCAGGATATGTAATCACTATTCATTAGCTCTGCCATTGGTGGAGGAACAGCAGCATCTATGACCCCTTTGCCCCCCAGGTGATGATGTTGGACCCAGTGTCTTGCCCCCCCAACCCACGTATCTCATTTGCACCTCAATATTCATTGTTTCAACAGTTTCATATTCTGTCACGAGTTTCTATTTTAAATACTGTACCAGACTTTTCCCCCAAGGCTATTATAAAGCATCTGTACCATCTGCCATTTCAGACCATGAAGCAGGCAATCGCTTGTTACATTCTCTAAGATGTATAAAATGAAAGTTATGCCTTTTGAAACAAGTGAAATGAAAACTTTTGTATGAAATATGAAATGTTCCTCACCTGTTTCTGTCAGTGGGCAATTCTGTCTATATTCAATATAAATGCGTTGACATAATCTGCATTGCTTTTGCAGCAAATTTCATTCATTCAAATTTCATTTTTGGATGAATTGAAGTTAAATTGTTTTGTGAAGTGTGTCTAAATTTGATCTTTCCCAAAAGGGAGTGACCACAAATGTTATTACTGCCTATCTGTGGTTTGAAGCGAATGGCCCAAAAGGAACATATGACTTGAAACACAATTGCCTGTGAGGGAGGAATTTATTGCACAGTTTCACGATGATACCAAACTTGGTGGGGTCATCTATGTCTCATCGTTCGAGTGCAGCTCCTCCTTTTAATGAATGACGGCCGCATGCAGTGTACTCTCAGATTCCACTCTCATCCCGATGCGTCATATCGGGACGCTACCTGACCAAGCGTCGAAATACTACGTTGCAAAAGGAGGCTTTTGAAAATCTTATTTGACACCAGTTTAAAATGAACCCTACCCCCTAACCCTTAACCCCGAACCCTAACCGTAAGTGTCAAAGAAAGACACCAAAAGCCTCCTTTTGCATTGTATATCGATGCTTAGTCAGGTAACGTCACTTTAAAAGGAGTCGCAACGATGATGCACGTACTCTCCTCCTTAATAAGTGCACAGCGCAGGTGCAAAGAGAAGTTTGGAAATATTAATTATTTTTGGTCAATAAGAGATTTACGTGCACAATCTCTTCCTTAGAGCTTGAATTGATGACATTTTAATGCACAGAGTTATGTGTAGTCAGGATTAGCTGCGCATATCCTGTGATGATCAAATAAAATTGCCATTATCGAAATGATTTTTCTCCCCAAATCCCTATAGCACACACATGTTAATGTACACAGGTATTGTACACATTGCTCAGGAGGTCCATGATTTATTTATGATTCGCAGCATGTCTTAGAATCACACCTGTGAACAGTCAGCCGTCTGAAATGCATTCGCTTTCAGGTCCAGCCGAGCAGGAAATGCTGCAGAAGTGAGCAGTGGAGGAGACTGAGAGAGTGGGCCGGTAGAGGAAAAGGATAAACGACAATCTGATGCGATTCTTTCGCTCCAACGCGGAGGTAGCCTTTGTGAGAGGGGCCGTGGAAAATTGCTGCTCCGAACAACATCGATCGTTTCCACCAGTGCGACAGATGCTCGCAGCCTCCTTCCCGGGTTCAGAGACATCCTTATTGGGGTCTTATCGCTCTCCAACACACACATGCAACTACACTAGCTCTGGTAAATCTGAAGCATTGGATCCATTTCTTCCTGTGAAAGAGCTGTGTGCAAATTCCCCCAGAGGTGTCGACAGCATCGGCTGCAATGATATAGACATCACTCCAGACTACATTATTTATGCAGTTCGGGAAGCTGAGAAAATAGTGGCGGTAGAGAGGACAGTGGTGTGGCGGTTAGCATCCTTCAACTGGTCGAACAAAATGCTCATTCAGAATGATTCCCATGAATCTGAAATATTTATGGGATAAGATATTAGAGGCCATGATACGTTGTACATTGTGAATATAGTCATCTCACCATTAGTCTGCCAGGCAGTATATTTTTAAACCAAAATTGAACAGAATGGTTTCTAAGCAACTCAAAAGTGCAGTTGATTGGTTGGCCAGCGTTAGCTGACTACACTCATGCATTTTAGGAAGATCACACCTTATCTACCGAATCGGTTTCACTGCTACTTTCTGTATGTGGACTGCTTTCTGTGCATTTAAAGTTTGCTTAATCATGTCCTATTACTCCCTGTCGTGTGTGTGATATCTGAAAGCAAACGGATCAGAAGCTGAACTAACATTATAGCTAATATGCTAGCATGTTCATCAAACTTCTGAACTGTCTCACTCAACTCATGAAATTAGCAGACTAGACAATACTTGTTCCATTTCTTTTTTTGCTGTAAAATTACAAAAAAGCTAAAGCAAGTCTAATTACAAAGCTTTGCACTTGTACAGTGCATTAGCGACGTGTTTGTATATTTATTTTACGAGATCAGCCTATCTTTGTACTCTTATTTCGGTTTGCAACAAAAAAATATTTTCAAAATCACCATTAAATTGCAATGTGTTCACCCCTTGATTCAGTTTTAAATGGAGCTTTCAAAGGAAGCAACACATCTTCAGAACTACTGTTGTCCTGAGTGCTGTTGACTAGAATATGAACAGTATTGAAAGAGGGCCTTCAAACTTGCCCTTTGGTCCAAAATATGAGTGCTACTCTTTCTATAGTGTACCATGTAGTAATTAAAACCACTGCAAATTGGTGGACAGTCAATTGTTCTATTTATTGTGTTTTAAGAGTTTATTTGCATTCATCAGGTCACATGTTTGCACAAAACGCAGATTAACACATGAAGAAAAAATACACTGAATCCACATTGCAGGTCATTGAAATCAGTCAGATACCACTGCGTTAATTTTATGTAGAGTGTCATTGGGGAAAAAAAAAAACAAGATTTGTTCAGAAAGGTGATTTTTAAAAAAAAATTTATTTAATCGCTGACAAATGAGGAGATAATTTGGGCTCTAAACTATCGTTATCAGGTCACTGACCCCGTCGTTGATGAGGAATCATTAGTTCAAGAGGCAAATAATGTAATAAACCAAAGCGATATTTTGTCGAGAACAAGTCAAACTGAAGTAACAAACCGTGGATCCAGGATTTTGAAGGAACTCGATCACGGCTGAGCATGCATAGAAAATGCTCATGGTTTCAGAGAGATTCTTTGAATTAAAGTAAATGGCTGGCATAATTTGAATCACTTGTGTAGCCACATATTATCTCAGCAGCAACCCAATAAGGGCACACAATATTATCAAGTGATATTCACCAGTATCCTGTCTGCGATACGTGATTACATCGCTGTTTCAGGCAAAAGTACGCCTTCAACTATGCCCAGAATTATGGCTGGCTGCCATGGCCAGACATAATAGCATACAAACATTGCAAAGTTAGTGCAATCAAATTGGATGTTTAACTAAAACAAGTGAAATATATTATGAGTCCTGCCTTACTTCAATAATTTGATTTAAAAAAGAACAGGGCGGGGATAGCTATGATAAACTGTGGTATGATTTAAACATGCAATTTCCGCCTGCAACAAACTTGGCAAAACAAATTGCTGATTTTATTCAAGTTTATGCAGCGCAATCGCGCATACATCAGTTTTGTGACAGTGCACCTGTGAACTCAAGCAATGGTCTGAAAACCTCTGTTAGCCCTCTTAGCTAGTTTGAAATAATAATAATAATAATAATAATAGTAGTAAAAAAATGGAATTAAAAAATAGAATAAAATGAATAGAGTAACTGAAGTTTTTGGAGGATACAATGATAAACATAATTATGCGTATGGGACCCAGTGAACTGGCTGGGAGTTCTGTCTCATGTGTGTCATAATCTTTAGGCAAATGGATGCCTCAATGTGTTTAGGGGTGGGGGGTTGAGGTCATGGGGGGCTCAGTGGTACAGCTAAGCATTGGAAAGATTAATTAAATCACATTAGTGGCATGAAAGCACGGCTGAAATCAAATTTCCAACCACGTACAAACAATCAAACAGACAGAAATGGGCTACTAGGTTTGGCATTCCAGTTCTTAGCATTACACGCAGTAAAGCTGTGAATATATGTGAATTAGCATACTGCCATTGACTAGATTATGTAAACTGCATTCATGTGTATCCAAATGCAGGGGGGCAGATAATCGACTTCTTTCCAAGGTGTCTTTCTGACTTATAACTGAAAGGGTGTTATCAGATTAAAGGCAGATTTACTGACATTTTCAAGGAACTGTAGCCACAGAAGATGCTTTCAAAGGTTTTGTCTTTCAATTCAAATTTGAGAGGAACATGATGAAAAAAGAAGCAATGCTGAAAGGCATTGGTGTTACCATGGGAGAGAAAAAGATTTCATAAAAACAAAAATTGAAACACTTATGCATCTCTTGGCTTGTTTTTATCGGTCAGGGGATTATAAAATGTTGTTTTTTTTTCCAGAGTTGTGATTCTTTCTGAGGTTTCATTTGTATGTATTTGGTGTGTCGAAACAGTTTACGTGTTAATTTCCAATATATGGTATTGAATCTGATAAGTTTACCTTTCAGTTCCACTGTGTGAAATGAGAATGTGTATAAATTAACAGTGCTGAAGTTGAGTATTTTGATTGAGACTCATTGTAAGCAGGACTGTAATTCCTAATCTACTCACATGATATGGATGTACCATATAATCCAACAAATATATACTGACAGTCTCAGGCCTCTGCTGTGCTATCACATTTATTTCTATTAAATCTAATGTTCTGGAGCACAACAGAACAACAAACGGAGGAACTGTCCCTGTCCTAACACTAATGGCCTAAACTTTGTTTACTTTTGTGGGCAAAAGTGACCCAAATCCAGCCCTGTAACAGAACTGCAAGTTAACATAACTTTACATAACATAACATAACTGGCGAGAACAGGCTGTTCAGCCCAACTTGGCTCGCCAGTTTCTGAATACTATTGTGAATATATCACTTCAGATACTCAATGTCTCAATGGTATCTAGCTTTAAGTCAGGTCTGCTCTTGAAAATTCCCAAGGTTTCTGCCTCAACAATATGGTCAGGCAAGCTATTCCACTACGAAATTACTCTTTGGGTGAAAAAATGTTTCATAAAATCAGTGCTAAGTTTACTCTTGGTCAGCTTCCATTTGGGAAAAGGCCAAAGGAATCCTACATAAATCATTTTCTTAATCCCTTTAACATATTTAAAGACCTCAATCAGATCACCCCTAAGTCTCCTTTTCCTAAGACTAAAGAGATTCAGGACCTACAGCCTCTTCTCATAGCTTTCATTTTTTATACCTGGAATTAGCTTAGTGGCTCTTCACTGAACTTTTTCCAGAGCCTTGATATCTTTCTTAAAGTATGGTCCCTAGAATACAGTTACTCCAGATGTGATCTGACAAATGTGTTGTACAAGAGAAATATGACCTCTTTGGATTTGTACTCAAATATTTTTGGCAATATATCTCAGCATCCGATTGGCTTTTTGAACTGCTATGGCACAATGGCTAGAACCTGTAAGGGTTTGGTCATCAATCACTCCCTGATCTTTTTAATGTGGAGCAAATTCAAGTTTTAAACCCCATGACGTAATTCTGTCTGATGTTTTTATTACCTACATGTACAACTTTACATTTCATTACATTGCTACATTGTTGTGACAGGGCAGTTTATACTGATCAGTAAGTTAAGAGTATAGAGTGAAATGAGGCAGGTTGCAGCAGTGGTATTCCATGCCCATTAGGCAGGGGATGTGGAACAGTATTATGGGATACAGTACTCAGTCTCTGCTCCTGCTGCTTGTCCTGACGTGTGCAATGAGATCTGAACTGCACCTACTCCGTGGATATGAGTTCTTTAGTCAGCCCAGCCTTGATGGTGGGACTGATGGTGATGTGATGTGGCAAAATGGACCCTTTGAAGCTTTCTTTCTTTCTTTATCATGGGGAGCTGATAAGGTTATTATGTTGTCACACCATCCCTTTTAAAGCTGCAATCAAATGTGACATGGCCATCACATTGGCAGCAATGATTGGTTGGGGGATGGGGGGGGGGGGGTCTGGTTAATGGATGGTTTAGTGTGCGTGTGTGTGTGTGTGTGTGTGTGTGTGTGTGTGTGTGTGCGCGCGTGTGCGTGCATGTGTGCGTGCATGTGTGTGTGTGTGTGACTGTATGCGTGAGTCTGTTGGTGTGTGTGCTTGTGTGTGTGTGTGCGCATGTGTGTATAAATGTGTCTGTGCGTGTGTGTGTGCGCATGCATATGGCAGGAATACAGTCCATTTTAAAAAGTAAGGAAAGGTGAATTCAAAATCATTACTTGCTTGGAAGGGCCAACAGGTGCATCAGTCCTTAACCCACTTCACAGGGCTGAATGCATACATTAGCACGGTACTCACGACAGCCCTACCTTATGAGACATTTCCGGCCACACATTCGCACAAATTAAAATCCCTTGTCAGCTGCCATTGTCAGAGGAGATGTGTCCTCCAGCGATTGGTTGGCAGCCTGAATTGTAATGGCGCACATCCCAAGAAGCATGAATGCCACAGGGTTTAGATGCATTAATTGGCCTACAACAAAGGGAATCTTCTCTCTTCATCTGGGAATAATTGAACAGGGCCATTCCACTGAATTGTTAAGATTAAGGGGGAAAAGTGAGAAAGCGTCACTAGTTTCCTGCGTTTACAGAATACCAATCAGGCGCTGGGGGGTTTAGCCTCCAAACATAAGCTAATTAGCGGCTGACTCATGTCCTGATACAGCATGTATGAAAAACCATATATGACGTTGTTCGATAATGCGCTTTGCCCTTTCTCATGTTTTAATTGGCCGTGTCTATGTTTAAGACTAGACATCCTCGCAGCATGGGGGGGTCAGTGAGCCTGGGGCTTTGAAAAGACGGGGTGTGAAAATCCCTTTAAGGCACAAAGCTTTTTGGCTTTGAGATGGAGTTATCACATGCCGAGGCTCCTGACATGAACATCCAGATTGATCTTTTTTTCTATTTTCTATTTAAATCGCATCGAATTGAGCCATTTTAACACTGGCTTCTCCATAGGAGATTATTTGATTTACGCCGAACATTTGCGGATTCATTTACCTTGGTTTGTCTTCATGCTTGAAGAGAGGACTGACAAACTGCTCTCATGCCGGCCGTATATACCCTGTAATGTCCGAAAAATGTCTCCTCTCTCCTCACTTTTATTTTTAAGCCCCATCTGTTTTGCCATGCCTTAGCAGTGCTTACAATGTCTCAAAACAAATTTTTCTTTCATTTCTAGCAGAATTTATGACAACGGCTGTATGTCTCCTCATTTGTCAACATTTTCCCATAATGCACTGCTCGGTCCAGGACATCACCCCACTCCCTGGGGTAGGAGAGTAATTCCCCTCACTCAAGAATAATGGCCAAGGCTTTCCTTCCATTAATATCTGACCAGGGCACTTTGAGGTGCTGGTTTGTTTCCTGAGCTTTAGCCCTGAGTGGACCCCCCCCCCCCCCCGCCGCCCCGCTCCCCCCCCTTTCCATGATTAAAGTTGGAGTTTCTGCTGACTCTACAAGAGTTTTCCAGGAGACTAGGACAGGAATACCAAATGTTGAAAAATGGCGCTCTCCTTGTTTCACTAATATCCTCCTTCAAGGCCTCAAATCTAATGGATTAGGCCTAGAGCAGCTATTTCCCCAGTCAAGCTCTTCTGGGGCCGGTGGAAGATGTCGGAGTGGCGAATCCGCAAGTGCGCAGTCAGGGTAGGCAGCTTTTACTTTGCCTGGTTGAGAATCAATCAATTTATTCACTGCATAATCAAGACCAATGTAATGATGGCTGAGAAATGAACATGACTGAGAACTAGGTGATCAACGTCAGACTGTGAGGGCGGTGATACTTGGAATTATCGATGAAAAAACTTTCTCTGAATTGAATTTCACCTCATGGCATATTTTGTTGTCAAAGAGCGGGAAAGCTTTTTATCCCCGGGCTTATAATGCGGGGTAGCATGCTGTAGCTGTCGCTCGGTCTGTCTGTTTGTCCGTCTGACCATCTATCTGTTTCTGAACATTTTTGCACAAAGCATAACTTGAAAACCACTTGATATTTTCCATTGAACTTGACCCTCATCTGCCGCAGTAGAACCTTTTGCAATTTTCGCTTGGGCCTGGGGGATATAGCACCTGTTTGCTGGCTCTTCTTTGAGGATTCATTTATTTATTTTAAACCTTTGAACCCTATAGGCCAGTTTTGCGGACACAAAAAAAGCATGCAATAACCCAAAATGCCTGAAAACAGACCTCCAAATATGCAACTTTGATCACCTGATTTTTGGCTGTCATGTGACTTTTTTTACAATCAGTTGGTTTCACCATCATAGTGAGCTGTGTTCCGGCATAGTTTTGGGGTCACAACCCCTTTATATAACACAGGGTTCAAATGGTTAGGGAGACATTTGATTTAAAATGATTTAAAAAGCCTTAATTTAAAGTTGAATACATCTAGTAAAGTGTATCAAACTACGGTTGAATGTGTGTAAAAAGATTATATCACTTTAGTGATGCAATGAAAAGTAACGCTTTTCAAATATTCATTGACCAGTTATTATATTGTTTTGTCTAATTTATCCAGCAAATCAACTCATTGATGGTCAATGAAAAAAAAATGAAAAAGGGAACAGGTCAAGAGTGATCTTGCATTAGTACTTAAGGATTCTGCTTATCGTAAATGACTCCGTCGATATAGCTTTGGATAAATGCACCTTTTTTATTATTTTTTTTTTTCAAGACAAGATTGCTGCCACTTCTTTTGGAGTCAGAAACAAGTGAAATATTAAATTGAAAATAAAAGAAAAAATATGAACTGTTATTAAAAGAGCAAGGAAATAATGGGTGCAGAATCTTTAGCAGTTAGCAGGTACAATCATGCACAGCAGGTGTGCTGGAATTGAGCATTTGCTTAATCTTGATCGTTATCAGTTTTTAGCTGGATATGGGAGAGAGGATGAAACTGCCCTGGAAAAGGTCTTGTTTAAGGCGCAATTCTGCATCTGTCACCCGCGCTTCATTCTTTGATTGTTGGAAAAGGGAAAAAATGTCTCCCCAACTTCAGCCAGCAACCAAAGTGGATAACTGTCCTACTGGTATTATGCTTCTTGAACTGGTTTGGAAATCCTGGTCTGTGCCAGGGACTTATTGATTCCTGCATGGCAAGTTCAACGATTTCTGTATTTTTCTGATTGCTTCTTTCATACGGCATTTATTTATGCATGCATTTTAGTATAGGCCTCATCTTAATTTTCTGTGAAGCACAAACCATCATTTACGGTACACTTTTTTTATGAAACCACACCTGCACACGATTGTCATGTCTGCGCATATTTCAGACATACTCACATGTGTGTGTGTATACAAACAGATATGACAAAAAAAGGTTTCAAGGCGCAGCTCAGTCCTTCTGAAGCATTGTATACACACAGACACAGAGACACGCGCGCGCGCACACACACACACACATGCACACACGCACGCACACCCACCCACACAAAGGCACTTTTGCTCAGTGGATGTCTATCTATAATGCAATTTGCAAAATGGTGGTTGGCTCAGAGTGCCTTTTTCGAACCCCTTGACAATTGACTCACATGGCAAGACGAGCGCAGAATGTCTAGCCTGACAAACGAAAAGAACACACAAGCCATTTTACAAGCAAATGCAATCGTGTTCACTGCATTAGGGAGAGATCCAATTCCTGCTCTGAAATATGGGGCAGTCACCATGGAATAGAATTTTCTCTCTCTCGGTGGAGAAAGAGGGAGGGGAGGTGCTGGGGTGAAAGACCGAGGGGGAAAAACAGAGAGAGCGGGGGAAGAGAAATGGGGAGTCAGTTCGGTAAGAAGGATGGAAACGACTTGAATTCTAAATGCTTAAGGGGCAGTGGGAGAGGTGTCCAGTGAGCTGTGTTTATGGACACACGCACACATACATACATACATACACACACACACACACACACACGCGCATGCACACACACACGTTGGGTCTCCTTGTCTTGTGGGGACATTCCTCAGACTTGCATTCATTCCCAAACCCTTTTCCCTGACCTTAACCCTCAACAGTACATACCCAACCCTAACCTAACCCAACCCTAACCTTATCCCCTAATCATAAAATAGCTCAATTTCTTCAAAGGGACTTGAAAATGTCCCCGTAAGGATAAAGAAATCTGGAATTCCGTGTCTTATGGGGACATTTTGTCCCTACAAGGGTAGGTAAATACGATCACACATACGCACGCACGCACACACATGCGCGCGCACACACACACGGCTCTGACACCGTTAAAGAGATGCTGTGTCTCTGGGACTAGAAAACAAGGCCCTTCGTACTCCCCCAAATGTCCAATGCTTTTATTTTATAGCAGCGCTTCCCAGAGTGGGGCCCATGGGCCAAAGTTGGTCTAAATAAGGTTCAATTTAGCCAACCAGATGTTTCTAGAGAAAAAATAACTAAATAAAAGATGATAATATAATATATATCTGTATGTATAATTCACACTTAATGCCCTTTTTTTTTTTAGCTAAAATGTTATATACAGGATTCCAAGTGATTATTTGTTATTTGTAATTTGAGCACAGTGGGCAGAGTATCACTTTGCACAGGAGGTCAGTTTGGCGCAAGTGAGGTGGGAAAAAAATGGAGAGCTGAGATGGAGATTCACATGGACTGAAGGCACTTCAAACAAATCTGGCAAGAAGACAAGTTTTTCATCTTCAATTCCAAGGCGGTTTGTCTCCTTTGCTCGCTATCTGTTGCTGCACTGAAGGAGTACAATGTCTGTCGTCACTACAACACCAAACATGCAGCAGCTTTTTCAAATTACCACAGTGAGATGCAAAAGTTAAAGACAAGTAGCCTGCTTGCTAAACTTCGCTCAAGGCAAGGCGCTCTCCTCTGGCCCTCGACAGTTCAGGAGAGCGCTGCGCGGGCCTGCTATGAAATTGTACCACTGATTGCTAAAAGCGGAAGATTATTTGCTACCGGGGAGCTCGTCAAACAGTGCCTCTCTTTGGCTACAGAGTTGATGTGTCCCTCTCAGGCAAGAGTTTTCTCACTAATCAGCTTTTCTCAGAATACAGTAACAGGCCGCATTGAAGATACAGTATGTCGCAGAATATCAATGAGCAAATAGAGGAAAATGCTAGTACATCTGTGGCTTTTTCATTAGCGTGTGATGACAGCACTGATATTTCAGTTTCCGAGCATAAAACAAGAACAGCTACTGAGACACTAAAAGGGACAATTTGTTTGTGACTAGCGATGGCTGGAAAAGAATGTTTTAGGCTGGGAGAAAATGGCTAGGATTATAATTGATAGTCGTTGCCATGGTTGGGAGGAAAATTTGGACTTGCAATACTTGTACCACCTAAGATTGCAAATTACCTCTACATCCTACGCCGAGAAAAGTTGTGCCAATTTCATCCGGCAGAAAGATACGGTGCTCAGTGTCAAAATGATCAACACCATATGCTCAAAGACCCTGTCACACCATCAATAGAATGTGCTGTTGGATGAGATGGATGTGCGGTATGGTTCCACCAGGTTGTTTGGTGGCTGAGTTACGGAAAAGCACTCAAAGTTTTTCAATCTGCTTTATATGATTAGAAATGTTATCACTAATAAGGACAGTGATACTCTGGTAACCTTGGATGAGAAATTGCTCCCTAACCTGGCTCCTCTGGTGGTCATCACCGAGCTGCTCAATGTATTAAGCTTCAGTAAAAGTGTAATGGTGCGCTCAGGAACCACACGCGAGTACCAAAATTCCAAAAACGTAAGCCTTTATTACAAAAAGGGTCAAAACCAGAAAACGCAGGAATTGCCAAGCCACAATCAAAATCCAAAAACTAAGTTAATAAACACGCAGGGGTCAAAACCAGAGAAGCAGATGCGGAACGGTACATGAAACAGTAATCAAAAAATTGTAGTAAAAAATCCAGAAGGCTAGATCATGCGCAAGGCGTCAATTACAAGACTCGTAGTCGTACAGAAAAAGGGTCGAAATCCTGAAAGTAGCAAACCAGAACAAGAAAGGGTAAGGCAATAGCAAGGTCATACAAAAAGTGTCGTAGTTAGAAGCAATAATCAAAAGGCATACGAGGCTCTATGCACGAGTGAAAATTGATCAACATTCTTACTTGGAAATGGCTGCAGAGGAAATATATATACACAAGAGGAAAGTCACATGCTATGCAGGGCCAGGTGAATTGGATAAGAACTAATTACAAAGGGAAATGCACATGGGGAAGTCCAAAACACAATAATTGACAAGCGCCAAGACATGGACAGGATGCACATAGACAACCCATGACAGATAAATGGTTCCGATCAAGGAGTTGGACGTGCACAGATCAAGGAGTGCAGGATAGCAATTAAGCACATGAGGGAGATTTCTCAGAAGCACAGGGAAATACAAAGAAAGTAAAGCAAGGTGGCGGAGACTAGAACAGGGCGAGTGCTGAGATTGCATTAGTAGTAATTAGTAGCGGTACAACTTTACAAATTAACCCAATTGCTTGTTACTTAGTTAGTAGCATGTACATGGTTTAAATAGGTTTCTAAATATAATACAATATTTAAATGTTAGTACTATTTGTAAGCAATGAAAGCAGAGCGAAGGAAGTAAACAAGATATGAGGTAATAATGTGAAACACCTGAAACCACTGAAATCCCCCGAAGCGTGTGGGCACGCAGACTGGGAGGACGGAATGTACCATACTGATCACAAGACAGGGGTGACAATAGTGCAATGAATACAGAAATGGCACGAACAGAAAAACCAGGATGTACAATAAACAAAATCAATAAATAAAAGACGTGACCAAAACCCAGAATCGTGACAAAAAGGACCAGATTATAACATAGCCATGTGACCATGTCAAAGCTTTGATGCTGAATCTTCAGCTACTTGATTGACATCCGTCAGCCGATAAATACACATCCATAATACCCTGCACCTACCATTGCTTTTTGCATATAATGTTTGTAACATTTGGTTATACACAGTTTTATCAGTTCTAGTGTTTTTCTTCACTAATTCCTAATTCAGCAGAGATAAATGAATTGAAAATTGTCTTATTTATTTGCAGGAATTAAGTAAAAATTTTCCCGTTTTCTATCTCTTTCTTCTCTACATCTCTCTCTCTTTCTCTCTCTCTCTCCCACTCACTCTCACTCTAAGGGAACTTGGCCCACTTTCCCAGGCTCAGAGAGGTAGTCATAGTAGAAGAGGCTGTCTGAATATGCTGCACTTCTCAGCAACTGAGCCCTGGAGTTTGACAGATGGTTTGGGGACAGTGCAGCAGAGTTGTTTTCCCGGCCCCTCACCATCAGTGTGGACCCAGTCGGTGATGAACTTTAGGTGGAACTGGATGACTGTCAGTGTGACCCACAGCTCCGAAAGAAATTCAACTCTCTCCACCTGAAGCCAAAGGCAAAGTCTGTCCAAAGCCAAGTGGCTCATTAGGCTGGTGCTTAACTCTGGTATCTGTGGCACGAAACAACTAGGAGTATTGCTACTCCCGCTGGATGGGATTCTAATCCATCGCAGGTTACCTCCCCAGCTCTGAGTCACGTTTCCCTGACAATTTTCTGGCACCAAATTATACACCTGGGTATTCCACCCAGGGAGGGAAGTGGGAGCGAGGTGGTTTTGCCCAAGAACACGCAGGCGAAAACCGTTGGCAGGACTCAAACTCTTGACCTTTTTAACCCCAAGTAAACCTTGTATGACCGGAGCGTAACTTCGGAGTTCAGCCTGAGATACGCCCAGTCACTCAATATAACAGAGGCTCCCTGTACAGTTCTTTAATGACAAGCCAGAGACGTGGTCCAGAGTTAAAACAATCAATTTATTAAATTACTCCTTTAACTGGAAAGCAATAATTGAGTTAAGACAATTTCATATCCTTATTAAAATGTTTATTTTAAACATCACTTTAGCTGAAGATATATAAGATTAGCGCATGATTAGGAATAGTGGGTCATGATGCTGACGGGACGGGGCATACTCATCTTAAGGGCTCCCAATGGGCTACCATTAAAATCCAATCGGAATGGACATATAGCGAGTCATTGCATTACCAAACAATCCAGGGTATTCTGAACGACGCGAGTTTTCACTTCCGTGTTTCGAAGGAGACTGCAGAACAGAAGCAACTTTGTAAACGAATGAATTAAAATTAAAGGAAAACAACATTACTGACGATGGATTCCATATAATTACCACAATCAAAAAAAAGAAAAAATGTAAGCCGCCTACCGAAGACAGTAGACACCGCTACAGCCAGCAGATTAACAAACAGACCCAAGACAGCGAGCTGTAACCAAAGCATTCTATTAGTCTACGGTATCCCTAACCAAAACAATATCATAGAGGGGAGCTACACGTTTCTCTTACCACTTCTACACGAAGGCAGACAGACATGAGAGGACAGACAGGAAGCAGGAAATCGATCTCAGAGAAGTCCCCCCCCCCCCCCCCACCCCCCCCCCCCCCCCACCGACTTTCTTGGCCACACTTGCTTGATCACTGTACCTCCACATCCCACCTGAAGGACATCTACAACAGCGTCTAACAGCAGACAAATACCCAGAGATAAGAATTTGTGCACGGGTGAGTGATAATGCAGTTGCACATGCAGTGTTTGGTTGAAGTTAAGCGCTGAATTCTTATGTTCTTAATTCTTATCCCATTATTAATAGTTTCAAACTCCACTCATAATACTTGGTGCGTATTGCAACAGAAGTTTACAAAAACACAATTTGATTATGACTGAAACATGCAGTGTTAAGCTGTTATTCAATTATGTAAAAGCTGAAGAATATTAAATTAAGGAAACGTGGGGTCCTTATATTATTTTGCGTCTTAACAATATTGTACACTAGGTGTTTGCATTTGGCCTGTGGTCCACCATTAAACTTTGGCTTCGGCCCTCTAAGGGAAAGTTTAGGCACCCCTGTTCTATACTGTAAAGAGCAGTTAAGAAAAACACATTGGACTGTTTGACTTGTGGGCTCTTTGGGATTAATATGAAAAACCCAACTACTCTCTGTAGGGCTGCAAGGCTGGGCTGGGTTATGTTATTGCATAGGTCTAATGATGACCCAGTACTCTGAGGGGCTGAGAATTGGGTTTTCACTTTGCATTTACAGCCCTCAGTAGGGAGGCTGAAGCAGGCAATCTCAGCCTGGGGTCCATTCAGGTCGCCCCAATCCAGCTCCAGGCCAGTGGAGCCTTAATGGCGGCAACTAATCTTCTGTTGGAGTTAGTCACTTCAAACAGATATGCATATTTAGGTCAACAATTCTAACCCATGACATGTTTAAAATACTCTCCTGGTGGTGGGAGCATTTGGCTGTTTGAGAGCCTTTCCTTAGAAATGCTTTTATGAGCTTCACAGAACTCTCTGAGCCAACATGGCTGCCAAAAATGTCTCTGATCCCATGACAGTCCAACATTTAGTCTGCTCATAAACTGCCCGTACAAAGTTGGTAGCTGATTCTGTTACTTTGAATGCTTGAGCCAGCCGCCCGAAGAGCTTTCATTTGCATTGTAAATAGCCTTGTTCAGATTGAATTACTGCTTAGATTAAAAAAAAGGACATATGTGTAACTAACAAATTTAGGAGCCTCAAATCTTCCTGCTGCTAATGTCTACAGATACAATGAAATGTGAGCAGAGAACTAATTTGTCAACCAAATTTCCAATTGGTAGAAGGAAATTTAGACTTAATGCATGGAAGATGAAATCCAACAACGACATGACTTTCTCAAGATGGCAAGACCTTACAGGGGAATGAAATGGCAAGCAGAGGGATGTCTTCTCACGGTATTTTGACACTATACAGTCTTTTATTGCATTGAATGAAATGGTTTTACTTTGAAAAACCATAAATTACAAGAGGGGTCTCAATTATCTTCTGTTTATAACTCATTGCAAAGTCCAATTAAAGTAATGTCTTCCTTTATACTCCTGTTATTCAAAAACTGTTAGCTTTTTTGTTGTGTCACATCCTCTTCAGTGGAATCTGCAAGTAGCTTACAAGAGCTGATAATTTAGCAGATTGGAGCATAGCCCAAGCCTGCTATGACTCTTAAGGGAAGGCTGTGGAAAAAAATATTTCAGGTTAGAAACATTGGTGATGGCTAATAGTGGTGGTGGCTATTAGCGCAGGAAAGAACGACATTCGCAACCTCTTCATCTGAAGGTCATCAATCCATCATCCTCTTGTTAAATAATCAAAACGAAAATCAAAGCACAATAAAACGGGGAATCGATAGCGACGGAGTCTGGAGGATCAGGCTCAAAGCTTTCGGAGGGATTATCAGCCAAGCTCATTGGCTTTTAAATGGCAAGCTTGTTCACATCTGTCAGGGCTGGAAACGATCTGGAGTTCCTTTATTCGTCTCCTCCCCACCACCTTTCTCTTGCTCCTTCCCTCCATTTTCTGAAGCTGTGACCTTTGCAGCAATTTTCCTTCAGGCCTTCGAATAATGAAATGGGGGCAAGAGAGGATTTTTTCCCCCCCTTTGTGGTATAGATGTGACTCAAATCTGGCTGTAGGTACACTGCTATTGTGGTCAGACTGTGAAGAATATAGCAGCAGCAACCACCTGTGGTATAACTGCTTAACCCCCCCCCCCCCCCAAATAATAACCAAAAAATTGAGGGGAAAAAAAAACATCCTAAGCAAGATGATCATGGGGAACTTGAGGAACATTTGTGTTTGTACATCGTATGTACCCTGACAATGTAATATACCGTATGTAAGTACTGTGGGATAATCCAATATAAATTGAATATTTATGACCACTTTATGCATCATGCTGGTATTGGTCCTTGGCCTCTGCTGTGATAATACTAAATTACCTTTTTTTTTTTTTTTTTAAACCCAAAATGGATGGAAAATGGGAAATATTTATTGTCTGTGTTTTTTCTGTTGTCTCGCCTCTTTCCATTACTCAGTGGATTTGATTTTGTGTTTTCATAATTGGTCTGCTTTGAAGAAAAATAAAGCTTTGAAAATCATAACAATGCACGAGTTCCCAATTATAAATACATTAACCACACCCGCATTTTAATTATTGCTATTTTCCTCATGGTTTTTAGAAGTTTTAATTTGAAGAATAAATACTACGCACATGCTATGTTAAATGGCCATGCATTTCCTTTAATTTTTTTAGGGAGTTCTAATGCAAACCATTCATAGAAATAATAGGTAATCAATATGTAGTGATAATCACAAATGGCTCACATTTTCTGGATAATACAAAATTCACATGGTTGAATGACCCATATAAATTGTGAGGGCACGGTATGTTAGCATTGTGGCAGAAAGCCAGTAAATGCATAATTAGTAATTATATATTTTTTCTCAACATAAAAACCTCCAAATATAACCGTAGCATTGATTTTGCAAGACCCTCTGAAAAGATTCTTTAAAGTAAGTTCAAATGCATCATTTTTTATTCACCGACACAATTATATGACATGTATGTGAGAGACAAAGCTACGGCCCATAGGATCTCAAAACACAACTAAGTAAATAAATGCATTTTTGCATTTACCCTGTTACTGTCCTTTTTTAATGGATATACAAGTATATTCCAAACAAGTTCCAGAAACAGGAATCTTATGGTGATGTATGTTCCCTCAATGGGAGAATTTATGGCACAGTTCTAGATTACACAGGAAAGAGCATGCAATGTCTGGACTGAAAACATCAGGAAACGATACTAATGAGTGGTAAAGACAGGATTAATAAACATCAGGGAGTCATGGAAAATGAGGACGGAAGAAAAAGCATTTACCCCTTGCTGTCTTGCGTTATGCACTGCCATTATGATGGTACTCATAACATGCATTTACAAAAAGTGATCTGAATAATATTGACTTTCATCTTTATGAGCCAGACACCACTTAAGGAGTAATGGGGTCTTCAATAACACTATGTAGTTAAGCAAATAAGAATAAAGCTGTCAAGGATGGTACTAAAAGTGTTGTGTGCTGAAAGGTGCACTTTGTCCTGTAATCAGAGTTATTGTTACAGTACTCAATTTTATACTAAAAAGGGCAAGGTTTGATATAAGGCGCTTTTTTTTTGTCAAAGGAAAAAAAAAAATCCTCCATAAAAATCTGCGTCATCCAAAGTCATCGTTGACAGAGAGTGCATCTTATATTTCCTTCATGTGTATTTTCCCCCATTCATATTTTAATATGAATCAAGATTGAATGTGGGGCGTTGTAATTACCACTGGCATATGTTTTGCATTCAGACTGTGAGAAATAATTCAGCAATTGGCTCAAAGTGTCCAGTCAACAGCCACTCCACATTTTAGTGTGAAAGAGACACTTTCGGCTCGCTCTCATTCTGATTACTGAAAGCGCCACAACTTAATTGTGCTCATTGTAATGCCGCGTCACTTGGCTGTGCCGCTCGCTGCTGAATACCAATGAGGAGTTGATGAATCGCTCTTGTATCAAATACTCGCAGAGAACGAAAAGCAATTGGCTGGTGTAACCCTAGGACACAAAAACCTAAATTACTGCATTTACTCCATTGTTTTTGCTGGATTAAAGATGAGAACAAGCCTGCAAGTAAATGCAACCTCTGAAATGAGAGAGAGGGAGAGAGAGAGAGAAGGAATGAGAATGATAGAATGATGCAGATGGGAACATCTTGTTTTCAAAATTTTTGATTTTCAACTTTATTTTTATTGACCTTTGGAAATGATTTGATACCTTAAAACATTGTCAAAAAAAAAATATATATATATATAAAAATACTCCATAACCCATAACACTTTATGCAGCCATTTTCCGGCCCGGCTCGGGGCATTACCACCGGCGAAAAATAAGCCTGGAAGGAGCATCCAAACAGCTCAACTTCTGCTGGAAATAAACTTTTTTGCAGCTACCACATTTCTGTTGCATTATATTTCACTAAACACTGCAAAGCTGAATCAAGTCTGTGCACAGCAATGGAATGTTGCAAGCAATAATGAAATCAATCACTGTCAATGGAGGAAGAATAGTTTATTATTAATGGCAGATGCATCAATTCATACTTAATGGTCAGTACATATTTAACACAGATGATAACTTAAGCAGGGGCAGCTGCTTTAAGCCAAACCTTGGCACTGTGTTTAATGGCCCTTCATGAATGTAAAATGAATTCATTAAATCTGAGCATGTTTAGTCACTATTAATATTTGCTAATAATAAAGCTTATCAATAATATGTTAAATTATAAAAGTATTTGTATCAATCTTTACAGGCTTTACAAGCTTTACAGGAATGCTTCAATGTGTAATTGACTACCTACACAATAAGCTCACTGTATGATTCTCTCAGTTTAAAAGGCTATTTCTGATAGTTGCTCAATTCACATTAGGATCAGGCTTTAAGTCGGATATTGAACCGAGTCCATTATACAACTGCGAAATGTATGCTTCCTGCATCTAAATCCGGCAGGTAATTTGGACTGAAGATACCTGCAGTCTGAATTCATAAAAAACTAACCCTCTGTAACAAAGTACAAAACCAATTCATGTGGAACAGAATTGGGCAGATAAACTTGACTGCTAAGTATCTAAATAGACCCATTAAGATCAGGCCAAGAATACAGAAATAACTCTTGTCCAATGAAAACAATCTGTCTACATGCTGAGCTGAGCCTGGGGCCTATTAGTCAATTAGTCCTGGGAATTACAGAAAATTATTTTTAAGCAAGGAAAAAATTGAGAATTTAATGAAATATACAAAATATATAATTTAAGTGACCTGAAAACAACAAATTCTATTTTTTTTTCTTCTTTTTTTTTGTATCCACTTAAAGACTTTAAGGGAATACTATAGTTTTGGAAGAGAGTCCCAGCTGCTGCGTCTGACTTCATCACAGTAAAGCAAGAAATAATCCATGTTTTTCTTTCATTTATGCCACACAGCTGGATAGGAGCCTCAACAGAACTCTACAGAAGCCTAAATAGCCCCAAATATGCTCAAAAATGTTAATTCCTCATTACAGCCGGCTCTTTCTGGTGATCCCTCCTAAAACTTGCAGTAAAAAGAAGTTGCAGACAACGGCTCATATCACTTCGTCAGTCAGACCCTGGTTGAGCCCCTTTAGTTGAATTGGGGAATGGGGTGCTGAAGGAGGGAAAGGTGCGTTCTAGGGGCATACATTTGTGCTTGAATGGTACCCAGACGAGTGCTCTAGTTTTAATTCTATTACAACTCATATCAATGTACCAACATCCTTAAACTATTGCAGTTGCGCTGTCAAATTTCAATGTACTATAAAATCTTTTCTTTGATTTGGCTCTAACTTTCAATTCTAGAGCACAATGCAGCATCATGCAGCATTTGCTAGGAGATTCTTGGCCAGTAGCAGTTTAACCTAGTCCTAAACCCTATTCTTACGGGATGAAAATTACTTCAGGACCTCAGGTAATTGGAATTATTACCTATTACTTCAGTGATTTTAATCCTGTCAAAATCTGCCATGTCAGTAATTATAACTGGAGCACTCGGTAAAAATTCTGCCCTGAATTACCTACTCATTTCCGGGAAACTCCAAGGACCTTTGGTAATTGTAATCCCGTGTGGATTGAAATCTCAGTAATTGAACAATGTAATTTCATTTAGGCACGCATTCTTCACCTTTTCAGAGAGAGTGGAGATGGAGGCTGTTGTGGAGCCTCTTCGGAGTGTTTAAACTCCCCATTATCGACCTCCGCGCGAAAGCCAGTTTTGACCACTGTTATCATATGGTGTCGTAACGCTACTCTAGAAGCGGACAGGAGAGTGAAATCTCAGAAAATACACTAATGTATTGGGTGTCGGTAAATTAGATCAGATGATTAAGTTGGCAATTTTTGCTACCATAGCTACTTTTTGCACCCTGTGATAATAATGGCAATTTCATGTCCTCACCTGTTTTGAAGATCTTTTCACGTATTCCAGGTAAACTCCCTTCAGTACCCACGCTTTCCTACCCTATATGCCCTCATTTAGCTGCACAAGATGTGCAAAATATTGCAAAACAATGTATCCTGTATCCTTGACATGCTAACATAGACTAAAATTCTAATTTGCTCTTCTGTTGTCAACAATAGTATAAATTATTTATATGTGTATTCCAGGAGATGGATAATAGAATGTGTAATTTCTGCTAGCTGACCTTTCAGTTCACTTCCGGGGCACTGACAGTAGTTTAGGTGCAATTTCCTACCTCGTCAGAATGCTCCGCTGGAATTATCCCACATTATGGTCTTGGTCTGCCCCCCCCCAAGCTGTACTAAGTGATGCGTACAGTAGATTCAGTTGATTTAATCCGCGAACTGCTGCGCTGATGGATGGAAGCTGACCTCATTGATGTATAAGTGTCTGCAGTGGCTTGCGATGCATGATTGTGTGGATTATGGGGTTGCTCCTATGGATATATAGATCTTGAATTGTTAAGCTGGTCTCTACTCGACAGGCTGATCCCATGTCAGCAAATCACCGATACAGCCATTGACATCCATACCCCCAAATACTAATGTCTGTTTGGCCCCAGAGTTAAAAGTTAAACCTTTCTAACTCAAGGAATTGCTGAAAAGATCAGAAAATTAGAAATGTATAAATTTTGTACATCATTGAAGGACTCATTGATATAAAATATTCACAAAAAATGAATGTTGCATGTTAGCTGCAAAGACAACATTCTTCCTCTGCAGGGATGTCTTTCTACCTTTTTTGAAATCAGTATCTGCCCAACTTTCTTTCCCCAGTGTTTGAATTCAGTTATCTTACTTATCTTCACAATTGATTCATTTGTCTGAGCTCATTCATGTGTTAAGGCTATGTCTGCCACGAGTAGTCTGCCACAAAGATTTTCCTCATGGTTCACGTAGACCTGTCGCACAAACTAGAGCAATTATCTTATAAATTCAAGGTAGATATTGTTCCATTAGTTTTTAGTTTCATGATTTTGCATAATGCATATCCTTCTACAGAAACAGACTCATTATATTTGATGAAATCCCAAAATCTGATCTCAGTGGCCCCCAGTGGCGTCACTTCAATATGTGTAGTGTAAGAACGGGAAATATAATTATGATGTATTTCATGCACTGCGATTCCCAAGATGCTCTGTATGTATCCCAAGACGCTGGGGGTATAACTGGGGAGTTGTGGAATTCTGGGTAGAAAAAAATAAAGACTTGCCTTTTTCAGTTCGAACTCGTATGTCTGTGAGTTATTCCAGTAAGAACCCAAATCTGAAATAAGAGGTATTACACTAATGGCAGCGGTGTTTTTTATGAGAAAGGGTTTGTGTTTGAATGGAAATCATGGCCCATGAAAAAAAAAATAAAAATTTTTTGCGTTGATGTCCAGGACATTGAAATGAAGGTATTCTTTTAAATTATTTGTTGGGTATAGTTGTATTGTGGATCCTTCCCATGTCGACGTGCGTCTGTAAACATGATTAATGGTAGTTGTCAACACAGAGCTGCACAGCCAGGACCCATATGGGCATTTCCCTGACCAAACATAAATCTGTGACATTGTTTTCCTGGAATTAAATGGACTCTCTCCACTTCAATGAGCCCTGATCACGTCAACTGGGTTTTTATGGCCAGAGTTTTGTACATATTTCGTATCAATACAGCAATGGTTTGGAATAGTTTGTTTGTGTTTGTCCTTGCTTTCAGAAAAAAAGGGTTAATTTCAGGGTTTTCTTGAGGAATGGGGTTACAATTGTGCCACATGTCTTTGAAAACAGTGGTTTTAAAACCTAGAACAAGATTACGCTACCCATCTAGTTGGTCACTGACATTGCCTGGCACTAACCATGCACTGTCAATTTTACCACCTGTGGTTATCTTCCAGTTCACAAAGCAGCCAAAGGAAATGACATGCTATTGTGCAACAGTCCTGGTTTCACTTGATTAATTAATCTGAATTCTCACTGAGGTGCTCTGATCAAGGAAAGGAAGCATATGGTGAATCCATTTATTTCAAGACACAGCATCCAGATTGGTAGGGAGTCTGCTTTGCTTTCCCTGCAAAAATCAAAGTTGATTTTGCAAAAGAACTGGTGATGTGCAGTACTAGTGTAAGCCCTGGATTAATCTGAAGAGATGTTAGAGATGGACGTAATCCAAGTTCAGAGAGTAAAAGTCCTGCCATGTTTTACGACCGCCCATTGGCTCAGCAAGCTGATTTCATCAATCAGTTCCACCGCTTGGCTGAAGGGTTGCCCTTATTGGTTAATCTTGGTGGTAGGACCAAAGTACTGTGGACGACTTTTACTTTCTGAACTTGGCCTCTTCTGGAGGTGGAGCTGATTTGAGAGTGGATTGAAGCAAAAAAGAAAAAAAAAAATGGGAATTTAAATTGTGCAGAAAAATTTTAAATGGTACCCTATGATCAGTGAAATGAAAGAATCAGATTGCTATTGTGTCTGGCTAATTCTTGTTATTCATAGGCTAAACCTGGTCAAAATAGGCAGCGTCGGCACTGAATCAGGCCCAGCCTTATCTGAAAAATTGCCAACCTGTAATTCCAAAGGAACCCAAATGGAAAGAATCAAATGAACAGATATGCGCATATCTGCAACCTATATTCCGCATATATGCAGCACATATGCGCATATAGACCAAATTTGGGTACATAAATATAGGCATATAGGTCTCCAATATCACTTCTTTATTTCCACATATAGGCTCTATTTGTACATACAAGGTATATGTCTCCTATATAGCTCATATATCCTGTGGCAGATTCTTTCTGACATACCTATTGTGTAGCTCATATCTCACTTTTGCAACTTTCATACATGATGAAGCTGATATTTTTATTCTCAAGATAATATCTGCATGTTAGTCCAAAGTCCCTTACAGAAATTATACAAATAAGAATTTCATGCAATAACTGATTAATCGCATGTGAACACGTGAAATTGGCATCACATTTGATCCTAAATACATGTTGACATGTGACAACGGCATGTTATGTGTAAACCAGTCATTATTAACAATGGCAAGTGAGAGGAGACAAAAAGCTATGATATCAACACAAATATCTAATACTATTTGTTACATTTTTTTCCTGAAACATTAATAAGGTCACCAATTCTTTCTTGACCATACTTATTTCCATTCTATGAAGATTGAGTTGAGTATTGTGGAAGAGAAGGAAATGTATAAAAACAAATTGGTTTGATTATGTTTATTTCATCAATTAAGCATTTTTTTTAAGTTTAAGTCACTGCCAGATTCACCACATTAGATAAAATTGGATTCACATCATTACAGCTCATACACATCCACCGAAGGTTATACACTATATTGTTGCATCCATCAAATGGCAATGTTTTCTATCTTGTCTGTAATACAGTTTCTCGATGAATATGGCACCAAGGTCCTTCGTCTAAATGTTGCAAAATAAAACAAAAATTGCAAAATAATAGTACAGAGATGAACATACATTCAAGTAAACATGCCTTTCAAAAGTAATTTTCATCCTCACCCCACATCTATTTGAGCATTTCACTGTGGTTAATGAATTTGAAGACAAAGTCTACATTTCTGCTCGCAGTTTTAATGAACATACGCATGTCTTTTATCCGAGATGCTTGTGTTGCCACTAAAGGTTCCAGACTTTTTCCTATAGGGATGAAATAACAGGGATTCTAAAATTCCCACATGGAAAGAACCTTTATAAACATATAGGTTTTAATCCCCGCCCCAGTGGTCAGCAGCTCCTTTCAGAAGTAGCGTGCAGTTGGCCAATGCGCTACAGGGATGCAAATTGCGGAGGGCCTGCTGGGAAAATTCATGTAGATATAAGTTTCCCTTGGCGTGCCCAGACAGACGCTGATAAAATGGATCCTGACTGCTTAGCAGAAAAATTTTCCTGCCCTCGTTCTGAGACTGCGAAGATGTTGCAGATTATGTTTTAAGAAGACACAGCGGAAGTGCGCAGATTTTGGGGTAGAACCACGGACCAATAACACATGCTTGAGTTGTGACTTGGGGGCCTCAAAAAACATGGAAAAAGCCTAATTACTTGCACATAGTTCCCGAATTGGGTATCCCAGATTTCAGTGTGAACAGAAATGCCAAACGAAAAAAAAAGAAATTATTTTTTATATAGAGCCACATATAAGTTTTGCATATATGTGACATATAGGTAGATATATGTACCTATAATATGTGACAATGGTCAATTTTATGTATGTCCGTGTATTGTAGGAAAGAAAAAGCCACTAGATGGCAGTATTGACTTTTTTTTTGTTAAGCCAGTTTGGAGCTAGGTTTTGGGCATGTCCTGGGAATGCCTCAGAGGGGAAAGTCCCAGAGAATTGAAAAAAGTCTGGAAGGTGGGAGGGGGCTGGAAAAGAGTATATAAGGAGAGAAATTGAGAGAGTAAAGTAGTTGGAGAAATTGCAAGGAGAAATTGTGGAAGGATACATTTGACCAGACCTGTCACTCTTTTCAAGACCTGTGAAGCTCTTTTGTGCATTTTTGCCTGTGTTGGAGCATTTTCCTGTCCCAGGACATCGCAAGATAGCAACCCCATCTCCATTACCAAGGGACTGTAAATATCTAATTTTTCTTTATTATTTCAATCTTGGTCAGGCTTTGTTTCATTAAATCTGTTAAAGTTTTACAATTTTGTCTGTTATCCCTTGCTGTTCTATATATCATGACAAACTGGGGCCATAACAGTCGCAAACAGATGCATAACATATATGCAAAACCTATATTTGGCCCTATATTAAAACATATATGTTTATATAGGTTCTTTCCGTGTGGGAAGTAGCAACTAAAAATGGTGTCTGTGAACTACAAGTAAAATGTTGAGCCTGAATGGCTGAGGGGAATCACTATGAGGGAAGACAAGGTTAATTGTTGGCTGAGACTTCCCTGTCACAGAACTACAAGCAAACAGAAAGCTGCCAACAGCAGAGCTAAAATTTATAATGTTACTCTCTGAGTACATTTTGGTTTTTTAACAGCTCTGAACTGTGAATCAGTTGTGAGGTAATTAAACTGGGGTATCGAATACCTCCAACCAAGATCTAAATCTTAATTTACGACTAGTGTCAACAGAAAAAGGTAGTGTTGGCAAATGAATTGTCAATTAAGTCAAACGAGTATCAAATTCTTCATTATCAGGCAAGCAAGCAATATTGCCACCATGTGATAAGACAGATCCTACGACGCAATCTCAGAAATGTGAATTCCAAACAACCATTACCTTCACGGAAGTTACTGTAAGACTTGTATTAAGTCTTGTGCTAAATTTCACAGAATTTCGATTGAATGTCACAGATTGTGCATTAAATTGCGTTGTACGCCATGGCCTCATAGGGCCTTGACAGTCTGAATAGCTTTGAGTTCTTCGGCGGCGATTCTTCAGGGAGGTAATAAAACCTTCCAGGAGACGAGACTCCAGCAGCACCCATAGATTTGTGAGAGGAGATAAGTCGCTCAGCATAAGCGATTCGTCTGGATGTTTATGGAGGGAGAAGATGGGTGAAAAGGGCAACGGCCTCATGAACGGGTCAACCAGAGCTCGCTAACAAAGCGCCATCGTATGAATGATTAATTTGTCTTGAAATCAGAATCTAAACACAAAATATCTGACTTCTGACAATATGCTAAACTAAATGTCCCTAAACTTGCTTCTAATACCCAGAGGATAAATCAGTGAAGAACCACAATGCAGTGAGGAGGGGAAAAAAAACTAATCGGTTTTCAATAGAAAATACAACTTCATGCCATGAGACCATTTCAATGTAAAGAAGGGTCACACTTTGGATGAAGTGGTACTCATAAAAGCTTTATACAGCATTTATAATGCCTTTATAAATGAGACAAAATGTCTTCATAGAACATACATAAGCAAATGTCATGCTTTGTAAAGGGTGAAATAACTTGCTGAATAAGGATGTGTTATGCCAGATGACAACGTTGCTTAGCTGACAACACCACCACCCTTTATAGCATTTTGCAACTGGCTAAGTGACATTTTCAGTTATATCACATCTGTCGTAAGATGCTGAATAAGGATGTGTTATTTTGCCCTTTATGAAGAGTGACACTTGATATGTACTATTTATGAGGACACAGGGCTGTAATTTCTTGGCGCAGCGCAGGGTGGCACAGCGTGGCGCAGCCCATGCAGTGGTAATTTTGTCTGGTACAGTCTGCGGTAGTGGTAATTTCTTGCGGTGCAACACCGTGCGCAGCCAGTTTGGCAATTTGGTAGATGGACGTGCGCCGAGATGGGTGTGGCGGCGTATTAGGGGAAGGTGTCACATATTCATCATGACACAGTGACAATTTCGTGGGTAAAAGCTCCGCCGAAAGTGCGCAGAGAGCTCGCCAGCTCCAACCTGGTTTACTTTTTGTACAGTAGTAATTTTGCTGACGGGCACACAGTGCGCACACGTCACCGAAACCTCACAGGCAGGGATCCAGAATGTCAGGCACATTTCAATGCAATAAATAATTACAGAAACCACTATTTAATGTAACTATCTGAATCAGGACAAAAATTATAGTATCTATATCGATTGTCCTGATATCAGATCAAAGGTGGTTGGCTCACGTAATGGAAACTCTACCTGGCTTAATCAACGATAATAACAACTTCACATCTTTCTCAGCCAACCACAAACTGCCTCAGTATCATGTGGTGCGCATATATATATATATATATATATATATATATATATATATATATATATATATACAGACATATAATGCTTGCGTTCTATGCTCAGTAAAGCCGCTTGCATACTGGACGCTAAACAAATTTTTTGCATGACTGATTACATTCAAAGTCAATGCAAACACCAAATCAGTCATGCAAAAAATTTGTTTAGCATCCAGTGTGTAAGCGGCTTAAAACTACTATTATTGTCACTTAGGCTTTATTGTTTTTAGTGGGGGAAAGGAATATAGCCTGATTGCTATGATCTCGTACTGAGTTAAGATCACATATTGAAAATAAACGTGTAACGTATCTTGCATTGTTATCCATGCATGTTAATCCCAAAATTTTAAGCAGCAACAGGGTGTAATAAAAGGATCACGCTATCCATCTTTTCTCTTCCTAATGATGCAGGCAGAAGAGATAAATCAGCAACCGTCGTATTTCATTCCAACTGCACAAGTTTGAATGATCTGACGTAGTTTTGTTTTGAAATTCCATTCAAGTTCGATTATGGTAATAATTTGCAAATGCCCTAGCTAGCCAGCTAACTCATATTCGTAGTGCTTAATATAGACGTAAGCAGTGCAGAAAACATGCCTGAAGCGGCAAAGTAAAATACAACATTAATGCATCATGCAGATAAAGGACAGAGGCTTCTTCATTCCAACATTTTAAAGGTCAGGAGCTCATTTGATTGATGAAGATTTGACTCGACTGTGTTAAACCCACTGACACCTTCTCTCCTCCCTCTTTGCCACTTGCGCCGGCAGGAGGGACAGAGGCGGGACAGAGGAGTACTTGCACCGGGCTCAAAATTGCAAATATGCCTGGATACACCCCCTTGGATCGGCGCTCCCCCTATTCGCCGCGCCTGCGCCTGGTCAACGAATTCAGCCCATAGTGTCTCATTTATGAAGGTATTATACATGCTGCATAAAGCCTTTATGAGCAACACTTCATCTAAAGCGTGTCCCAAGGAAGAATCAACCTAAAAAAAAATTCTAGGAGCTTGCTACAATGGTCGGCAAAGTATTTTAGGTGAGATGCATGGTTTTCTTCTTGAGTACATTTGATGCGAGCACCAGTCAATCTGAATTGATTAGGTTGTATTCCACAGCAGTCAGGAACATTTCTTTTAACAAAAGCAGGGTACGGTGTTCATCAAGTGTTTAGACTGCTTAACTTTGCTTTTTGCCTGGCTTCCCAGATCAGTGAGGAAAAAAAGCAGAAACATTCTCGCATTAACCAATCAGGCATGTCCATTAACCACTGGAAAGCTAATCTGATGTGAAACACAATGGCTTGTTCCTCATCAGGCCAAATTAAAAAGGACCCAATGACTGTGATTGCTATATAAATTACAAAGTGCAGCAGCACCATTCATTAGCTCAATATTGCTTGGCAAAACCTCTGTCGAGGTTAGCGTCAGCTTTATTAATCAATGCCATGCAAATGGAAAGCAGCAAAGTGTGAGGGAGAATTTTGATGTGGAAAAAATCTCCTCAGTTTGGCTCAGGTGAACTATCTTTAGAGAATGTTTTGTCACGTTCAAATTGGAGTCACCCAGCACACAATTATTCTTAAGGAGAAACGTATTAATTTACTACAGTCAGGATAATTTTCTTGAGTTTGCTTTTTTATCTTAAAGGTCACAGATAAACGTTTGAGTTATTACAGGATATTTGGTGTACTTTCCAGTAGGAAAGCCCTGATTTAAATTAATTTCCTGGATTCAAATAGTAAGCCCAAGAATCATCTTCTGGTTTTAAACGTTTGCCTTTGCCAAGCAGAAAGTTTAGACCCGTGGACCCATGTTAAAGGGTACCTCTGGCATTCATCAATAGCTGGAGGAGATGAAATCTTGTTTGGGGACATTACTGGGCAAATTGTTGAAGGAAATACTGTGAAATGCATGAGAGACTGTAAAATAATGGCCGGTGATAATTAACAAACCTCCATGGCTGGCCACAGCCCCCCCACCCCCCACCCCACCCCACATACCCCCTGATGCTTATACTATGTGATGTCATGAAGTTAATATCTCCCTAGAACCCTTTCCTGTCATCATTGTTATCGCACTTTTGTACCAAATGTGGGCAATCCAACTGTTCTGTTTCATACAGATGGCCTAAATCGTCAGGATTCTCATCAAATGTTGGCATATCCCCATCGCTTTTTGATGTAAACAAATCTGTTTTTGCCACGGTTAAGACCATGAACCAGAATGCGGGAGAGCTCCATTGCAACCTGCTGACAATGCGTCTTGGCGTGTGTGGGCTAAAGGACACTTGGATTATTTTAGACGAGCAGTATGGAGACATTTTATTAATAATGGATGTATTTTTGGATGTTTACAAGCTAAGATACCGAACAAAACTTCGCCAATCCTCTTATCAACAAAGGGATAGCAAAAATTTCATCTTAGGGTGAAATGTATCTTGTTGTTAAATATACAGTACCTTATATATGCAAGTAAAGTTTACTTGATGATCGCCCTTGTAGAATTTACTTACAATTTCTAAGTGCAAACACTTTCCTAGGTTTTTCCAATTAAATACCACTCCAAATTTTTTTTCAGTGCTATGTCCCCTTTAACTAAATGGTCTCAATGGCTAATTTACAGTGGTGAAAAATCAGCTCCCCTTGAACATTTGGTCCACCAGCATGTATGCACTTGCTGTATTTGCTGCATTCATGGGAGAGAGAAGCACATCCTTTTACTTTCTGACCCCTGGACTTTCTACCTCTGACAATTCAATGCATAATAGCTATGGAAACTAGTATATCCTGTCACTTTTCAGATACTGGGTTCAGGGTTGTGCATTCATTGAACTCTCATGCCGCGTCGCCGTCTATATTCTCAGCATTACTCTGCTGGAACTGCTCTCTGTGCTATCAGTTTGATGAAGGGATGAAGGTCATAGTTGCTACACATAAAAACTACTCTCTTAACCTGCTCATCATGATCCAAGCCTAACAGCACGAGCGACAACAGAAGGTCGCCATGCATGGTCCCCAGGGCATATTCATAAAAACTTTTTGTGATTGTGATTTGTGATTTTTTTTCAATTTGGCTTGTACAATCCCACCCAAATCTGGACCATCCAATTCAAAGATTCCTGTTACTGCTCGTTTTCACTCAGGTCTCGCAAGCGTTGAATGAGGCCAGAGGAAACCTAAACGTGTGCCAGCTAAGTAAGCAACCAAGGAGAAACTAGACTGCTAGCATGAGGTGCTTGAGCAATGTACTGTACAAAGCCAATTATGCACTGCTCTCGTGAGGCTGTTGGCCAAAGTCGGCATGAGATTTGCTGTATTCTCTCTAAGGCTGTGGTCTTCACTCTTGTCCCTCAACCGATCCCAACACCGAGGCAGCAAACTAAGTGGCCTATTCATGAAATCTCTGAGTGGGATTGATCTCGGATCAGCTCCCTGGTCCAGACCCTATACTAATCTAATAAGAGCTGAGAGGCCAAATCGATCATAGATCTACCTATACTTTAGTGCTCAGTGATTATGTATGGGCGGGCAGGACTGGAGCTTCATGCTATCACACCAACAGAATGTGCATCCCAGTTAGGTCCCACCTCAGAAATAAAAACCAGCAATTATGAGCAGCTGAGAATTAAGTCGAAGGTAATTCACAGTCCCACCGCTCAGGGCTGCTCAGTCACTTCGAAGTTAGGGAATGCAACAAGGGTAACAACCGTTCTTCAACATGCCTTGATATTTATTAAGCAATTAGTACTGTTTACATGCGAAAAGCTTGTTTCCAAAACATGATAAGTGCCAAAATTAGAAAAGTTGAGGAAACACCATAGAGCGACAGCCCAGTGCTTCTTGCACATGGCGCAAAAAAATCACTTTTAAGAAATTCTAACTACAAGGTATATTTTTTCATGGTCAAAGTTTATGTTTCTCCATAAAATGCAATAGACACCAACATAGAAAAAGGCTGATTTACTTGAGACGGGTAAATTGGATATACTGCATTTTGGAAACAAACTCTTAACATTTACACAGTTGTGGTTATGATGACTTGTGGTGAATTAAATTCTTGTCTACTTTGCTAATAATAATAATAATAATAATAATAATTTCCACTGAATGCAATTAATAATGTCTCTTAAGCAGTCTGTGCAAATGCAAAGGCTAATCTTCGGCGATGATTCTTAACTGGAAATCAGGTGTGATATTACATCAACCCGGCTATTTATTTATTTCTTTGTTTAGTTGTTTGTCCGTTCAGCAGAGTCATCGCCCAGGGGGGAAAAAAAATCAAGCGCATTGCTGTATAAAATTACTCACTGCGGCTCAAAATACAAAATACAATTTAAATGCAAATCTTTGCTGGGCCATCACAAGTCAGTCAGCAGAAAATCCTGATCCAGATGTGCTGTTTCTGTGACCCAGCCTGACCCTAAAGTTTGAGGGACGATTCTCTGGACTGCCTGTTTCAGAGATAACCTGGATCTCCATTAGACGCGCTGGCACAATCCACAGGCAGTAAACTGTGACCAGGGTGAAAAACTATAAAATGAGCAAGAAATTCTAAAAGATAAATAATAAAAAAACACCTCAGCAAACCGACTGCTGCCCCATGATGACCTGTGAACTTTATAAACTTAACCATATATCTGTTAGATCACAAATTGATCCTCTCTTTATTTATTTATTTATTTATTGTTTGTTTGTTTGTTTGTGATGGAAAAAGTCTGAGAAAGAGCCAAACGACTTGATCATTCACAACATTAATAAAGCATTCATTTTTGCGGAGTAACTATAAATCCAGTATTTCACTGTGCTTATTTAGTATGCAGTGCAAACAAACATGCAATAACAGATAATCGCGATGCAAGGATGGGTGATCCTCTCTCAAATTGGCCAAAACAATTTGAAAGGCTGAGAGTACGCATCACATAAACAGAAAAGCTGGCTTTGCCTATTTGTCGCGCTCTATCCGCCACTGCACCCTATCCGCTTGTACACAATTTCATTCTCATTCCTGAAATAGTGCTTGTAACAAGTGCTCATTTCGGAGTGCAGTCTGTGACCTGAATATTCAATGGGACCACCTGGGTGGGAGGGAGTAAGACCAGAGCGATGCATGAGCACAGAATACAGGTTTTAGTGTGATGGTCCTGCCCTGCAGACCCTCCTCCGTCCTGCTGTCTGCACCTCCACTTCAACGAGGCAGATATGTTGCTCGTTGAGGTGGAGGGGCCATTAAGTGCATCTAAGCACTGCACTGCCAGTTTGGCAGTGCAGCTGCATTCTGCGTCCTGAGCCCTGCAGATGTTTTTTGCCGCTCCTTTTCTTCTGTCTGCTTTTATCTTTAAATTAAAGATTTTTTTATATTTTTAGTCAGCCTGTGTGTGTGGGTCCCTTCACCTGGTTTTAGGTACATGGTCCCAGTGCCTGCCGGCTTCCTGTCTTCAGCCGGCGGGGGCCAAACCATGACTTTTAGATAGCATCCGCTGTTTAACTCAGCATGGTTAACAGACAGACTTTCCACATTGGATCAGGTGTGGGAGTCAGTCAATCAGTCAGTCAGTCAGTCAGGGAGTCGTTCTATAACCAGGGGAAGGCATAGTTTTTAAAATTACTTCCTATAGCCTTGATATATTTTTAAAATGGTTGAATAAGTTGTCATCATCAAGGACCCCTGCACTAGTACTGAAGAGAAATCAACCAGATGTGCCCTTGGTGGCAGTTGGAGGCAAACTTTTTCTAAGCTGTCCTTCTAAGCGTGTGCACATGCCCTATCGATGTTCTGAGCCACATTTCCCAACCGAGAGAGGTGCGGTCAAACCATGAGAATTTTGTTCACAAAATGCTTTACAGCAGTGGTTCCCAACCAAGTCCTCAAGGACCCCCTGCCCTGCAGGTTTTTGCTCTCTTTCTACTCTTTCACACCTGATCCATTTAAGGGCTTCATGCTGATTGGTTGAAAAAGATCTACCTAAACCAGGTTTGCATGAAGTTGCACTGGGCCTTAAATGGATAAGGTGTGCAAACGTAAAGCTATTACAAAAACCTGCCAGTCATGGGGTCCTTTAGGACTGGGTTGGGAACCACTGCTTTGCAGGACTGATCATTTATATGAATGTAGAGCCAAGCCAGTCTGCGTGCAAACGCACACCTAAAGACAAACAGACAGACAGACACACACACACACAGATACACACACGCGCGCACACACACACACTCACACACACAGCATTTCAGTGTGGGCATCCATTTCAGAATTGAATTTGCCTCTGTTTGACAAAGCCTTTTTTAAAAGCAAATACCACACGACAGCAATGCGTGCATGCGGCTCGAAATGTGAAGCAGGTGCAGGAGAATTGTGACTTCCAAAAGTGATTTTCTTTTTACCGCCCGTATAATACAAAAGCAGAAATCTTCCCATTGCAAGCTTTTGTGGCTCTTATCCTGTTTTATTCTTTTTTTGAGGGATTTTACGTTCTCTCTCAAGGGTGGCGTCTGCTCTGCATTATCGTTCCCGATGCCGAATCCTCTGCTGCTTCAAAACGGCGGTTGGCAGAGAGCTCGCGAGTCCATTGGGGAAAGAGGGATGACACAAAGATGTTCTTCATTCTGGGGTTAAGGGAGGCCGGGGCGCAATTTCAGAATTCAAGCACAGTTCACATAACTCAGCATGCGCTGCGCCCATCCATTTTCCGAGGACCTTGGGACCGTGTCCAAACGAGCTGAAGAAATTCCCAACTTTTATTCAGCAGGTTTTTGTCTCTGAGCTCGTGGGACAGAATGTTCCAGCAAAGCGAAATCTTTTTTTATATCCCTTCTTCATTGTTTTGTTATTTTGCTCAGAACATGTCAGTTATGGATTTCCCCATAGCAAGGAACAAAGAGCTCTTGTTAGATAAGGCTCCTTTGCTGCAATCTCGCATTGACCGTGCGTGCTCGCGCAGCTGTGGTTATCGATCACAATCTGCTGATTGCACTCTGCGCGCAGAATTCCGCCTGTTGCTGAGGCGCGAAGGTGTTCGGGAGAGGTAATTGGCTGAGATTATTCTGGGTTTGCGCTCAGGTAGCCGTTGCTCTAATCACTGGGATCCAGATGGTGTCCTGGATAAACTGCCTGAGATGAACTGTGTCATCCCTACGGTAATCAGCTCAAAGTTACCAAATGATCTTTTTTCTCAAGGGACTGGTTGGCATAAAGACAAGCAAGTAATCACACAGTAAAAGTCAATTAAGATAGGAATGTCACGCACAAAATACCACGACATCATTTTCTATCATTAACTGTGTGCATGCACATGAGCACGGATTGAGCACATGATACACATACACACAGAAACAACATTAGAAAACCTGAACGCATGCATATGCCTGCACTTACACATTGCACACTGTGCAAAAGTACCCGCTTTTGATCTCTGCACAATCACTCACTTGAGTGAAGGAAGGGGCTACATGCTTCATTCTGCCTATTGGTTTACCACCATAGTGCCGTTGGGGCACGTCTCGTTACTGTGGTCAAGGAGACTGGGGACTATTCAGGAGTTGACGCTATTGTTTACCTTTACGGATGCTAAATGATTTATGCTAGTTTATACTGCTGTAATTTCAGTGTTAGAGAATTCAGTGTTCAGAATTAGGTGTTTGCATAAAGAAGGCTTTGACTAATAAGGGATGGGATAGATCAGTCTGGATCTGTCCATGTGCACGTCTTCGTCAGAATTTAGCACCAGGTGCCTCCTGTACTCATTAACTTCCTGTGGATTTCATAATAAAACCAGTCTAATGTCGTTCATTGAAAAAAATCCATGAAACAACACGTACAAGTACTCAGAGGGATAAGTGCAGCTTTCGTCTGGGGACAAAGCAGTTTGCTTTCTTCAGATCTCACTTGAAAGAAGTAAGAAAAGCCAAACGCGACGAAGGAAGCGAGAGTGCCTTCAGGAACGTCACTTCCAATGAGCCACTAATTCATCATGTCTCCCTGCACTGAGACTCATTCGCCTGAGCCAGCAGTCCAGCAGCTGACCGTCAGGGAGAAGCGGCTTTCATTGGATCTTGAACACAAGCTTGCGGGGTCTATGTAAGCGGACTGCGCGTCACCAGGCAGCATGCTAACTGCCACAGGTCAAACTAAAATTTTAATGCACCAGGTGCGTGTAATGCATGATAGGGTTCTGTTTTAAACACTCCGCTACAAAGGCTAAGGTGTGAGAGAGGCTTATGAATCGAAAAAGCCCTGGGAAAATGAGCTGAGGAACTTGTTTGTTTCCTCATCTATATGCCCCACCCTCTTCCACCGGGCTGCTGTTCCATTACTGTCCTCTAGATGTCAATCTAGAGGCAGAAAAAAAATGAGCTGCTCAATCACTATCAGTCACAAAAAGAGAACATTCTTTATCACATTGCCTTCAGTTTGCCGTACCCAAATGCACAAACTTTTAGCAAGTATAAATTTTTGATGCACAATTACTCATACAGTTTAGCGCAAGCAAAGAAACATATGCGCTCACACATACTGAATAATGTAATTAGAACTGATATCTTAATGGTGACCGACGAACCACTATATTAGAGCTATTAGCACTCTTTAAAACCATGAAACCTTCATACAAATTATTGCTTCCCCTCATGACCCAATGCTTTTGTGCTTGACTGGCAATCAAAACCAGGGCAGGAAAACACTCTTTAAAAATGCAGCGAGTCTCAACTTGAGGTCAGCAGCAGGGGAATGAAACCACACATCTCGTTGCCTTGCAGTTTCCCTCCTCCTAAACCTATAGCAGCATAGAGTAGCATCATGCATGTCTTACATAGCAAAAAAAAAAACGGATGACTTCATCTGACCTCACATCCTCCTTCTCTCATTCGTCGTCCGTCCCGCTTCGCTCCTGGAATACTCCGTTCCCTCGGGTCCCCCTGGGGAAATAAATACCAAAGTGTTTCGTTCGACAGCAATTTCCCTGTGTATGCAATAAGGCGCAAGATTAATGCCTACGGGCTGCGATGTGATATTCATCTTTCTTTTCTTCCACTCCCGAGCCCAGTCACATATTTTCCTCTCGTGTCACTTCTCAAACAGATGAAGGGAGAAGGAGACGAATGTGGATGATAACCGCGGAGGAGATTAGGGGACATGCTGATGCAGGACTGGATGCAGCAGATGCTCGCTTGATTTTTTTGTTCCTGAAATCTCTTCTTTGAGGAATATGTTTCTTTTTTCCATCCAGCTGTGGTTTCTGTTGAAAGGATCCTCCCTGTACTGAAAACCTTGCCTATTACCATTGGCTTTGATTATTACTGTCGCCAAATCTTACCTTCTCTAGTGTACGTCTGCAGTGTGGATCACTCGCAGACAGAACGGTGCGTGTTTTTCATTATAATGCTTCTGAATTGCCAACTCAGGCATTACTGATTGAGAATGACAAAGTAATATTTATCTTCCTCCACTTAATATTACACATAGACGCGAGGAATGGATGTTTGTCAAAACATGAATAGTACATATCAATATCTTTTGTGCCACCACCCCTTTCACCTCATATAATCAATCCTTTGACACGAAGAACCAGCAATTTCCCAGCAGCCAGGCTATATTACGTTGATTATTATGCCTGCTGTCATTTTAATTCACAATGGCATGGCAAGGAATGTGCTGCCACTGTAAATTACAGGTTCATTTTATATGCGAGCCAATTTGTATGTTCATGAGCCACTATGGCATGAAATTGATTAAGGGAGGAATAGGGGCTTGGGGGGTGTGGTAGAAAGAAGATGCCGGCATGTCCAAATAGCTGATTTGAGCCGAAGGAACGCCCACAGTTCCGAGACTACTGCATGTTTTATTGCATGTTTAACCACAGAACATTTATTAAAACAAAAAAGGTAGGAAATAATGGTTCAGCGAGTATATTTCCTTTCCAATTACCTGGATGTGCTAATTGGCATAATTCCCACACCACGAGCTAGAACTAATTATGGACATCAGCAGGTTGAGTTTGCACTCGGAAGTGCTTGGCACAAATTTTCCATTTTGATGCTAGGTCTTAGCACCTCTGGTTCATACCTGTGCCTCTCGAATGACCTGTGCATTTCCTGTTACCTGTATTACAGAGCATGCTCCGACAGGTGAGTCTCAAATGAATGCCATGGTGAAACTAACCTGAGCCAAAAGTTATAAATGCTGTGGCTCATCAGGAGTTTGGGACACAGCTCCGTCAGCATATTACCGCACTGAGTCTCATGTGAAAGATCACTAGACCGTAATCTACGGGCTGGGGTCCCTGGCTTGCATGGAGATGGTCCATGCGTGAGCAGCCATGTATGACAGTCACATCTGCGACGCAGGGAAAAAGAGGCGGGAATGGCTGCAGGGTCAGAAAGATCAGTCAGTCAGTTACTCCTTTGTGAGCTCATTTCTTAAAGGTATTTTTGTTTGGTTAGAAAGGGCGTACAGGATTTGGGGCCAAGATATGTGTTCTATTAATCCAGATTGGAAAATTGAGACTTCCACAGGCCTTGCGTTGAAGGTCTGCTCCGACGAGGGATGACGGAATATTGAAAATTGTTTCTGGGCGGTGGGTGTGCTCTCTAATGTTGTCATGGCAACAGCAGTCCCTCTTGCCTGTCCGGTGGACTCCGAGCGGAACGTTCTCTCACGTCCAACATCGAGGTTCTCTCTCCTTCACTTCTCCCCATGATACTCCCTTTCTCTGCCTTTATCTTCCGGAAGTCTTCTCTATAATCACCCCACTCCCTACTCTGTCCAATATCTGTCCTCTCCTCCCCTCCCATCCCCTTCTCTCTCCATTTCAGGAAATCCCCAGCAGATAGCAGGTGTCAGGTCTGCTTGCTGGAAAGAACTAAAAATCTGATCTCTTCGTCTTCATATGCAATGCAGCAATCTACCCCCCCACCCACAACTGATTCACTCTCAGGAGTGGCAGCTTATAACCCCCCCCCCAGCCTGCACCCCCAGCACAAATCTCGCTGATCTCTCTCTCTCCCCTTCTCTCTCTTGTCTTTTCCCTCTTGCGCCTCATGCGTACAGATGAGTTGTTCAGTAATCCAGTGCTCACTCGCGCATTCTCTCGGTCAGTGGACTGGTTTTTTCTTTCTTTTTTTTTTTTCTTCGGTGGCTTTTTGCTGCCGTCAACGTGCCTGCCGTGTGGCGGCGCTGAAAATAGCCTCCGTTTGCTAAGGTTTTGCAATCATTTTTTGCCTTTTCTTAAAAACAAAAAGAAGCCCCCTCGCCTTTGTCCGGGGAGATTCACCGCTCCGATTGCTCCCACGCCCGGACCTCGATAGCACGTCTGTCGACAACTTCGGCTCAGGAGTCGGGCGCTGCCGTCGGAGAGGAGGGATTCGCGTAACGACTTCGCCGTCCATCACCGCTGCGCTGCCTCTCCCCTTCATTTGCCCACTGGGAGGCCTCAGTGCCAAGGCCTGAATAAAGGACCGCGCTGTTTATGGGCATCAATAGAAAATAAACATTTTGCTGCCAGGACTCGCTGCCAAAAAACTCTCCCAGATTAGCATTGGTGTTCCTCCCAGCAATTTGTGCAGGGGTGCCGGTGAGGGAGTTCTCAGCTCGGGGAGAGGGATAAAAACAGTCACTAAACCATGACACACCATACTGGGCTCACCCACAGCAGCGCAGTCACTCTGCGTCACATAAAGACGGAGGTGCTTGTTTTCGGGTTTTCATCAGCGTGTGCAGCAGTAACCCCTGCTCGCCCTGTGTTTGCACACACATACACACGTGTGCATTTACGTGTGTTCTTGTCTAAGCACATCTCACGCACGTGAGCAGGTCATAATTGCACTGCCCTCTCACATGACCTGCACCACAGCAACCCAAATCCAAACTCCCAACTGCTGACACATGAATGACTCCTTTTTTCACTTACTGCAATTTGAAGCCTTCTGAGCAGCTGATACTGTGAGGGGTGAATGCTGAATTTGTGAATTTCGTGCACATGGCAGCCCTCTGTGCTCTCTCTCTCTCTCTCTCTCTCTCTCTCTCGCTCTCTCACTCTCTCTCTGTCTCTCTCTCTCTTTCTCTCTCTCGCTCTCTCTCTATAGCACGGCACTCAAAATGCTATAGGCCCCAGCATAGGAACCGGTCTGGTCTTTCTGAATTGTGATCAGCAGCCATGTTCTGCAAAATGGCTATTTTTTTTTTTACATGGAAAACTGTTCTTCGTGACAATCTGTCAGCTTGGAGCACGTGGGCCAGATGTGGAAGATCTGAATTTCCTGAAATGCTAAAGCACCAAAGTAACTCCAAAGAAAAACAAGGCTTTCATTTTTCTATTCTATTTTTTGGCAAAACATTTATGCTGTCATCAGGAAGTACGACCTGACGATGGCATAAATGTTTTGCCAAAATATAAAGTATCAAAATGAAAGTCTTGTTTTTCTTCGGAATTACTTTAGTCTTAAAATATTAGAGCACTAATCAGTGGATAATGGTTCACTGAATTTCCTTCATCAAAGGGAAAAATCAATGACAGGGGAGGCAGCAAGTGTTCATCTTAATTTCCTAAATCTGTGCAGAGATTAGCAAATAAAGAGAGTAAATTGGATGTTAAAAATGAAAGAAATGTTTATGTGGTGTATGGCTGAGCACTGTAAAATGATTTTTTCTGTTAGGATATTATCCACTGTTGACTTTTGCATTTTGATTTATTCAATGTCATCGTTTGTCATTGTTAGTGGTGTAGTGTTCTCCGCATGAAGGGTGGGCTCAAATACCCAGCTGAAGCCAGAGTTAAAGTTTCCTAAGTTTTTATTTTGAAGAAAAAAAAAAGAAAGAAAAAAGAAATCTTGGAAAAGCTGAAAGGCACTGGCTGGACACTAAACAAGTCACAGCGAGCTGATTGGGAAAAAAAATGGACAGGTCTAAAGAATAAGGAAATGACACCGCAAAACTGGAAGAAAAAAAGCAAACTAGAAAGTTCTATGGAAAGAGGAGAGGATCACACAGAACACCAAGACTAGGGCTGCAATCGAACAGTCAAAAAATTACGCCCCATTACCTATTTCCTAACCTCTTTTATTTGATCTTGATAGACAAAGTCATGAGGTTGAGAAAAAGCTGCGAGGAAGAATTCATAAGGACTAAGGAGAAGACAACCGCGGTGCTGAGAGTATTCGACTGCACGCACATTTGGAGACGCCATCAAGCCATGAGTGTCTGTCATGTTTGTTTGTTTGTTTCTGTGACCAGCTTGAGGGTACGTTGCGATAAATATTGCAACTGCGAGGAATTGTGTGGGGGTGTTATCTGCTCTCATTTTATAAAGCGTAGTTCAGTGTACCTTGTGCTGAAGGAGATAACCAAGGAAGTATTTAAGCACCGTTAATTAGCATTTAGAGAATTTAAACAGCTCTTATCATGGCTGCCATACAAATAATTCTGGGTCATTTCCAAGGATTTTGGAACTTTGCTCAGCAAAAAAACTATTCAAACACTGGCTAACAAAACAAAGCAAAACCAGAATGGGATCATCACTAATAGGCATCCTCAGTTACAGTTTACCATCCAGTTGCATCTACCTGCCTATGATCTAAGTCTCAGTATGATTATGATATTCATATATTATGATATATTATAAGCATAATTTAAGCATTTCAAATAATATAATGCATTTTGAAATGGGCTTGCCAGTTATCTGCTCAAGACATGAAGGAGGGATGAAAATTTGAACATGGAAATTTCTGCTTTCTCCCCAGGTTTCATTTGATAACTTTCAGTTCAAGTTTATTTCCTGATCTTTAGAAAAGGTCCCAAAGATGCTTTACAGAGGGATCATAAAAGACAACTGGACAAAACCTGGGCCTTAAGCCGCTTTCACACCGGACGCGGAACGCGTCTATTTGCGTCTTTGCATTGACTTTGAATGTAATCTGTCGTGCAAAAAATTTGTTCCGCATCCAGTGTGAAAGCGGCTTTAGCCTCCAAAAGTACACGAGCGAGGAATAAACCCGCAGAATGTGAAGAAAGAGTTAAACAGAAGAGAGCGACGCCCCAGTGGGACAAAATCTCAGGAGGAACCAGAAACGGTGTGTGAGTCCATCCTCGGCTGAGGGGCCGGGTCTGTTAATTAATACGAGTTGGAACACATGGCAACCCGTGCGAAGACAGCTCTTTTTGATCACGCATTCAAATGAGATCGAGAGGTGACACTATGTGCGATGGGCGTAGTAAATTAAAAGATGAGAAGAGAAATGTGTTTTTATGGCTGGATGAGGTAATGCATACAGGACTCAGTGACTCAGGGTATTAAATTATTGCCTATTGCGGAGTGACTCAGGCCACCAGGATATGGCACTTTGTGCACAAACAGCAGTCCCTCAAGACTCAATGTAAACTCTCACATGCGTGATAATGAACCAGAGACTGTGCAAGCACGATCCATCAGTTTTCACCAGCACTCTCCTGTTTCCTGTAGCAGGGGAAGCATATGCTTACGTGTAATTAACGCAGTATTGACACTCCTCTCCACAGCTTCCATTGAGAATGTCCCAACTGAGTAGGTCAACCGTGGGATTCAAAATCTCGGGCGTTTGGATTATGAATTGCCGTGAAAATTCTATTCATCGCCGTCACACAAATGTCACGGCATTTAAGCTGCACGTTGTGACATCACGAGGGGACCGGTAAAAAGGTTTCATTATTTCATAAATTATTTCATTTTCCTCATGTCACCGAAAACCATTCAGTTGCGAGGTATACCTCCAGGGTACCTTGGAATAGAATTTTAAAAAATGAATATTGTTACCATGGGTCAGCAGCTTTCTGGCTACAGTATTAGCCTTTTCACTAGGTTTTTAACCTGTTTCGTGTTACTGGGAGAGGAAGAAAAATGAATGTAATCTGACAGCAGTGTAATGCTGTTGACTGCCACAGAGATCAGGGATGAATGTATTCATTGAGGTAGAATTAAATCTGACCATTAGGCTGAAATTATCACCATTTTCTCATTAATTGACAAAATTTTACTGTCCTATGAATTGAACATATGCACAAATAACATATACTTCAAAACCTTTAGTCCAAAATCTTCCTTGAATTTTTTCCCTGTGCATCCAATCACTGCAGTCTACGCATTTTGTGGGCTGAATACTCAATGAGAAAGCAAAGGATTGGGGCCCAGCCTTGGATATTTTTGACAACCCGTAGTTGCACAGGTTTTGCTGATGCTAAATGTGATCTGAGATAAAGCTCTCAGTAATCAGGTCTGGCTCCATTGAAATTGAATTAATACCTGCGCTGATGAAAAAGGAAGAAATTAAAGTAATGCATCTCTCAGCTCATGTGCTGTCAGCCCTGGCGAGGAGGCACAGCTGAGAGTGAATCTCTTCATTAGAGGCAGGGAGGCAACAGCGGTTTGGGTGTGATGGGGGAGGGGAGGGCACATCTGTCTGTTCATGCGGAGAAGCACACAACCACAGAAGTAGAGTTCAGAGTCCTCCTGCGGTCTCGGAGAGAATAATTAGATCACAAGACACTTACCACTCCTCCAAACAACTTCAGCTGAATTCACAGAGGTTGATTTCTTCAAATAAACTTTATGAAGCTGTTATTAGTTATCCAAATGTCATGGTACAGTTAACCCTTTGATGCATAGAATACATACAAATTCCTTGGACCATTTGTTGGGATTTGGTGCAATATTTTGTGGGTGTGTGTGTGTGTGTGTGTGTAGTGGTGGTGGTGGTGGTGGGGGGGTGTGCAAGGGGACATTATGCTTGTGGGATGTGCTCTGCCAATTTTGGATATTATGCATGCGGAGTGACAGAAATAATGTTAAGTTGAAGAAACCTGGTCACAGATATGCATGATGATGTATCTGTATTCTGGACATTGCTTATTTGAGCTATTTACTCAGCATGCATAATGTCCAATATTTTTGACAGAGCATAGACTCAGATGTATTCCAACAAATAGACATGCATTACATAGGTAATATGTTTTCTGTTTGTGTTATATAATGAATTTGCATCCCCCAACAGAAAAAAAGTCTCATCAAAACCTGAACAATATAAGACATTTCTGACTTACCGCTTACTTGCGGATGCAGCCATTGTGATTGCTTGTGGTAAATCATATGACTAATCAGAGAGGCAGCTATTGAGGATATTATTATCTGGAAATGTCCAGTAAAATGTATATTTTGAGTTTTCAGGGTATCTATGAGCCTAGAGAAAATAAACCTCACTTAATTTATGTCCAAAATATTGGACAACATGCAACAAAGTGTTAACTTTTATTCCAATTTATCTTAATTCCATAAATTCCATTGAGTCTGACAATTAGGCCATCACAATACAAGAATCTATTATTGCATTTGTACTTTGATCTTAAATTTTACGTTAGCAGGGAGGAGAAAATGGATTACAAGGGCAAAAATCTCTAAGAAGAGGTGAACATACAGTAAGGGTCTGTCCTCTAACTTGGGGGGTGAAAAATCAGGAGGAGCATATAATGAGATTTATTAAAATGATCCTGGTTTTAGCATAGCTGGCGGTTGCACTGAAGAAGTGAAGGTAAGAGAGGACTGGTCACAGGGGAGGCTAATCTGTACAGATTGTAGATTGTAGCTTCAGGGGTTTACCTACCCCCATGGTTCTGACGTAAACATGCGGTGATCTAATTTCAGCTGACCTTGTTTTCGCTTAATACAGTACAATCCTCAGCGGGGGAATCAAATGGCTTCAAGTCGCCACATGGTGAAACTCATTATTCAGTTATTTTGGTCATGAGCGAAATCTTCACTCAAGGTCAGGTTCTGTGTTTTGTGGGAGGGAGCTCTGTCTCGTACCGCCACTGAGTTTTAAGTGCTGTCAGGCTCGTGTATGATGTCATTTCCTGTTGAGGATAAAGCACAGAGATGTTGAAAATTTAAGGAGGTGCAAGGGTCTAATGGCTTTTTAACATATGTTATTGCACGTTATATGAAGTGCCCTCTGCTAATATTGGCTTTCTTAGCAAATAGCCATATTATATAATGGCTATGGAAAAAATGTAGTTTATTTTACTCCTCCCAATATCTAGTTCAAATTATTAAATCACTTATAAAAATCACTTTTTTTTCAAATCTATGCTCTCAATTGATTTCCTACATCCCTGGGTATATAAATGTGATGTGACCCATAAGCCACTTTACTTAAGTCATCCATCACCATGCTTATCAAAAAAGAACACAGCAAAGATGTGCGACTATGTTTCACAAATGTGTACATGGTTATTAAAAAATAGCCAATAGGTTGAAAATAATTTATTTTTCTGCCATTTTTACATATGGCGCTGCTCAAAATCTTATGGAAAGGGACAGGAGCCTGTTTTGAATACATGTGCTCTGAGGAGGATGATTCAAGTGGTAAAGGACACCTCAAGGATCAGAGAGTTGGGGAATTATTGAAATTATTCATGTTTAGGGGTCAGACAGGCTCTCGGTCTACACTGTAAGAAACTTGCTCCTTTTTTGCCAGTTATTTTAACTGTATGTGGAGTCCTCTGTGCATTTAACTGTGGTTTACACTTAACATACACTGAAACTGTTGTAATTCTTATTGCAAAATTACATTTAAAATAACTGGCAAAAGAGTTGCCAGTTCAATTAATGGGCAACAAAAGGTGCAAGTTTAAAACCGAGTATGTCTAGATGGCATCTTCACAACTATAAGAGTTTTGACAGTGTTGCCTAAAAAAAACGTGTCCATAGTTTGTGAGACCAGTTTCTTATGGGACTGAGTTGCAGAGGGAGATGATGCCAAAACAAACACCTATTTGGCAATAAAAAAGAGGTACATTTGGTATAAAAACAAAATAGATGTCCTGTCAAGAATCCCATACCCATAGTGGTGGGTCTGGTTTTCTTACAAAAGCTCTGTAAGAAAACAGAAACAAAGTGTGAGGAGGATTCAGAGCATCAAGAATTTCAACTACTTGCAAATATCAAATGAAAACTTGACAGAGTCGCAGTTGGATTTTCTAACAGATCAATGATCCAAAGCATGCGTTTAACTCAGCGCAAACATGGTTCTGTAACCATGCAATCCAAGGCTGTGCTATCATCCTCGTATGGTTCTAATGTCTAATGTCGATCTTATTACTCACAAATAAGTTAAAAATGTCTTCATGGCAAATACTACCAAGAACATGGAGCCTATACCAAGTGCACCAGCCAAAGTCCCTTATACATTATGTGCTTGCATGCTAAACTGAGAGGTTGCTGAAGAGTTTGCCCAAACCGCTCGAGTAGACAGACCTCATCACTTCTGCTGAGCAGCAGAAAGTAACAAAACGACACCCCCACATCAGTTCCATGCAAAATCAATAATCTTCCATATTCCAAAAACAAGTTTTTATTTTGTTATTTTGTGCTCTGCATGACAAGCATTTCATTTTTTACCGTCATTCGTTTTTCCCCCCTGTACATTACAGTTTGCCATTTGGGCTGCATTTCAGTTTGTCTCAGCTTGCATCGGCAATCGCCTTCTTCTATCATCCAATCCACACGGTATTTGCTTTCCACACGGAGGGTTTGACAGAGGAATTTGTTCAGATTTTTTTTTTTTACCAGATGAGTTTAAAATAATTCAAATGCACACCTGTAGATGGATAGGTGCGTAGGAGATGACAGAAAGTTAGCCCAATGGAAGAAGCGAATAAGTCCCGCACACAGTCCTCTACGCTTGCAATACTTTATTGAATATACACAACGTTTCGGTCGTAGACCTTCATCAGGTAGTAAGAAAAAGGGATGATTTTCTTACTACCTGACGAAGGTCTACGACTGAAACGTTGTGAATATTCAATAAAGTATTGCAAGCGTAGAGGACTGTGTGCGGGACTTACTCACTTCTTACAAGATGAGTTTAAAATACTGAAAAATATCACAGACATTAAAAAACAAAATAAAATCTTTGTGGAATAGCTATAATGGAAAATGATATTTGAAGATGTGCACATAAGTGGTCGTCTGACGTACACCAGGAGAAGGTCAGGGGTTCTTTAAACTTGGATACTCTAGAGTGGCTTCACAGCATGTAAGTTATGAGTACGAATCCGGGGACTTTCCTTTTGGAGTTAGCATATTCTCTTCGTGTTTGTGAGGTTTTCCTCTCATCACACCGGATTCGTCCCACACTCCTAAAATATGAATGTCAGGCTAATTAAAGACTTTGAATCGCCCATATGTGTGAGTGAATAGTGTGTTCGCCCTTCCATGGATTGGTGAGCTGTCCAGCTTGTAGGCTATTCCTGCTTTTCACCCATCGTCAGCTGGGAAAGGCTCCAGCTCCCCCATGGCCCTGATGAGAAAGATGTGGTATAGATGGCGGGTGGGTGGATGGATGCACTGTAATAAAATGACTGAATTTAACAGTTAAATTAGCGCATTCTTTCCTTGTCATTTTACCTGTATGTAGAGTCCTGCGCGCATTTAACTGTGGTTTACAGCTCACATACTCTGAACCTCTTTTATAAACCGAATGTAAAATTACAGTTAATATAACTGGCAGAAAAAGGTACGAGATTATAACAGTGCGGCTTGTACATTTGCTGAAAAAATAAAGCCAACCACTACTTTGCTCCGAGCGGAGCGCTTACAACCACTTCAAATATGGCTCAGAATATGCCTGTTTATAGGACATCTAGGCCTACTTAGGTTCATTGCTTAAAGCCATAGCATTCTTTTCACTGGAATGGTCAGCCATTAAGTGCATCAATGAAAACCCATCAGTGTATCGACAAAGCGCACGCTATATCAAAACTGAAAATTATTTTCCGTTGCAGCGATGAAAAAATGCTCCCATATACAGATTGTCCTTGAGAAGCATTGTGAGGATGACAATTTGTGCCTGTTCACCGTTGGCAGAAAATTCTCTTTGTCTCATCTAGTCCTGTGAGGTTTCCTCCATTTAAGCAGAATGATTGTTCTTCTCCCCACACAGTCTTTGTTCCAAAAAAATCCAAAAAAGTATCTACTCCCACCTTAACTCATCATGTAAAAATATGACACAGGCTGGTAATTTGGCACTGAAGTGGTGCAGGATGATTTTCCTGCTTTTTACAGTTCATTAAAGTGCAGATTAACAGCTTGCTAATGATGTCTCTCACACAGCAATCTGAAAATATGCGAGGACGAATGTTGGTTTATTGAAGGATAATGTTAAAAAACACAAACTGTTCAACTTGTAAATATTAAAATAAGCATAAATAAAGTTGACAAACATACACAGTATTGTGCTGCATTCATCTTGTATCAAGAGCTCATTTTCCATCATATATTGAGAAAATCTGAAACATTATACACATCACATATTTAATCACGATGATGTCTGGCACTGTTAGGCCTGGTCTTGCAAACTCTCAGTTTTCGCCTCTTTAACATGACCAGGTGAGGTACCCCACACTATGACCACTCTCTGTATGAGGATATTATGGCCCTTAATACCAGTGCCAAATTCTTTCTTAGCTAACTACTATTTATAGGCCCCTGTTCTGCAAACAGAGCGTAATGTAAATAATAATGTGTAGTTAACTTTGCTAATCCCCTTTACCCGTTTAAAGTGCCAAGCTCTTATATCCCTGTTTTGTTCTCTTCGGTGGGGACTATGGCAAGTAGCAATAGCTGTTGGAGGTTTAATTGAAACTCAGGTCTAAGAGAACGATATATCTGGCACTCTCTCAAATGCAGGCTATCTAACCTGCGTTGAATTTGTAAAATTAAAACCGTAACTAGCTAAATGTATCTGCAATTTTGAACAATGTTGCAGTAGGGGCTGTAGCATTTTGCGTACTGTACTGTGCTGCTGCGTTACAGCCCCCTCTCCAGTACTGAGCGTGTTTCGCCCAATATTGTGGCTATGCAGCGATCAGCCACAAGATTAAAACCACCCGGCTAATAAAGTGAAGGTTCTCCTTTTACCGCCAAAATAGCCCCATCAAACTGACGTCACATAAATTTCCGAACTCAGGATTTCCTAGCGGAACATTTTCCAGAGTATCACACTCCCTCCACCAGCTTCCTTGCATCCTGGTGCGCACGTACCCAGCCGAAGCACATGGTGTAATATAATACTGGACAAGACCAAGCGCCCTTCAACTGCTCCAAGGTCCAATTCTGAAGCTCATGTGCCCATTGGGGGCACTGTTTGAGGTGAAATGGGGTTGAAGCGGGCACTTTGACTGGTCTTGAAGCTAAAAAGTGCAGTACAAAGCAGGGTATGATGTACTGTGTGTTGAGACAGATTCCTTATGCGAATATTATTGACATTCGCAGTGATTAGTGCCACAGTCACCCTTCTGCACTCTATTTTCCCCATTATCTGTACTTGGCTAGTCTTACGGGTTTCAGGAAGCCCTGGTTGTTGAGCACTTCTGTTCTGAATTGCCAAAATGTGCTCATTGGAATTCTGGTAAAATATTGCAGCAGTCAACAACAAAAACTACTCTTATCGGCAAAATGACTGTTAGTACTTTAATTTCTGGTGTGTTCAAAATTTGAATGTAGACTTGCCTACAGCACTTAATTTGTACATCAGAAGGTGACAGAACGTTAAGATATCATATGTCATGCTCTTCTCAGAGCTCTTTACATGACTCCCTGGTGACAATGGTTAGCGGCCACTTGCTTTGTGTTTCCCACTTCGGGTCGACATTCTTCATATCTTTGTAAACACCGTGCAACTAGGCCAAGGAGGGTCCTAGCTGAGGCGGAAAGTCTCAGCGTGTTTGTCTAAACAGCCAGGGAGAAGAAAGTCTTTCCGGTCTCCATTATAATAATGGGCTTTGGCTACAGCTTCAGCGCTAGGCCACTGTCTCAGACCAAACGTGATGATGTCCTTCTCGTTCTGCTTTTAAGTGGCCTGAAACGTGTCTAGTGGATGCTGCAGTCGTAATGTCATAGCGTTTACAATTCATCTGACTCCATATTAAATATAGAACGCAACATTTAGTTTTAATCAATTGCAGCTACAATTAACCCAGGCGTTTTATTAGTTTGATCTGACTCCAATTTACGAATTTAAAGCTCTGCTGTGCGTCGGACTCACAACTGGTCAATACCTTGCTCCGCCAGACCAAAAACATCCGTACGGGCCAATTCGGTGGAGAACTCAGAGGCTGGCGGTCTTATTCTGCCCGATGGTTTGATATAGAGAATGGCTATGACTAATGACCACGGGGGCTGGAATTAATGTACAATTAAAACTTTCAAATTGTTCTGCTAGAGGCGTTCAGTGACTATATAAAAGTATAACGCAATAAAACAAACAAAAATAAGAAGGCGTGTACTCTCAAATTTAACGACACATCCTCAAAACCAATCAGAGTAACACCAATCGCAGCATGGAACGCCACTGTACCTAGCAGGAAGGCCTGGTGATCAGGCAGGCCTCATAACCCTACATTATACCCCACTGGGTGACAGGATTCCAGCCTGGAAAACTATCAGTTAGTCAGAGTCAGAGAACCACAACAGAATACAATTAACAATTTATTTCGCCAGGCAGGTACAAACTTAAATTAGAAATCAAATTATACCGTTACAGGAAATGTAAAAAAAGAAATGAATCATACCTGGCGCAGCTAACAACTACACATATACACAAAGTGTACAATGCGGGAAGAATGAATACAAGCTTCCGGAGCTATATCACATCTGCACACGGCTGTAGGAGCAGGGGTGGGAAATCGCCTAAGATCTTCCATGACTAGATTGAAACTACCCACGGCCTAGAGATGCGCGTGGGGGAAGTTGAATGCAATCTTCCATTGTGATAATGGCTACACACATACAGATGAATGTGTGGGTAAGTCGTCTAGGATCTCCCATAACTACTATTGGCTACTCACGGCATGGAGATGCACGTGTGGGAAGTCGGTTGCGATCCTCCTCGAATAGTTTGTTTTCCAACCTTTTATGCCCAAACTCGAGAAGCGCTTCCTACAGCAGGGTCATAAATCATGAGGGTGATCAGGAAGGATACCCCTCCTCAGGGGGATTTGGGAGGGGACATTACCACCAGGAGAAGTAGAAGTTTATTTCTTTTCATACTTATTGAATGAGGGTCGAGTACAATTTTTATCCCTTCGAAATATGGAATTTTAGTGGAGTAGAATGACACCAAACACGATATGCTTGCCTTACAGTTTGCCATGAAACATCCGGCTCAACACAGAATTACAAAGATAATCCGTATTAATGCTATTAATCGGCTATTATCTAACAATATAACAGAAATATACATTACATTTGTAACATTGTGGGTGAAATTAGCATTTTCACACTTTGATCCTTTGAATCTCCCATTCCTAGGGCGCAGTTCTGTAGATCTCTGGTTGATGACCCTGTGGCATTGTTCAGCACAGGGTAAGTTCAGGAAGGCTGTTTTAGGGTGAATAGGGGGACACCCTGATCAATATGCTCCTAAAGTCCTGAAATATCTCTGCAGGATGCAGGTGTTTTTAAGACAATAGGTGGTAGATTTAATAGAGTCCTACAGAGTCTGTGGTTATCTCTGCATCTCTGAAGTGTTTCTGTCAGGATGCATAGGCCAGTAAGATAAGTTCACCAACGTCATGTGTCTGTGACAAGGGGCACACAGTTCTCCCTGCCTTCCCAGCGCGGCTTACATCTTCATATCTTCTTCTTCTTCTATGATGTTTATTGGCGGTTGGCAACCAGCAAACAGTCTACATATCCTTTGGCCTTTAACTTGATTGAAATGCGCATAGAACTATAACCCAATAAACCGGTGGGGACTATGTGCTACAACCAGTTCTCAACTGCAATTCTCCCCAGACACACTGGATTGGGGTATAACATTCCAAATGTCAAGGAATCATTTCCATAGCACCTTGAAGACACACAATTTATTTAATATTATGTTACTATTTCACGAGAGGTACCGGATCCGTGCAAATTAGTACCGGAACAAAATTTTTGATCCTGTTCCGGCAGGATCGGGCACAAATTAAGCGCTGGTTGCAAATAATAAGCGTACACATTTTTCACCCGATTTTGCATGATATCGTGAACTGCTGTAATGTGACTAGTCCTTTTCTACTTTTTTATCTTCTCATTGATTCAGTGCAAAGACAAGTGTTTCCAGAAATCCGGTTTTAGCCTAAAATCTGTTCTTTCAATGGACTAAGAGTGCAAAAATAATTAATTTCATGAGCTTTTGAGCTCTTATTTAGCTGTAGTTTCATCCTATATACAGCCAAAGCCATACTAGTTTTATGCAGAGGTCAAATCACATATGCAGGATCTGCCAGTATTGCTTATCTTCTCCTCCTATGCACCCTTCGCTCGCATGTGACCCTGACAAACTGTGGATTGAGCCTCTACGGCTTGGATGAAAAGCAGAAAGCTTTTGTCAAGTGTTTCAAGGTTATTTTACAAGCTTTTAATAAAAAAGGGGAAAAAAAACAACTCCATTCAGTCCATTGATGTTGGCAAATCGGTCTTTTCAAGGCTAGATGGCAAAAACACAGACAATAGTATTCAGCCCAACCATTTCATTTGAAGAAGAGGCTCTTTCATTCCCCTGTAAGCACTTCACGATTGGCTCAGAATTATACTCACAAAGTTCCACTCTGCTTTCTGGACTGTGAACCTCAGTCTGGTGTCGCGTGGATGAATAGATTTAACAGTAAGACCTTCGGTGAATGTATAGTTGAATATACTGTGTCTGGGCTAAATGATATTTTTAACGTGAAATTTAACCAGTGAAAGATGAGATTGCTATTTTAGTCAACTCTGCAGCGTTACTGCAAGTGAACAATGCCTTTACATTTTCACTAGAAGGAATCAGGGTTGCAGTCATAAAACTCTTGAGCAGGGGTAACTTCATTTACTGTAATGGAACATAAAATTTCTGTAAACCAAATGAACATATCTCCTATACCCAATGCATTCAGTCTGAATCCAATTTGTCAAAATGACAACACAGCCACAGAGAACAGCATTTGTTTTGGCTATTGTTTTTTTAGTTGAAAAGGAAGCGTGGTAGATGGAGACAATTGAGATGAGATGCAATAAAAAGAGCCAGGCCTGATTTCCATTTATTAACTTTACTATCAACGCATATGCATACATGCACACACGCTTACATGTGCACCCAGTAAACAGCATTTTGCACATAATGAAATTGAAAGGACTGAAGTGTTCAGTGAGGTCAGGTTGGAAAGCAACTCTCATTCATTAGAATCCTCTTTGATTCTCAGTTTATTGCAACCTGTCAGATGTAATAACTGTTCTTTCACATGGAACAACCATGCTGCACTGCACCATAGCATCTGTAGCTACGAACTGGTCATTCCATGCTCATTATGCGTATTTCAGCCAATTGACAATTCATCATCTTGGACTTGTCAGCGTTCTAATGGCCCCTGCGATTGCACCCTGCCATTTTCATGCCATCAGGTGGAAAAATTGAAGGTGACAGATGGTATGATGTGCTGGGAAGACTGAATTGAGATTGAACTGCACGTCAGTGGTGCGGTCATCGGTTCAAAATAGCTTATGAAATGCGAGTTGTGCTTATGTCTTCATTACTCTTTGTTCAAGATGCTAATTACATATTTCTGAACTCAACTATTTATTCGTTAATGAAAAATGATGAAATTAGAAGACCAAGTAGGCAAATACAACCCAAATTAGTTTACATACAGCAAAGCCCTAAATACAATGGGCTATGTACAATGTTCTGTCCTTGTCTCAAAAAATAGGGCAAAAGATGCCGTCATCAAACTATAGTTGTTTCAATATTCAGTGCATGTCTAAGGATGTGCATGCTAGTTTAAACTTCAGAATTACGGAACACTATGGAACACTATGGAAAAAAAGTTGTTTGTGAGAACTTGTTAAACATTATTTTTCCCCCCATTTCCTAAAACTTGGCAAGAACTGAGAGGCCATAACAAACAGTATGTGAGCTGAATTATTTTCTTTCTGTGCTCTGAAACAAGTCATTGTTGTGTAGGTTGTGATAAGTTGCAAGCACACTTTAAATTTGCTACTGAAACTGAAGGTCAGATGGCTTTGTGGGAGGATTAAATTATTTCCCTGGAGCAAGAAACATGAAAAATGCCTCTCTTAAGTTCTGCCTGTAATATGTACATGTGAAACCAGACCACTGTCATGCAAGAATTATTGCAGTTGATGCTGCTTTTCTGGAAAGTGCTTACCAGTGATTGGAAGAATTGATGGAAATTTTATTTCTCCAAAAAAATTTAGACAGATGCAAAATGCTAAGCCAAGAAATGGCTCAGCTAGAGAAAGACACAAGCCAGTATTGCTGTAACTTTGGCTTGGATCCAGTTCCTGCTACACAAAATGATGAACCCTTTGCTTTAATTTTCAAGTTCTTCCTGGATACAAAGTGCACATGACCCTTACATTGCACATTCTTGAGAGTTTAGCATGTTTGAGTGATGCAATCCAATTTGGAAACCCCATTGACTTTAATGCGCACACTGTTATGGCATGCAGGGCTACTTTAACAGCAAGCATATTTATATAATACTAGTGAATTACCCGTGGCGTGCGAAAAATTGACCTTTGACCCCAGTGACCTTGACCTTTCAAAAAACTAACCCCTCAAGGACAATTCCAGGGACAACCTACATAGATCCACCAAGTTTGGTGAAGATCTGTCAGAAGACCTCGGAGGAGTAGGGGAACAAACAGACAGACAGACAAACGTTCCTCAAATTATAGTATGATGATGATTCATGGCAGGGTCTAGACTTAGGCCAGAAAAATTGTCTTTCGTTGGCTTCAGTTATTCACTATGGATAAGTTTTAAAGCAATTTGTCAACTCAAATTGTCAGGTCAGGAGATGGTCTGATCGCTGCTGCTACTGTCAGCCATGTGGATGTCAAATACTGATCAACCATATTTTGTATTATTCTAGTGATAGGAAAACTTCTGTCCCTCTTGCTCTAGGTGTGAGGTTGCGTTCAGGAACCAATCACGAGACTCCAGGAATGCAATGAAAGTGATTTTATTAAGCGAGGGGGTTAACCCCCCCAGGGCCGAAGGCAAAAACACCAAGTCCACAATCCAAAAATCACAATCCACTTGGCAGAATCCGAGTCGAAGAAACCAGGGCAGCAAACACAATAATCGTAGTTGGGCAGAAAAAGGGTTTGTAAACAGATGCAGACAAAAGTACCAAATCAGATCCAAAAATCAAAGTCGAGGACGGTCCAGTCAGAAGAGCAACACTATGAGTACAAGGCGAAGACGACAGCAGCACAGGTAAACTTGGAGAAACGTTCTGACGTGGAACTGCAGTGAGAAGACTCCTAATATACACATATGGGAGGTCGCATGCTAAACAGAAAACAGGCGTTGGAAATCAGACTAATTACAAAAGAAGCAAACATGAGGGAGAACCTAATCACATGAAATAGGCAAAACCCAAAACGCGGACAGGGATCACAAGACAGCCTATAGACAGATTTACGGCTCTGGTTAGGGAGTTCTAACGTGCACAGATAATGAGAGAAGGACAGAGTGCGCAGGTGTAGAGGATCCACTGAAATGCAGCAAAGAAGATTAGGTAAAGGCAAGAGGTGGGGACTAGGACAGGGCGAGTGCTGAGAGCTTGTAAATCAATTAGTAAGGTGCAGCTATACAATCGCTAGTGCTCGTTAGTAAGTTAGTATTATATACAATGTTAGTCTAGGCTCGTAGTTTTAACAAAACAACAAACTGTTAGTATTTGTTAGCAAAATAGCAAAGCAAGGTGAAGGAAGTAAACGAGATTGGAAGGAATGGTTGAAATCCAAAAACCATGAAATCACCCGAAAGAGTGGCACGCAATACCGGGGCTGTGAGCAGAAACAAGACGAGAGACCAGACAGGGGGAGACAAAGTGCAATGCATGGGAGAAGGCAAAACATGGACCGGAATAATTACAGGAATATGGGTACTGGCAAAAAAAGAAAAACATGCAAAACTAAACTAAGACAAAACATGAACACAACCAAGCAACCAAATCACAATACACAATGCAAGGCAAGGTCAGGCAATGCAGAGATCAAAAAACCAAATCAGACAGAACATCAAAAAACCTGGCAAAAAGAGCAGAATCATAACAATAGGTCAGCAGGGCCAGTCTTCTCATTGGCTGGGCCAGACCTACTCTGGCACTCAGAAGGAGCCATGCATGCTACACACATTCTTTTTTATCTGTCTTGACTGCTGTTTCTTGACAAAAAAAAGTATTTGTACTTTTTGTATGGTCATTTGTATTGAGATCTGTACTGACAAAAGAAACTCAAAAATGCGGGAGTACATAGAAACGGTCACCGTCGCAGCACTTTGGCATGTGAGCTCACATATTAATGCAGTCAAAATTTGATCATAAAACCATCACAGGAAAGGCTTAATAGACAAAATATTATACTAGTATACACTGTGTAAATATACAAGGTAGGTAGATTTAGAATATATGCTTTGGCAAAACATACTAGATTTTGTGTGGAATTTATAACATTGCTCATTTCATCTGGTGCCATGAGCACTGAGCGAAAAACTGATAGCACTTTTCATGTGCTTAGGATGGAATTACTAAAAAAAAAAAAAAAAAAAGTCAAACAAAAGTTATGTTTTGCGTGACCTTAAGAAAAAGCTACTGTCTATTTTACATCGAAAAGATAATTTGAGATTGGGCAAGACATCCATGGCAATAACTTGTGATTTTCCAAAACACTTATGATCAAAATAAAGACATGACATCAATGACAGCGGACAGAGACTTTTTTTTTTATTTTATTTTTTTTTAAACGAGGACTATACTGCTACAGCTGTTGGCAGTCAGTATTATTTATCGCCTGACTATTGCTGTAATAATGATGACTGGTGTTGTGCCCACTCAGAACACGCCTATTGCTCCTTGTAGCTTTCTCGAGAGCCAATCGCCCAAACAACTTCACACACAATGTGTGTGGTCCCATGTCTTCACTGAATCATCTAGTGTGAGCGGTCTTACCGTTAGAACAATGATCAATAAAATCTGTCGTCATCGCTGTTGTCTCTTACGTTTATAAATTCAATTAACATTTGAAAACCCTCCGGCGAGCACATGGCGTTATTGTGCCTTCATTTCTCTGCTCGGCAGCTAACACTGATTATCATGCAAGGCGTCATTATTAATGATGTACAGTAGTTCGGTGTTCAATTCAACACAAGAACTGAATAGGTTTCTTTGGGGAAATGTTAATGCAGTTGCTTTACCACTGTTCAGCCATGCACGGCATTCCCTTTTACACTGTTTAATGAAGACGTTTCACTAGAAGAGCATATAGGCATAATCAACATTACGACGTAGCTGTATTGATCCTCAATGCACAGTTATACTTGCATGATCATTTGAAGCACATTTCTAAGAGAAAAAACAGATTGCATTATATTTATTGTACAATTTGTCCTTCACGTTTTACTCAGTTTCATTGACTATGCTAAAATCCCGTCTTGTGCTTTTCCAGCTTTTCTTTGAATGAGCGAGAACATCAATCCGAAGTTATTAATTGCTCGTCTGAGAAGTGTAAAAAGCTGGCTGATAATGTATTAGATTTTCAAATGAATTCTAAACTGAGGGAATTTGACATATGATTTTTTATTATTTTTTTTAATTGCAGTAAAAATAAGCATCTAACTGACTGTTTCTATGTAATGTTTCCAAGATTTAAAGTCAGGAAATGTGGAGAATCTTCAAACGTGGGACACTTCTGCAGGTGTAGCACGAGGGTCACTTCGCCCAATAACAGCTCAGTTATTCTCTAATGCGCTCCAGGGGAAAGGTTTCTGATAGTCCACTAGAAATCGCTTCACACAGTTTTTTTTTTTGCTTTTAAGCCCTGTTTCTCTCTGCTATTGTTTTCTGGATGAAAAAAAAATTGCATTATTTTCATGAACTGCCTCCACATTTGGGAATTAATTGTTGGGGTGATGCTTCATCAGAAATTAAATCATGGAAAAACTGTTTCTGTATGCAAATAAAGAAGAAGCTCCACCCCATCTCTGCTTGTCCAATCAAATCAATTAACAAGGCATTGCAAATGTTTGCTTTCAAACAAACTCCCCTTTCTCTTCCCATTACACAAATGCATATTTTTTTTAAAGTGTCTAGGAGAATTTGTTTAAAATTTTTCTTTTTTTAAAGTTTTACAACGTAATTTTTTTTAAAAATATCAGTTAATGAGGAATGCAAAAGCTGTAAAATTATATTAATGTACATTTTAAATGCATATTTTTGATTTTAAATCAGCCAAAAGCTAACTTAGCATGTAAATCTAATTTAGGTTTGGTAAATAAAACTCCGATCCATGTAGAAAGAGCAGAATGACTGACATTGTACTGAAACTTTGCCATTCACCTGCCATGGGACTCACTGTTCAACGTGTCATTTCCACATCTACCGCACGATTTGGTATTTTTGCCAATTAATCCAAAGAGAAGTGATCTGGAGCCATCTGTGGAAGATTTCTTTTAGAAACCACTCACAAACAACATCTGGAAAACAGAACGCGGCAGACATGCAACTTCAGGAGATGCCATTTTCATAATTCAGGGTTTTTTTTTTATTTTGAACATTGGATGTTTTTGTCGTGTTCAAATGTTTGGTGAGCCAACCAAGTTCAGCTACAAATTGTCACATCTACTTCCCTAATCTCTCCCTTCACTGAAATCAGGCAATTACTTTGTGTAACTGCAAACAAAATGAGCAACAGCTCTACTTGTTCTTAGTCAAATGAAATGCTATTGCTCCTATAAATTCAAAGTCCCTTTGTACCTGTTTTCATGCGGTTTTGCTTGCACACTTACAATTATGTGTAATTATAAGCTTTCTGCGTTTCTCAGGAACCCTGTGTGCTTCCTCCTTTGGTGAAGCAAATTGAGAAGGGAAGATTAGGTGTTGCGTTAATCTCGTCAGAGGTGGTACATCTTCTCTGAAATAAGGAGCAGGAAAAAACAAAACAAAATAAAATGTACTCCCCCCTCCCTCCACCTCATAAGTCATACAGAAATATGTCTGAGAAACCATTTTGGAGAGAGCTACTGCTTAATCAAGGAACAGATCATATCTTTTTGAAATTTTACCTCTATGTGGCGGTAATGTTTTCACTGGCATCTGTTTGTTTGTTCATTCTTCAGTTACTGGAATATTGTGAAAAGTTATGGATAGGAAGTTATGGATGTCAAGGAAATTTTGTAATTGTGTGTGTTTAAAAACTTTTAAGGCACTTTCTATATACATCAAACAGTCACACCCATTCATTAAGCAGGTTCTGGGATCGTATACCTCATGTATTTGTGCTTTCTTGTGCATTATTTTACCATTTTATGTGTCTCTCCCTTTGATGTCTTGAATCAGGAAAAGTCTATGCATAGCATTGGGCCATGCAAATAATGTTGACGCGTAGAAAAACACAAAAAAAAACAAACAAAAAAAAAGTGGCCATGATTGAGTCCTTACTTGCGTTCTTGCAATCTTTAACACTCAAGGTCTTCCTATTCTGTTTCTTTGAGCTCATTATTGCTGCTAGACTGAAATTTTGAACTGCTTTGACCGCAATCCAACAAAATAATACTCTGGTGAGGAAAAAAGTGATAAAAATTGTATCTGAAATGTTCCGTAATGGTTTATAAAGGCAAGGCCTTCTGCTTTGAATGGTAAAATCTATTTTAAGGCTCGCAAGACTTTGCACCATGGCAACATTCACAGGTTTTTGATTGGCTCTAAAGATTCTGAGAAAGGCAGGCACATCATCTCCGACAATTCCTCTTAGACCTTGATCATCCAATCAAACAATCTGCAGTATTATGACTGAATATAAAAGATGAAGGTTTGTCACGACAGCCAGTAAGATGGGGAAAGCGTGATTCATAATTTATTTCTTTCCTGCCTCAGTGGTGGTTTCATGTGACTCAAAGACCTAAAGTGGACGGAGCTGGGTTTTGCTACTTTAGAAATTTGCCCGAAATGTGTTAAACTCCTCATTGATTTTCACCAGCTGTGAACTTTTAGAAATCTGACTTGGATGTTGCAAATTTATGTACATATTAAAACCAAGTAAAAACTGCTTTTGTTAGAAATGCAGTTTTCATCCTGTGGAAAATCTGGCCACTCGAGTTGGCTGTTTTCTTATGAGCCGCAGGTACTCGTTTGTTAAACTCCTGCTGGAATGCTGGAGGGTTGGCAAAGGCTGTCATATTTGGGTCATTTATCAATAAGTGCAACAACATAAGTAGAACATGGAGACAGGCTTTGCCTCTGTGGTAGAAGATGAGAGAGGTCTTAGAAGCCAAGAGTTTCCTTTATATGGATGTGAAATTGAGGGCAGAGAGCTGGACTTGAGTCAGGCCCTTGAGAAATTGCACAAGCCCCTGAAAGTGAAATGAATTTTAAGGTTTATCTCAGTAATGGAAAGATTGTATGCCCAACATGCAGAGTTTATGATTTATTCCCATGTCATTCCTCTTCCTCTATCTATTCAAACTCCATTCCAGTCGACCAGCTTCCCAAAATGATCGATGTGTCCCAATTTGGCATAGCCCAGCACATTCAGGAGTCGCTTTGTGAGTGCTTGAGCTTTCTGAATCATTTCTTCCAATTAATTCACAAACTTAAAATATGAAACAAGCTTCTGACTTATTGACTGAGCGTGTGAGAGCGCGGACAAAATTGCCCTGCTTTAGCGTGAAAAGCTATTCCGCTGTAGACATTCATGGACTAAATAAGACAATGGGGCCTTATGTATGAAAATTTGCTTGCATTTCACGCCTAAATAATGCACACACTCAAAAAAAAAAAAAAAAAAACTGCATAAAGTTAAAAACATCCCAATTTTATTACACCTGCATGTAATTTTGTGATATAAAACTGCATGTAAATTTTATTTAATTAATCGGGGTTGATTCGGAATGTTTTCATATGTGCATAATCTTATTAATTTTGTGTGTTTTTATGTCAAGTTTGCTTTAATAAATCCATAATCTTCAAAGAAAGTTGAGTACGCATGTTCTCTGTGCCTATGCACCATTTACAAATAAGGCCCAGTGTCCTCAGATGGGCTCTTTCTCTTTTTTCTATTTCATACAGGGGCAGTATTTTGTTCTTTAAAAAAAGGAATATGGATGTGGTAATGGTTACCCCAGTATAACTGTAAGTCAGTCTACTGATCACTTACTTTGCATTCAGCTGATATAACATGTCTTAAATAAAACTGTGGGCTCTTAAAGAGGATTTCAAAAGAATAAATTCTATTTTCAGTCTAAGAACATGCTAATGGATCATGGTGTCTCCGTGAAGTGCAAACTGTTGAATTTCCTTGATAAATTTTGGTGTTAATCTGTTTCCTTGAATTTACTGTGAATCTCCAAAGCATATTTTAGTATTTCAGACCATATATATTGCAAAATATCTCACAACTTGGTGAGATTCCGCACCAAACACCAGTCGGAGTTCAGCACTTACAGACGTCGAAAATTAGTATTTGCTTTTATTTTAGCTACTGAATGGAGCTTAATAATAAATGTATTCATTTTATTTATTTTTTGACAGGTTTCTTGTCAAAAGAAGGTAGCAAAAGTAACACCTTGAACAACTTGAACAACAGAGGTATTCTTTACTGTTAATCTATGGAATTCATTTATTTATCTTTTAAATTATTTGATGCCTGTCTGATTTGGAACCAGATGACCCCCCACCCCCAACCCCCTTGCGTTCACTCAGCTGGTACAATTAGTCTGCTGTGTTGTCCTCACGGCTCTGGGGAAATCAACCGCTTTGAAGGAAAGGAAAAAACTAGGCAAAGCAAAATTGAGATGAATATTACTAAACAGCATTCACTTATTCCATGTTTTTTTTTCTGCTTTTTGAATTTTTTGGTTGACTAATCCTTTCTTAAATTACTGTTTTTGGTTGGCTGTTTTTTTTTTTTTTTTTTTTTTTTTTTTAATGTGCTCAAAGACCCAAAAAGCAATTGATTTTTTTCATCAGGAAATTCACATTCAACACAAATCAAAAACCTTTGCTCAGGTTAATCATCTAAATTTTAAGGTTCCTTACATATTTACTCAGGCATCTAAAAAAAAAGCCTCTTTTCTGTGGATATACAATTTCACTTCATTACACAAAAGCAGTCTGCGAAAAAAATGTTTAAAAAAATGTAAAAATCCACTGTTGCATATTCAGCTGTTCATACTTTTTTCAGGTCACTCAGTCCATTTCACTTTTGGAACAGCAGTCAATCATAAATTAATGAGGGTTTTTTTCTCAGATAGATAGCAGTACGAAGAGAGGACGACCGGAGCATTTCTCAGAAGCGGGCTTAATCGTCAACTTTCTCCTGGAGAGAATCTCATTGGCAAACTGCAAATTACACTGGAATTAGAAACTCTGGTTGAGATGGAACAAAACACACCGTCGTGCTTGTCTGGGCTATGTAAACAACTGGGCCTCAGCCACTGTCCCCTGTGTGACAGGAATGGAGACCGGGCCGATAGGACGGGTTCAGTTCTGACGTGACTGCATCAAACGGGAACCGGAATGCCGAATAGAACCCTGACATTGATTATAAGCTCCAGTGGAGCCTCTTAAAAAAAAATGGCTGTTAAATTCTGACAATATTTTTTTTTGAATACAAATTATTTTCTCCTGGGCTTTGGGCTGTGACATCGCAGCTCCAATGAAATACATAAAACATAAAGGGTAGCGCAGTTATCCGAAAATACTCCTTCCTAAAACTAGCTCAGAGTGAGTAAGATGTCTCCATTAACTTGGGGGGTTTATGGAAGTGGATGGATTTTTTTGCCAAGTGTAATTATTTTTAAATGATTGCAGGAGACGAGTTATATGAATGCAAGGTGATGTACTGAGCTAGTGTTTGTCTCACAGAACACAGACAAATCAACAAGCTCTAACAGTAAGTAAAAAAGTCTAAAGATTCAAAGAAGTCTGAGTTAGGGTTAGAAACGAATCCATAAGTACCTAAAAACAAAGGCAAAAAGATGACATCATTGCAAATAGGATCTATTTCCACCTTCAATTATTTCTTTTATTCTACCTATATTCTATTATTCACGTGAGGAGCTTTCTGATTCCAAGTATGTGCGCAGTGACTTGTGCAGTCTTGAGGTTTTTTTTTTAATAAATTTTTCCATTTCAAAGACTCCATTCATGCCATCCCATGATAGAAGGGTCAACAGTATTTTTCTGTGATATGAATATTCCCCAGGAGGACTACAACACAAGCGAAGGCGAGCAGGATTCATTTAGAGATGTAAATTGTTTATTCTGATTTCTGCCCCCTGTACTCCATGGTCCAGCCACCAACGTCGTGTCCCTGTGCCGCCAGCCCCTCTTGAGCTGAGGCAGAAACTGTGTTTAATGGAGAGCTGGGTTCAGAGCCAGTAAGCAACAGGTGATGAGTTTGCAACCCAGTTGACACCCTCTTTTGCATCATTGACTAACGAAATTCAATTCTGCTGCTCTTCCTCATTGTACACAAGTGTAACCGGAATGTGACGTGAAATTATATAGCTGTAAGGTGATTAAAATCGCATACGCATTCCATCACAACCACTGTGTTCAAGGGGATAGACTCGTGAAATATTTATTGTCAATTATATTTTGACCAGTAATGTCGACGGGGCTTAAACCTTTGGGTTTAGCAACCCTATTTCTTTACCCCCTGTGTGCATTTATCACTGTTTTATAACACCACCACCTACCTGGTTACTTGTCTTTTATAGAGGGGTTTTCTGCTTCCCATCATAAACATCACCATTCTACTCTCCTCACTTACACTCGTCTCCAGTGAGGAGGGAATAATCAAGATAATGAATCGACTTCTGATGCGTCCACATGTGAAAAATGCAAAGACTGTGCTTCACATACTGCAGTGAGTCGGAAAACTTTCCTGGGGTGCGTTTCCCAAAAGTATAGTTGCTGACTAAGTTAGCAACTTGCATAGTCGTCCATTCACAGTCAATGGCTCCAAATAAGGGGGACCAGCTCAGGCAAGACACTTGGGTCATTCTCAATCACCTATGCGGTTGTCTGCGTCAGCGAGAGTACTCCAATCACAGATCAGCAACGGCAAAGAACCAATTACGTTGGTCTATTTAAGCGCAATCAGCATGAACACCTTTGCTGCTCAATCTGATGCCTCACTTGCAGTTGAGAAATGTCTCGCTGGGGGGGGGGATTCTAAAGTTCATTTTGTTGTTTAGTATGTTCTTGCTATACAAGAGAGCACCTCCAGAGCAGAACCTTCCGCCAAACTGATATGTCATTACATCTACATGTTAATAAATTTGTTCAATCGTAAATACATGAGTTTACCTGACTGAACTACATAAGTTTGCATCTGTGATTTCGGGCAATGCAACCCTGGTTTATTCCTGCCTCTTGGCCATTGGATGCTGGGATGGGATCCAGATGGGATCCAGCCTCCCACAACCAGGAAAAAACAAAGTTCAGGTTGTGGATAAATGGATGAATGGATTGGCGCACTTTTCGTTGAGATTTCCCGCATAGGACTGCCAGGGGTTTAGAGTGTCTATGAAAAGGCAATACAATGCAGTGTTCATCAATTCATTCATTCATTTAGAGCTGGGGATATGATTCACAAGAAAAAAAAAAATACATATTTTAAAAAGCGTAATGCAGAAAATGTGTGTTTGTGTTTGCAGGTGTTTTTATATGGGGAGGCTGTACACTAGTGCATGTTAGCGAGTCTGCATCTCTATGCACGTGTTCAGAGGGCATTCAGGAGAGTGAAAAACATTTCTGTTTATATATACTTATAGTATGATGTAGATAGTGTTTTTTTCCTGAATTCCGTTCACAGAAATGGGTTTAAGCTCTGTCCTTAAGTAAAATCTTACCTGTGTTCAAAATGGTTCACTTTATCACCCAGCAGGCAGCTTGTCTCCCTCAGAATAGCAATGGTTCCCCAATGTCTTCTTCACCACGGTGGAAAAATAAGCCTCTGTAGAAATATTTATTTTCTCAGAATTACCACTGTTGTACTCACAACCAGAAAAATGTTGACAACAGAAATAACTATCCAGTAATATTATGCAACAGCAGTGACAGTGTCACATCTGGGATGGTATTCAGGAACAGACCACAGGCTGAACAGTAATATTATGCAACAGCAGTGACCGTGTCACATCTGGTATGGTATTTGGGAACAGACTACTGGGTGAAAACTGGAAATCCAAATTTAAAAAAAAAAATGAAATTTCAAAGGAGTCTGAAAAGAAACAATACAAAGTGAACTGAGGTCTCGTCCGACATAAGCACACAAACACAAAGCCAGACAAAGAGTGGGGGATGAGTGCTGGCTTAAAATTCACTGGGAACAAGTGCAGGTGATTGAACAGTTGAGAGAGTGGAAACAAGAAGGTGGACCAGAGTTCAGTGCGTAGCTAAGGTTGGAGGGGACGTGTCCAGTGGAAAACCTGGTCCGGACGTTAAGAACAGTTACCCTTTGATGCATAGGGTACATACAAATGGCTTGGACCATTTTTTGGGATTTGGTGCAATATTTTGTAGGGAGGGGTGCAAGTGGGTGGGCTGTCAGTCCATTATTTTGGACATTATGCTTGTGGGATGTACACTGCCATCCTGTATTTTGGACATTATGCATGCGGTCGGACAGAGCTAATGCGAAGTTGAAGAAGCCTGATTGTCGATATGCATGATGATCTATCTGTATTCCGGACATTGCTTATTTCAGCTAATTACTCAGAAAGCATAATGTCCTATATTTTCGGTAGTGCGTAGACTCAGTTGTATTCCAACGAATAGACATGCATTACATGGGTTATGCATTTTCAGTTTGTGCTATATATTCTATTTCCATCCCCCAACAGAAAAGAGTCTGATCAGAACTTGAACAATATAAAACTATTTCTGACTTTCATCAACATGCCTCTTGTGGATGCAGCCATTGTGATTGTTTGTGGTAAATCATGTGACTAATCAGAGAGGCACCTATTGAGGAAATTATTATCTGGAAATGTCCAGAAAAATGTACACTTTGTGTTTTCAGGGTATCTATGAGCCTAGAGAAAATAAACCCCACTTAACTTATGTCCAGAATATTGGACAACATGCAACAAAGCGTTAAAATTTCTACTACTACATTTGTCTATTTTGTGCTTTACCACAGTAGTGACCAGCTCATAGATGGCTATTTTAACAATGTATTGATATTATAGTCAACAGAAGCCCTTTTGGCATAAAACAATTCTGACTGGTATTATTTTGTTGTGTTCATGTCTTTGCTACAGGAAACTGAGAGAGAAAATTGGCATTTCTCATTCAAAATCAAATAAATTATTTACGGGCAAATATTATATTTCATTTCTGACATTTATCTTAATATTTTATTCATATGTCATTTATTAACCTCTCTGAAATATGTAAATGAGAGACGCAGCGGCGTAACCTATTAAATAAGAATGTCCCTGCTGATCTGTGTGGAGCAGGACGGGCGAAAGGGAGTCATGCTGCAGGTCAAAGCGTAGTCTTGGATACACGAGCTGCACATGGTTTTATCACTCATAATGAATAAATAAATAAATAGCTAAATCCATGAAGAATTTAAATTTCAAACAGTCAATGGGTTCACTGAGCAAATTTCACTCAGAGAATCTCAAACAGGTGATATCAAACCATATCACTGGTCCACAAAGTTGTTTTGTGACTAATAATAATAATAATAATAATAATAATACATTTTAAATAATAATAATAATGAAAGTATATTTCACAAAAATAATGAAAATGAACAGTATTTCAAACAAATATGTTTCAAATTATGCACACTCTCATGAGAAGAGGAGTCATGTTGCTCTCTATGATGAAAATGAGCACTTTGCCTGGAATGCGTAGAAACATTATGCAAAGCAAATGGCTCCAAAGTTGCTTGCTTTCTGCTATAAAGGTAAGTAACACTTCTTATAATTTTTGGTTGGGATTAGTTTTGCTGGACAGTGATGTAATATTTTCAAAAGCACATATGCAGACTGTGCACGCCCTGTAAAAATTAAAATGACTTTAACCTGCTGAGAAATGCTCTGTAAAAATGGCTCCAGGTAGATCTATGGCTCGATCTTTCATACTGCCCCACCTGTTGCCACTACCCGCTACCCGTGAATTACGCATTTAGGGGTCTATTCTACCACACGCGTAAGTCGAAAAAAGCGCGTAGCTACTGAGTGCATCCAGCGCTTTCGTCTGGACCGTGCATGAGACAATCATCTATCTTTGCCGACTTTTGGATAAACAGCTACCCAGCCGCAGCAATCACCCACAAAACGTACCCGTGGTCATCAAGGTCACAACTGCGCTATCGGTCCTGGCATCTGGGTCGTTCCAGAGTGTGGCTGGTGATGTCATGCACATATCGCAGGCGTCTGTGTTAAGGTGTCTGACATAGTTCGTTGACGCTCCAAATTCTTCTCCATGCACTTCCACTGCAGAACCTCCTCCAGTGCAATGAAATGCACAGGGGATGACAGTTTCCCAATACCTGTTGCGTGTACAATTCTTCGTTGTGCAGAGAGCCTGGCTTTTACAGCGCCACGCAGATCTCTCCGTTTATGCATTAAATCGGGGATCCTGCGCTGACATCTCCCCATCGAAGCCACATCCAGAACGATTCACAGCTTTCTTCCTCGGATCAGCCTTCTGAGCCCACTTGCCATACAACACCAACAGCTGTGAAATTTGGTTTTCGGCTTTGGCTCTACGTCACAATCATTGCATTCATGTTCTATTAACAAATGCGACTGCCCTGTATGTTCGTGATAGTCTAAAAAGTTGTGATATTTTTACAAGGGAGGAGATTGATTTTCTAATTGAGGATATCTGTATTAATTAACTTGTGTCTTTGTAATTTTTTTTTTTTTTTTTACCATTGATAATACTGTATATTTTATTGTGTGAATAAAGATATTATTAAAAAGGCTACTAGATTGAGCCCTACCCTGGCCAATGCCAAAGCACTACCCATCTGTTACTCAATTTTAGCCAATAAAGAATAGCTGACATGGGAAGAATCATCATCGGTAAATGGCATAATTGATTATAATAAAGTATTAGGCACAAGTTCAAGTGAATTTGTTGCTCAAATCACATGGGACATAGTAGGTTACGGATATGGAATTGTGTGATTGCTGAGGCGGTTTCGGGGCGGGGAGATGACCGCGTGCCGGGTAAGAATCCTTTGTTTAAGCTTTTCCATGTCCTTCAGTAGCAAACCTGACATCAGAATAGTTTGAGATTTCAAGTGCGCAATTTCTAAATGAGATCATATAAACTATCTTTGATTGTTATTTTTGTGAGACTAGACTGTTCTCAAGATTTGTCTTCTTCCCTGTCTTCCACGGAGCAAACAGGCTGGTGTAGGAGGGGCACATATTCAATGCTCTGATTGCGCTGGTTAAGAAGCGCTAAATTCTTTATTTGTTATTTCATTATCGCGGCAATTTGTTTGTATGCATAGCTTTAATGCCATGGTGGCTAGAGTAAGAAATAAAAAGTAGATTTCTCCATTACTTCTTCTAATTGGCACAGACATACATAGGCCTACTATTACAGCGGCATATTGTCGGCCTGCTGATAAAACCTAGTATCTTCGAAATGATAAACTTCACAGGAAAATAAAAAATAAATACAAAATTAAAAGAATAATAAATACAAATTGATAAATATAGTTTAAAATAAAGTTTCATTTTGCATGTAAGAATAGTGGACATACAAGTTTTTGTTTCTTATCAGTTTGGAGATACAAGGTTTTATCAGCAGGTCGACGATATTCAAATTTAAAGTCTGGTTTGCGTTTTCCATGGACCACAACTGCATTTTCATGGTTAATCAGAAAATCCTTGTTCCATGTTTTCCTGATAGCCATAATCAATGAGCTTTGTATAGAGTCTGCCTCTCTTTTGCATTAATCAGACCTCTTTCATAAGGCCACCTACATTCTGAAGTTAAGCGCTGTGGGTGTGATCGAAGCGCATAGGGGAGAATACGCGTAACTCAAAAGGGCTTAACCCGAATCACGTAAAAAAGGACTTGCGCGCAAATGGGAGAATAGACCCCTTAGCATCCTCCACTATCCCTAAACGATATCTTCCGGCCACACGACCCGCTGTACATAATGCCAACTCCCTTATTTGCACCTGGAGGTGTGCCTTTGAGCGTGTTTAAGCGCATTCCCTACAATTGCTATCTTGACCACACACATTAGGGAAAGCGAATAGCAGGTCCTCAAATCACCCCCAACCCATTTGGGCTTTTAAAAGAGCGCGCCCAGGCAGCTTCAATGCGCATCCAGTTGGACGTGCACATGCGGCTCCACTTCCCGAATTAACTCATCGATAAAAAGCCACCTTGCTTTAGCCTCAGTTGAACCCCTCAGAAAATGACAGAAATAGTAGTGAGTCGCCTTGATTGCCAGTAAAATAATTTAAAAACGCCCAGAACGCGTGTACCGCCAGTGCTCAAGCTACCTAGGCCTTTCAGATAAGTCTATATTGTTTGTATTTTGTATCAATCATTTTTTCCACTTTTATAATAATACATAATTATAATGTATAATATATATTAATGATATATATAATATTCTAACATTATAATACAATACAATACAAGTATTATTTCCCACAGAACAAGAACGCATGACAAAACTACGCCCCTCCCGTCTGGCAGTGACGGAATTATGTCACCTGGTTGCAGATGATGTAGACACCGCTGCCAGCTGTTCGTTTGCCTTGCCCGTTGCTGTTAGGGTTACTGTGGCACTATTTTTCTATGCTAGCAGGTCATTCCAACACCCACTCAGCTCAATTGGAGGCATGACCCAATTTACCCAAGGCATGACTCGGCTATAACTGCAGTCACTGCCAGCATAGTCCGACATATCTGTAGGTACATCACTGGCATCCCAGTGACACCCGAGAGACAACGCAGGGTAAAGTGGGATTTTTTGGAAAGATATGGGTTCCTTAGTGTTCTGGGTGCCGTCGACTGCACACGCGCTCTGATTCGGGCTCCGGCTCTGAACAGTGGCGCCTATGTGAATCGTAAGGGAACCCATTCCATCAACATCCAGGTGATTTGCGATGCATGGGTATACATCTTGAATGTAAACGCAAATCATCCTGGAGGTAGACACGACGCTTTTATAATGGAACAGTTGGTCATTCCTGCAGTCTTCCAGAGGGACCCCCCTCTGGATGGGTGGCCGTTGGGCAACAATGGCTATCCATTAAATACATGGTGCATGGTGCCATACATTAAGCCAACAAGTGAGCGTGAGTTCGCTTTCAACAGAAAACACTCGCACACGAGTTGTCATTGAGCGAACATCGGCTTGCTCAGAATGCAGTTCCGCTGCTTGGACAGGTCAGGTGGTGTTACAGTATGGTTCTCAGAAAGTAGCATCTTTCTTTGTGGCATGTTGTGTGCTGCAAAACATTGCCCTACGCCATGGAATGATGCTGGGGTTTGAGAATATATTATTACCAGACTATAGAAGGCGGAAAACTGAAGTGCAGGTGCCGACTCCAAATGCTGATATAGTGCCAGCAGTAGCAAGGGCAATGGGGGATCAGCTGGCAACGGAGCTGCGACGCCGCTAGTGATGTCATCAGCAGCCTACCTGGTAAGTAATGTGTGCAATCAGTAGGCTACTAGTAATGTAATAATACATGTAATTCATATAGCGTTTTATTAAATACTCAAAGTCGCTTTATAAAGAAAAAAGTGTAAATGATTGCAGTCAATGTAGGCATTTGTTTAGCTGTGGGTATTTTCTAAAATAGGATTTTGTTCTATGCTTCATTTCAGACGGGACAGGGAGTTGGAAGTGCATGGTGAAACACATTTTTTTTCTTTTTCTTTTTTTGAAGTTTCCATCACAAAAGGGGTAGGCTTGATGATTTTTTTTAATTGCATATCAAACATTAAACAATATGTCAATGTCAAATAATAATAATAATAATAAAAAAATACATTTCATGATTAACGTAACAAAAACAGATCCTCCACTGTCTGGATTTGACGTCATGCACGAACAATTTAACTTGGTCTTCGGAGAAACCTGGCGACCTTCCTCTCTCCATCGCGGGTTTCGGTTTGAGGATTTGGGATAGCGCAGTCTGCTCCTAAAGGCAATGGCACCTGGCATATTTTTGAAATTAGGATGAGAAACAAGTCATTATTTGCTATACTTTGAGTATTCTTCGCCAGGACAAGCACTGCATCGATCTGTTGGAATGTGGAAGACACAGGACCGCTAAGTTTGAAATGGAGACTTTTCACACATATAGCGCTGGGAGTAGCTGATTCAATTTAATGTTGTATCCCATAATAATGTACAATATATGAGCTAATGCATGCTGTAAATCATTTTTACAGTGCAAAAAGCTCTGAATATTGGTTCAGGTTGCTCAAAAAGATAACCTCTTAAAAGTCGCACAGATAATAAAGCGTTTCCCTCCATCAAATGATACATGGAAGGTGAAAGGGGCTTATTTTTAAAACCATGTTAAAGTCATTTACCGGCAAACTAGCAATTTATGCTATTTGATTATACTGTGGCATTTATAAGGTTATATCAGGAAACATAAGCAGTGAAAAAATATTTTCTAGAAAATCTAATGTGTGAGAGCAATACCAGAGTGGAGCAGTGACATTTAAAGCTGTGTCGGAGCAGAGCGCCCAAGTAAATTATTATTCCGAGCCACCTTGCTTCACTCACAAGCTCTGAATCTCATGTACAATATACATCCGTCCATCCATCCATCCATTATTTATCCTGCCTCATCCTCACCAGGGTCGCGGGGAAGCTTGGAGCCTATCTCAGCTGACTATTGGCATAAGGCAGAGACCCACACTGGACAGCTCGCTGGCTCTTCGCCAGGTGACACATCAGTCACATCTCCATTCCTATGAGCAATTTAGAATCTCCAATTAGCCTGACACTAATGTTTTTGGACTGGACTGTGGGAGGAAACCAGAGGACCTGGGGGAAACCACCTTAACAGGAGGAGAACTGGCAAAGTCCACACAGAAAGGCCTCGGGCCAGATTTGAATCCACAACCTTCATGTTTAGGCACTGTTAAAGGAATTTTAACATTAAATTCCTCGTATCACCTTCACATAAGAAACCCAGACTACTCAGGGAAAAAATCAGTCAGAGGCAGAGAAGTTAATATTCAAGCCAAAGTCAGTTTACTTTTCTGCAGCAAAGGATCCCCATACAAGTCAAGTCAAGATGGAGGATGATACAGTTAGTCTCTCTCTGGTTTTTGTAGGGGTACTCCATGACGTTCTCCTCCCCCCGCGCTGATTTACACATCATGATGTAATCTGGAGACCCCTCGCTGTCTTATGCCACCTACGTCACGCTGTCGTAAGGCTGCACACATACATCTCGTTGGGGAGGAGAGCACCTGTCTTTATCAGCCCCGGCTCCAGTTTATCTTGTTATGCATTCCGGAGCTTTCTATAAACACAAACTTAGAGACAGAGAAAAACATCTTGTCCTTGGTACAGACATTCAGCTTTGCATGACTTTAGATAGGCTATATGTCATGACGCTCTGGTACAGTTATGCAGGCCCCTGTTAAATCAGAAATATGCAAGCACACACACACTCTAGGCCTAAAAGGTTATGAAAGAAAGTAAAGTAGGAGCAAGCAAGGATAAACAATTAATAATAATTAAATGAATCAAAAAATGATTCCACAGGCACAGTGCTACCCACTGAGCCACCATGCTACCCGTACAATATGTACCAGCCTATCGTTTGCCACCGTTCTGGAAATAATATGGCCTATACAACATGCACACCAGCGGTGGGCTCCTCGGCTGAAATCAGTGAAGAGTAGAAGAGTCAGTTTGACCAGTAAATAGTCTTTACCATTATTTTCAATACTTTTCCGACATCAACAAGTCTTACAATGATTAGAATAACCTATTGGGGCACAGTTAAATGCACAGCTTTCTTCTCAATACAATGCTGCATTATTGTAATTCAGAAAAAAAAATGTATTCACTTGACAAAAAAGAATGCACTTACTTTTAGGAGCTCGTGAATCTGACCTGGGCTAAGTGATTGTTTAAATTTAAAAGAAAACCAATAATAGAAAATTTTTCCCCAACCAAATTACATTAACTTTGATTGTAATGCAATTTTTGCATTAATATGACTCTGTTTAGTTTCTTGTCTTACAGGACCTTGGAGAATGGAGAAGTGGCGACATTTGATAGTGCTGAGTGTTTTCAGGGTTCTGTCAGGATATGAATTTGTTTTCTTTTTTTCATATTTCATTGTATATTGTAGAGTTGTTATTATTTAGCATTTCTGTAATTGTATTTATTGCATTTCTTCAATGGTCCTTGGTATTAGATCTCTTTGCTCTCTCTCTCTCTCTCTCGTCACCTGCCACATGCTTTCTGTTTTCTTCCCAACACTTGCTCCCTCAACATTCCCTTTCTGTTTTTATATTAACCCACCTCATGTCCTTGTTTATGGCCACACCTCCCTTCACACTGTCTCCCCATGTGCACTCACCCATTTCCCATTACCATTAGCTTCCTTTTCCCCTTTATATAAACCCTATTTAGACTTTGTCTCTTCACAAGTTTGTTTGCCAGTTATCTGAGGCATTTACGAGCCTTCTGAGTTCCATTCAAGATCCTTGACTACAATTTGCTTTTGTTCATTGCTATGCTTCGGCCTCGTCCTTTGTGTCTGTTAGATTCTCCTGCATGATCATTGCTGGCTTTACCAATTTAAGAGTTTGGATGTCCCCTTCTGCCTCTGTGTTATTTACCAGGAAAGTTTGAAAGAAATTTCTATTAAAACCATTGAATGGAGTTGCTGCCTGTGTGTGCGTTCTGTCAAGTTCATATAATTCCAATTTAGATAAACGATTGAAAACTGGTAAAGACAAATAATTGGTTTAAAGATGTGTTTGCTTCCTTCCCAATTTTTAGCTCATCAAGCGCCTATGATTAGGACTGGGTCTCCGAACTTCGGTATTCGAATATAATTTGAATATAAATAAAATAATGAAATAATGATTTTCGAACGAATATCATGCAGCCCTTCATATTCAAACCTGTTATGTGCATTATTTTTTGTATGTGTGTTGGGTTGCAAACGTTGTTTTCTATTGTGATTCAGAGGCTTTTTCGCGGCTGCAAGGCTATTATTGGTCATCTGGGCTCCTGTTGTAAGGTCAGCGATGTGAAGAAAACCTGTTGAAAACCTGGGTGTGATCATATAGAACACTAGATTGCTGATGGGGTACGCGCAAGTGAAGCTGTCCCAGGAGTGTATACACCCAGAAGTAAAATTTGCACGTAGACTACCATTCATTTTCGTCCACTTTAAAATTATATTTTCAAAAAGACTTGCATGCCGGTAGGTGTAATTTTGGTAACATAGTGCAGAGCGACATTTTGTCTCCCTAAATATGTGCTTTTTGGAGGATGGAAAGATGGCACACTTACCAAAGGAAAGATCGAAATGTTAAACGTTAAAGTGCAGCAGAAAAGTGAAGTTAACGTGACCAAAGCTTTTGATGACCCTCTGATAAGATAATTGTTAGGAAGTTATCGCTGTTATAAGAAACGTCGATGAATGTCCGTATACGTTATTAAATTACTCTCTGGTTTCCTCACTTCATTGTACTCTGGTTGACAATTTGCCATCAACCGAATTGTTTATATTGAATCATATGCCTAATGCCAACATCGATAAAAGGAAGCGCAAGGGAACTCTGGCTATTCCTTTACTAAGCTTCATCTTTGTCCCTGTCCTGTTAAAACACTTTCTGCGCTCAAAAATGATCACTACACAGAATGGATCGAGGGGATAGAGAATAGTTTTTTCTCCTGATTTCGAACAGCCAAGGCTTTCTTCCCTCCTTGTCTTTTGGAGCTCTGCATAAACAGACAAAGCGACTTGTCCACTGTTTTAAATATTATGCAGGTAAGAAGTATTGTCTTTGAATGGCAATTTCTAGTAGCTACCTTGTTAGCCACCTTGGTAATTTTATTAACTACTAAGTCAATGCAGTCCCTGCAACAATAAGGGTACCAAGGTAGATCGCTGGTGACAGTTATCAATCACTACCAGTGGGTGTGACTTTTAATTAAACAGACTTTTGTTCACAGACATCATGTGTTTTTTTTCTTCAGAAAACGTCATTGCTGCCTATCGACATTGCATGATACACTGCTCTCTGGTAGACATCTTTGTTTTGATGCCTAGGTAGGTCTTACTGTAAGCATTTAATGGTCAAAGTATTAATAATCATAATTTGAATATATTAAAATATTAACATTCATTAAGAAATGAATTTCGAATATGATTTTTGGGCAAAAGTCCCAGCCCTACCTATGATGCACAGAAATACCATATATGCTGTACCATATTCCATCTTGATTGCATATTACAGCCAGCTAACCTAGGAATAAAAATTTACTTATCATCGCAATGCAATCTGTGCCAATGCCTTGTGGAAGCTGAATGACTCTGTGAGCCATCGAGAGACTGCTGTCAGTGCTTAAGACCCACTCTCACTCTGTACGCGTGGTAAATTAAAAGTGCTTATCAGTCTGTTGAATTATTTTTTTGGGCTTTGTACTTGGTGGCCACAGAGTATGAAAACATCTGGTGCCCCTCTAACTTCTTCTAAATCATTTGAATTTTCCTTTTTTTTTTTTTTTTTAACAAGTTTCCGCTTTATGGGGTACCCATTAGGAAATGGTGATGTCATCTTACTTGACATCTCCCTGGACTTTTATTTATTTTTTTCTGTCCTCCATTAGTGGGTGTGACTTGTTATCTATTTATATTTGGATCCCTTTAGCTTTGCTCGAGTTTTTTTTATCCGGTGTAGAAAACTACAGCTACCTGGGACTTGAGGGTGAGTAGTCAGTTGGCGCAATCTGTCCCCTCCGGCTTGTCCTCTACGACTCCCTCCCATTAGCCAATCCTCTTCAGAGTCAGAACTGCCCTTGACCTGATTGGTGCTCACCTCTCAATTGCTACCTTGGCACACTGTTGCTTTGAAGTAAAATTTAATTGATTGGCTGTAGTCTCCCAATCCACCTGACACAACCCCTCCCTCACCTCCTCCTTAGCTCTCGGGCCAGTCTAACAGGCCCCAAATAAAATACTGCCATCTGCCTCAACGCAACTTTTTTAATACCTCTTAAAGCTATCTTTGTGGAGCTTAGGGCAACATAACTTATTAGAGCAGGTTGCTGAGATGGACCAGGAATGTGTTTTATAGCAGTTGTCAAGCCAGTTTTGGCCATGTTGGAAGAGCTATGCGCAACGAGAGAGGAAGATAACAAAAAGCCCCCCCCTTTTCACATTTTATCCTGCAGCCCCACTATCTCCCATCACCCCCGTGCTGAGAGTTCTGTGTTTCGGGACCCTTATTATAATCCCACTGAGATTTATACATCAATTTCTTGTTTTCTTCCTAGAGATGCTTGCACATGCAAAACTACAAACAAGGGGATTTCTAATGAAGGTAATGCAAGAGCACTGGGATGTAGTTCTAGCACTGGCTTTCACTTCTCAGAGGGGGTTATCCTGGGATGGGGATTTTTAAAATCCATTTTGCAATGCGATATGCATAACAAATGTGGCCTATTTGGTCTGTTTTGAGTTTTGAGACCTCATTTAAATCAATTAGCATAGGATGCAATAAAAAAAATACCGTTTAAATTCCTTAAAAATAATTTGCACCGAGTCAAAGAATTTTATGACCTGAGGACAAGAAATGCAGGCACTCTCATTACAACAATGCAAAACAAAGCCTGTTCAACCTGTTTATAACCCATTATAAAACATCAATTTGTGCTCATGACCCATTATATCATTGTCTGCTTTTAAGCCAATTTCCTATGAGTCTGCTCATAACAAATTATAATTTATCAATGTCTACTTATTACCCAAGCTATTGTAAGTTAGCTTATAGTCAAGTATAATAGTACATGTAAGTCTGTTTAACCTCTTAGTTTTTACTTATAATCCATTACAAAGCTTTGAAAACAGAGCAACTCTATACATATTGCGATAAGAAATGTTACAAAACATTCGGAAATGTTTCATTCATACAAAAGCCAAACATTAAGTGTTGGTTAAAATAGTAAGAATTAAGTGTTCAACGAGTATTTAAAAAAAAAATAAAAATAAAAAATAAATCAAGATTTTGAATTTTGTTCTTGTTTGCCCACACAAGACACTTTCACTCCCTCTGAATTTAAACACTCCCTCTGTGTTCTTTTTGAGATTAAACTGGCTACAGCTTTTTCAGACAGGAAATACTAAAGGCCTCCTGAGGTAGCATAGTCACAACATTTATTTCTAAATATGTTCTCATAGCAATTAGGTGCATCCAAGGACAACGTTACCCTAGAGGAGAAAACCACAAACTGCTGACACTCATTCGTATTTACTGTTTACATACACAGGAAAAAAAGAACAAAGATCAATTTCTTTCAACTAGTTTTGCTGCTTACCACGAAGAGTCTATCTAAATTGAAATTGCTGAGAAAACTTACTGAGCTTTCAATTATTAATATCTGTTTTAGTGTTTAGAATCCCTTATGAGGGCATTGCATTCACTGAAAATGACATAGACTGTATATTCTTGGAATTATTCTTAATTTTAATAGAAGAGGTCGCTTCTCGCTTAATGATTAATTTGGGCTATTATGTGTCTGAAGCTTGGTTTGCACTCAAGCCTTATTGCAAAATTTCTCTTATAAGCACTCTTATGCAAAATTACAGCGCATTGATCTGTTTTGTGAAAACAGGTTATTTGTACTATTAAACACAATTAATCTGCTTTCAACATCGGCACTGTAATAATATGTTGCAGATATAATTGCCCTATAATTGCCCATAATAATATGCGGTAGTTCTGTGCTCCCATGAATACTTCATACACGATTCTGACCTCCTCTATGGCAGTGATACTACAGCACACAGTGCAGAACTTTTCCCCCAAAGCCATCACACTCTAGAACTGACAGTAATAACACCCGCCCCGCACACCCACCCCCACCTCCACCACCAAACACACACATGCATCTATTGACTCTCACGCTTTCTCTCTGACACACACACACACACACACACGTGTTCGCGCACCCATGCATACGGACTGTGGCGAGGTAGTGACCGCTTTTCTGACTGTTTTTTACCCTGTGATGTGCAATTTCACTTTGATGAGCAATTCTTATTCTTTCAGATGTGTAATCATATTCCGTGAGTGCAATTTTTATTCAAAGTTTGCATTATACTCATGTTTATTTATAGCACATTTAATATAAACATACTATAAACTATGGCTTAATACATTTATTTATGAACAAAGTACGTATGTTTCTACTGTATTTTTCAATTACATTTGTGAGCCGAATGCAACGTAATTTTGTTGTACTGTGAACTTGTCCTCTGTATTGTCGGAATGACAAAGTTTATCTATCAATCTATTATTCTGTAACCGCCTGTCTTTCAGTCTGCCAGTCTATCTATTTAGCACTGTATACCACCAATCAAAGCTTGGGGAAGTCTGCATCTCTGAGAATTGGAAGGACATTAGTGTTCAGTATTCAAAAGCAAAGGCAGAGAACACTGTGCTCAGTGCTCTCTTCTGGTGTCTGTGAGGTATTGGCTTATGCCGAAAACCTTTGAGTTTATCAGTGACTTCTGTGAGCATGACTGCTATTGCCCTTTTAGGTTGATGTGTACAGATCTGTTTTCATACCTGTGTGACCCTGCTCCACAAGCTTTTTTTATGTTGCTTATCTGCCCACAGCTGAAGTCAGGTTTAAGCTGGGCATTGGTCTTGTTGCTGCTGAAGGTTGGAGCCACGCAAATAGCTATGCAGGCACACAGCAGATATCAGTGCTAGGACTTGCCATTTTCCAGACAATCCAGAAAGTACGTCCTCCTCTGAATTTTTTTTTCCAAGCTACTAGATGTTTTTATCACCACAATTCTTCGGCTAAGCAGTATGATGCCTTTGGTTGGCTCTGATTGGAAAAATATTCACGTCTGCAAGGAAGTTGTCTCCAGGCCAAGCTTGTGAGTTCTAAAGGATTAATTACATTCTCTCAAGATAGCTATTTCCCAGATATCTATCTACTTGAAGCTTGAAAAATATGAATAATTCAACAAGACTCTAGATTACTACATGCTCACCAGGTGGTTTATCATAACATTGAACAACAAGGTACTTTATATGCACATTAACCATGTTTTAAAGTTTAATTCAACATGTATACAAATATTCTCTAACTGTGGACTATGTGCATCACCATCTTGCTAGGTTTGTTTTGTTCGGCAAGATTGAAATTCAGAGATCGTTTCTGAGTTTCCAACTCTGAAAGACAGTTCCATTGCACGTAGGAGGTAGTATTTCTCAAACTTCTGAGTACAATATCAGGCATCGCTCCATCTAATCAGTGACTGGGTTCGTGGCTGAAAGAAAAACATGTCAGGACTTTTAATTTATGACCCCTGGATCTTCCACCTCTGTTTTACAGTGCGCAGCGCACGGTGGGCAGCTTGCTCTAGCTCCCTGGGTGTGAGAGCACCTTATCACTGAGAGGTCGTCTCCAGCAGGTCCTCTGCAACACCTCCGCTGCATCCTGATCAGGACACACGCACTGTCGTGTGAGGTATGACCCCAATTACAGACCACTCAGGCAGAAAAATTTTGGCCAGACCGAAAAGGAGAGCGGCTACATTCAGAAGACCTCAGGGAAACCTGAACAAATGGCAGGCAGCGAATGGGAAGAAATGCCACAGTGTCAGTGTGTCTCCGCCAAAGATCTCATAAACAAAAGTCAATAATCCCTCGGGTAAAGGTGCTTAGTTCAGTCAGGTCTTCAAATGGGTGCTGAGATTGCTCCTTCTTTGTGTTATGCATTGATTGTCACATATACTGTATGGCAATGTGTCAAGAACATTCTGCACGTAACTAAGTTAAAAATGCCTACGCTGTGAACCGTGATAAGTGTTGTGAATGTTCTGCAGAAACCGATAACCTTTAGTTTGCCAACTTAATGATTTGTGTTCACAGCACTTAAAAACGTGTAAAAAAAGATCTTTATTTCCTTTAAGTTCCATCCACACAATGCAATTAAGTTAGCCCACTCAATTTTTTTGAAGTAATTGGTTTCCACAAAACATTTGAGTTCACCACACAGGGTATCAGGGTGTACAGTGTATTATTGTTATAGATATGTATGCGTGTGTACATGTTCATGCATGGGTGTACTCAAGCGGGGTGTGAATACTGATGAATCCTAATTGTGTGAGGACTCTGTCTGGCTGTGGACAGCTTCCTGATGGATGGGTTTAGCAGGCCGTGGAGGGCCTGCACCGCTGCTGTGATCTGATTGACACAACCCTGCCAGTTTTCAGGAGATGAAACTTGTTTGCCCCGACAAAGTGCCAATCAGAGAGAAGTCTGTCCAATGACAGAACAAAGAGCAACATGGACAAATAATTTTCAGATCTGAAACCTCTTCAAAATTACTGAGAAGAGGCATCGTAACATGACATTTATTAATGAGGCGAACACAACGAGTTACGATAAAAATATAACACTTCCTTCATTTCCAAGATATATAGTGGGTTAAAATATGGGTATGTGTTAGGAGGATTTCGTGAACTGTTAATGACCCAGGATTACATCATTCTACGCACAGTTCCTTTGGAACGAGTCGGCCAAATGTTTGTCTGCGATAATGCAGTTCTGAGAAACATTGACTTAATCTCAAAGTGTCTGTGCGGTGAACCCTGCAAAAAAGGTTTAAACTAATTTGATTTTTTACATGAAAGGCAAAACATGACAGTATAGGCTTATATTATTTAAAAAACACATTAATTACACGAGACTCCTAATATATTTATTTCATGCTGTCAATTAAATGACACGCATGCTTACAAGTATAAAGAACCAGATGGTTAGACCTTGCTGTAGGCTTAAAAAAAAACATGCTGCAACATTTTTTCAGGTAATTTTAATTGCGTGAATAGAATTAAACGCGCCAATTTTTGACTGCATGTGTTTAATGTCATGGCTAACAATATGCTGTCTTCACCAATTTGATTCAAATTAGGCTTTCATTGAGTTAAAAGGAATTTATTTTAGCATCTCTAATACTTGTCAAAAACACATTCCATTTGCATAAATACATATTTTTGTGAGAGGATATTAGTGTAAATAAATAATAAAATGAATACTACTATTACAACTCCCCCTTCCCCTCTTACTGCTACCACCACGACTATTATTACTATTATTGTTGTTGTTATTATAGCCTTGATATGGAGAAAGGAAGTGGCACCTGCATAGTTACTCCAAGCCACCAAAAAAAAATTATTTATTAAATTAGGACAACGTTTCAATCCAACTCAGATCTTTCTTCTGGTCATCATGACGTTATCGTTCCTTTCTCCATTGACACATTTTATTCGATAGCCTTGCGCCTTTATGTGATTATTTCCTCCTTGAGATATATTAAATGATATATTTAATGAACCCTGTGCGGTAATTTGTCCTCTGCATTTAACCCATCCTACGGTTAGGAGCAGTGGGCAGCCACAAAGCAGCGCCCGGGGACCAACTGCAGTTCTAAATCCAGTTCCTTGGTCAGGGGTACGGGCAGGAGTGTTCCTATAATGCATGTTTTTGTGGGTGGGGGAAACTGGAGTACCCGGAGGAAACCCATGCAAACACGGGGAGAAAACGCAAACTCCACATGGAAAGGCCCCAGGCTAGATTCGAACCCAGGCCGGATGATAACCATTGCACCTTCGTGCCCTCAAAGTGGTAAAATCAACATGAATTCTGAGCAGCAAACTGCTAAAGGCTACATATTAGTCATGTATACAGGACCTGAATAGATGGTGGTTTATAAGAGGCCACACCATGAACTATAAACCCAGAACCATCTCCAGTCCATTATAAGGTGAGGCAGAGAATCTGAACACTTACTACCCCAGCCACAGAGACACAGTCCACTTAGCATAAAAAGGAAAAGCAAAGTTTGTCTACTCACACTCTTATTTGTTTTCATAAGTGTGCTGTTTTACTACAGTGGTTTCCTAAACACTGGAACATTGAGATCACCACGAGGACATAGCTGTTATGGTAGCGCCTCTCTACCATATTGAACTATGACAAAATACAGACTACACTTGGCTAAGAATCATGCAGGCTCTGTAACATAGACATCACAAAATTACTTGTCACAAAATGCCAAAGTATTACAATGTCTTGGTATAATGTACATGCCAATCCTGTCCTCTTGAAAAAATAATCGGCTTACATGCAGCTGGAAGATTAGCATGAAGAGTAGGCTGCATTTTTTTATTCCCAGACTGAGTTAGTAAGAAGTACTGGATTTTCAGAAAAGTAAATGCTGCCAGCCTCAAATGTGCAGTATATCTGATCAATAGTAATGGGGTGCAGCTTGAGGAATAAGTTCTGGGAGACAACTCAAGACATACCCAGATTTCTATTAACACTTTCATGCATATCAGACACCGCTCCATCCTTGCGCTAGGTGGGCTCTATAATCTGCTCTCCGGCTCATGGCAAAACATGCCACTGTCTGCAGCTGTGCTGCATCACAATTGCCTGCTGCTAGTTAACATCCCACATGCACCCAGCCACCAAACTGTTGGCTCTGAATTTGCCCTGGGGGCGGGGGGTGGGGGGCTAACCCAGACACTACCTTTACTCAAGCTCAGTAGGCCTCAGGATATGTCAGGATCAAAACCTAGATGTCAAACTATCAGAGTTTTGATTTGTTGATGTTTCAATTAACGGTTTACACTCAAGTCAGGTGACAGAGCTAACATTTTTGTCATTTGGTTTTCTGATGTACGGTACTGCTTATTGGTTTTCGCTGAATGTGTTTGTGTACATTTATTAGTCTTTCCATGCTTCTATCAGGTAATATTAATATTTTGGATTGTAAGTAATTGATTTTCATGGGTTCTTTCTGGCATTTATATTTCCCTTTCCACTTTACTTTCATTTCCTCTTCTTTAATGACAAAAACGTTCAGCCAGCTTTTTGTAATGTCATAATTTCCTGTCTGCGATGATTGTAGCAGAACTTTCTGGAAAATACAGTGCATTTGTGAGACTTCTCCATCCGCTCAAAAACCCTCTGGGAGGTAACGGATATGGATCGGTACCTCCTGTTTGGTTTTGATTTTTTTTTCCTTTATTTTTCTTTGTCCTCTCTCTTGTCTCTGTTCCACAGCACAAAGAAGAGTCGCAGACAAGGGCCACACATTTTCTTACAGAGACAAGGAAGAGGGAACTGCATGAAAGCCGCCAGCTTGCTCGCCTGATTCTCTGCCAACTACCACCACCTACCCATTCCACACAGACACACACTGGAGCACACACACATACATACACACACACACACTTCTTTTCCACAGCTTGAAAGCTTGAGTGCTCTCTCACACTTGAGCTGCATCTGTCAACATGCCAGTTCTGACAGGTTTCTCCTCAATTGTAGCCCTCTCTCGCATTGTCCTCTCATTCGGTTAATTTTCTCCGCAAATCCCCTGTGTTTTCATCTTTAAATACACAACAATGATGCCCAGTACTCTATCCGGGCGAGAAGCTTGTGGCATGAAAAGTGGTAACAAATCAATGGGCCTTGGGTGACCCACAGCTAAAGAAGGTCAACAACCATTCCTGAGGGACCAGAGTAATATTCTCGTGAGGGCCAATAATTCCTGGCTACAGCCCTGGATTCCAAAACATAACATTCAGATAATTCAGACTCTTACTGCTTTTCTGCTCCAACTACAACCCCCCCAAATATATCGCAGCTCAATGTTGACCAGTCATTTAATGGAAAAAATATAAAGACACCAAAATCAGAACTTTGGCAAATTTCCAGTACATTTCACTTTCTTTATTTCTCTCTCTCTGCTGTTCATAATTTCTGCCATTAGCCCTTTCTCCACCTTTCCTCCCACTTCCTCCTCTTTCCTTCACTCACTACCTTTATCCCTCGCCCTCCCCCCAACCAGGTAAACTGTGGAGAGCAGTGTTAAGAAAACATGCCTGTAGCTTGACGTGTTCATGTATAATGTATGGAGGGGGCTTCATACTTCACAGAATATATATGCTCACTTTCCTTGATTTCTAAAATGTGGGCAATATCCCATGGTGTGCTTGCCTCAGGAGCACAAAACATTCACTGCTATATGATAAAATATAACCCTTGTGATAAAGATAAATACAAATAACGCACAAATTAAATGACAGGAAACTATGATGTGCTCTCGCTAGAAAATTCCTAAATCAAAATATAAATATAGCATGTCCTTTGGAGCTGTGGAAAATAAAGTAAAGCCTAATAGCTTGATTGCTGGCAAAAGATTGAAAAGATTAAATTGCGAAATGTACGTGCTTAGTAAGCAATGCATAAACGATGTAAAGCAGTTCTGTATTATGGGATGTGGATAAGAGCCTCAGTCTTAGTTCGATGGCACTTTTAAGTTTAGCGAGACATAAAAGAACCTGTTATTAGTGCATTTACTGTATAGCTAGGAAACATTACAATAGGAATATGATAGACATCAAATGCACAAATTCACCTACTTAATTATTTCAAGTCAGAAATAAAAAAACCGCAATCATGCTAAGAAGAGCACTACAGGGGCACCCCAGTGGCTCGTCGGTCCAAGCGCGCGTACCATAAAGGCCTTGTCCTTCCCGCAACGACCTGGGTTCGACTTCGGCTCTGGTTATTTTCTGCATGTCTGCCCCCATTCAAGGGCGCAGGAAGTGGGGTGCTGAGGGTGCTGCAGCACCCCCTATTGGGATACGGAGAGTGTTGAGCACCCCCTTTCTGAGCAGAATAATGAGTTTTTATTATTACTAATTTCGCAATCTGAGCAATTTAAAAATATCTCACAAGGAAATTCATATCAGAATATAAAAATAACCGTGCATAAAAATCACTAATTTGTATTTAAAATGCGTATTTGTGTAGGCTCAGTTCTAAGGTCAAAGGTAAAAACTTGTAAAAACGCTAGCAGCTATGCAAGAGATCATTTCTGCTGCAAATGGCGCAGATAAGAATATGTGACTTTTCCCCCAGGACTAGCTAGCTTGTTGCTCTGGCAGAGAGGATCAGCAGCGGGTCACTCATTTTAGCGCTGCCACCATGCGCTTCAGATCCTTTCAACAGAACATCGTATTTCCTGGAAGCAAATTCGGCACGGTGTGATTTGACAGATCATTTCAATGAGGCTTGTTTGACAGTGGCGATGGTTGCATTGTGACCGACATCTTTCTTTGCTTTACCTGCACCACCTCTGTGACGATTCGTTTGCTAAAGGGGGATTTAGCAACTGGGGAAAGGCAAAAGAAAGAACTTGGTCAGCATGATTCAGTATGTGTGTACACACTGATTCAGTACGTGTGTTAGCGATGCTCCAAGTAACTCCAGTCAGTGCTATATTTTGGGAGTTTGCAGCTAGGTATCAACATGCTGCAAGGACAGTATTGTTTATTCAGTAATAAATGTTTATAACATTTAAGATTCGTTAAATTCCTGAGGCATGAAGGAATACCGCACAGAGGGCACAGTCATCCCGACACGTAACTGTTACTGCGGCAGCTTGTGTAAGAGAACGCACTTATTACCGAAAGCTTGAGAATGGCTTTCACGTACCCGCTGAAAAAAGATGTTAAACAAACAAACAAACAAACAACAAAAAAAGAAATCGCCGAGAATTTATGATCCAAAACAGAACGATTATTTTCGCCTTATATGGGATTAGTCTGCTGCCTGGATGCATTTATGTTGGCAAAACTGACAAGCGACATTCATTAAGGATAGCGGATTGAATGAATAATTACATAATGTAATGCGATGAATCACTTCATTCAAATGGAGGATTTTGTTCGAGGATTACTTGTTTATTTTTGGGGCTGACGACCTCCTGTAGCACATAAAACAGCGTGGCTAATGTTTTCTAGGGAGCGACAGGAAAATGTTTCTGTTTTAAATGTAAAAAATGCTGAAACCGGAGATGGACTTCAGAGATGGGGAAATAATTCCGCATCAAACCCCAACTTTTTTAGGCTTTTTATTTTTCAGAAAAATTCTAAAAGGGGCCTCGCCATTATATTTTGGAGGGTTTTAAATCTGAGATAGGGGGTACTTGTCATCCCTATAATTACTTGCGCGTTTTCAGTGTGGCCTGTGGGTGGTTTCTTGGTCATTTCCTCATTAATAATGTCTTTATCATTATACGATTATGTATCGGTCTTGTTAATTCAAATTATAAATGGTTTGATTGCGAATCAGCCGATATCAACCTGGGAGGCGTTGTGAGCCGTCATGTGTGAGGCAGGCAAATCCCTTAACGGCAGCATCACCAGGAGTTGGGGTTGAAGAGGCTGAAACAAATAAGGCAACAAGCATGATAGCTTTTGAAATGACACTTGCATACAAAACAAAGGGACTTATTGGGATGAAACATAGAAAAAATACAGGCCCCAGGACAACAAAACAATTTTAAATTATAATTTTTTGTAATCACTTATGATTCATATGGCGAGTATTGTTTTATTCCAGTTCTCGTTTGCACCCTTAGTTGCTCTGACCGCTGTTGCAAAGACCAACATTGTCATAACGCCCTCATGCAGCGCAAAAAAAAAAAAAAAAAAAAGATGTCACTCTTCTGCTTTCGGTTGGCAGCACCCCCTAATTCAAACATCTTTCCGCGCCCATGCCTCCATTCTTCTCCCTAACTTTCCTGTCTCTCTACACTGCACAACTGTCAAATAAAGAAAAAAATTCCCAAAAAATAATCTTTAAAAAAAAAAAAAAGAGAGAGAGAGCACTACATTCAGGTCCACATGCAATTGGACTATGACAATTCTCATTATTTTGGTTTTCTTCACCGCTAAAATGGCATTGAAATGAATCATGATGGACTTGAAAGGTAGAGTTTATGTGATGGGTGATGAGTTTGAGATGCCAAACGCAGCGGCCAGAAATAAAGGTGGACACGCAGACGGTAGAGAGAAACAAACAACACAGGAGAGCGACAATCGCGCTTCCAACGGACCGAGATGTAGTCCAAGGCAAAGAAGCAAGGCCAGCTCGACAGGACAAACAGACAGAGGAACACACAGAAAGATTCCCTTACTAACTAGAACTCTTCTTCAAATATGCAGCTAAACCCTGACTGCTCTCTAACTAGAGACCTTACCGGCCAGTAGCGGCTCTAGACCCGGGAATGGCGGGGCGCACTCATGTCCCTTTATGAAAATTAGTCCTGGGTAGTTCGCAATCATTTTCCTTTACTGACGCGTTTTCCAATTATCGTACTTGGCAACTCAAGACACGGTCTCTCCATATGTGATCGAACAGCGATGAAATCATGGGCTTAATTCAGCTCAGTGGCGGAACCTGAACTGAGAATTGTGACAAAACATCCGTTTAAAACAGTCGTTAGTCCTGACCTGTTCTCAGTCATTTTCATGAGTAACCGAAGGTTCGCTCCGAGAGCACTCCACAGTTAACAGCTGCTGCTTGTTCTCCCCGATTACGTAAGAAGACAATCGTTGATCTGGACGCTTATTTGCTGTATTTAAATCAACGTTAGTCAAACTTGCATACCTGACGACTCTCACGCAAACAGCTTGAGCAGCACGCTGCCTATTTAACTGCCAAATGCCTCTTTTTTATCAACCCACACAATACCGAGTGAAAGGCGATATTTCACTGGAACACGGACCTGATCAATCAACGCGAAGCACTGGCCTATTAATAAGTAACATTTTTTTCTGTACTGAATTTCGCCCATGATTTCATCGCTGTTCGATCACATTTGGAGAGACCGAGTCTTAAGTTGCCAAGTACGATAATTGGAAAACGCGTCAGTAAAGGAAAATTATTGCGAACTACCCAGGACTAATTGTCATAAAGGGACGTGTCTGCGCCCCTTCATTCCCGAGTCTATAGCCGCTACTGTTACCGGCTAAAGTGCGAAACATAGCACTGACACTCTAGCAAGGGAACTGGGCTTATATAAAATCCGGGCGACGCCCCTAATTAATGCCAGCTGGCCCAAGAATTCGATTGAGAGCAAAACGCTGTCGTCCTGGATGGGAGCAGCAAAGAAAGCTCCCAAATCCACCAAACCATGACAGTTCAAGCTACAAGGGCTTTGTAAGAAATCTTCCATGTGGTCAAATTTCAAACATTTTTGTTTAACATAACCCCTTATTTTTTCGGGACTCAAAAGTAAGTGGAGAAACTAACAGTCATAAAATATATTGCTATTAAATAGTATAAATGTCTGAAATCTGGAGACCATAACCATTAACCGGACACTGGGATTTTAGGTTTACGAAGTGAGGAAGTGTTCACACAGTTGTTGACTTTGACACAAATACATCTACCAACTTGAAAGAGGCTTTGGTCTCTCCAATTCTTGTGAGGAGGTTGTTTTTCATAAAAAAAAGTAAAAAATTCTTCTGTCATCCACCACAGTCTTTATTAGCAGTAGTCTGGGCTTTTTGGCATTTCTGAGCTGTGTTCTTCTTTATTTTTGAAAAGCGCCAAGTAGAAGATTTGGCTTCACCTAATATTTTTTTCTTTTTTTTTGTAATGTGTTTACTTTGATTTTTCATTTAAAGAGTGGCTTGCTTCTATGGACTTCCTTTTGAGCATTTATTGCAACAGATTCCAAATGCCAACACCACACATGAAATCCACAGTAATCATTAATTGTAAATGAAGTAGTGCAGGGATAACACAAACCTGCCCATGGAGAAGCTGTGCAACCAATTCACATGTTACTCTTGGTCCCTTAAAAAGGGGGAGGGATGCACTGTAATTCTCACACTGTTTACCAGATTTGGATACTAAATTATACCGCCTCCCTCCCGTTCCCTCAGGCTACCTGCCTGATCCAGTTATCCCATTGCCCTTCGCTAAATGTTTGGATCTGGTTTTTATTAATTAATTATCACTCTTTGCCTATGTAAACCTCTTTTCCCCACTCACTGAGCTTCCCCACCAGTGGGTCCCCCATCTCCCACCCTCACCCCACGCCCCCACTCTTTCCCTGGCACCGACCATTACCTAAACACTCTCAGATTTAAGTGGAACATCTGCATGTTCATTACCTATAATTCAGTAAGCTGCGGTGACAATAACATTGACAATATCCAAATATTTATGGACCTCACAGTTAGTAATAAAACGCACATGGACATATCAGTATACTGCATATCCACCTCAATTTATATTCACATCAATTAGCATTTGTTTGAATGATGAATCGGCCTCAAATTTGAAGTCATTCTTTCTAAATTGAAATTCGGTGGCACACTTAGGACATATATGTCTGATGCAAGGCAATTGCGTTATGATTCTCTGATTGTAATTGTACTGGCACCAGATGAGCTGGTTTGAGAGAAACGGCAAACTGATCAAACGGATTTTTCCTCAAGATCTTCACAAAAAATAAATCATCCTGGGAGCCAATCAGGTTGGCACTCATATGGTGTTTATTTACTCATACATGTTTTGGGTTTTAAAGAGCTCTCTGTTGAGCCACCAAGGGAAGAGTGATGCATAGAATGGCCAGGGGAATATGTTTGGCTCTCTAACAGCTGGCATGACTAAAATAAGTCAAACAAACAAAATAAAAACTTCAAAACTCACCCCTCCTGATGAATTTCCTGTCTATTCATTTTTGTCTGCATAAACTCCTGATCACGGAGTGCTGTTAACTTTCTCTCGTGCTTAAAGCAAACTCCAACGCTGTCAGTGTCACCATAGCACAAATCCAACACGATTTGTGGGGGATGTTTCTGTAAAAAATCCATATGAATCAGTAATTTAATAATAAGCCAGCAGCAGTTGTTTTAAAATCTCTAAAATGGCAGGGAAGAATTAATGTGAGTGAGTTCCAGGTTACTGCCTGTATACTTTCACATTATTCAGTTCACAATATATCAATAACACATCCTTCTTCAACATGTGACGCCAGCTGTGATTTAACTGACAGCATCAATTAGCTAGTGGCTAAATGCGATAAAGAGAGACATTGTCAGCGAAGTAACATTGTCATTGTCACATCTTCAGCATTACATGCTGAAGGAGAATGTGTGATTCCACCCTTTACAAAGTATGACATTTGTTTATGTATGATTTATGAAGACATTATGTCTCATTTATGAAGGCATTATACATGCTGTATAAAGCCTTTATGAGCAACACTTCAAATAAAGTGTGACCCAAATATTTGCAAATTAATTACATTGATTGAATTGCAACTTTGTTTTAAAATGGCACTTTTTTTTTCTTGTTCTACTTTGTTGAGGATAACTGGTCACACTTGATATTGTTGAGTGTTTTGGGGGTTTACGCATTGTTAATTTGAATGACTGATTAAATACCGGTCAAGAATAATTATTATTTTCAAGGGATGTTCTGTGCTTCACCAGTTCTCAGCTCACTAACCGCCACTGACGGCCAATAAATTCTCCCCTCAGAAATTCTGATTGCTATTTTATTCTTGCCTCACGTTTACGCTTAAGTATTTCATCCGATATTATAAGCATCTGTCGTTAGTGCAGTCTACCATTTCAAGAACAAGTGCCAGATGCATTATCACATAAAAACAAAAATATACAAATAGAAGCCTATACAAACACATGATATCATTGTTGGGTATAGTAAAATTTGGCCCTTTGAGTCATTCGTTTCACTGTTTTACATTATTTCCCAGTCATCAGGGAATAATTTAAACCTGATGCATCAGGTGAATATAATATCTGGTTGACCCCAAACGTTCCTGTGTTGAGGACCAGAGGGATCAACAGAAGAAGACTGGAGTAGTAGATCCACTATCATGATATCTGACTACCCCATAGTATGCAATTCATGGCCATGCTAGACCCATGACATCCGAGCAAGCCTCCTTACATTAGCCACCAATAGTGGGAAGCATCTGGCACTGTTTTTAAGTGGAGACTTGTGTTGTTGACAAGGCTTCATCATCCAGCCAATAATCATTCACACCAGCCTTCATGAGCCATTCTGCCCCCTGGGATTTCTGCTGCTTGGATGAGAACATGAAATAATGAAATGAAAGGATTGGTTCAGTTTGGTGGGACGAACGGATCGATTTAGTAACGCGGAGGCAATCACAGGTATTCCGGAGTTGCCTGTAGCCGAGCCAGCTCAGACATCCAGCAGCCAGCCTCCTATACACAGAGCTGTGAGCTGTGATTGGACCAGGGCCAAGCTCAGAAAGATCACTCCCTTCTTACCTCTGTTCCTTCCCTCCGATCCTCACACCTTTTTGCATGTCTCTGCCTCGCTGTCAAAGAGGCTCAATCAAGGGCCGTGAGACGGTTTCATCTGGCTTTAGAGGAAACGGCATCGCAGGCCGAGCTCCCCGCTGCAGAGCTCTTACTACTGGTTTTTACTGACTTTTCAGAGTCACTGTTTTGTGTTTCTTCCTAACCATTTTTTTTTTTTTTGACATACAATCACCCTTATGAAAAATTACTGCAGTTCCAAGCTACAGCTATCCTATAGTGAATGGATGGTATTTTTGCCACCCTATAGTGTAGTATTACTATAGTGATACTATATTGTAGTTATTCAAACTATGGTGATACAGTTGTATGGGCTATAGTAATATCATGGTACTGCTGACTGTGGTAATACTACAGTTATAATGTGATGGCTATAGCACTTCTCTAGTTATACTCTGCAAACTATAGTAATACTGTAGTTATGCCAAAAATACTACTGTATGACTAAGAAATAACTATGGGGTATACTGAGTCAAAAAAATAAACTTCACACTCATAAATTTATTAATATTTTCTTGAAACTTTCAATAAAAGAGTTTATTTTTATTATAACTAGAGGTAAATGCGTTGTCAAAGACATCATGACACACTTCAACTCTGACGTGCACAGGCACGTAGTCACGTGACCATATGAGAGATGTGCAACTGAGCTCACGTTAGCACGTTGAAGTGAAATCTCGAGAAAAAAATTAATTATTAATTAATTATTATTAGTTAATTATTTGTTGATTTTCAATGCCATGGCTGTCAAACATTCAGCGTGAACGTGCCATTGGCATGCTGAATACGGAAATGTCCGTCACTGACGTTGCAAGGGTTATGGGATGCAGTCGACGGACTATACACGATCTTCGGACACGTCTCTAACAAACTGGCACCACAGCTGACTGACCTCGTTCTGGTTGCCCACGTGTAACGTGAAAAGCAGAAGACCGACAAATTGTCTTACGTCATTTGCATCATCAATTTGTCACGGCAATGTCCACTAGGAATGAATTGTTTCAAGGTCGTGTGACTGCCCAAACCATACAGTACGTAATCGCCTGCGCACTGCTCTTATTCAAGTTGTAACTTACTATTTTTACTCTTGGACATTTCCGTAGCATTTCCAGTGGAATTGTTTACATTATGGACATTATTTTTATAATACACCATCTTTAATGAGTATAGAATTAAATAAAATAATTATTTAAAACCTCATTTCTTGTGTATTCAACTTATCAACCCCCAAACGAGTGTGAAGTTTTTATTTTGGCTGAGTATATTTTTATAAGGGCATTCAAATGTGGAGACCTGCTTTGAAGCTGGCCACATTTAATGTTTCTTTTAGCGCTGACTTGTCCTTGTATTCTTTTTGATTACTCATCTCGATTGATTTACGAGAAGAGAGAGATCCACAAGCCACCCAGAAAAGTAGGGAACCCTACCCTCGGGTCAGTGTACTCATGAAAACATGACAAATCGGATGTAGAAGATGTGAGTGCATGTTAGCTGAGCATGACCTTTTACTGACTTACCTATACTGAGAGATTTGTGGACCTGTAACATGCTTCCCATGTGAAATAATCTCCATGAAATGGCTCCAAATATCTGAAAGCCTGCTTTTCTCAAACCAGCAGATTAAATGGTTTGAATAATTGGCATGATGAATTCTAACTTAACTTCTCAAGATTGAATTGTCGTTAGAGTGTGGTTAAGCATACAGAAATTATGACATTACAGATGTTTGTCCTAAACTTGAACACATTATTTTTGCTCAGAAGCCGTTCAGCCTATTCAGGGATCAGCTAAATGAACCAGGGAAAAAAAAACAAACAAAAAAACTACTTTTGAAGATAACAAGAATTAATTTGTCAGTCAATGTTCAATGTCATAGATTGATATTACATCAATGTTGACTAATACCACTGGGGGGGAAAAGGTGTATTGACTAAAAATACTGTTGTTCTGTTCGTACTTAAATTTCCTCTTTCAAAGTGATAGAAAAATTGAACGCTCTCCAGTTATTTATGCAAAATGTGTCAGTAGACATAATCTACACCCACCACAAAGTATCAGTCCATTATTTACTTTACATCATAAATGGCTATAGTAAAGGGCACTTTTTTTTCAAAATGAGAGAAAAAGATACCCTTCTAAAAAGGAAAACTCCCTTTGCGTTGGATTGGAAGTATTTGTATGTAGGACTAGGGAGAGAAGACGTTGCGGTTTCGATGCCGCGGGCGAGGAAACTATTTAAAAAAAAAGGGGCGCGCTGTTTCAAAAGTAAATGACTCTAATCTGACTGTCAGTTTGCGTTTTATTTATTTTCACGTCATGGGAACTGCAGCCATCATCTCAGATTTAGGACCCAGATGTTTTTGGCCAACGGCTGAGGAGAGTCATCCCGCTGCAGGTTTCCTGTGTCCCTTCTAATCGCGGGTTAAAGATGCATAAATGTGCTCGTCAGTGACCGTTATCTGTGGATCTCTCAAGTTAAAAGTATTGATCACAACAAAGATAAACATAGACCCAGGTTCAATTATCCAATCAATTTTTCATGCCTCTTAATGAGGTTTCTAAGAAACCCAACACACTGCCAATGCTTCGCTAGACTCAAAGCTTGAGCGCCTAGTTTGCAAAAATTGCATCTCAACAGGATTTTTTTTTTTCCAGGCTGCTGACTGTCTGGAGGTCAGAGCACAGCTGAATTATTGATGGCCAGAATGATGCCAAGGTATCGGTTAATATTCCAGCACAGTGAACCGTTGCTGGCACAGGCAAACACAAGGTGCAGCCCAGAAAACAAACCTTTGTTTGATGTTTGATTGCTGTAACTTTTCTGAGCATTTACGTTGTTTCGACAAATTGGAAGAAAAAAAAAAAAAAAGAAAAAAAAAAACACTAGTTTCCCCACACAATTACCCTCAACACTCCCCAGAGAGTGAATAGTATATTGAGATCGAGTGTTTTGATTGTATGAGATGTAAAATCCTCTTAAGTTCAAAATATCAGCAAATGTTTAGTTTTTGCTATGACATGATAGCTGAATTGTCCATAAAATGTGTCAAACTCTCAGGCGATTGGCAGGATTCTCGTCTCCTTTCAAAAAAAAAAAAACACTGTAAAATGTAAAAATTGGACTGACTTATCTGATTTTTGCGGTTTAGTTGCACAAAAAAATCTGAAAAAAGTAAATAATAATAAAAAAAAAAACAGAGTACTTTTGCTGTCTTTTTCAATCAGGCACTGGCTTTCACCTGTGGGGTGTTTGAGCAGATGCCGGTGAAAATGTGTGGCCATCCCCCTTTCTACCCTTGCAATAAAAATTCATTGAAGTGAATAGACAAGGCGCTAATGGGCTTTTTTAGCCTCGGTTCGTTGACTTCTTCTCACTGTCATCACAAGGTTAGCAGGTAGCAGGGAGTGCCCCTTTAAGGGGTTGGGAAGAAGAGGGTGGGGGCTGGCGACTATGATGGCAGTGGTTGACCGTTGAAACGCAGGAAGACAGCAGCGCGGGGACGACCTAACGCTGAGGCACTAGCGCCGAGGGCTTTCCCTCAGGCAAAGCATGGATATCTGTGACGGGCTTCTATTCTCAACTCTTTTATCTGTCTGCTTGTTACTGCAGGCCTGGGCTGGGCAGAGACATCTCTCTCCACCAACATTTATTTATTTTTCTATTTTCTTGCTCCCTCTCTCTCTCTGCCACTTTCTGTCAGTCTTTATCCATTTCATCTTTGTTCACATCTTCTCAACCATCCCTGCCACCGCTCTCTCATTCTCTCTCTCTCTCTCTTCTCTGTTCAAAGGGGCTCTTTCGTTCATGCAAATATCTGGTCTGCTGTCATGAGTGCCACTGACAATATCTCCAACAGCTTTATTGATGGATGCTTCGACTACTTTTTCATTTATTGCACGACTCGCTAAATTTCATAGCCTAAAGCATGCTATCTTAATTTTAAAAAATGAATGAATGAATAAACACATAAAATAGTTTAAAGGCTCTGATTAAACCAAACATTTGATATGATTCTAAATAGTGCTTTTTTTTTTTTGCTGCTAATAGGACATCCACCACTTACATTTCCAAATGAAGACCACGATGGAAAAATAATCAGTTACATTTTCACATTGTGGAGAAATGATGAATTAAAAATTCTAAACGGTTGTAGAAACAAAGCACTGAAAAAATGTGCAAAAAATATAAAATATACAAAATATTATAATAATATATAATATTATGTAAACTATACAATTATATAAAATACACAAAAATGCTCATTTTGGATTCATTTTTCCTTTGTGGTCTTCAAATTATATCATTGTCTTCATCTGATTTCTGATTTCCTCCTAGTTTAGAGAGGGACAGAATGGTTGTTAATGCTGTTTGTTTTTGGGTGGAGGATTGAGACAGAATCCGGGGCTTTAGCTAAATAACAGCAGCATTACTGCGGTTGGAAAGCATTTAGCTGGCTATTAGATTGTGCCAGAGCAAATCAACCAATCTAGCACAGTAAAACACTTTACTTAGGCTCGTGTCACACTGAAGTCATCACGTCCCTGCCCATCTCGACACAATCAGAAAACGAAAAGTCGAATTTGCTGCCAAATTTATTTGGTCCACTCTTGTTCAGTCCTCTCTCATGAATGTGTGATCTCTCCCTTTCCCTCTTACATATCAAAGGAGGCTATTGTCGATACTCATTAACAATTGGGAGTTTGATTTAAATTTCAATGGCATTTTATTACAAAGTAGTTTATACCTGAAAGGCAAATAATTGCATTGAGCAATGTAATCTGGAATAACACGAGAGCAACAATAATGTCCAATCGAATCTTCCTCAAACACTGAGATCACTGATATTCAAAATAATTTTCTGTGACTGAATGATTGGGCAGGTGACTGAACTGTCCGAATATTGCAGCATCAACTCTCAGGCTTGATTTTAGGGTTTCAGTATTGGATGTGCAAGCAGACATTTCACAATTAAATGTAATTACATAATGTTTTTTCTTCTACGCTTTTCTTTGTTTGTACCCACCCCATCAACTCATCTTCTGTATACTCGGACTCATATTTATAAAGCAGTGAATAGGCCTGCTCATATCTTGCCCAAAAAATGACATGGTAATACATGACTGACGGTCCTTTATAAATATGTGTCCAGGCTCACAAAAACCACCTTTCTGTCCAAGACTATAACTCCCAGCACCACATTTTTCACTTCTGCTAACTTTATCTCACATTACACTAAGGACATGATGAAACCCAAACAGGACTTCACATTTCTTCACTCCTCTAATTGAAAATTCTCTTTTATGTTGGCATTTGTCAACACCGAAAGCAGTATTAATTGACCATTTTTATTTACGAGAGCCTTAAAAAGCCACTATAAACTGCGAATAAACACTAAACGAGCCGTAATTTATCTATACAAATATATAAGTGCATCTGTCATGCTTTTGGCATTGGCGCATCATCCCTAACATTTTTACCACTGAGATATTAATTACCTCCAGTCAACATTATTTGTTTGTCAGCTATAATCTTATAAATCGGTTTCAGAAATATAATGCTGTGTAAATGTTTGTTTATCATTGGCTAAATAAAATGGTACATTTTTAGTAGCATCACTTTATAAATGGTTGACACAGAATCTGCTGGGCTGGATTTGCCAGAAATTCCTGAGAAGACGGAAGCAGAAGACAGATTGTGTGTGCCTGCTTGCGTATGTGAGCACAGGCGCGTGTTTGCCCACGTCTGTGCACAGTGAATGTGCCCAGCAGAATTACGCCAATGTTTAAACCCTTGTCACACTAGAGGCGGAATGAGCCGGAATGCCGTCGGAATGAAAATTCTTTGTATATTCCTGGATATTCAAAGTGTGTTCTAAAAATTCTGACTGCATTCTGAGTGCATTCCAAATATTCGGGGCCATTGTTGTGGCTGGCCGGAATGTTTTGCTCATGCTCAAAACTTTCCAGGTGCATTCGAAGCGGAGAGAAAGGCATTCGAAATGTATTCTAACTGCGCAGTGACTGCATTATAAATATTTTTTACGGCATTCCAACAGCATTCAAAACATTCTGATTGCATTCAAGGGAGAATCAAAACGGCAAGCCGCGTCAAATCCTGCCAGAATGTCCTGAATGCGCATCGAATGAGCTAGAATGCACCTTGAATGCATCTTGATTGTTGCAGGAATCTATTTCGATATTGCGCCAATGCTTATCTATAGATGCGCATCAGACATTCTCCACTTCATCCAGAGGTCATGGTATGACATTTTTACGCTGTGAAAGGGACAAGCTGCATTTTTTATACTGTCTGCATTCAGTTGTTCTGGAGTCAGTGCATGATGGGAATTTGCACTTTGCTAACACGACAGCAGCCGAGATATTTTTGGCATTGGATACATTTATATACCAGCGACGTGGTGCACGTTATCAATAATTTAGCACAAATACATCAGAAAATACCATTAATGTAATGACCTTTTGCTTAAATAGGCATTTTGAATGTGGAACATCTGAAGCAAAACTTAATTTAAGATTTTCTTGAATTGTGGTCTTTACAATACCTCCTGCCTCGCTTAATTGACTGTTCCGCTGAAGTCAGGGGAAATTGAGATTGTTAGAAAATTACCCATTTTGAAAGTTCAAAGGAAGTTGGTAATGACTTGAAGTGAGTGCAGGCACCCTGTTGTAGAAGTCCCCCAGCTTTACAGTGAATAATGTTAATTCTAAACCAATTCAAAGCATGCGAAAGCCTCAGTTTATCGGTCAGGGTTGAGAAAAGGAACCAAGTGCATCAGTGTAATGTAACATGGGCAAATTAGTGGATGAAATTTAACTCTTTCCCCCTCACAGCCCTAAAGAAAACACTGCAGCGTATACTCTGTGGGGAGCTGGCTGCAGCACCCATATCTCCGCACAGAGCTGCTGATGTGAGAACACCGAAACTGTTGACGTCATAGTCTCAATCTCATAAAAGCTTAAAATAGAGAGTCATCCAGAGACGCTTATGGGGAAATCACGGTGAGACGTCGAGAGTCGCTTGTGTGGTGATAGAGACCGGGCGCCAAGAGGCACTTCTGGGGAAATAAGGGATAGGCCTCGAGAGGCGCTATTGAGGAGGAACAAATTAATAAAAAGCCAGAAATACTGGGAGTCTGCTGAAGGAAGAGAAAAGAGTAGCAAGTTCCCAGTAAGGTGCAAGAAGTGGACAGAGAATAATTTGTAATTCTGTCTGATGAAGCGAGGCAACCATTTAATTGCATTAACAGATGCTTTCATTCATTAACAGCAAAATGAAACCGTGTAGGGGGAGTTGTGTTGTCAGAAACTGCGTGCTTATTGGCTGACCACTGTTCTCTTCTGAGTGTTGTATAGAGCTCCACAGAGGTGCAGATGGTTTGCATTGCAGGGTACTTAGAATGGAAAAGAGTGGATGGTTATATCCTCTGAGGGTCCCTTCTCTCTCGGCCTGCGCAAGGACAACCTGAAGGAAAATACCGAAAGGAGCGTACACTTTCCTTCCAAGGGAAATACATAATTCACCACCATAAATCAATGTGAAATGATTGATTAAGTGTGAGGCAAATGGCCCCACATATATGTTCATGTGTGATGCGGTTGGCTGATACATGCTTGAGTGTGCAAGACTGTTCGCTTGCATGCGTCTTTGTGTTTGTCGGTACAGCACACAAATTTTAATTTAAACTTAAATGTGAGTTCTTCATATGTCATACGCTTCACCATTTGCGTGTGTTTACAGTCAGATCCATATATATATATATATATATATATGAGAGGGTATATGCATGAAAGCAATAAAAACGGATGCCCCAGAACTTTTTTGAAAAAGAAGTACCAGCGCACCCCCCTTTTGAAATCTGTTGACGCCAACTCTCAATGTCAAATTCAAAGATATGTAACCGCCATAAAAGCAAGTCATTAATAGGATAACAATGAAAATGAAGTGAAAAAGCCAAACCATTGGTGGTAGTCAATTTAACTATTTGGTATATTAAATGAATAAACAATAAATGAATAAAGCACTGATCAGGTCAGGGATACTGAGAGGCCAGGAAGACTACTGCTACCAAATATGGTGGATGACAGAAGAATTCTTTCTTTGGTTGAAAAAAAAAAAAAACAAAAAAAAATTTCACAGTTGTTAGCTAGACAAAGAACACTATCCGGGAGGTAGGCATATCAGTGCCATATTCAGCAATCAAGAGAAGACTTCACCAGAGTAAGTACAGAGGGTTTATTTCAAGATGAAAGCAATTTGTAAGGCTCAAAAACAGGGCATTTGACAAACGGAGATTTAAAAAAAAAAAACCTAAATAGTTTTGGAACAACATCCCATGGACAGCTGAGACAAAGAGGAACTTGTAGCAAAAAGATGGGAAGAGAAGAATTTGGAGGAGGGAAGGAACTGCTCATGACCTGAGGCATACCACCTCATCTGTGAAGAGTGATAATGCGTGTGTTTGAAGGGCTGCTAAATGAGCATGTTCCTTTTTAATTGCTGGTAGTGTGATTGTTGACAGAAGCGTGATGATGAATTCCGGATTGTATAGGGCTATAGTACATGCTGAGAGACAGGCAAATGCTTCAGAACTCATTAGACAGTGCTTAAGAGTGCAGATGACTTGGAAGGATACTGTATAGATTCCACACTTCAGGCAGTCAGGATTTGAGTCCAAGGGTTAAAAAGGAAAATTTAATTTACGATTGTTGCTTCATCCTAAATTGTTTGAGCCCCGAACATTGGAGGGACTAAGTATAAAAATGGTTGTAATTCCTAAAAGATACACACTATGAAACAAAACTCTAGAATTTAACCTGAAAGTCCACCCTTCAAGCATTTATCGATTCATTGAAATATATTGATTCAAATCCATTGTGGCGGTATACAGAGTCAAAATGTTGTAATTGTCCACATACTAAAGGACCTGACTCCATATGCAAATACATTTGTCTGCAGAGAATTGAGCCTGCATGCATGTGTGTATTTGAGTGTTCTCATGTGCGCCAGCTAGTGTGGTGGTTCTTTGAAAAAGGTCCTTTGAAATGGGTTTGTCAGATGTTTTCCTACACAGTGTGCATGGCTATTCTTGTGAGCCTAGTCAATGGACTGAGAGGAACAACATCGGCCAAAGGGGATTTGAAGCTCTGACCTCGATTGTTACTTCAACACTTTTCACCAAGGAGTTTCTGGTAGCTGGGCGCACTCTGATCTCTGCAGAGTCTACCTGGGAGGGAAAATGACTCATTCTGGGTTTTTCACTTAAGGTTTGGCCCAGGCATATTAAAATATTATCGGGGTCAAATCACTGTGGAGATCATTATACAGTAGATTGATTCAGTGGTTATTAGAAATGTATGATACTGTTGATGAATTAAACATCTATGAAGTTTGCATCTTTTCCCCTCAGCCAATGTGTTTTATGGTGGTATGTTTTGTTTCAAATCAATGCAGTGTTCCTGTGAATGGAGGTTCAGATGGTGCTAGATTTGATTGTATCTTAACATGGTCACAATTAGTTGTCACTCAATGGGAACGAGCGACCACCTTCACCCCAGGTAAATCATCGGTCGTGTCTTTCAATATCGGCAGAGCACAAGTCATCATAGTCTTCATTTAGCAAGGAAGTCATTGTAATATCAGCATAGCACAATCTTTATTATTATTATTATTATTACCCCGACCCACCCGAAGGGTGAGGGCATGGGGTATTGTTTTTGGTTCGGTTTGTGTGTTTGTGCACTTTGTTTCTGTGTTTGTTTGTTTGTTTGTTTGTTAACACTTTAGCAGCACAACTAACGGCCAGATTCATCCCAAATACGGTTTAGGGATTGCCACTCACCCAGAATAGATGCCTATTGAATTTTGGAAATGTAGGTCGAAGTATGTGTGAGGGGCGGGGTTTGTTGTGCCTGGCACCACTTGTTATTATGATTATTATTATTATTCTTATTGTTATTATTATTATTATTATCATTATCAAAACATTACAATGCATTTTGAAGGGGGTCAGAGGGAATTTACAATCTCCTGGATGCTCTACAACAGCATGTCACGCCCTCAGCACGCATCTGGCGCAATGGAGAGGGAGGATTTATTTAGCCAATTAAAGTGAGAAATGATTAAATAGGTCTGTCCAGTGAAGTCAGGCTGGGAACACTGCCAGGACACCAGGGATTCTCCAGTGCCGAGGGATGTGTAATGACCGCGGGGAGCCGGGACCTTAGTGTAATGTGTCATCCGAAAGAGGGAGAGGTGGTCCTGAGCAAACCCTGTGAATTCGTTCCTGCTCACTGTGAGCTCAGCATTTACCTGGAGTTCAAGGATATGCTGGACCAATGTAATGCAGTGTCTGATATCCCAACGACCAGGCCAGACTATACAGGCATGGCGCTTATGCATCGACCAGAACTGTAATGTAGCTTTAGTCTCATTTGAGTGTTTAATTCTTTAGTTCACCAACAAAATTAGATTTAATATGAATTTATTGGACTAAATGAGGATACTGCTGATTAGGATGGTGATTCTTCTTCTTCTTCTTCTTCTTCTTATTATTATTACCTCCGCCAAGGAGGTTATGTTTTTGCCTGGGTTTGTTTGTTTGTTTGTTTGTTTGTCTGTTGGTTTCCAAAATAACTCAAAAAGTTATGGACAGATTTTGATGAAATTTTTAGAGAAGGTGGGTATTAGGTCAAGGAACAGGTGATTAAATTTTGGCATATCTAGGCCAAAGTACTGCTGAGATATACGCCAAAGTTCAAGATTTCAAGTCTTTTCAATGGGCCAGAGTTCCAATCGCCGTGCTTTTGGGTTTTGCTGTCCCCTGGTGGAGGTCTGCTCTCTCTGAGTGCTTTTCTAGTTATTATTACTATTATTATTATTATTTAGAGTAAGAGTAAGGACTGGCTTCAATGAAAATGGAAAATATATAATCAGAATTAATTTCACAAATTGATTATTTTTTTCAATTAATGAAAGCATTTTTGCAGCTGCTGGACCATCTATTTTATAGTCAGTATGAAGCACAGTTAAGAGTCTTGAATCCAGGTGTGTTAGAGGGGGAAATGAAATGTGGAACATAGCAGAAGAGCTGGAGGATGGAACGGTTGACATGGGACAGACATGAATGGAGGTTGGGGACAAAAAAGTTGAATTGGGGACAGAGGGAGGGGGGGTGAATAAAGGAGAAAGGGAGATGTGTCAGAGGATGTGTCACCTACGTGACTGTCTAGATCAGGGCAAGTGCTGAAGGCTGCAAACACTAATGATGCTTGCCGCCCTTTCTCTCTCTCTCTCTCTCTCTCTCTCGCTCTTTCTCTCTCTCTCCTCCTTTCCCCTTTTCGGTGCTCTCTGTCACTGTCTCAGGGTGTAATGTGCTGTAAAATGGAGCTTGCTTCACTAAGCTCCCTTTATTAGTTTTTCTTTTTATAGTGTGGGATTTGCACAAATAATTTCCCGGGCCCCATATGTTCGATGTGGGCCAGTAAAGAGGCTCTCCCACTCGGTGACGAAGATTCGGCTCGTCAATCATACTCAAAAGACGCAGGAGTTCATCTCTATCCCTTCAGGTTACCAGACAACAACACTCCTAAGCCATTTTGGACATCTGAGAAAAACTTCAGTGCGGAGATGGAGCGGGGATCTCATGATTCTTATGTCAGGGACTTCAGTACACAACTCTCTCAGCTGACTTAAGGAATCGGCAATTCATTTTTTGCAATCTCAGGAGAAACCTTTTCATTTTCCAGTTTCCCCTGCTCAAGGCCAGTTTTCTGAACCTCTTGTTTTAGTCGTGTCTGAGTTAAAGCAAAAAATAAAAATAACAAAGCGATTTTGTCGTTGTTCATAAAATGTGCCGGGGCATTGTGGTTTGCCGGCGTGCTGAAGTATTCCCGATGGCTCAGTGTTTATCACAGATCTCAGTACTGGATTTTCTGGCAGCATTGAACAGATATGTCCTCTCCGCAGCAGTCCTCGGTTCTATGTAACTTTCAGGATCCCCCTACTTTGCGAGGCTCGAACCAGCAGTAATTACAGAAAAGGAATCCATTATAAATGAGAGCATTAGCATTCTGCGGCTAGCCCCCGGTGTTAGCCCTGTGGAGCCGCAGTAAAGGTGTGCCATTCGCACAGTGCATATGGTCTCCGTGCCGACCCAGAAAGGCTTTGATCACATCTTCAAAAAAAAAAAAAAGAAGAAGAAGAAATGAAGCACTGTATGATCCAATAAAACAGGGGGAGTGGAAGGCTATGGGGTCCCGGAGATACAGACTTTGAGGAATATACTTGGGGCAAAATCAGCCCAGTGAAAGGAATTAGCTGGAGATTTTTCTGGAATACATCTGGCTCCACAGAGGGGTGAGACTGGGGCTGGATTATAGACAGACTGTGGCAGAGGGTGGTATGATATTGAGGCCAGCAGGAGGCCTGGGAGTCTTTTTTGGTCTGTAGCGTTGAGCAAGACAAGGCTGCAGACAAAAAAAACCAAGAAGACCAAGAAAGGACACCGGGGGCTTAAAAGCCCCTCGAAAGGGCGGCATGAGTATTCATTCTTGAAGCCCAAAATACTTAAATGGCTTTGCCATCATGCGTAGGAACAGTCAGGAAGAGCCAGTCATGCTAAACCCAGCACCTATGACTTCAATCAAACACATCCACTTAATTTTCTTGGCATTTGTGGGTATAATTATAGTTTTGGCAATGAAAATTATCAATTTGAGTGCATAAGCATTACCCTAGCAATTTCTTTTTTTTTTTGGATATGATTTTTTATTTTATTTATTTTTTCTGTTTATTATATTGAGAGGCTGAATTTGCATTTCGCATAAATTAAATGTGTTTTTTAACAAGCATTTTGGCCTTGGCTTTGAAGGGAAAGTGAAGGTTAGCACATAGTGATTTATGAACCTGGAAGACAGGCGAGACTTGAGGAACCAGTGAGGGATATTGAAAATGATATTCATATTGACAAAGCTGAAACACCAGCAGGTCACACAACTGACTGCGGTCAGATCTAACATTATATGTTTTTTGCAACAGGTTTGAAGAAGCAGTTTGGAGGTTTTTGATGATAAAATCTGAGTTTTTAATGACGAGTGGAACTTGGATGGCTGAAAAGGAATGGATTTAATGCAACCTATGGTTTCACATAAAGCCTTTTAATCATCGCGTTAGGCTGGGTTCCTGATATTATTTTGTTTTGCCCACCCAATGTCATAATGGTCAAGCATGTTTTGTTACCGAGTGCCTTGGGCCGTGGCAGAATTGTCATCTAAGAATTCTAAGGGAAGTTCTTAGCTCCTTAAAAATGACCCAGAGGTATTTAAGTCACAGGGCACAGGAAAGGCAACTGGTTCTTCACGGGTGCAACTACATTTCCATAATTCAAGGGTGTCCAACCCTGGCCCTGGAGAGCTCCAGGTTCTGCTGTTTTTTGGTGTTTCTCAGCACTTGATTAATTTCCCCACTCAATTTAGGGCGAGTCCACACGTACATGTGTGTCATACAAAGCAGGCTTTTCCCTCTTTTTTTTCCAAAAACATCTCCATCCTCAAAAAGAAATAAAAAGCAATTAAAGCATTGTCAAGAGCATGCCAAACCACCAGGAAGTGACAATACAATTTAATGACCTTGTTGGTCAATCACCAGCCACACAAACCTTTTTTTTCCCCTTGTCCTGAAGTAAACAATAAATGGAGTTTCCAGAAATCTTCACCATGGAGGGCGTTCTCCAAAAGGTCTGCTTTCTCTGACAGAAAACACGGATTGCAACTGAACGAAAGGCCGGAATGCATATCAAATTGTATGTTTTCAAAAATACAACGAGTACTAGTGGACAAGGCTTGAATTTGGTGGAGAAAGCAAAAGCTCGCCTATCCTGCAGTTCTTCATGACCGGGGTTGGCCACCTCAGCCATGATGCATTCTGCAGTGTATATAATGGGTCACTCTATATGAACACAGTATTTATCATTTGGCATAAACAACTATAAAGAAAAAATATGAGATATTCAGACTGTAGTGTGGGCGTCAAGGCCAAGGAGAGACGATTACATTCAATAACGTTTTAGCTGCAGTGTGCAGTGGTTGCTAATGATGAATAATTTTTATGTGCTGGATTATGGATTTTGGTATCTTGATTTTAGATTATATATTAATATAAAGAACATCCAATCAATATTTTGTCTAATAAGACAAGTTACATGTACAACGCCCACTGAAGCAACTCCTCAACATTACAATATTTTCCATCTGAGATGTTCTCAGTTTATGGTCCCTGAATTACTTTTGTTGTTTGTAAACTACACGGGGTCCTTATTTTAACTTGTAATAGAAAGTATAGGCCACGAGGTCTCAAGCACTATATTTTTTCTGAGAATTAATTTTTTCATGCCCATCTAAAAATCTAATTCCCACAAGTCCGACCTCTAGGGCACGGGTTACCGTTAAAAACAGAGCCCTCATCCTACAATACATAGGCTGGACACAGAGTCAAGATTTCCTCTCCTCTTCTGCATTATCCTTAATATTTGATAACCATAGTAACGGTAATGACCTGAGGAATCGGGGTGTTATTTCATGTAGCAAGACGACTGACATGGTAAGGTAACTACACCAACCCTGTAATTCTTACACATCTGAAATGTGACCCATTTCTAAGTTCTGCAGCATGCTTTGTAATCCTGCTTCATGGTTTTGAGCTCAGTGTTTTCAGCTGCTACGTTTATATGACATTTAACCTGGTCGCTCTTCAGTATCGGGACCAGACACTACTGGTTTACAATACGAATCACTCAATTTTAAATGATTACATGGGTGCCTTCATCTCATGAGCTAAATGAAGATAGGACTCTCACCATAACTACTACTAATGCCGCATACTGGCCACACTGGCACTCTTTGGCCAAGAATCACCATGACTGGGTTGAGCATGAATTAGGGTTTTATAACACGTACCAATTATGCAAACATATTTCCTCAACATTATCAACGTATTTCGCTATATATATTCATACGCTTACATGCCTGTTGTTGAATCCTCACCTCTCCAAATGCTGGTTCGAAGTGGCCACTTTCTCGTACAGTCACCTGCCAACAAGACCCAGTATCCACAGATCTGCATGTCCAAAGAGGCAGAAGGAATTCATGATGTGTAATCTGTGTGAATATGCAGCCACTGATGCATAACGGAACGAATCTGAAGCCAAGAGAGCGAATAATAACACCCACATTTAGGAGCTATTGTGGACACCATTGTGTTTTTAGAGAAAAAGAGAAAATATATGTATTCTGGGATGCTGTCCTTGTCTTTTAGGAGCCTTTGTGGCATTATATCAAACTGTTTTGTCCTTTATGGTGAATAGGGACGGCGCAAATCATGGGGGAGAAGGGAGACATTGCGGTCCTCACAATGGTGAAATTATGACAGGATCATGGCAGTTTGGTTCAAAGTAAATGAGCTGTGCATACCTTTCTTTTGTGCCGCGGTGAGTCACTGTTTCTGCCTAAGAGTTCACACATGAACCCAGGGTCAGCAGATTCAAGAAAGAGAATGGAAACCGGTCACGAGCAAATCACCTAACACCTTTGCACTTCCGTCATGGAAGGTTGTCCATTACTGACTTGGGTATTGTATTGAGTTCCAATGTCTGATGTCACAAAAACTGACACTTTCCTATCATATTGATAGCAAAATTCAGAAAATGTAACTTTACCAGTATTGTTCTGAGTTTTGGACATCTTCCTGACTGACCGCAAGCAGAGCTGATATACTGTTTTTGTCACTTTCAAACTCAATTTTTTGTTACATTCCCTCACTTTTGAGTGGGATCCAGATGGTCGAGAACATCATAAAGAATTCATTTCTTTACAGTTGTCATATGTTGTTACTCCAGTCTGCATATTTCTGTTGTCATTCAATATGCATAGCAACTTATGCTTTGATCACTAGGCTTCCAGAACACTAGTCAAGCAAACTTTATCACATCTCCAATTGTTGGAACCCAATTCAAATATCCCATTTGACTTTTAAAGATAAAATTTTATCCTCTACTCAGGCATCTCATTATCTTATTTTCAGTATTTCTTTTTTTTGTGTGGAACCACTTGCTGACAGAGCCGACATTACTGAAAGCAAACTGTATTTTGTTTACTTGAATAATGGTTTCAGCCCTGGAAAAAATTCCTTAAAGAGCTATCAACTGCCATCGACTGTGAAGCACTTGAAGGCAATGGATTTTGAACTTCAAATTATTATTTTTATTATTATTATTATTATATGGTATCCAATTAAGTATTGAATAACCTGGCCTGACAACCAAAAATTTTATATTTTCTAGCATTCAGCATTCCTTGTAAGACAACAGTTTGACTTGCAATCATAAAAATCAAATGTAGCTGAAACATTGAATAGGGTATGATAAGGAACTCAAGATAGAAGTTAGAGATCGTCCATCCTCATCTGTACCTTTTTGATTTGCAGAATTAAATAAATAAAAATCTTCATCCCTGGCTACACTGTCAAGTGCATTTGCAATTTTCACAAGTAAAGTTCAGAAATGATGAAAAAGAGACGGCTTTTCTTTGAAACTTGTCAGTCAATAGCTGTTTTGAGAATGAAGGCTGTTGCTTGCCTTATATTGCCAGCACACTGAAGATTCCATTCAAAATTGTGCAGTTCTGTCTTCAAAGACGAGTACAACCTTAAATTAGGATAAAAACTGAAGAAAGCCAAAGTGCAAAAATGCACAAAAGTAAATTGATTTTCCAGGAAATCGAAGGAAGTAATATCCTGGGTGCAAATACATATTATATAAGTCCACCATTCAGAGGTTTAATATTTTTGTGGAAAATACACATTAAGATGTCACACATTTATCAAAAAAATCACAGAACTGAGGCAAAGTTGAATGTCGATTTCAGCTTGTTTTTGTTATTAAGGAAGAAGAAAAAAAAAAGAAAACCTGATCATCATGATTTTTCCATCCCTAAAAAAAAAGCCAATGACAGGCCAAGGAATGCTTTGGCTGTCACGTGACTATGCCGTTGCATACTCATAGCCTAACTCATTATAGACTAATTTCCCATTTGTTTTTAGCTGTTTTGTTTGCTTAAACTGGTTAATACTGGTGCTCCCCCCTCCTTTTTAGCATCTGTTGCCTGGCACCGGGATATTTGTTTGTGTTCTGTTTTTTCTCTCATTGTTTGTTTTTTTTCTGCGAAGTATGAATGAAATGTGAGTTATCTTTTGAATTAATTATACTGAGGGGATAGTTACTTCACTTTATCCATTGATACATGTGATGACTATGTTTTCCGACTGAAATGCTGTGTAAAAGGTTGAATTGCTACAGCGCTGTGTGCAGTGGCGGCTCGTCGGCCCTAACAAAGGGAAGCCAAAACCTTGCCCTTCAAAGCTTAATGACTTACACCTTTCGCAGTTTACTTTTCTTGATCAGCAGTTGCTCATACGAATTGGTGGGACAGTCAAATTTATTTTCGATAGCAAATGACAACGCAAATGATCAATACGTCTTTATGAAATTAGTTTGCGAGGCTTCTTTCGCAAGAAGCCACGAGAATCCGTTTTCTACAATCTTAATACAGAAGTAAAGAATGCGATGTTGCACAGCTTATAACTTAATGAGCCTCACTAATCGATTTGCGAATCTATGCCGTCTCATAAGCTACGTGAGTGCGGAATTTATAAAGACATTGGCCAATGGTAATTTACGTCATAATTTATGTATGAAGACACCCCTCATAATTTCGTGGTGCAATGCAGGCTATAACAATGCAATCTAAAATAAATTAGACTGTCCCTCCAATTCAAATGAGCAACCGCTGATCAACAAAAGTAAAGTGCGAAAGGTTTAAGTCATTAAGCTTTTAAGGGCAAGGTTTTGGCTTCCCTTTGTTACGGCCGACAAACCGCCACTGGCTGTATGATGGATGGACATTTTAGCTGGTCCCTAAACTCCCAAAATAGACTTTATTCTGAAGACATTTTACTATCAGCTGTTTATGCAGGCTACCTCAACTTATATCTGCAGAATGTACATACATGTTTGAAAAACACTACAGTAATGTTTGTTAGATTATGTGGTCAACAGTTTGTTGAACGGGTGGATACAAAGATTGTAAAAATGCCGATGTGTTAGACTGTTGGGTGTCACGGGACACTGGTTCATCAATGATTATTACTATTATTTATCCATCCATCTTCTATACCCGCTTATTCCTCACTAGGGTCACGGGGCGAGCTGGAGCCTATCACAGCTGACTACGGGCAAAGGCAGGGACCCACCCTGGACAGGTTGCCAATCCATCGCAGGGCGCACACGCCATTCACAGACCATTCACTCTCACACTCATACCTATGGGCAATTTAGTGTCTCCAATTAGCCTGATATGCATGTCTTTGGACTGTGGGAGGAAACCGGAGTACCCGGAGAAAACCCACGCGAATACAGGGAGAACATGCAAACTCTACTATTATTTATTTTTTTATTATTTTTTTTTAACTTCCTGCCATTGAAGAGCTATAGGACATTTGACATCACAAAAGCTCACGCATAAATGGTGGATTTTGTGAGTTTTTTGATCTAGACTTTTAAATACTTATCAATACGTTCAGTTTTGCCCTAAAAATCATCCATTTTGCCCTAAAATTATCAATAAAAAAGGTTAAACCTAAGGGACAGTTTTACACACTCAAAGACTAATTGAACTGTAAACTATACTATGTAACAAGTGCTTGCAGTGTCCAAGTACTCTCTTTTAGTGTCCAAAATCAAAATCAAATGCACAAGTGCAGCAGTTTCACTGTTTTTTTTTATTTGTTTTTTTTATGTATAGAGCAGTTGCAGAGTTCAATCAATCCAAGCCTTCAGAAAATATAATCAAAACTGCTGTTGTGAATGTTGACCCTATATTGAATTCTTTTCATTGACAGTTATAATGCTTTATTTTATTTATCGCAGTGAACTGTTGAATGAAATGACGTTATCGGTGGTTAGATTTGACTATGTTGCCTAGCAAGACAGTCTCTCTGGCTTTAGCCTTGATCAAACGGTGTTTGAAAGGAGGCTGATGTATGATTGAATTTCTCGAAGGGCAGCAGAGGAATTCAGCAGTTCTCTCTGAACAGGTAGTTATTGAAGGCCCAGTATTATCACTCTTTTTTTCTTTTCTGTCAAATTGGTTAACATGTCAGAAACTGATCTCTGTTGCTCCAGGGTTTCGAGAAGGATGGTGTTAAGCTTGTTTCCGTATTTTGTATTTGTTGGCTTCCCTGAGACAAAAAAGACATGTGCTTGGACATGTTCTCGATCACTCAATCAGATCTGACACCAAGGCCTAACTATCCACCTTATTCCCTGAACATTCAATCTCCTATGATGCATAGTGGTTCAACAGACTCGCCGGTCTCTTACTTCCTGTCGAGATGTTGCTTACATCCGTTTTCATTGAACCGAGTAGTCACTTGTGGCTAGCATCTGTGGGACAGTGGGATGTGTAGCTACATACGCATACATACAGTATATATTCAAACGTAAAGGCTAGCTAACCTATTTTTTTATTCGGCAAAAACATTCTTTTAGCTTCATGAAGACGTGATATCTATTTAAGTGGCTACACACGTTCCTACAGCCAAAGAAAAAAAAAGCGTAAAAAACGGCGGATTGCAATTCATATGCAGGAAGTGATTAGCTGGCAAGCTTCGTATCAAAATGCTTTTGATTCAGCAAATAGTCTGGCGAGCAGCAGGGTAAAAAGCTGTCACCCGCTCCACTACGGAATGATATCACATTAGCAGTGGGCAACAATCATCATTCTGAGCACGAATGTACAGTCCCCAAGCTTCGCTTTACATGCTGGAAATCAGCAATTCACGGAACGAAATAAAGATCTCAGTCCAATCCTTCACAACTGCTGTAGATGACTAGCTAAATAATTGCCACAAGAAAATGGTCAAAAAAAGGTTTTTTACAGATGCCAGGATTACGATTGCACCTTTCAATTCACTCTCGCTGCTGGTAAACTGGAAAGGCCCTCCACTGCTCAATATAGCCTGTATAACAGCTAAATGTGTGGGTTTCAATATGCATCCCGCGTGTGACCATAGATGGCCACTAGTTTCATGGCAAACGTTGGTTGCTTCACAAGAAAACTAAACTGACCACTGGATGACAACACTGACTTGTGTCTGATTTAGAAAAAAGGATACTTGTTGTACGAATCTTTGAATTAACGAATCAGGGGACTGTATAATGTATAGACCTGATAGAGTGAGATCGGGATGATTATCCATCAGTGGCTTTTCTATAAAAGGCAGTGTATATTTTCCCTTAAACCATTTTTACTTTTCTACTGCTATTCGGCCAAGACCTCTGATACACCTGCGCAGTTGCATCATTTTTTGACTTAAAAACAGAAATCAATAGAGTATCTAGAGTATCTGGTTTCTTTGTCAATGTTAAGATGCTTTCATACCAGACACAAAATGATTTTTTCGTTCGACCGATTACATTCAAAGTCAATGAAATGCGTGTATTCATGTCTTTGCGTTACCCTTGAATGTAACTGGTCGTGTTAACGCGTCCAGTGTGAAAGCGGCTTTAGCTGGTAACCTTTTTATTCGGCGCATTTTAATGCCAGCTAGCAAGCTAAATGCTCGCAGTGCAACTCCAGCCAAATTCGTTTGCATAATAATGGCTATACACATTTTAAATAGACTAAATTTAATTGCATGAAATGTAACGTTAGGTGGCTAGCAAGAGAGCCTTTATGCCAACTTAGCTGGCTATATTTAATGTATGTATATGCGAGCTAGGTGCCTAAATGGCAAAGTTATAACTATTCACTATTATCCATTGACTTCTATGAGCACGTCTAAAAATAATATGACGGCACAGGTGTACCAGAGGGCACGGCGAAATAACCGTTGAAATGTAAAAACGGTTCATGGCAAAATATTCACTTCATTCAAGGAATGATGTAAGCATACGTAGCTAGATCCTCCTGGGTGATGCTTCAGTTTTAGCGCGGCTAGCCACTCCAAGCGCCTACTCGCTGGCATACCATGAGGTGCTGGGAAAGGGAAATCTCTCCTTATTACCTTGTAAATAAAGAACTCTGTTTCCATAAAAAAAAAACTTTTATGTTTTTAGAGTTATTGGTACATCTAACAATGGAACAAGTGGAGCATGAACGCATTCTGTCAGCTGATCTCTCTTCACTATAGCAAGCAATGACCGGAAGTAGGAGACCAGCTGGGTTCTCATGGCGGCGCGCATCGTTAGAGCAGGAATTAGCTGGATATAATGCCGCATTGTGTGTTAACATGCTGGTAGATCAAAAAGAATATACCCACATGAACATATTCACTATCCTCTGCCACACTTGAACAGTAACACAGTACACAGTCATGCAATCTAACCACCCACTTGTATGCACACACAAACAATTGCACACACACAATACACACGCAGACCACACACACACACTCACACACACACACACGTAAGCCATGCTGGGAAGGCAGGGAGGACTGGGTGCAGCTTGTCACAGACACATGATGTTGGTGAACCTATCTTACGGACCCATGCATCCTGACAGAAACACTTCAGGGCTGTAAAATGCCGAAATAACCAGACAAGCGTTTCTCACGGACTCTGTAGGACTCTATTAAATCTACCCCTATTATCATAAAAACACCTGCATCCTGCAAAGATATTTCAGGACTGTGGGAGCATATTAATCAGGGTGTCCCCTAATTTACCCTAAATTTTCTTTCTTACTACTATTTTCTTAGTAAGACAAGAAATTTGTCCTTGATTTTAGGTAATTTTGACTACCTTGCCAATGGGATAAGCAAATTTCACTGGACAAGTTTTACTAAGACAATGGTGATAGAAATAAGCATTATAAGTAATAAGTTCCCTTTCTTGAAAATCACTTTTTGCAGTGTAGCCGGGTGTCATGCGGACGTCATGCTGTTGTTGCTCTTATTAGTAAAATGAATAAGCTAAATAGGTAAAATAAATAAATAAATAAGACACCTGTGTTGAGAAATTAATTCAACTTATATTTTGAGACAACCTGCTTGTCAGGACAGACACACGGCTGACAATGACAATCAATTTGATTAAGCGGAATGCATGGCTTGGCAGATTGCACTGTGGTATGTCAGATGCTCATCCAGTCAGATATATGCTGAACAATAAAAGAAATGCTAGTTAATTAAAGGCAGACTGGAAAATAAGTTTGCGCGTATTTAGACAATCAAATTTATTACTACCGCGTGCACATCTCATTACACTCATTTCATCAAACTTTTCATTATTTTGCGGTCACTCTGACTGAGTAACCATAAGTGTACATCAACTAACTAGCTAACTAGCATTTCTTTTGCTCAGTATATACAGGCCTACGGACACTTTGACCTTGATGACATTTTGACAATGGCAGATCTGCGGTTGTAAGAGGAATTAGCTGCTGTCAGACATGAGCTGAACTTTCGGAACAGAGAAGATCGCCTCTGGGAAAATGACGAGTGGCTGCTCGTTTTGAGTGGCACCCAATAAAATGGTAGCGCAGTGGTCAAGTAGAATTGACTTGAGATCGTAAGGTCCTAAGCTCAAGCCTCGGCCACGGCCTTCGCGGTGTGTTCTTGGGCAGAACACTGGTTAAGCACCGGCCAGATGGGCCACTAGGCTCGCACAGGCTTACTTCTTCTTCTTCTTCCAATAAAATGTCATGGAGTCATAGCCTACTAATAAAAGTACAATGAAGAGTGATCTCTGCAGACTGTATTTTAACAATTACCCTCATGTAGCTCCGATCGAGGTGGTGGGGACTCATCCGTCTCCCCACCCCCTCGTATTCCCTCGATGGAGGGGGAGCCCTGCTCCCCGAACGGTGACAGCTGGAGGTTCGAGTCTGGTTGGCCTCCGCCGTTCCGTGCACTGCTGCGTCTGAGCGCCGCAACCACTGATCTATATATAATTCTACATAGATCAGTGGCCGCATCCCATTTTTAGGTGGCGATCTTAAAATCGGACCACTTTTTTAACCTACACGTAAAGCATTTGGATTGTCAGTTAGGCTAGACAACATGAAATATCATGGATCTATAAATTGAATTTATTAAGGCCGATGTCATTCGCACTTATACGTGTGGCCAATGCTGAGTTTTTATCTTGGCCACACTTATAAGTGCCCCAGTTGATGACCATTCCAGTGCAGCTTATAGAAAGTAGACCTACCGCATAAACAAGTTTGGCCAGGAAAAAAAAAGTAGCTTTGGATACACTGAAAGTAAGTGTGGGCAATGGAGAAATGTGCATTATGGCCACGCTTATAAGTGCGTCCAACGCGAATTTCAATCAATTTTTGGGCTTGGGCGCACTTAAATAAGTGCGAATAGTCACTTCAATTTATTAAGGAATTAAATCAAACTTCTGCTGCACTCTGGTTTTCCACCTCAACGGTGTTCACCGCAGCAGCAATAGTTTTCCAAACTGCAGCCTTTTGGTCTCCCTTTATGCCACTCTTAAGGCTTCCAAATAAAATTATTTTGTTTTTCTCCACCTCGGGCGTGATCATTTATATTTCCTCCTCGGTGTAGTTCTTTCTTCTTTGCTGACTTTCGAGAGTCCCTGTCGTAAAGTGGGCAGGACTATACTTTCCTGAGCATGAATTTATAGGGGCGTGTCATGTAAATTACGTTGGTTTCAGCCGCCAGATTTATCAACGCCACGGCAGTTCTACGCCGACATCTGCGACCTGCGACGTACACACTTTTAGTAAATCAGGCATGACACCTGGCGAACGCTGATATTTACACCAGAGTCTACGCCAGATCCTTTGATAAATGAGGGCCATTCTGTTGTGGTTTTCTGACTCTAACTGATATTCTTCCAGCATGGAGTCTTGTCTCCCAATTGGGTGACGTAGAACTCTAATTGCGATACCTGATCAACACGGTTGGTCTGCGTTATATAGTGGATTTTCCACACTGTGATGGGTGTTATTATGATTTGGCTTCGAGGAGATTCCGTTATACCGAGTCGGCTTGGTCACTGAACGGAAATCTTTTACAAAACCAAGTCCCTGAACTGATAATGTCACACTACGGAGTTACTCACTTTGGGCCCCGGTAATCCCTAGTCATAGCAAATTTCTATGTCAAATTAATGTGCTTAATAATACCGCCAGCATCTGAGTTAATCTACCGAATTGGGTAGCACAGATGTTTTGGTCCGGCAGAGTAAGGTGGGTCTGATGCACAACATAGCTCTAAATACATAGATAGGAGTCAAATCAATATTTATGCAAACGCATGGTAACTGCGAATGGGAACAGCTAAATGTTATATCCTAAATTCAATATGGAGTCAGATTAATTGTTACCCCTACGACATTAGGACTGCAGCATCCGCTAGACACATTTCAGGCCACTTAAAAGCAGAACGTGAAGGACAACATCACGTTTGGTCTGAGACAGTGGCCTAACGCTGAAGCTGTAGCCAGACCCCATTATTATAATGGAGACCGGAAAGACTTTCTTCTCCCTGGCTGTTTAGGCAGACACGCTGAGACCTTCCGCCTCAGCTAGGACCCTCCTTGGCCTAGTTGTACAGTACAGTGTTTACACACACACACACACGCACACACACACACACAGACATGCGCTCACACGCATACACACACACAAACGCACACTCACATGCAAGCATACATACATACATTACACACACGCGCAAGCAGCCATTCTTGTACTTCTATCGGTGTGATCACATTACATCAACTTCTATTCATTTTTTGTGCATCTCTACATTCTTTCTCTCTAATATTAACCATAATCAAGCGTCCAATCCAAACCCTAACCCTGACCTTGACCTACTCCTATTCTAACCTTCACTGTAACCTCAATCCGGTAGTCACAATTTGCCTTTGTAGCCATGACGACTGCCTAAAACATCCTCACTCCCCAAAAAATGTCCCCACTCAGTTGCGTATCCCTGGTCCTCACTATATAGCAGTAGCACTATATAGCAAGTAAAGGAACACACACACACATAAAATCACAAACGCGCATGCATGCACACTCATTTTTGCTTTTGTCCTTCAGAATTCTAGGAAGTATTGGAGGTATTAATGCACCATTTGGAGAGTCTGGTAAATGTTTGTATAATGCTGAAGCATTTACACATTTATTGGTGAAGGGGGAATAATTTTTATGAGGCATGTAATTATTATTACAGCATGTCTAGGTTGAAAAATCTGGCAGTGCGTTTGGCCAGTCCTATAAAATACCTGGAAAGCGTGAATATGAAGCAAGGCATTGACACTGGAGTTTGCCAAGTAATGAAAATAACAGAGTAATGTTTTTATAATTTTATTGTAGATAATTTCCTGTGTCCCACGTCATGAGCTATATCTATTTAGCAGGAGAAACACAGTATGTAGTCTTATCACTTTTTGGTAACAAAGCATTTGACGTAAAAGATTGTACAGCATTATTTTTTAATTGGGAAGACAAGGATTAAAGGCAGTAATGTTTTTCCGCCCCTCCAGGGAGTAGTAACCTTTTAATCATGACTTATTCAAATGAGCAAAATTAGTCAAGTTTTGATGTTACCATCACAGCGTTCTAATTAATATGATTTAGTGTTCCTTTTTATCTAACCTGCAGCTGTTAAATGCATGGCATGTGTGCTTTACTGTGGAAAATTGAATTAATTCTCAAATGAGTAAGTGATAATTATTATTTCTTAATGGCGATAATGGGGTAAAAGTGAGCAGCCTAACTTTCGGCCTAATGGGAGGGCAGGTGCCGGAGGGATAAAGGGGTGCACAGAATTCTCCACTTTAATTAACATATGCACTGCAAGTGGATTCAACGCCAAGCACTTACAGCAGCTTCAAAACCCCCATGGCTGGCTATTTTGTTTGGCAGTGGCTTCTGCTAAATTAGAAGTGCATATTATATTTTTATGCTTCGCCATTCACTTCATTATTTTGTGGGACCACTACAGTTTGCAGATGCAACAAAAACCGCACATATCTGGGAAAGGAATTGAACACCCGAGTGGTAGAAGTACATCAGACACAAAATACCCATACAGAGGAAATTTAAAAAAAAAAAAAATGTAATGTAGGCAATTGTAAAAAAAAAAAAAAAAAAAATTTATTTAAAAAAATTCCCATCCTTACCACGTCCTTACCTGTGTGAAAATGTGGCTGATGTTCTTTTAGCACTTGGCTCTTCAATTATTTTGATCATGTGTCCACAATGATTGCATACTTTGATGATGAACTGCTATTTGGCAGACCTATGATTATTTGTTTTTACTGGATAATTATTGCATGTAATTGTATCTCGAGCTGGTTTAAGCTTGTAGTTTGAGAGCACATAAATAAATCACGGAACATAATACCAATTTAATGTTTTTCACTATTGTGTTTGTCAATGCTTAATTTGTACCACGTTGTCACTGTACCATTCAAATACATACTGTGTAAGATTGTTTGGATATGGTAACTTTCGAATAATTAAATTAAATTAAACAAATTCTGGGTAAAGTGATAGATACACAGTAAAAAGTAAGGACTCCTGCTCGAGTCCTGCTTGAGTCAATGTTAATGTCATGATTTGGGAGCTTTGTTAGCTCCTTTTGTTACTCTCGTCCGGGACGATATCGTTTTGCTCGCCGTCGGATTCTTTAGCCAGCTGGCATTGATTGGGGGCGTTGCCCGGACTCTATTTAAGCTATTTAAGTAAGGTATTTGAGAAAGACAGAGTATTGGCAGGATCTTAGCTTCATAAGAGGTATAGTGTTAATGAGTAAGGGATTCTTTTGGTTTATTTCCCTTTTCTTTTGTATTTTGTTGGGCTCGCCTGTTTGCTACCATGGACGGCATCAGGTCCGTTGGTAGCGTGAGCCTCGTGATTTCCCTTTGTTTTAGTCTCTCAGCACGCTGCTGTTTTTTACTTTCATTTCTGGCCACTGCTCTTGGCGTCTTACCACCAACGCCATCACAGTTAAATTAAAAGTGCTGGGGAATAATTAGATTTATCTGCCGCTAGTGCATCTTTTCTGTCTATCACTGATTATTGTTATTGAAGCCTTTTTTGTATTTATTTTTTATTGGTTTAAGTGTAGAAAGTAGATTCCATAAGAACGTATCTCAGACATAGTATAACCGCCTTCCCACCCCCTGCCCCCCTCCTCACACGGGATAAATTGAACACTAAATAAAGCCCACTGATGTCCATGGGTCATACATTCAAATCGGTTCTTTTTCATTATAATATCCTTCACTTTGGAGATGCCATTATTCCAGATTTGCAGAGTCCGTGAGGTTGCATCATTTACTTTGGCAGAGGAAAGTTCAAGAAATAAAATGTCCAGAAAGGTATTCAACCAATGTTCAAATGATAAATTGTGGCGTGGCACTCAGACTTGTACAAAAATCTTCTTGGCTGCTGTCAGGCCAGCAAGCCAGGTTTTCCTAGATCTTCAATTCATACAAATTAGAGAGTCATCATTGAGAAGGCGGGTTCTATGGGAAGTTGTATGCCAATCAGATCAGACAAACATTCTATTACTTTAATCCAAAATCATATATTTTGGAACAGTCCCACATTGCATGCATGAATGATCCTAATGAATTCTGTGAACAGATAGTACAAAGTGGATGCGGGGCTAGTCCCATTAAATGTCTCATTCTAGGGGTAAGATATGCTGTATGGGCGATCTTCATGTGAATGAACCGGTGATTTGGATTACGGGAGCTTATAAATATATTATGCCAGCTTGCTTCCCAATTTACAGTTTGCCCTCGAAGCCCCATTGATCGATTCCATTCCCCAGAACTAGGTTTGGGAGACAAGTGTTAAAGGAGTTTTTTGTAGAGGAATGAGGCAGTACTTCTTGGGGCTTCATGAAACATTTAACCACAGGGTATTCTTTCAGCCCTGAGCCCCATGTAACATTGTGTGTTCTAAGAGCAGATCTAAGTCAAAAATAAAAGAATAAGGAATGTTTAGGAATGTTGTATCATGTCTCATTAAAACTTAGTAGGGAATCATTACCATTTATGTGTCCAAAGCCCATATACCTTTCTCTGCCCACAAATTTTGGATAAAAGGTTTTTTCTCAGATAACAAGTATTTGTTTAGCCACAGAGAAGATGATTCATGCCATTTAGATGTGAAACCCACAAATTCTTCAATCTTCTAAAAAAATATTATGCATGTACGACAGGATTGGGCCATACCTCAAAGCGCAATTGTTTGCTGGAAAGACCACAAAACAGAAAATCTTTAAGTCTAATTGGAGTAATTATGTTTTCTTCTACAAAACCCAAAACCAGTGAAGTTGGCACGTTGTGTAAATCGTAAATAAAAACAGAATCCAATGATTTGCAAATCCCTTTCAACCGATATTCAATTGAATACACTGCAAAGACAAGTTACTTAATGTTCGAATAGGTAAACTTTGTAATTTTTTGCAAATATTAGCTCATTTGGAATTTGATGCCTGCAACATGTTTCAAAAAAGCTGGCACAAGTGGCAAAAAAGACTGAAAGAGTTGAGGAATGCTCATCAAAGACTTATTTGGAACATCCCACTGGTGATCGGGCTAATTGGGAGCAGGTGGGTGCCATGATTGGGTATAAAAGCAGCTTCCCTGAAATGCTCAGTCATGCACAAACAAGGATGGGGCAAGGGTCACCACTTAGTGAACAAGTGCATGAGCTGATTGTCGAACAGTTTAAAAACAACATTCCTCAACGAGCTATTGCATGGGATTTCATCATCTACGGTCCATAATATCGTCAAAAGGTTCAGAGAATCTGGAGAAATCACTGCACGTAAGCGACAAGGCCGAAAACCAACATTGAATGCCCGTGACCTTCGATCCCTCAGGGATCCTACTGCATCAAAAACCGACATCTGTGTGTAAAGGACATCACCACATGGGCTCAGGAACACTTCAGAAAACCACTGTCAGTAACTACAGTTCGTTGCTACATCTGCAAGTGCAAGTTAAAAGTCAAAAAGACAATGCAAAGCGAAAGCCATTTATCAACAGCACCCAGAAACCCCACTGGCCCAAGCTCATCTAAGATGGACTGATGCAAAGTGGAAAAGTGTTCTGTGGTCTGACGAGTCCACATTTCAAATTGTTTTTGGAAACTGTGGACGTCGCGTACTCCGGACCAAAGAGGAAAAGAACCATCCGGACTGTTATAGGCGCAAAGTTCAAAAGCCAGCATCTGTGATGGTATGGGGGTGTATTAGTGCCCAAGGCATGGGCAACTAACAAATATGTGAAGACACCAATAGAGTGTGAACGGCAGCGTTCTTTTTCCAGGGCCCAGTTGGGGAGCAGTTCCGGGGTTGGCACCAGTTGTCCCAGACGTGGGTGCTAGGTGGCTCCAGTTGTCCCTGGAGGTGGACACCCTGTAGCCTGGTGGTGGATGCCCTTTAGCCCGGCGGTGTGTTCCGGAGGAGAGCGTGTTCTAGAGGAGGGTGTGTTCCTGGAGGTTTGGCGCCAGAGTTCCCAGAGGTAGGTGCCAGGTGGGCGCCAGGGTGGGTGCCAGTGTTCCCGGAGGTGGGCGCCAGGTTGGGTGCCAGGGTGGGCACCAGTGTTCCCGGAGGTGGGCGCCAGGTTGGGCGCCTGGGTGGGCACCAGTGTTCCCGGAGGAGGGCGCCAGGGCTCCAGCCTGGGGAGCGGCGTGGTTGGGCGTTGGGCGCCCCAGTGTGGTCCGGAGGTTTGGCGCCCCAGTGTGGTCTGGAGGAGAGTGCGCCCCAGTGTGGTCTAGAGGAGAGTGTGCCAAAGTGTGGTCTGGAGGAGTCTGAGCCCCAGTGTGGTCCAAGGAGAGAGCGCCAGATGTGGGCGCCATTTGGTTCCGGTGGCGAGTGCCATGGGCTCTTGGCACGCCAGGAGGCGTGCCCTGGGGGTAGGGTCCTGTGATGGTCCTGCCTTGCAGTCCCTCTCCCCTCCTGTCTGAACCTCCACTTCAACGAGCTACACCTGTTGCTCATTGAGGTGGAGGTGCAGGTTAGAGTATTTATGCACTGCACTGCTAAACTGGCAGTGCAACTACATTCTGTGTCCCGGAGCCCTGTCTGTGATTTGGCAGCTGCTCCTCTCGTGTGTGGTTTTATCTTTTAATTAAAGATTTTTTTACATTTTTACACAGCCTGTGTTTGTGGGTCCCTTCACCCATTTTTGGATACATGGTCCCAGTGCCCGCCGACTTCGTGCCCTCTGCTGGCAGGGGCAAAACCATGACAGGTACAGCAGTACTGCTAACTTTCCAGAAGTGCTTGAGGTCGCTTTGATGATACTGGCTTTTAAATTCCATCTCATTAGCACCGCAACTCCCTTTGTGCTGGTGCCATCAGATGAGATTTACAGCTACAGTTTTGTATCTTATTTTGGAGTCTTAAGGAGTCAGTGGGCTTTAGGTGAGTCTTCTGTAATACAGCTATATCAACATTTTTCCTGTGTAGAAAATCAAAAACTTTAGTTTGTTTAAAGGGAGTGTTTAACTCTCTCTCGTTAAAAGAAATTACTTTGTATCTATCCATCGGCCCTTTAAATGTGTGGCAAAGGCAATCCTACCAACAAATTTGAAAAAGATTCCAAATAAGTTAAAAAAAAAAAAAATTAGAAGAAACTAATGACATCATAAACCAGCAACAACACGGTGTGTGCGAAAACGTAAAAGTCCCACGTGAGAGAATCCCTTGAATTTCCACGATCCCATTTCCCTTCCCCCCTCCCCCCTAAAGTCATCTGTGAGAAACACAAAGCGATGTCTAACTGAACTTTGCCCATACCCCTGATTTGGGCAGCTTCCTTGCTGAGAAAAGAATATTATCATTTTTAAGAAATAGTCTAAACAAGGTGCTCACAACCTCGAAAGTACAACATATAAAGAACATTAAAAAAAAAAAAATGTGCACATAACTTCGCTGAGCACCATGGTATGAATATAATGCACTGACAAATCGTTACATCATACTTCTAACTTAAAAGCAAAACACGACTCAGGAACAGAAATCAAATCTTGCGTGTTATTAAGAGTTGATCTGTTTGTTCATTCCATGCCTGAACAGTTCAGCAAATTTCCAGTAGTGTTGATGTGGGTCTGAGGTGTTGAATTGGTGTCTTGATCCAAGGAAAATGTCCCCGCCGTATTTTCGGATTGTAGTGATGATCGTGTTCAATCGAAGTTTGGTCCTGAAAAGAACTCTGCATCCTCTGCTGAGTCAAACGAAAGCTTTTCCCCTCTGTAGATAACCTTCATGGAACGATTCGATGCCCAACTGTCGCAATTTACTCCTGATTGATTTGAACTTGCTTCTTCTCTGTGTAGTCTCAGTGCTGTAGTTGGCGTAGGACTCCAGTGGGGTACCATTTTCAAGCTTTGGCTTGACTTTGCGGGCACCTTGTAGTATGGCTTAGCGATTCTGATAACTGAGTACTCGGAAGATCATTGTAGGTTTGGAGGTAGAGGCAGAGAAAATCGGTGGGCTCTGTCGATTTCAATCGGCATGGATAAACTGGGCAGTGTAGGGATCCACTGGGGTAGCTGGCACAAAGGTAGCCCACAGGATTGTCTCCCTCTGCACCGGTTAGTAAGTTAATCAGTCTTATATTGTTCCTTCTTGATTGATCTTCCATCTCGTTAACTTTCTTTCTGAGGTTATCCACCTCTGTGAGGCAGTGGTTGGTTTTCCTTTTGTTCTGACGCAGAACTCCTTGCATTGTATAAACATTGGCAGACATGCTATCCATTTTTTTTAGCATGGCTGTTCATTTCGTTGGTCAATGATTCAAGTACCATTAAGTACCATTCTCATTGGTTTTCAATCGTAGCATGTGCTTTACCCAAAGTCTCGCTCAGCATTCCAGAAACCAGTCCTTTCAATGTATCCCTCTCCACCTCCACTGTTCGCTTGATTAGCAGAGAGATGTCGTTCGGTAGCAGGTTAGCTAGTGAAGCGCTAGGGCTACCTGCAGTCTTGTGTCGTTAGCTTGGATTTTGTTTCGCAAGCGAACTTGCTGCATTTTTCAAAGCCATTTCACATCAACGATATTACAATTTGTGCCACAACTGTAATCAACAATTTAAATAAATTAACAAGGCGAGGAAGCTGTCAGTCAAGGGGCTTTTTGGCGGGAGCTCAATGTGATACGACCATCTCACTGCGTGTCTCACTGGAAGTCCCGAAGCCTGCTTTTAAAATAGTTGACTACGTTGGCACCCTGATGCTTTCGGTGGCGTCATGTTGCCGAGAAGTTACCTTGCTTTCTAGAATTATGTTTTAGTGTTCTTTAGCAGAAGTCTGTGCATCAGTCCAGCAGTGAGAACAACATTGTCGGTAGAAAGACAGGTGGACTTATCTTTCTGAGCTGCCTCCTGCTGCGTGCGGACAAGCTTATTGTTCCTTTTGTTTACAAATCTTTTTCAGCAGCCACAAAAAAGGGAGAGAGGGAAAATCTGTAAATATATGGAACTTAGCTCCACGCAAGGCACTTCTCCCTCAGAGTTCGGATATACTTCTTAGCTGACTGTGAATAAAAAATAGGTAAGTAAATAAATAAATAAATACCTGGTACATGGCTGTCAATGATTTCCACATGTATTAAAGACAACTAAAAGATTCAGCCAACTTATAAAGTAACAGATTTTGTAAACCCAGGTATTGAGGCAAACTCAAATGTTTTGTGGAACCTATTACACATAAAAAATATGTAAGCCAACTTAATTGCATTGTGTGGCGGGTGCTTAAAAACATAAGGTAAAAGTTATTCTCACCACATTCTTACCTATTTTTTCCACTTTAAGTGTTGTGAACACAAGATTTCTAAGTTGGCTTACACAATTTTTTGAGGTCATCAGTTTCTAGCAAGGAAGCATTTTTCTTTGGTAGCAGTTCCTTGATGCCCTTTACCAGCTTGTGGACATTTGAACTAATATGATTATCTTTGCCCTCCCATAAGACTCCTTTAGTTCCAGCCAAATATGAAATAAACTGTCTGCCATTCAATGGGACGATAGCAGTGTTCTCAAACCAGTACAAACAATTGGTCCTGATATACTGTTCATAGTCACAGTCCACAGTGACCACAGTGCTGCAGCTGCAACTGTAATATAATAACAAACAGTAACAGCTGAGGTAAGTCATGAGCAGTGACATTTATTTGATAATTGCTTTACTCAGACTTATACATGGGATGGACTGGAAACTTTCAATCTTACTTAAGTGCTGTACAACTTTCAAGGTTTATTCATTCAGCATTTTATTTATGTAGTTCTCAGTATCTCTGAAACATGTTCTATTCTTGGAAAATCTGGGGTGGCCAGGATATAGAGGCTGTGAGGAATCGTGTCAGAACTGGCCTCGGTTGGTGTGTCTCAGCCCCTCTGAGGTGAGGATAAACTCCCACTGGGAGAATGGATCTCACATCAGGCTTCTTAAATGAGTCTGAGTCCTTCCTCTCCCAGTTTGAGTAATCACCTCCCACTCCCTCCCCCTTCGGCCACCCTGCTTTACATAACACCCCCTTGTGAGTACAAGCCGCCTTTTTTAATGCCTTCCTGTTTTAGCAGTGTGCCTGTACATCATGCAAAAATAAGAAAGCTCTTTGGAAGGAGGTGATGTCAGTGTGTCCAGTAAATACACATAATGGAGCCCTATGATGCATGTGCATGCACACACATGCGCACACACACACACGCACTATACACACTAACACACACACAAACGCACTCACACATGCATATGCGCCCACTCGTTGGATCTTCTTGTCTTGTGGGGACATTCCATAGACTTGCATATGTGCGCACACACACACCCACATGCACACGCATGCACACGCGCACACACACACACCAACTCACACACACATAAACACAGTTACATGTATGCCAACGCAGAAAAACACATTTTCCAACCAAAACACCTCCAATATAAGGGGGCAAATATTTCATATGCTAAAACGAAGTACCATGATATGACACCAGGGAGCAGACGAGAGTGATTCTGGGGTGTTGCTATGGGAACAGAGTATGCAGTAGACAGAGTGTGCGTGAAGACAGGATGAAGAAATGCCTTCCCTTCGTTAGATGAGATAGCAGGCGGGCTTAATGTGGACGTAACCAAGATTAATTGTGTGCTACCGACTATTCACAGCTCAGATGTGACAATGTCACACAGAGTTATGGCCTCAGCTCTGGTGGAGTGGTCATTAAAACTATCCAAACACACAGAGCTCCAGTGTGCCGAGCCCAGCTGAGCTTAGATTACAGCCTGCAGCTAAGAGTATGCTTAATATTCTACAACAGCCACTCGCAATGGAGTAATGGTTGGCTTGTTTATGGATAGACCAAAGAAAAATGAGGTCTTCTCAAAGAAAATGAGGCCTTTACTTGAATTTATTTGCCATTCTCTATTAAGGCCCATAGATTGTTTTCTGATTGCAAAGTGCCATGAATGTACGTCAATGTCAGGTCCATTAAATATAATTATTTTATTTTATATTCATAGAAGCAAGTATGAAAGCTAGCATTGAATTGCACCTACATAAAGTATCCATTTGCAAATACTGATGCATACTGAAGCAGTTTCAAGGTAAAAAAATAAAAATTAAAAAATATATATATTACAAGAGCTAAAATAATCTATATGAGCACAGCGACCTGCAACCATTCAGTCTGGGCCTTTGCTGGAGGGTTGGAAGACTAAGGATTTTAGGACACCATATCTTGGGGGTGCTCCAAAGCCCAGAATTCCTAGCCATGGCTCCGTTTACACGTAAAAGTCATGCCTAACCAATCAGGTAAAGTTTGAAATCCAAAGAGCTTTAGTTCTCTCCTCTGCTGAGTGTTAGACTCGTGGGGAAACCAATACTGCTCTCGAGAGAGGCCCCAGTCCTGGAGCCAGGGGCAGGCTGCGTCTCCTTTATCACTGGGCGTCTGATTCTGGCTGACTTTATAATAACCCAGTGCGTTTCAAAACAAAGCTAAATTAGTTGCGGCTGGAGAAAGCCAACAACCTTGAGGGCTTTGGCCATGAAGTGTTCAATCCCACTGATAACGTTAATTCAAACAGACTCTGCCTCTGGTGAGAATAAACAATTAACCTTTTCAGACACTTGGACTCCCAACCCATCAGTGGCTATAACGATTCAGAGGACAGAGAGTCTATCGGAGAAAAACGTGTATATTTTTGGTTATGTTCTGAAAACACCTCACAGCTATACCAATGACGGAAATGGCCGAAGGGGAAGGCACAGCGCGTTCCTCCTCAGTTGTGAATTGGAATAAAACGGACGTTAATTTATCAATGTTCTCTGTTTGTATGAACAGGGCATAGAGCATAGCGGTTACAGTTTATCTGACTCCAAATGAAACATAAATTATAACATTTAGCTTTACTCAGTGGTGGTTACAATTAAACCATGTAGTTTCTTTGAATGTGATCTGACTCCAATTTATGAATTTACAGCTCTGTTGTGCATTGGACTTGTAACTGGTCTATACCCGCTGGTCGATACCCGCTTTGGTCCGCTGGACCAAAAACATCTGTACAGCCCTATTCGGCAGTCCTATGAAGCCTGGTAGTCTGACAAATAAAGTATGACTAAGGACCACCAGGGATGAAAACTTTTGAGTATGATGCAATTAAAGGCGCTCAGGGACTGTTTTCAATATAACGCAAAAAAAGAAGGCGTTCAGTGACTCTTGAGTTTAACAACATGTTCTCAATGTCAATCAAAATAACACTAGTTACAGCATGGAAAACCACTGTGTACCTAGAAGGGAGGCCCAGTAATCAGGCAGGCCTCGTAGCCCTACATTATACCCCTTGGGTGACAGGAACCCCGAGCTGAAAGGATAATAAGTTAGTTAGATCCAGAAAAAGGCAAAAAAATACAATTAACAATTTATTTTGCCAGTCAGGCACACGTTTAAGTCAGAAAAACCAAATTACATCATTACATGAAATTTAAAGAAATGATTTTCATACCATGCGTGACTCGCAACTACACATGTAGACAAAGTGCACATGGTGGAAAGGATGAATACAAGCTTCCTACCCCATTTCGGCTGCACATCGCACGTAGACTCTCATGTGGGAGGTTGTTTGCAGTCCTCGCCGAATAGTTTGTTTCCCTATCGTTTATGCCCAAACTCAACAATGACTTTTATGGCAGGGTCAAAAATTACTTGGGCAGCCGAATTAGAACTGCGACCCCTCCCCGGAAGAAATTTGAGTGGGGACATTGCCAGAGGGGATATTCCCACAAGTACCATCTTTTCCATAATTATCAAATGAGGGTTTTATACTATTCTAATCCCTTAGAAATATGCCCCATGCAATTTCGGAAATTTAGAGGAGTAGAATGATACCAAATACGATATGTTAGCACTACGGTTTGCCATGAAATGTCCGGTACAGTATAGACTCACAAGGATATTTTGTATTTATGTTATAAATGAGCTTTTGTCATATAATATAACAGATATATATACAACCCCAATTCTGAAATAGTGGGGACAAAATATAAATTGTGAATAAAATCAAAATTCAATGACTTTCAAATCACACCAGCCATTATTTAACTCACAATAGAACAAAGATAACATAGCAAATGTTGGAACTGAGAGATTTTTATCATTTTATCCACAAAATGAGCTCATTTCAAATTTGATGTCTGCTACAGGTCTCAAAAAAGTTGGGACAAGGGCTGTTTACCATGGTGTAACATCCCCTCCTCTATGTAACTCAGAGTAAAGGTGTCTGGGAATTGAGGAGACAAGCTACTGGAGTTTAGCCATTGGAATTTGATCCCACTCTTGTTTAATACAGGCTTCCAGCTGCTGGAGAGGTTTGGGTCTCCTTTGACGGACTTTTCGTTTAATTATGCGCCAAATGTTCTCAATCGGTGAAAGATCAAGACTGCAGCCAGGCCAGTTCAGCACACGGACTCCTCTACTACGAAGCCATGCTGTTGTAATAGCTGCAATATGTGGTTTTGTATTGTCCTGCTGAAATACACAAGGCCTTCCCTGGAATAGATTTCATCTGGAGGGGAGCATATGTTGCTCTAAAACCTTTATATACTTTTCAGCATTCATGGTCCTTTTTAAAACATGCAAGTGTCCCACACCATATCGACTAATGAAAACCCATACCATCAGAGAAGCTGGCTTTTGAACTGAACGCTGATAACAGGAGGGGTGGTCTTTCTCCTCTTTAGCCCGGAGGACACGGCGCCCATTATTTTACAAGAATATAAAATTTGAACTTTTCTGACCACAGGACACTTTGCCACTTTGCTACAGATCATTTTAAATGAGCCTTGGCCCACAGAACACGGGGGCGCTTCTGGATCATGCTCAACAACGGCTTCCTTTTTGCATGACAGAGTTTTTGGTGGCATCTGTGAATGGCACGGTGGACTGTGTTTACAGACGGTGGTTTCTTGAAGTATTCCTGGGCCAATTTAGTAATGTCAATGACAGAATCATGCTGGTGAGTGATGCAGTGGCATCTGAGGGCCCGAAGATCATGGGCATCCAGTAAAGGTCTTCGGCCTTGTCCCTTACGCAGTGATTCTTCCAGTTTCTCTGAATCTTTTGATGATATTATGCTCTGTCGATGATGACAATTGCAATTTGCCTTTACAATTTGACATTGAGGAACATTGTTTTTGAAGTATTCCACAATTTTTTATGCAAGCCTTCACAGGTTGTAGAGCCTCTGGCCATCTTTACTTCTGAGAGACTCATCCTCTCTAAGACATCCCTTTTATAGCCAGAATGATGTTACACACCTGATGCCAGTTAAGTTAATTACTTGCTAAATGTCCTCTCAGCTGATTCTCTTGTATATTACTTACTTTTTCAGCCCTTTTTGCCTGTGTCCCAACTTTTTTGAGACCTGTTGCAGCCAGAAAATATGAAATAAGCTCATTTTGTGGATAAAAATGTAAAATGTCTCAGTTTCAAGATTTGGAATGTTATCTATGTTCTATTGTAAATAACATTGGCTCATGTGATCTGAAAGTCATTGCATTTTGATTTCATTCACAGTTTACTCTTCGTCCGAACTATTTCAGAATTGGGGCTGTACATTACATTTATAACATTATAAATAAAATTATTACTTTGAACCTGTGGGGAAAAAGTAAATAGGAAGCAATGGGAATTATTTCGCTGATGCAGTCTAGTAAAAGTCCGGTTGATGGTACTGTGGCATTTCCCGGCACAGAGCAGGATTCCAGAAGCAGTTCTAGGATGAAATGGAGGACACAAGGCGCTGACCATTAACTCAGAGGTCTGTGACCCCTCTGGCCATGGCCCGAAAAAGTTTGGGACGTTTGGCCAAAATGCGGGTCATTAAAACCCTTATCTATAGTCTCCCATGAAACAGAAATTCCTCTGGCAGGTGCTGGTGCCGTTAAGATAGTGGGAGTAAGTTTACCGAAATGCGTACGGTGAATATGTACACAAGCCTTGCATATGGTTTTCCACTGCTGCTAATATGCAAGAAATTTTGCACCCCATTTTTGCTTGGGATAATGGCAAAACACGAATCTGCTTTCCCAGTTCTCCTTATTTGGGTTGTCTAATGCTAAGAGCACACTTTGGCAAAAACGCTCTCAATTTTTTGTAAGATACTCTCTTTCACTGTGACCCCTTGGATGACTGTGCCTTTTCTGAATCTAATAGTCTGGAAATTCAAGGTTAAGACGTCACTTCTCACAAGTGCGCGCTGCTGAGGAGATAACATCAATAGCCGCGAGTGCAGACGTGCATGAATTGTAATTATTGTGCTTTGACTGAAGTTAGACAAAGTGTGCGTGTCACTCTGTATGTTCCCTGTCACTGTTGGAATGAAAAGCTACTGCACTGGCAGGCCTCAAGAATTACGAAGTATACACTTCGTGCCATATATATCAAGACACTTGCTATGAAACTGCTCTACCATCTGCGACCATTTCTACCCCCCCAAACTTTGTTTATAAAGAATAAAATCGATGTTGGCACATAACTTTTTTTTATACATGGAAATCGAGACAAAAGTTAGAATACATAATTTATAGCCTACCCGAAATTGTCATATTTGATGCTGATAAACAGCAGCTCAATGAGATCTCTATCTCTATTGGAGGGCCTTTGTGAGGGTTGGAGATAAGATCAGGGTTAGAAACCTTCGTTTATGTGATGACTTGGTGCCCAACGGTGTTAAGAGGGCACCTGGAGAGTGATGGAACATTGAAGGACCCAAATGCAGGAATGTGGATTTTTTTCAAAAATTAACACAGTAAATAAATTACACAAATACAAAACTTCAGAGGGATAATTCAACTAAAGAGAATCACAAACTAAGGCTACCTGCCAGTGAGGGAGAGGTTTATATTGACAAGTGAATGATACTCAATTTAAGAAAACCAGGTGTGATAATTAGGAATGAGAACAGAGGAGATAATTGAATAATTAGATTAGGGCAGGTAGCCATGCGTCCAAAATGCCCTGAGGAAGGCGGTTTGCAGTTCCACACTCCATTGGGTCAGTTTTATAGTCATGGATTTAACATAGTTCTGGGCGAAACAAAGTTTAGAATCGAAGATTTCCGTTGAAAATCCAATTTATTTTAGGATTAAGCTTAATCTGTGTCTGAGAAACTGGCCCATTATGTTTATATTCTTTGCCCAGCTGGCCACACCATTTATCAGAGCACCTGCTTGCCATAACTTTTTGATCCTGGCACCATTTTGCCCTCATCGGCAAAACATCTATTTCTAATCAATTAGAAAAGTTTACTTTTTTTTTTTTTTTTTAAGACCTGTCCATATTTTATAGAAAACCCCGCTTTCTTCATCTTGTGAGTCTTGAGGCATGCTTCGTAATTGTGGCACTTGTATGATTATGAAATAACTTTCTCAAGTGGCTGACGCCACCTGCGTAGATAGAGGAATTCACTGGTTTGACAGAGCATGATGAGCTGACTTCCTGCTGCGTGATGTCAATCAAGTCTTTATCCAGGATAATAAAATGCTACCTCCCCAGGATTCCCCTGGTTCTTGTCATCAGTACAAATGACTGACCCCCATCTGTAGATGTTGTGGCCCTCGTTATTACCTTACTGTTATGTACTCATTTACCTTCACCCATGGAGGTTTGCACCATTAAATACGTCGGTGACATTACTCAAACAAAACTTCAATAGGGCACGTTTACTCTTTTTATGGGACACTGGAAAAAAAGTGGAGCGATTTCCTTGGAAAACATCAGTAGCAGCAGTGCATCAATAAATTATATACATCAATACATCTAGCAATAAATCAATAAATTTGCCGGCAAGTTTTTTTTTTCCTCAAATGCACTAATAATTCTGCTCTCACTGCTACCACAAGTGAAATTGCATTTGAGTTGATTTGACATGTTAGAGCGACAACATTATGACCAGTCACTGATGAAGTAAATACCGTTGGCACAAGTCTGTCAGCAGACCTTTGTCGGAAAGCGAACAGTCGGTTTTTGTAGTTGACGTCTTGGATACTAGAGAATTAGGATTAAATGATTTTCGAAAGGGCCAAATCCAACCTGCAGTGGTCGGCAGCTTTTCAGAACAGCGCACGATTGGCTACAGCACTGTGGGAATGCAAATTGGGAGGGGACTGCTGGGAAGGAATAATAAAAATAGTTGTCTTGTTCCTTGCTCTAGCGCCTTCTGTTGGCCAGCTGGGCGCTCGTCAATGAGATTCTAAGCTTGCTCGTGTTTGGGTGTCCTCCGCCCTCGTTCTGAATTTGCGATAGTTTTATGACCAATGAGTGTAAAGATGCAGGGGCTGACAGGCGCGTGCTTCAGAGGAGAGCCAAGAGAGCCACGAACAACAACATGAAAATTGTAGAAAATTTCCTGTCACCAGCGTGATGTGCCATAGCACACAATGCATTACAATCTGCTGCCTATGAGGCTTTATCGCCACAGAAAGGTCAGAGTGTCCATTCTGACTTCTATGCACCAGTGCAAAAAAGTGTCAGCACTAAACCTTGAAGCAATGGAACATGGTCAGCTCATCTGATGAGTCTTGCTTTTGTCTGCATTATCTACACCGTCCAGGTATGTGTGCTCGATTCACCAGGAAAGTAGAGGAGTAAAAAAAAAAGCTGGTGGGGAGAGAGTGATGCTCAAAGGATGGTTCTGCTAGGAAACCCTAGGTCCAGGCATCCATATGTGCTCTATGTCAATTTGATGTAATTGTTTTGGCAGAATGCAGAAATATTATGTATAAGGGTGGTACGGTGGTTCTGGGCCTTTCTGTGTGGTTTCCTCCCACAGTCTAAAGACATGCACATCCAGTAAATAGGAGACACTAAATTACCCAGAGGTATGAGTGTGCTTCCCTGCCCCGCACTCATACTCAGCAGAGATAGGCTCCAGCCCCCCCCACAACCCTAATGAGAAGGACGTGGTATAGATAACAGAGAGATGGATATATTAAATGTTTGAAGTAATATCTAATTTTTCCAATAACAAGGTTTTATCCAAGGTTTTCACTTGACATGTTTACAGTAAAATATGCATAGCCAAATCGGAACATCAAAACATCAAAAAGTGATCACATTTGCATGCTGCAAACCACAATCTTAGGATTTTTCAGAACATTTTACTTTCTTAAAAATCCAAATAAACCAACTTCGGTTCCATCTTCCCTTTGCGGTGTGTGGGCTGGAGGCTGGGGACTGCTGTGGGATAGACGGCAGGGACAAGAGTAAAGCGGAGGTGGGGGTGGGTGGAGAGAATTTGATCTTTGGTTGAACTTGCACGTTCCAGAACATTCTGCTAGCCGCCTGATGCTGTTACTGCACTTCAGCTTTCTATCCTCTCCCAGTTAACTTTGTGAAGCTCAGCTAACCAAAAGCATTGTGTTAAGACATGTTTTTACTGCACTCTGAAAAAAGTATTTGCCCCTTTTCTGAATTCTTCTATTTTTGCTTATTTATTACATTTCAATTTTTAAAATCAGCTATTAATTTTAATATACGACAAATACAACATGAATGCACTCAAAATACTGCTTTTAATGCTACACCAAGCAATATTACATGCATTTTTTCAGTAAAATGACCTGCTGCAATGAGAGAGACATCATTCAATGTCGGCCTGATGATAAGCTCCTCATCTGCCCCTAGCGACACCATCTCTATTCCACAGGACTCACTAGAAGCTTGTCAAAGCTAAGCAAATGCCAATTTTGTTTCAAAATTTTAGTTCTGAGGTAAGAACATGAAGTGGTCCTTCAAATAATCTAATTTCAGGAAATGTATTCACTTTCTGCCTCTTTGGTCTAAAACTTGCTCAAAAATTGCTCTTTTACACTAAAAAGCACTTGATAAAACCTTGATAAAATTGATTGCGAAATATACAGATTTCTCAGCAACTGTACAACCAATCAGCTTCATATTTCACACTTCAATCAGCAGTGTTCTTCATTTTGTAATGATCTGTCTCCATACAGAACTCTTTTTGCAATATGTAGCTCTGAATATGAGTAAATCAAAGTATGCATATTTAATTAGCTGTTTCCTGCCAAAATTGATTTTGGGGGGTCAAAATCAATGCTAGAACATAGAAACATGGAAAAAGCTCTGTAGTGACATTAGGAATGTTTTTTCCTTCACATTACAGCTGAAATTATAACCAAACACTGTTTAGTTAACTCAATAACTGTGATTCTCTATGTATCTATATATTCATTAAAAGAGCCATTGCCATGGCAACCACTGATGTGATGCAACAGACACTCAGTGTTTTAAGTTCCAATTTCCGATAGAATTGTTTTGAAAGTGAATATCTTGGAAAAATGTTTTCTTAACTATGAGTCCCCTAAATACACCCAGAGTGGCGTGGTTTTCTAGGACTTTTTCAAGCTGAGATGTACACTGCTGAATGCACGACTAGGCAACCCGTGCATGGTGGCAACAACTGCAATGAAATTTTTGCAATGACTGGCAATGAGTCTTTCATCCTGCTATACAGGAATTTTGGCCCACTCTTCCTTTCAGGATTGTTTTAATTCTGCCACATTGGGGGGGTTTTTAAGCATTTACTACCTGTGTAAGGTCATGCCAGAGCATCTCAATTGGTTTCAAATCAGGACTTTTGCTAGGCCACCCCAAAACCTTCATTTTGTTTTTTTTTTTGTTTTGTTTTTTGAGCGATACAGGGGACGACTTGCTTGTGTGCTTCGGATGACTATCCTGCTGCATAATCCAATTACGCTTGAGCTTCAGATCATAAGCCGATGGCCATAAATTCTCCGTCAGAAGTTTCTGGTGGAGAGCAGAATTATGGCAAATTACCTAGGTCCCGAAGCAGCAAAGCAGCCCCAAATCGTCACATGACAACCACTGTGTTTTATTGTTTGTATGATGTTCTTATTGTGAAATAATTGTCAGGTTGATGCCAGAAAGAACATTGTCTTCCAAAGAGTTCCACTTTTGATTCCTCAAGTTATAGAATATAATTCCAGATGTCTTGAGGGTGATCACGATGTTTTTTTTTCTTTCTTTTTTTTTCTGGTAAATGTGAGATGAGCCCTTGTGATCTTTTTGGTCAGCCGTGGTTTTTGCCTTGCTGCTCTCTCACAGATGTTTTTTTTTTTTTTGCCCAATATCTTTATTCAAGTTGAGACAGAACACAGAAATAAAAAGTAATTTATAAATTTACTTTTGCTTGTAATTTAATCGCAGAAAGTATGAGAATAAGCTCTTTAATGTTTCATCTCATCAACTTCAGGATATTCATTAAAAAATGTATTCATTCCTACCGTTCAGGCCCTCCGCACTTTACAAAAAAGTAGGAAGACTGTTTAGGACTAGTGATGAGGTAAAACATTTAATCAATGAAATGATTCGAATAGCAGGTGATTGTAATCATGATTCAGCACAAAAGCGGTATCTAAGAAAGGTCTAGTTCTTCTGGAGCCAAGATGGGCCAAGAATTATACATTTTCCCATAAATGCAAGTGTAAATCATTGAAAGGTTTAGAAAAAACAAAGTAATTTAAAGAAAGAAAAGCAAGGACATGGATATTTCAGCCAAAATGGTGAATAATGTACAGTAATTAAAAAAGATTCAAGAAATCTGGAGGAATTTCTGTGCATAAAGGGCAACGGCACAACGCTCCGCTCAATACTCTCTACCTCTGATCGCTCCGGTGACACTACAGCGAGACTTGCCATTTATCTAAACGTGACATACTCACATCAGCTCAGGATTACTCTGGAAAACCTTTGTCACGGACTACAATACTTGGTTACACAAACTTTGCTGTGCACAAAAATGAATCATTATGTTGAGTGTCCAGAAGCACATCTGAACTCTCTGGGCTGGAGGGCATCTGCAACGGATCAACATGCAGTTGAAACACGTGTATTTTGATCAGACAAATACATATTTCAAGTTTTTTTTGGTAAGAAAAGGATACCTTGTGCCCTCTACCTAAGAATAAAAAGACCATGCACATTGTTCCCAGCTACAAGTCCAAAAGTCATGCCTGTGATTGTATGGAATTTTATCACTCCCCTTGGCAAGGGTAACTTGCACTTCCGCGAAGGCTCCATTAATGTTGAAAAGTGCCCTGAGATTTTAGAGCAACATATGCTACTTTCAAGGCAACATTTTTTACTAGGGATGCCCATGCATATTTAAACAGGACAATACAAAACTGCAATCTCCATGTATTACAAAGGCATGGTTGTGTAAGCAGATGGTGCAGATGTTGCCCCGGCCACAGTTGCCACAGTCCTGACTTGTCTCCAATAAAGAACATGTGGTGCATTTTAACACCCAGAATGTGACAGCGAAGTCCCCGTACTTTTGCACACCTAATGATTTGTTTGCAGGAGGACGGGGACAAACTAATACCTGAAACATTTAATCTGATTTAGTCTTCAGTCCATAAACACTTATTATATTCTGAGAAAGAATGGCATCATTACTATGTGGCAAATACTTTACTGTCCCAGCCTTTTTATTATATAATTGGCAAGAATGAAAATCGGAATTAGTGTTTATTTTGAATAATCAATATGTGATGAAACATTAAATAATTTATGTTATCACTTTACAGTAAGGATACATTAGTTAATGCAGTAATAAGAAATAACTACCAATTAATTAACTGTTAACTAATGCATCAGACAGTTAAATAAGCATTAGGTAACCTTAACTTACCTTTTATTAATGCTCTTTGACATTCTTATTATGAAGTTGATAACATCCCTTAAGTATCTCTTAAGTAAGGCCTCAAACTATCAAACTATCCAATAATGTATCAATTAATACCTTAGTTAACGTAATCACTAGTAGTAAATGATTAGTAGACACATTAGTTTACTGTTAATTAACTGTTAGTTAATGTTTCTTACAGCATTAGCTAATGTTAATTAATGTCCCCTTATTTAAGATTCCATCCTTACCGTCCTCTGTTGCTGAGGTTTTAGAGGGAGGCTGAGTAGCCAGAGAAGAATGTCACACTTGTACAAACATTTTTTACAGTTCACTCTTCCACACACAAACTTCAGTTGCACCTGACAAAAAAAATACTCCCTGAACTGAACTGAGTACTGAGCAACGACCAGAAGTTCTTGCAATTACAATTTACAGTCTTTTCACAGACTATTTTTTCAAAAGACTTATTAGAAATGCTACCCAGAATGCAATGCTGCTCTAGCAAGCACTCTCTCAATTCCCTCGAATGCAGGTAAAATGTCAACTTCTCAAGTAAGACCTGTTTATAGCCTTGTTCCTTGGGAATGTAAAATCCCAATTAATCTTCATTCCCCATGCAGAACGAGAACATCAGTGGCAGTGCAGTGAAAGAGAACAGTTTGGGCAGTCTGGTGCAAGATAGTATTGATGATGTGAGAGTCTTTTTATATTTCACTGATTGGACGAAAGTTCCCAGAGTTTTTAACCAGTTTTCATTTGCCCGGCTTTATGTTAAGGCAAAAAAAAAAAAAAAAAAATCCCATGTTTGAATACGTGCAGGCAACGCTTTCTATAATGCAAACACACATACTACAATACCTTTATATTTCCCTCCGATTATTATCCACGGCATCCGCTGCTGTTAGCACTAATGATAAATCTCAAAGCAGGTATTTAGTTCTTTATACCACACTGGGCACACAAATTACCCATGGTTGCTTATGGATGCTTATAGCAGTGATAAAATTGCGTAATCCTTGCATCATGGGCATAAAGGCAAAATTCATCCCTATATCTGGTTTAACACTGCTGTTAATGAGTGTTGAAGATAGTACTATAAAACAGGAGCGGAGCAGCAAGACTTGTACTGTAACTGCCATGCTGCAAGCTGCTGTATTTAAAAAGCACTTTATTTGATGAAAGTAAGTTATGCTGATGAAATGAATGATGAGGGGAAATTACTCACGCGGTGCATGTATTAGAGTTTGTTGGAGACTTTACCACATCTGCAGATAAGGATATTTGTGTCCGTAACATAATCTTGGTGACACGAGGAGCTGGTACGTGAAGAACTGCACTGACACTAGCGGCAGCCTGAGTGGTACGCTAACACTCGGGGTGGCGAGGAAAATCTAATTGTAATGGCTGGAAGAGTAATTAGCTCCTTATTGAATTATGCATGGGCAGAGGTGTCATGGAGCATTTTGTCAGCGATGACTGGCGGGATTTCTGGCGTAGCGGCTCAGCACGGGGATGCAGTCTGCCAGCTCCCACCAGCCTCGCTTTAGTGCACATCTGGTGGGTCGGGCTCAGGCACTGGCCTGGAATCTAAGTGCTATCAGGAAGGTGTCCTGTTTCAGAACTAAAACCCACAAAGCAGCCTAAAAATCTTATTGTCCATGTTATTTATGCTTGTTGATTTAGCCAGTTATATGATCCAGAGCGACTTATGATAATATAATAATAATTCCGGATGACTTAATGAAGGCAAAATCAGCAGTGTAAATAATACCATTACCTCCGATAAAAGAAAAAAAAATATATATATATATATTATTCAATTAATGGCTCAATGAGCTGGGGTATGGAATGCCAAATGGGTCATTGTCCTTCCTCATTTTGACACAGACAATCTCATACATAAACTACAGAAATAAAGTGAGATGCAGGAACTATTACAGACTGAACATTAAGATTTTGGTCTAATGGCATGTAGTGGGTGATTGGCTGGCCAGTCTACGAATATTTTGATTCCACCATAGTCAATCAAGCTAAATACCAGGGGGTTGCATTCCCAAGTGATACTAATGAGGCCTTAAAAAAAAACACTGAAAAAGTAAACTCAAACAGTTTTGTTGTATTTAAATGCATGTTCAGCTAGGGTAGGATCATTGATCAAAAACACAACCTCCAACCGATTTGTGAATTAATATGCTTTTCATAGATACTTTGGCTGATGTGTTCAGCTTTACATCTTTATTATAGTAGTCGAGGAGGACCCAAACAAATGATTGCCCTGCTTTCAACACAATACATACAATAAGCAGGCAGCTCCATTTAAATCAGGGATTGGCAATGAGGGCCGTATCTGTCCCTGGTTTTCACACCAACTTCTGAGCTTCAATTAGTTGATGATCTAAATTAGCCAAACTATTCATGAAATCTGACATGGCGCATTTCTTTAAATTATCATGAATGACCACCAAAGACTGTTTTTGTCTCCCTACACAAAACATTTTTCTTTGATCAAACCTTTACACAAATTTATATTTGTGCTTGCAACCAATTAACTCAATTAGTCAGGGTAATTGAAAGAAGTAAAAACCAGCATACACACCGGCCCTCCAGGACTGGAGTTGCCCATCCCTGATTTAAATGGACTCTTTACTCATGATATTATTCAGTAGAAATGGAGGTTAAAACAGTAAAGTACATCAAAGTTGAAGAAGGATTAACACAAGAGGAAATATCAGCACTAATCAATAGTAACAAAATGCTTGTCTCATCACAGGCCTATAATGCAATGTTAGCAAATATTAGAGCCATGACTGTGAGATGCTGAAGACGGCCTTAACACCAATTAAACAACTTTCAGCAGCCTCTTTTTTCGAAAGGTTAATGAATACAAAACAGCGGCGATGAAATGACTCAGTACATCACTAAATTGGGATTACACCAGTGTCTTGGCAATTAGTGAAAGGGCAATAAAACTGGCAATTCGATTGTGACCAACCTCCCTCATTAAAAAAATAAAATAAATAAATGATAGTTCTCAAAAGCAGTTTTGCAGTATTGATAAAAGCTCCAAACTTATAGTTGTAAGGAAGCATTGCTGTTTCTTCAGCTAAATCTGGGGTTTAAAAGTCATTGACATGCCTTTGCACTCGCCTAGAAATACATCTTCTTGGCAACTACACACTTTGCTCATTATCTCATTTGATTGTGAATGTGGCTATAATGGACATCTTCATGTCTGCTTTTTCTGGCATACAAAGGACACGAGTGTAAACACGTGCTTGCGTTCAAGGGGGTGCACGCACACACACACACACACACGCACGCACGCACACACAATATTATATTGTGTACCCCACTCCGCTGTAGTGTATCTGAATCCAATTGCTCATACATTTTACATGCTGAAAAGGAGGATGCCTGATTCCCTGTGTTCTGAGCATACTTATATACAGTTATAGCAGGCCCCCAGTCCCTTTATTTATTGTTTAGAGACCCTGAAGTCTGTGGGTTAAGTGAAGATAAAAGGAGTTACAAAGTAATACAAAAATTAAATGTCAGTCATTACATCCATCCCTGGAAAAACCTGAATAAATATATGTGAAAAATATTGTAGAAGCTATCATACTGTGTGACAGAATGAATCTATTAACATCCTACATGAGAATATCGACCAGGTCTAACTAATGCATATTTTGGATGAAACCGGCAAGGGGAAAACTGAGAACTGCCATGAGGAAGAGTGGCGGCGCTATAATTTCTGAGAAATTTTCCATGCATGATTTGTGTGTACTTGTACCCCTATACGGAGGGTAAGTGCATGAAAATTTAAGGCGATTCAGAGTAAACATCGATACACGGTGATACAATCTCAAACATTCCTGTCCTGGTGGAAGTTTTTTTTTTTTTTTTTTATTGGGGGGATGACAGTGCACCCATCCACAGGGCACATAGGATGACCGAATGGCTTAGAATGTATGAAAATGAAGTGAATCATATTTTATTGACTGTTTCCCCAGATATCGACCCAGTTGAACACCTGCTATGTAAAAGAAGTTAGGCTGCCTAAGAGAAAATTATTTGGGAATCCCACTGGGATCCCACTATTATTATAACTAGGGTGGCTTATTAAACAGTGCTCTCCATCACCATAATCAAAACAGGACATGAAGGAATACATTATAAAAGAATAGAGCTCCGTGCCTGTTACTGAGTTGTTGAGGCTTGAGGAATATGCCAAGGCACTGTGTTGCTATGAGCCAAACCAGGAATCAAGCGCGGAGGCAAAGTACAATCCAACAGTGAGGTTTACTGATAGTAATATGGTAACAGTGGCATGGAGCCCAGAGGAAGAGGGCACAGTTCGGTTCAGACGTAGTGTGTGGAGCAGGGTGTTGCCAATCTCTTGCCGGGGGCTCTTTGGGGATGACTGCTTGGTGGAGTGCGCTCTTTGCCAGAGCCGAACTGTTCACAAGCAAGATGGAGTAGCTTGAGGAACTTGGAACTTTGTTCCAATCCTGATGACCATTGAAGGATTGGGAGGTTGTACCTAACAAACTGAACAGAGTAACAGGCTTGGACAAGGTTACAAAGAATGCGGTCCCCATCCTGGACCTTAAATCAGCCTCAGGAGCTTGGTACGATTAAAATGGATAACTGGGTTAACTAAGTAAAAACGAAGGTTTCTGCAAGTTATTATCTGTAAAGGTTACATGTAACTTTCTAAAGACAAAGGGGTTCAATTAGGAAATACTGACTCGTTGTAAGTAGGAATAGAAAATTACAATCCAGCAACTTGCAACAAAGTAGGGGGTTTAAATGCATTTCACAGGTACATCAGGTAAGTAATAATGAAAAAGATACAACCAGGGATAGCAGCAAGCACGAGACGTAAACCAATCAAACGACACTTCACTTCTAAAGGACACGCAAGTTTCTGAATGGGAGGAGAAACGGAAGGCATTCACATGAGGGTTGTAACACTTTACTGATGTTCTCACAGATTATGGTGGCCCAAAGCCTTACTAAAAACTCTTTGTTTTTCCATTATTATTATTATTTATTTATTTATTTTTTTTTTTTTTTACCAATTTGTACATAGATTTCTACTACATACAAGCACATGAAGGAGACAAGATGTTGCCTTCAAAAACATAATAGAAATGGGTATTATTCATTCCGGGTCTATGGTCACAGTGATTGGTCTGTCAATTTTATGGATCAATCCCTCTTCTGGAGTTTTTCGGGAACCTTGGTGGACATGACATGAAGTTTAGTGTTCCACATGGCATTCAGCAGTTATTAATCCTGTTTCTACCACTGTAACACTCTGAGCTTCAATACTGATATACGAATACTCTCTCTGGGTTGAACAGCCAAGCTGAATCTTGTCCAATCAATCAACATTTGGCCGCGAGAAGGCTCTGTTGCCATTTTTAAATGTAAAGAGAAGGGTGCGCACTGAGTCAGACACTAAATGGCAAACCAGCTCTCAAAGAGGTTCATTATGTTTGCCTGTTATTCTTTGAAACCTAGAAACCCAGAAACAGTTCTTTTTTTCTTTCCAAAGACTTTTTGCTAACCTTTCTTGGGAGAAAGTTACTAAAGTTGCTAAAAGGCCACCGAGTATCCACCGTGCGTAGGTGTGTGTGTGTGCGTGCGTGTGCGTGTGTGTGTGTGGGGAGGGGGAGGGGGGGTGTCTGCGTGCGAGCACACATTTTCTTTTTAAGGAACTTTTTTTAATGTTGTCATGACTTGCATTTTGTGATGACTGCTTTGATAAGACAAGAACCTTTGACGATACTCCGTTATGCAGGCCTTTCCAACCGCGTTTAATTAAACTTTTATTTATTTCTTTCTTTTTTTCTCCCAGACATCTATTGGCATATTGATTCTCTTCTCAGCGAGACCTTTACCCAAGGCCTTTAGCGTGTGCGCTGCCCTTTCTGCAGTGAATGCAGCACATTCTGGCTCGTATGTCTGAGCGAGAGAGTACACCGTCTTCTGTCTTCACTGAAATGCATTGAATGCACAGCATCAGTTCTATTTAGAAGTCAGCCGTTGAGCTAAATCTGTTTGAGGACTGACCCTTTTAACCCACTACATGGGAAAACCACCACAATAATGAGGATTTACCTCTACTTATTGCTTCACAACACAACAAGCCCATTTTATTATTATTATTATTATTATTATGGTCAAGTGGGGTAGATAAGCAATATTAAATATTTTTCATTGTTTCATTTCCAGGGCAACAGTTTAAGTGGCCATCTTTGGTGTGGGAAAACAATGCTAATATTGCAGAAACAAACAAACAAACAAACAAACAAACAAAAAACACTACAGTATGTACTTTTATTAGATTGTTTCACTGACATTTCATTTTAACAGACAGACAGAATTTGACTATTTTATCCAGCACATTGTGGTTTTATATCATATCTACTGCCTATAACAATTAACAAGAAAAAGGCATCATATTATCAATGGTCATAAACCACTATGCAGCTTTACAACTTTTGAAAACTGGGCTTCTTTATGAGCAGGCTGCTTCGTAAGACGGTTTTATTTGTATTTATTAGTTAATGACAGAAATTTCTCAGTCAGTCAATGCCTGGCTAAACCTTGAGCAGTGTTCTCTGAAAAAAGCTTTAACCAGTTGCCAGGCTTGAGGTTATTTCATTATGTTTCTGAAATATTCCAGGTTGAAACATAATGTTCATTGAAACATTAAATCAACCAACCAACTAACCCTTCCCTAACTAGCAAAATAATATTAATGTAGGAAAAATAGAACTCAAGTCTAAAAGAAAAAAAGAATAAGGAATTTTTTTAAATTACTGTCATTCTCTCAAATTACTATTTTGAAGTAGCTGAGTAGAAAACTAGTGAATTAAACATTAGTTAAAAAGACCTCAGTGCCTTGTTTTCCTGACAGGCCATTATGCATCACTCTGCTGGCTTCAGCTTTCTACCAGCGGGTCCTGCGATTCCTCGTGCAGCAAGCTCGAGTGGCAGTTGCAATCCCATCCGGAAAAGCCACATCGTGTGAAAGCGCCTGACTTTGTCCATCCTTGCTAACACTCAAATGAAGGATGTCAACCGTAGGTTGAACGATATCTTGCCAAAAGGGTCGTGTTTTTTCAGCGAGAACCATGAAGGTCAAGGCCAATCGCCACCAAAAACGAATCAGCCGAGCACCTGACCATATACTACATTCACACAAAGTTTGAAGTCGATCCAATCAAAGCTTCTCAAAAATGAGGGTTCCATCAAACCCTCAAATTGACCAGAAATTGACCTTGACCTTTGACCTTGAGACCCCCGAATGATAGGAATCGTGATGAGTCATTGTTAGGCAACCGTACAAAAGATCTCAAGGAACAGGCATCACGCAGAGCAGAGAAAATTGTTCAAGAAAAATTTCCGGTAAAAAACTGTTTTTTCGTCATAATGTCACCAAATGACGTCAGAGTGCAAAACTTTTGACTGATTTGGGAAGCGATCATCAAGGGCTTTCATATGAGGCATTACTTGACATAGTTCCTGCAAGTTCAAAATTTGACCTTAGGGTCAAAAATTTTCGACCTTCAGCGAGAACCATGAAGGTCAAGGTCGATCGCCACCAAAAACGAATCAGCCGAGCGCCTGACCATATACTACATTCACACAAAGTTTGAAGTCGATCCGATCAAAGCTACTCAAAAATGAGGGTTTCATCAAACCCTCAAATTTACCAAAAATTGACCTTGACCTTGATGGAGTCCCCCGTGTGATGGGAATCGAGATGAGTCATTGGTAGGCAACTGCACAAGAAATGACAAGGAGCGGGCAATGCGCACAGCAGAGAAAAGTGTTCAAGAAAAATGATTCCAGACAAAAAAAAACAAACAAACAATAAACAAACATTCCTACCAACATATCTTGATAATATCAAGATAATGAATAACAGAATCAGTGGTGGTTCGTGTTTAATACAGATTGGAAAAGGGAGGCCTTTAATATTGGTTTCATTAATTAATTTTGTACAACCAATGTGACACCATGTCTTTAAATTAGCAACTCTGCTACATATCACCTCCGAGTCCCTCCTGCCTCACCAGTCCCCTGCAGCACGCCTGGACGGATGGTCACTCTTACCAGGGACATTTACACATTATGAACCATTTCAGAGAATGCACAGGGACTGAACACAGGCGCAAAACACACAAAACTCAATCTCTCAGGGCGCTCCCTCTTTCCATCACCTAGCAACAACCCTCATTAAACGGCAACCACTTGTCCAAAGTAAGCAGCCAATTTGAGCCATTTGCAGCATTCAGTCTCCCTTTTCAACAATTACTGCACCTGGCTGTAGCTTGGACTTAAGGCATGAAGCATTTATCTGATAACCAATTTCTTAACTGATGCTGAGGTAAAAATTGCCACAAGTAATTGAATGCAGCTGAGGTCTGGAACACAGGCTCAAACAAACATTTCAACATACCCACTTTTTTGTGGTGTAAGGATAAATATATCTCTCTCTCTTGCTTCATGAATGAGATGAAATATCTGTCATACTGGAGGGCTGTTAAACAGGCACTTGTTTCTCTAATACCGGTTGAGAACTCCATGTGGTTAGAGTGAGTCAGTTGTAATGGATGATATAAAATCACAACCTGATTCTACTTCAGACGGCATCATTCTTCCTCACATTTGATTAAAAAACATCCTCCTTTCCCTAAGGGAATGTAACAGACCTAATTAATTACATACTTGATGACAAAGAAAAAAAATGGCTGCCTGAGCAAGAAATCTTGAGCAAGAAATGTTTTGCATCAGGAGCTGTGAGCTTTCTAAGCTGTGAGCGGGACAAGTTGCTTCTTTTTTCCTAGGCTAAAAAATACTGCGAATCATGGCTGCAATGGTGAAAGGGTCAAAGGTTTCTCCTGCATGGGTACCTGGCGGGACAAACTCCTTTTGAACATTTAGGTCATTTTCAACTGACCCCCTCCTCCCCCAACCTCCTCTACAAAGAGCCTTGGCTTCTCCATCATTGGCGCTGTGCTAATAATCCCCTACTTAATGGAATTGTCTAGTGACTGTAGAGGGACAGAAGACGGATGGTAAATAGGGGAGAGAAGAGAATGGGAAACTCTAAATGATCCTGAGGGTATCTTCCACATCACACATTGATCCTGCTGTCAAAACGGCAGACGCCAATCCTGGCTCCAAATGACTGAAGTTCCTTGACTTTCCAGCTCTTCTCAAATGATCCCTCACAACTAGAAGCTGTCAGCAGCTCGTAATCCATTTAATTTATCTTTCTGTTCATTTTCAGTTTTTTTTTCTATTTATTCATTGGTGATGTTATTATTTCATACGTTGCTTTGTTTTCTTTGCAAATATCCTCTTTCCCTGCTTCTCTTTCTACGCTTCTTTGCTTTCATTTGCCCTCACTCTCTAGCCCTCTTTGTTCTGTTTGTTAATCAGTTAACCACATCCCCTATCATGCTCCCTGGTTCTAACCACACCTGATTTGAGTTTACCCCTGTGGATTTGTTTCCCTGATCAGTTTACAAGTTTGTCTCTTCTTTCTGTAGTTCCTCACGACACTTTGGATCTCTGAGAGTAATTTGCCATTTCTGATCTCTTTTTGACCACAGTTTACTAGACAACTTAGTCAAAGATGTACTGTGATTTCTGGTCGCAAATTTGGCTAGTCTCTCAACAAATGATGCTGCTATCTCCCTGGTTTGGCATTGTCATCAATAGGCTTCCGATGCTTTGGGTGTTATTTGACCTTGATTTGGATATTCATCTCTGTGCTGCAAGTTCCCTGATACTGTGCAACCACACTCGGCGCAAGGGGCGGGCCAGACCAGGCCAGGCCCGCTCATTGGAAAGGTTTGCCCGCTCGCGAACATTGTATTCCGATAACCCAAACCACATAGTAATGGAAGAAGTTTGACGACTCTGATTGACTGAAAAATGACATTCCTTATTAACATACCAGCCAATCAGTTTCTAGGGAGGGGCATGCACGCCCTAGGGATGCATTATGATAAGCCTATATCATGGTGGCTGGACTGTGCGCAGTTGCGAAATAACCGTAGTGAAGTTACGTGACTCTTCAGATCAAATAGCCACCTATCTAGCAAGTTGACTTCAACTGAGGAAAATATTTATAAATGATTGTTATATTAACATGCCTGATTTGATTTTGCCCTAACTTCACTAATTTAGTTAGTTGCAATACACATGAACTTCTGCGATTACGTGCGTCTAAACTGTACTTCGATTATTATTATTTTTTTTTTTTGGACGTTGCCAGTTTGCACAAGAGCAGTCGCTGTTACAGCTTCCTGGTGTGTCAAGCTGGGGCAAAACAAATGACTTTGCTTAAATATGATGTTATTTACTAAGACTTTCCTAAAATAGCGTTAGCCAAGATTAATGTAATAGGCGATTGTGCATTTGAGATTATCTATGAACTGCCTCGAATAGCCCAAACGGTCTACTTACTCCTTTGTTGACAGAAGCAGAGAATTTCTAATATTAAGGAGAAGTGCCACTTTTGTTCAACTTCTGGTTCTCGGAACACATCTCTGTCCGTGTGGGGGCGCTCGAGGGCGAGTGCAGAATGAATGGGAGTTGATGGGGATACATCCCTAAAAATCCACTTTTCTCTGGAAATAATTTTTTTTCAAGTAATTTGAATATTATTTTCAAAAGTCGGGAGCAATAAAATGCACTCGGCTGAATGTTGGATTTTTTGAGTTCACTCATCTGTTCTAAAATGTCATTCAAAATAACCCGATGATGTCACTGCCGTAAAGCAGCACCTCTGGCTATTTCTGAGTCACCTCTGAGCCCAGAGCCCGATGAGCTTCCAGCTCGTCTATGGAGACAATAGGTCACTTTGGCTGGATTTACACTGCGGGTTAAATGTGACACGAATCGGATCTTTTGCTCAAATGAGGCCAATATCCCATCTGTCACATGGCTGTGCAAACAGGAAAAAAAACA